>CM067346.1:29752018-30294518 GCA_034190875.2 Urechis unicinctus
CCAAAGGCATGTTTTCCAACGGCTTGTCTGGACGACTATCAATACGGTATCAACATATTACCCAAACTGATGTTATATCATACTTAAATTCCACAGTGATATGATCAGTCTCAGAAGAGCAGTGTCAGTGAAGAATTTATTAGTGAAAAATTGAAGTATAATATATTTATAACGGCATTGTGACACTTTATGGTGAGTCATTATTCATGGTAAATTATGCGCATAATTTTTCAAATAACATATTTGACAAATTACACATATAACATAGTAAAATTACTTAGATAATATTATTATTTTAAAACATATAACTCAAAATAACACATAACATTGAAATATTAAGCTCAAGGTGAAATATATATATATATGCATATTTGTATATATATATATATATATATATATATATATATATATATATATATATATATATATATATATATATATATATAAACACACACACACTTATAGGTTTGGCTTACTTAGAGTTGGCACAAGCGCCAACGGCATGTCTTCCGACGGCTATATATATATATATATATATATATATATATATATATATATATATATATATATATATATATATATATATATATATATATATATAATATATACCTATTTATATGCATATATACATGTATTTATATATGTATATTTATTTTTATATTTATATATATGTATATATGTATATTTATATATATATATGTTTATATATATGTATATATATGTATGTATATATATGTATATATACATGTCTCTATATATATATATATATATTTATATATATTGTGACCGTCGGGGATTCTAAGATGACTTGCGAGAGGTGTAGCGAGTAATTGATACGGCGAACTGTAGATGTAATCCTTTATTTACGAAGTTGTAGATCGGCACGCTCTGGGGATGTTTGGATGGTCTTTACTACAACTGTGATGTTGAGATGTTCGAAGTTGTAGATGCGTACGATATATATTTCCGAGTCTTATATATGAGGTTTGTCGTTGTATTTATAGAGCAAAATGTGGGCTGGACATAGGTGGCGCATTCTGATTGGATGCCCACTGGCATCTGCCCGCACTGGACATTGCCGCAATTACTGACTAAACATGAAAGGGATTAAGGTTGAATATTGATAAGGTTTAAAGTTGAGATCAAAGGGCCTGGTGTTAATTACCTGTAATTCTGATACGTTTCGGGAGTAAAAGGGTTTGAAGTTGATAGCTTGGAATGTTAATTGTGTGAGGGCTATGGCTAGATCGAAATAAGTTCTGTTTGTTTCAAAGGGATTAGTGTATATGACGTGAATTTAGAGGTTGAGAGTTTGTGAAATGTATGAGGGTCTGGCTGTGATAGAGGGGGTGATATGACATTCTTCTTTGAAAACAGTGCATATCCGTGTCTTTGTGTTAAAAACCTAGATATGCATGTGTATGTTGTGTTTGAGCGTGCCAATCAAAGACAATATTGTATACATAAAAATAATCACAGAACAATACCAGAACACACACAAAATAATAATCACAAATCAATACCAAGTACAATATGTATAATCTATGATAATAATATTTTGAATTATTAGTAAATAATACTTTTAAGATAAGAGAGTTATGATTCAAACACAATGTCAATCAATTGACCAAAATACAATATGCATTATTTACAATAATATTCCTAAATGATTCTACAAGTAAATAAACCAGTGACAATAAGACAGTTACAGTGACAACTGATCAAGCAAACATTATGAAGACAAAAATTTATATACATATGTAACGATGTAGAATTTCAACAAGTTTTAATATATGCGATTTGGGGTCACACAAACAAAAAAATGGCTCAATTACTTGAAACTTTAAATGTTCGAGTCCTTAATGATGTTTCAAATGTTCTTCAAGGATTTAATCATTTGAACTTGTTAATGAAATTAGGGGATCCTGCGTCCTAATTATAATTCGATGGTGGCAACGCATGCGCGGTATTTAGGTCAACTCATTTTCGTTTTGTATTGTACATGAATGAATAATTACAGATGTGATAGGGTATAAAAAAAAACTATCTAGACGATGACATGTTTACATACCTATAAACATGCTAAACTTAGTTACATTAACAGCATATATTTTTCCTAACATCTTAGTTGATATAATTACAATATTATACATTCAAGATATATGAAATCAAAGCTAAGTTGCATTAAGTAAACAGCAATTTCATAATAAACATACCATTCCTTTGTTAATGTAAAGAGATTCAGCCTATACTTGGGCAAACCAGAGCATCGATCGAGACAGTATGCCGCTACAAGGTGCTATTAGTGTCGGCGCGCTTTTTCGAGCTTGGGGTAGAGGATGGGGCTATGGGGGATTCTGGATTATAATAAATTGGTTATTGATTATTGTAAAATTGGTTATCGATAACAATTCCCTTGAACATAGATGGATAATACTCTCGATTCCCCAAGCCTTTAACCTAGCTGTCCCGAATTGGCTCTGCGTTTTTTTGAATTATTACCGTGTGCTTTACGTCCGGTATCATATTAGAAATTTCTACAGTTACTTTATCAACACGCATCTTGAATGATTCACGAGCGTCGTAGAAATTAGTTTGTGAGGGAACCTGCAATGAAAAAACCGTATATCGATGTGTACTGCTATCCAGTATATATATGTTTATCCTATCTCCAGCCGATTTACAATACCGACATTTTATGGTTTGACTCTGAAGGTGTCGACAGAATTTCTTTCAAAAGAGTTAAATAAAAAAAATTTATCAATATCGGTTGTTTTACTAGATAGACGGGAAGAAATCAAACAAGACAAGAGTTCAAATACAACTATCAAACGATCCTGACAATGCCAGTTCAAATAGTAATCCATAATGTTCAAGATCAATAATTATCATAACGGCGAGCTTGTGGATGAACTGAAGTAACCTTTGGTTTTATTCACTTTTAGTGCTTTCTTATTTTACCTTGATTTGTCCGTTTTATATGAAATTTTTCAATCAAGTGGTCCGGTATGTGAGAAGCTAATTGGGAAAGGGTGGGAGGGTGATCGGCGCGAAAATCGCTTGCTGCGGCATGGCTCTTCTGTGATATGCCCAGTACGCTTACAAAAAATGACAAATGGGTGTAATGTGTAAACATTGATGTGACTTGTGATTTCTACTACCACACCTGTTATGATAATAAAGACTGACCATTGTATTGCGCATACTTTGTTGAGTTGTGGTGGTTCCGTTGAGTTGGCCTGCTCTCTCTTTTCTGCTGATGTCTTGGTGTGGCGTCGGCAGCTGCTATGTTGGTTCCTAACAGTTCGATTTTGTAAATCAGCGTTTCCACCAAACTGATGAGTTGGGGTTCCTTTGTGGAAGGTGACGGTTGTTCAGCACTGTTGGAATGGTTTGCGGAGCCCGAGACACACAAGCGTGCGTGCCTTAATGCAATGTCTATGCTCTGGGGGTCGTGTTGAAGCACTAAAGGTTTAATGTGATCCGGTAGGCCGCAGATGAAAGTGTCCAGTACGTCTTGGTCTGTATGAAAACGACCGAAAACTTTTGATGTCATCGAGGTAGTCGTCCAGTGTCTCACCTCGCTGTTGTTAAAACGTCTGATAAACGTGGTGTCTTAGGCCGTCGATAGAGTCAAAGCGACTCTTGAAAGCGTCCTCCAGTTTCTGTAAGTCCGTTTTAACGGAATCAGGTAGGGTGTGATACCAGGATCTAGCAGGGTCATATAGTAAACACGGGATAAATCCCAGTTTTTGTCCTTCGTCCCACTTACTTGCTCTAGCGTGCAGTTTCAAAGTGTCAAACCACTCACCTGCGTGTCCTTTAGCAAATCGAGGAGGAAGTATGGCGTGAAAATATGCCATAGTAGATTGGTGATCAGTTCGCGCTTGTAGACGGGTATTTGGCATTAAAAACTGACCAGCCTAAAGGAGGTCTGAAACCGGTATCTCCACCAACTGTGACCGTCGGGGATTCTAAGATGACTTGCGAGAGGTGTAGCGAGTAATTGATACGGCGAACTGTAGATGTAATCCTTTATTTACGAAGTTGTAGATCGGCACGCTCTGGGGATGTTTGGATGGTCTTTACTACAACTGTGATGTTGAGATGTTCGAAGTTGTAGATGCGTACGATATATATTTCCCGAGTCTTATATATGAGGTTTGTCGTTGTATTTATAGAGCAAAATGTGGGCTGGACATAGGTGGCGCATTCTGATTGGATGCCCACTGGCATCTGCCCGCACTGGACATTGCCGCAATTACTGACTAAACATGAAAGGGATTAAGGTTGAATATTGATAAGGTTTAAAGTTGAGATCAAAGGGCCTGGTGTTAATTACCTGTAATTCTGATACGTTTCGGGAGTAAAAGGGTTTGAAGTTGATAGCTTGGAATGTTAATTGTGTGAGGGCTATGGCTAGATCGAAATAAGTTCTGTTTGTTTCAAAGGGATTAGTGTATATGACGTGAATTTAGAGGTCCTGAGAGTCTTGTGAAATGTATGAGGGTCTGGCTGTGATAGAGGGCTGTGATATATGCCTCTTCTTTGAAAAAGGACACTCCGTGTCCTTGTGTTAAAAACTAGATATGCATGTGTATGTTGTGTTTGAGCGTGCCAATCAAAGACAATATTGTATACATAAAAATAATCACAGAACAATACCAGAACACACACAAAATAATAATCACAAATCAATACCAAGTACAATATGTATAATCTATGATAATAATATTTTGAATTATTTAGTAAATAATACTTTTAAGATAAGAGAGTTATGATTCAAACACAATGTCAATCAATTGACCAAAATACAATATGCATTATTTACAATAATATTCTAAATGATCTACAAGTAAATAAACCAGTGACAATAAGACAGTTACAGTGACAACTGATCAAGCAAACATTATGAAGACAAAAATTTATATACATATGTAACGATGTAGAATTTCAACAAGTTAAATATATGCGATTTGAACCACACAAACAAAAATGGCTCAATTACTTGAAACTTTAAATGTTCGAGTCCTTAATGATGTTTCAAATGTTCTTCAAGGATTTAATCATTTGAGATAATGAAATTAGGGGATCCTGCGTCCTAATTATAATTCGATGGTGGCAACGCATGCGCGGTATTTAGGTCAATCATTTTCGTTTTGTATTGTACATGAATGAATAATTACAGATGTGATAGGGTATAAAAAAAACTATCTAGACGATGACATGTTTACATACCTATAAACATGCTAAACTTAGTTACATTAACAGCATATATTTTTCCTAACATCTTAGTTGATATAATTACAATATTATACATTCAAGATATATGAAATCAAAGCTAAGTTGCATTAAGTAAACAGCAATTTCATAATAAACATACCATTCCTTTGTTAATGTAAAGAGATTCAGCCTATACTTGGGCAAACCAGAGCATCGATCGAGACAGTATGCCGCTACAAGGTGCTATTAGTGTCGGCGCGCTTTTTCGAGCTTGGGGTAGAGGATGGGGCTATGGGGGATTCTGGATTATAATAAATTGGTTATTGATTATTGGTAAATTGGTTATCGATAACAATTCCCTTGAACATAATGGATAATACTCTCGATTCCCTTAGCCTTTAACATAGCTGTCCCGAATTGGCTCTGCGTTTTTTTAATTATTACCGTGTGCTTTACGTCCGGTATCATATTAGAAATTTCTACAGTTACTTTATCAACACGCATCTTGAATGATTCACGAGCGTCGTAGAAATTAGTTTGTGAGGGAACCTGCAATGAAAAAACCGTATATCGATTGTGTACTGCTATCCAGTATATATATGTTTATCCTATCTCCAGCCGATTTACAATACCGACATTTTATGGTTTGGCTCTGAAGGTGTCGACAGAATTTCTTTCAAAAGAGTTAAATAAAAAAAAAATTTATCAATATCGGTTGTTTAAATGACTAGATAGACGGGAAGAAAACAAACAAGACAAGAGTGCAAATACAACTATCAAACGATCCTGACAATGCCAGTAATAGTAATCCATAATGTTCAAGATCAATAATTATCATAACGGCGAGCTTGTGGATGAACTGAAGTAACCTTTGGTTTTATTCACTTTTTGTGCTTTCTTATTTTACCTTGATTTGTCCGTTTTATATGAAATTTTTCAATCAAGTGGTCCGGTATGTGAGAAGCTAATTGGGAAAGGGTGGGAGGGTGATCGGCGCGAAAATCGCTTGCTGCGGCATGCTCTTTTGATATGCCCAGTACGCTTACAAAAAATGACAAATGGGTGTAATGTGTAAACATTGATGTGACTTGTGATTTCTACTACCACACCTGTTACAATAATAAACTGACTGACCATTGTATTGCGCATACTTTGTTGAGTTGTGGTGGTTCCGTTGAGTTGGCCTGCTCTCTCTTTTCTGCTGATGTCTTGGTGTGGCGTCGGCAGCTGCTATGTTGGTTCCTAACAGTTCGATTTTGTAAATCAGCGTTTCCACCAAACTGATGAGTTGGGGTTCCTTTGTGGAAGGTGACGGTTGTTCAGCACTGTTGGAATGGTTTGCGGAGCCCGAGACACACAAGCGTGCGTGCCTTAATGCAATGTCTATGCTCTGGGGGTCGTGTTGAAGCACTAAAGGTTTAATGTGATCCGGTAGGCCGCAGATGAAAGTGTCCAGTACGTCTTGGTCTGAACGACCGAAAAGTTTTGATGTCATCGAGGTAGTCGTCCAGTGTCTCACCTCGCTGTATGTTAAAACGTCTGATAAACGTGTGTCTTAGGCCGTCGATAGAGTCAAAGCGACTCTTGAAAGCGTCCTCCAGTTTCTGTAAGTCCGTTTTAACGGAATCAGGTAGGGTGTGATACCAGGATCTAGCAGGGTCATCCAGTAAACACGGGATAAATCCCAGTTTTTGTCCTTCGTCCCACTTACTTGCTCTAGCGTGCAGTTTCAAAGTGTCAAACCACTCACCTGCGTGTCCTTTAGCAAATCGAGGAGGAAGTATGGCGTGAAAATATGCCATAGTAGATTGGTGATCAGTTCGCGCTTGTAGACGGGTATTTGGCATTAAAAACTGACCAGCCTAAAGGAGGTCTGAAACCGGTTCTCCACCAACTGTGACCGTCGGGGATTCTAAGATGACTTGCGAGAGGTGTAGCGAGTAATTGATACGGCGAACTGTAGATGTAATCCTTTATTTACGAAGTTGTAGATCGGCACGCTCTGGGGATGTTTGGATGGTCTTTACTACAACTGTGATGTTGAGATGTTCGAAGTTGTAGATGCGTACGATATATATTTCCGAGTCTTATATATGAGGTTTGTCGTTGTATTTATAGAGCAAAATGTGGGCTGGACATAGGTGGCGCATTCTGATTGGATGCCCACTGGCATCTGCCCGCACTGGACATTGCCGCAATTACTGACTAAACATGAAAGGGATTAAGGTTGAATATTGATAAGGTTTAAAGTTGAGATCAAAGGGCCTGGTGTTAATTACCTGTAATTCTGATACGTTTCGGGAGTAAAAGGGTTTGAAGTTGATAGCTTGGAATGTTAATTGTGTGAGGGCTATGGCTAGATCGAAATAAGTTCTGTTTGTTTCAAAGGGATTAGTGTATATGACGTGAATTTAGAGGTCCTGAGAGTCTTGTGAAATGTATGAGGGTCTGGCTGTGATAGAGGGCTGTGATAATATTTATTTATTTATATATATGTATATTTATATATATGTATATATATATATGTATATATATATATGTATGTGTAAATATATATGTATATATACATATATGTGTATATATATATATAAATATATATACAACCAGCAATACGGTACCAACAATATAACACAAACAATATTATCTCTAAACAAAAAATATATATGAATATATATATATATATATATATATATATATATATATATATATATATATATATATATATATATATATAAATATATATATAGATATCTAGATATATATATATATATATATATATATATATATATATATATATACATTTATATATATATGCATATATACATGTATTTATATCTATATATTTATTTTTATATTTATATATATGTATATTTATATATATATATATATGTGATATGTATGTATGTATGTATATCTATATATGTATATATATATATATATATGTCTATTTATCTATATATTTATATATATCTCTTTCTTTATTCATATCTCTGTATATATGTAGATTTATATATATGTCTCTCTCTATATGTATATAGATATATCTATATATATATATGTATGTGTAAAAATATCTATGTATCTATGTATATATACATATCTGTATATATATATAAAGATCTATATAAGAGATATAGATATATCTGTCTATCTCTATATCTCTATATCTATCTATAGATCTATATATATATCTATATATATATATATATATATCTATATATATAGATATCTATATATATATATAGATATATATATAAAATTGCACGGGGACATCCAACACTGTCGCTGAGACAAATACAGCAGATATACACGGACCGAGGAGAGCTGGTAACGCGCACTATTATAAGCTGCCGCTTAGATGTTTTGACATGACCCCTTTGCCAAGTCAATATTGAGCCCACGAAAGTGATGAATGCCGCTGGTCGATTACGTAAGGTTTAGCCTGTTTTGACATGACCCCCTCTCTAAGTCAAAGCAAACCAGCCAAGGCAAGCGTTGAACGCCTCTGGTCGATTACGTAAGATTTGGCCTACTTAAACAGCACTGCTGTTAACCTGCGCGCTAAGCTGCTGCAGTAGAAAACCTTGAAACTAATCGTCCTTTTTACTGTTTTTTATTACTGCGAATGCTAAAAATACTGTTACAATCATTATCACGAGGCCAAGTTCTAATAACTGACAAAATTTCATGTGCGTAAATACAGAGAGAACTCGTAGCAAAAATCGCGATAGGTACTCTAAAATACATGTCATTATACAAAGTACAAAAGGTGAAAACAAGTATTTTTTTCGCCTATTCCATGCTACGATAATTGCTTGTTACAACCATATAATTCATATGTTCGTAACTGCAGTAACCGATTGCTAAACTAATAGGTCAAGAATTCATTTTGTTTAGAGATAACATTTGTATGTGTAATATTGTTGATACCGTATTGCTGGTCGTCCAGGCTTGCCACTGGAAGACATGCCGTTGGCGTTCATGCCGAATCTAGTTTATATTACCGTCGTGCACGGCTAAGTGACTAACTCTCCTAGTCAAAGGCTCATATCGAGAAGAATCCGATCATTCCTTCCCTGCAAGGACTCCCTATGTCAACCGGAAGCACGAGAGGATATCATGGCAAATGGTATAAGGAAATGCAAAAGACCAAGAACTTCTACGACTGCAAAACGAGACCTTTGGTTGTGGGCCGCCAGGGAGAAACAAAATCCGGTCCACAGTCCATGGGTATCTATCTGGGTTCTTCATGGACAAAGTCGGCGCACGCAGCTACATACATTGTCGATTGCAGTGGTCGCTTCTACAGAAGTAACAGGCTTCACGTGCGCGGCACAATGGAAGCAGCCGCATTCTAGTCTATATATGATGGTGGATTGGGTGTTGATGCATAAGCAGCAGCTTCCATAGCAGTCACGGCCACCAACACGGCCTATGTCCAGCACAGGTTGCTCCAATAGTAACAAGATTAGGCCGCGTCTCAAACAAGCCAAACATCTAAAGGATTATGTGTAATAAGTTTATAGTGCACAACCGACCTAGTTGGAAACAGGATTATGTTTGGTGTATTATTGCAGTTTAACTTAAAGTTAGAAGGTTTGATCTCATTGGTTGTATACTTACAGTGTGGTATTTCGTTAAAGCAAGCTATATCACTGTTTGCAACACCACTACGTTCTATGTTTATCATTACTTCCAGCTGACCTAAGCATAATTACTTTTATGGCATCGTTTCGATCTGCTGTACTATGTACTACACCTATTTCATTTATTACTCTACTTCCATGGATATCCTTCAAGAGGTGCAGCAGTTCAAAATAAAAATATTTACATATTTACCCACACTCTAGTTGTGTTCTTGAAGGGTCGAGGCGATCGCACCCCTGATTTGATCAGAAAATTGATCATTGATTTTAAGAGACGGTATGTTATGCCGGAGGCTCCTGGTGAGCCCTGTTAGCATAGCTACAAGATTTTCCAGCTTACTGTGAACCAATCGTCGAAGTAGTTTGTCTTGTAACATCATAACGGAACATCGGAATTTGTTTTTCTGTTTTGAAAGTAGAGAAGTGTGTGGGTTACTTTAGGCATGCTGGATGTTCTCCCAGGCCACAGTTCGAACTATTGTATGAACGTCTCATTTTCAGTTGCTAGTTCCCGCACGAATTCTTCAACCTCTGCCATCAGTTGGTCGGAACGTTTTGGTCCCATTTTTTTTTTTTTGCAGTATAATCCAGTGTTTGCGACATGTTACCGTTATATGCATATGATCCGAGCACAGGCACTCAAGTTATTACCCCCCAGCGACAGTGACATGTACAGTAATTTTATATATATATATATATATATATATATATATATATATATATATATAGATATATATAGATATATATATATATATATATATATATAGATATATATATATATATATATAGAGATATATATATATATATATCTCTATATATCTCTATATATATATATATATATATATATCTATATATCTCTATATATATATATCTCTATATATATATATATATATATATATATATATATATATATCCCCAGAACTATTTGGCGTCAGCGTGAATGGCTCTGTTTTAAGTTTGGGCTTGGGTTAATCGACTCATTGCTCAAAGTGCAACAAACCCTTCGATATCATCAAAGATTTACCGAATGTGTAAGGAAAGAGTATTATTTATCAAATGCTGACGTTTTTCACTTGCTTGTTTCACATATCAACGTATGAAAAAGCGCCTCGAGTACGTTTACAAACAAAGAAAGCTGAAGAATATATGATGAGATTTACTTCCAGATGTTTACATCGAAGCAAATATTCCATGCTTCGGATGGCGTAGGAGCCAGGTTCCGCATCTCCTCCCAACTTGGCGTGGTGCAGAGCTGTCTTCTGGTAACAGCCCCCCTACCTAGAACGATGCAATGTGAGCCAATGTTTGCTATAAATAACTCGCAACGAATAAGCTCCGACTAGGCCGCGTTTGTTTACCTGCACGCCGAGCAGGATCCCATCATCTGACCTGCGCAGCCTAACCCGAATAGACAAGAGGAATTTGCAATACTTCCGAGTTGCTTGATAACATTCTGCGTAAATTGTTGAAATCAAATCGTGATAGGTTAAGGAATTGTTCGAAATATAGAAAGGTAGGTTTATGCACTATTTTATTTGTGTAGCTTTTCATATTAATATGCCGTTCATAAAGATCGGGAAATATTGCCATTGGCGTTAGAAGCTATCAATTATGGTCACAAGCGCTCGGTTCCTGATACCCGGGTTCCGAGTGCCAAGCGGCTAGTTACATATAAATCAAGTCAAAGACAGTCACAACTAGTTATATAGCGTCCGTCATTGTGACAATCCGTAGGACAAAATTAACACTTTATTTGTTTTAGTTCTGCGTGTTTTCCGATATTCTTAAAAATACCACACGCGTTTGCCAATCATATTCTTCCCCGAACTTGATAACTATATCAGCATTTAATGCCAAACTCTAATCATGATTCTCCATATCAACACACTCGCATGTGAATGCATGATAAGATGTTCAAATATTTTTTCTTTGAAGGAGTGTAATGGTGGCAGAAGATCATTGGATTGTTTTAAGATTCGGCACACCACCAGTGTTGCACACCTACCACTGAACACAGTTCTAGTCTGATATCTTACTATACAGAGTGCTGCGTGCTCCTCCGTATCATGGCAGACGAGTGCAGCAAGAAGGAGGATCTTTTGGCCGTCAGGCTATACATATCATCAATATCAACCAGCCACGAGGTGCTAATTTATCTATGCTTCATCATAAATTATTAACGGAAGTCAGCATTTTATCAGCAATTTTTCAACGTTTTAACCCCGAAATCACAAATTAAAGGTATGTGTTTGTTTCTAGATTAAACAAAATCAACAAAGGGCATTGTTTATATTGGAGAGCAAGAAGATACCATTCGAGACCGTGGACATTTCCAAGAGCAAAGCAAAAGCCCGGATGATGCGAGTAGCTGCAGAGGACACCAGCGCCAACCCGCCGAGATTCTTCAAAGGAGAAATCTACTTAGGGGTAAATACTCGCCAACGTTAGTTCTACTACTTAGAAAATAACTTCCGGTTTTACAACGTCCGGAACAGTATGAGAAATATTCCTCAATATCAATATGGTGTCTTGTCTGAATGAAGGGTTTTAAAGAATTTATGGAAGCAGTGGATGATGAGATATTAGAGGAGTGGCTACATTTGGTGCCCAAAAAAGACAACAAAAAGTGAGTATATTATAATCCATGATACATCGCCATCCTGCTCATGACCTTAAGTTATCTTTGATCGATGAGTAACAATATATTTTTCATTTAAGGAAAACTGACCCCTTGCAAAATGAACTGCAATTAAAAGCACAGCGCCAACTGAAAAGACTTGAAAGGGCTATGAAGGAGGCGCAGGTGTAAAATGAACAATGGTTGTTTAGAACTGGTGTTCTTATCGTTATAAATGCGTATTTAAGACTGCCGACTATGTTTGTGCACTGGCATCATACTTGTTTTGTTATATTTTGGATCTCCACCATTCAGTTGTATTCATTTAAACAAGGAACATTAACTGAATATTGTTTGATGATATGTAGTCGTATTATGTTTTTCGGATGTGTTGTACTGGAAAATTCGCGCAGCATCATTTTTATGGATGTAAAAGATAACCGTGTACGTTGTGGGATGTGTTAATCAGCTTTGTTATATTTTTGATCTGCAGCATTCAGTTGTATTTATTTAAACAAGGACACTTAACTGAATATTGTTTGATGATATGTAGTCGTACAAAGTTTTTTCTGATATGTGATCTCCGCGGTTATATGTACTGAAAATTTCAAGTATGTTTTATGTGATTTCATGAGATGCGAAAGATAACCGTGTACGTTGTGGGATGTGTTAATCAGGATCATGCAAAGATCATTTATTTAATTTGTACATTTCTACATTAAACAGGATTTTACCGTTGTTCGCCCATCGTATTCAGTTGAATGAACGTATGTAATGCGCGAGATGCTCTGTCGGTTATTTGTGCAGAAATATTTGTCGCCGCTGAAGTTAGGAGCTGCTGAGTATAATCATCTGGCTTAGATGATCACGTTTCTTTGCATAATTCATACAGGCTTTAAATACTTGGCGTATCTTTCAAGTTGGTCTGCAGACCTGATTGGGCAAGGTCATCACGGGTTTTGATTTGCATTGTCTTTAATTCTTCAAGTTAATAAAATGTTAATTAAGCGCTGATTCTCGAGTGTAAACATAATTTCGTTAACCAGTTACTTACGCACAATATTTGGAGTGTACCGCAGAGGGGGTGCTTACTTATATAGGTTATGCACAAAACATTTCAATAATAAAATAATACAGGTCCCATAATGTGTTGTGCCAATAAAACAAAAAACATCACACTTATAATCAGTTGTCAAACATACTAATATATCTAAAATGAGTTTGGATGGGGAGGGTCGCGCAAATTGCACCTTCGGATGGGGTGGGGGTGGAGATTACATTTTTCCCCATAGTTTTCTGTGTGAGTGGGATCAAGATATTTCCGACTCTCTCGTTCTGGCCAACAACTATGATGCTCTCTTAATGGATAACATCCGGTGTCAATTATCAAGAAACAACACAAATAAGTATAGAGAAAAAAAGATGAGAATGCTATAACCTTTTCATTGTTTGTGAATATACAACTTTCTATAGCTGACTGAGCATTATAAGTTCAACCTGCACGAAAAATATGATGTCAGCTACAGCCTAAATTTATCATTTTAGGATCGCTGGATGACACTGCACATGCGCCGAAAATATCACACAAGCCGTTTATAGGGCTCGGTTCGCGCCACCCACGTGACAGACTGGAATCCGGCGGAGACCAATCGAGCGCACCAATGATAGATCGCGAGTTTTAGTCCGCTACGCGGCAGCTGTTATAATGCTATATCCCCTGTGCCTCCCACATTCATTATCAGCACGATATTGCCCGCCAATAGCGTGGGTTGGTCAAAGTCCTCTGGGAAATCGAACTCCCAGAGCACGATGTGGACCGGTCAAGGGTCACGGGAAAGCTAGCCAGCTGACCCGCGGGACACTTTATAAGGACCACAGATGGGTCAGTCACGGAGATCATCTAGTCATGGACAAGATTCAGACCGCGAGATTCCAGGGAGCCTCATTGTTGAAATTTAATAAACCAAATAAGCATCTCAACTGCAGGACTCGTGTTATTCCTCTAGCTAGTCCCCACTCCAGCAACTACAGGCAGCAAAGTAGCATTACCAAAACGAAGGAGCATCAAAACAAGAAAAGCCTAGAAAATAAAGAATAAGAGGTGGTGGAGATCAAGGGGGAGGCTTTTCAAAAACATATGAGCCAGAATAGTATTATAACACAGCACGCAGCATTGCGGTCCTTCGCCCGCTTCCGGTGGTCAAATACACGCGGTTTACATAGAAGATAGCGCAACGTGGAGTCCTGTGTTATTTTTGATCGAACCTTTTGAGTTATATCGTTGATAACCTTGGGGAAAATCATCTTTTATGAATAAGTACGGTCATCTGACCTTACAACAATTGAAAATAAAGCTGAAGAAGCAATCGCCTGTCAAGGCTTAGAACACGAAGCTGAGGTCAGCAACTTCTTGGAATGGCCATACAGTTACCGCCTAATGGCAGACTACACCTCTTCCATGAACAAATGTGTCAGTTACGCGTCCACATCCACCTGGCGCAATCCTACTGTCCTTTCCCACAACAAACAAATTTGGAATTGTCAATGACCACGAATTCTTAAAACTTTCTCCACAAAATGAATTCCTCCAGAATTAAGGCCTTGCCTACATCATAGAGACTCCATGCCAAGAGATGAGGGACAAAACTTTGGGACAAGCCAGTAATAAAGCTTGAGACGTGGAAAGATGCAAGAAACTGTAGTCGTCCAAGTTTGTCAGGCTATGCAAAGCCACAATCAAAACGGACATGGTCCGAAAGGCAAAGTCACTGACCCACGTCTCTCAGATTCGTGTCAAAGTCATTAACCACGGCATACATAATGTGCTTGTGGCTCTGAGGAAATACGCCGGGTTGACTGGGTACCGAAGTCAAACCATATCGGATTAAGGTGTCCCACACACACTTTATTTCTGCTATGGTTGCCAAGTTAGAGGGTTTTATCCAGGGACTCCTTCATAGATACTGTGCTTGATTCCATGTATTTTCACAATTTCTGTTTATGAGTTAGTGAAGTCTTGTGCACTGATTTCATTTTTCCTTAAATAATCATTCACCTGCACCTCTAGTTGCATATTGTCTGTGGTGGAATGTATGATAAACTTAAGAGTCCTAAGTGTTTTAATTTATTTCTGAGAATCCACAGTCCCATTATTAACTTGCTTAATGAAAGAGACAAACATGACTTTATCTTCACTATATTAAGAGTACTCAAGTGAAGGATTATCATAAATCACATATATCAATTCATTAAAAAAAATTACAACAACACAAGACCTTTCAATGATATTCAAATGATGTCATACCCTGAATTGGAAATTCATAGATACATTCGATATCCTTTCATCCACATTCACATTTTAAAAACACTACCCACCTCATTAGGCAGTTGTGGGGATGATTAACTGCATAGTGTTTAACAGACAAAGACTATGTGAAAGAAATCTGGACCTCACAGTGGTTCATTGTAGACCCCAGACTCCAGGGGTTCCCTAACTCTTCTCGCACTAGAGTCTACGACAAGACAAGGTCTAAAACTGGTGCATCCGAATATTCATTAGACATGTTCGTTAATCTTCGTGACAGCCCCAGCTTGACCAATCAACGCAAAGGTTGTGACCCGAATTGATCTTAGTAGCGCGCGTCTGGCTCATGAAACTTGTTTTTTTTGTGACGTCATGTACATTGTTGTGGTCTGCGTCCAATGAGAACACACTGAATGTCTTCTGGTATTAGGGGGCGTCTCACAAGTTCATATTGGCATCATAAAAATCGCTGTAACTGCTTAGCTGCATGATAGTTTGTTTACGTAATACAGTCAGTAAAAGAGACCAGTATACCGCTCAGCGTGAAACAACAAATCGGCTCATAAAAATCACTCGTCCGGTTGAACGAGTTGACTAGGCAAGTCACTTGTCCAACAGGACAAATCACTTGTCGCTTTGCCCTGTTGGACACTTGTTGCGGGCAAGTGGACAACCATTTGTGTCAAACCCTGACCCGTTCCAAGAATTGCATCGAGAGCAGTAGCTAACAACGTATGTTTTCCCGCCCAGCAGACACATTCTGAAAACAGTCACGACCCCCATCAAGAAGCAGAGCGCACAATCCTTTTGAAAGTCTTTCAATACCACGCCATGCGACTGTTGCGCGTAATCGAGGGCTTCCGTTGTAGTCATTTCCATGGTTATGCAACAGCAAATACTTCAGTTCATGTGAAAAGAGGTCTAAAACGGAACGTACAAGACCAAATATGGTGCCGAATCTTCGGAAAATGTGACACTGACTAATCAGAGACAATGTGCCCGGGAGACACCAGCTTCTGATTGGAGGCATCCCAAATCTGGGATGCTGGTCCAGTTCACGGGATGCTGTTAGCCTAGACGCTGGCGCAAGTATGGAATATCATTAACATGTAAAAAAGGCCCCCACCCAAGGGCTAGGGGACCTTGACTAGGTTCATTGGTTCCCCCAGGATTTTGAAGGTTTTTCATAAACCTATAATGCGCTCAATAAGCAACCTCTTGCAGGAGATCTAACTGTCGGACTGCACCACTTTCCCTGTCAGTCAGTTCTTCTTACTGATAAAGGTTGGTAAGATGACAGCCAGTTTCACAGCGTTTCGGAGCTGCTCGTCCGCTACGCGCAGCGCATTGACAGTGACAGCTTTATTCTAAACAGTTCGTTAATATCAATTTCACATGACCACGTGACGTAGTGCTGACTGTGAGAATTCTTCGTCGCAGTGGAACAAAATGGAAACGAATATTTTGTGTTTACGCTTTAATTGTGAAGTTAGCGTATTGAGACGTAAACTTCCGGTCGAGCTTGGGACCGCATTGCTGTGTGCTGCCACATCTCGGACAAAACGGGAACGCGGTCTCTCATTGGGAGGTCATGATAGAAATGCGCAGCAACCTTCACAGGTCCACCCAGTGCTTTTGGTCAAGTGGTTTCAGTCAAAATGCGAAACTCACGATAGGTAATCAGCGATAGATTTGATCCATCAAGAAAATTATTTCACAAATGTGCTGGAACCCCATAGTCTAGGACCACCAGACCCTGGCCCCGGGACACATACATGTTTCGAATATTACATTTTGCGCAAGAGTCTAGGACCCAAACATAACAAAATCTGATGTAGCAACTACGGTTTGTGATGCCCGTCGTGTTTTTCGGGGTATTTTCAGCTGTTGTCTCTGAAGGACAATGCAGCGATACCCATCGATCAGATAGTTGAAAAGTTGACCTGGCGACCAAATTTCGACAATGCCCCTCCTGTCACCAGCAAGTCGAAAAAAACAAAACGCAAGTGCACATATTGCATGGGGAAAAAAAATGCATGTTCCCATGGAAAACAATTTAACGTGCTATATAGCGCCCAAGAAAGCTCCAACTGTAAAACGCTTTGACACTGCCACCCTCACAGCCCCCAAGCAAAAGCCTTCCAGAGAAGCCGAGAAGAGCAGATTCGAACATGTTCCTCGTGGGTACAAAGAGGGCACGATATGACCAACCCACGCTATTGTCGGGTCATATCGTGCCGATAATTATGGTGGGAGGCAGGGGGGAACTCTAGCTAAAATAGTATTATAACACAAGTCACACCGATCAACTATGCTGGACCCTGTATTTGTCAATCCGAACTCAGTCGACAACATTGCAAAGGTTTTGAGACATATCGGCAGAGAGGTTGGCATCTCTCGATATGGTGGCCGAGATCGACATTGGGTGGTTCTCTTGCGATGGCTTGCCATATGGGTTAGTGTCACAGTTAGTGAGGGACTACCGTGACTGCCTTGTTTGCAAAAGAGGATTAATGGGTACCAAAGCCTTCCAAAACCATGCCAATTGTGACCATCTTGAGAAAGATGTTGGTTTTCTACTTGAATTTGATTGGGTTCTACTGAAGACAGGAGACGGTCGCAGCGAAATGAATTTGATCAAAACATTTGTTGAATTGAACAGGGACACATTCTTTAAAAGGTTGGTTTATCGAATGGGTTGGCAGACAGACACTGCTCAACAATGTGCCAAGAAGTGTTATGACCACCATAAATCCTGGCAGTTGTTTTCTGCATACCAATTCGGCACTTCTCAAGAACTAGTGCAGCCATATGTCCAACAGTGCTTGAGCACTGACCAAGAACCAACACCTCAAGGCTTTTATTCATTCTGCAAGAACATCAACAACCCCAACTTCTTCTTTATGTTTGAGATGCTGTGCCGTTATGGACGAGCTTTTTTCAATTTCAGAATGGGGATAAGGCGCAACAATTATGACCTGGTAGTATCAGCTCGTTACATGTCAAAGGTCGTACTCATCCCAAGTACCAGTCCATAGAAGTACATGACATGTTCTCCAGAATGGCAATGCCCCAGGAGCTGAGGAACTTCCTCCAGAGCCACGAATCTGTTTAAAAAAATGGAGAACCATCTTAAGGTCAAGAATATGACTTTATCCTTGAATAAGACAATAAGGAAGTTAAAACGGTGGATCAGAAGAGGTGTTGCATCAGACAAAACATGGCTTTCCGTTTGTCGCAACAAAGTAAACTGCAGCAGTTGCGGTCTCAGGTGTTTGAAAGTCTGGCTCTGGCGGACTCTGACAGTAGTCAGAGAAATGTGGATCTGTCAAGAGCTATCCTGGATTGGAGGGTTTGTCTGAGACAGGCAAAATACATCACAGAACCTTCAGATTCACAGACTTCAAAAGACTGTCCAAATATTGGATTCTCACCTACTTAAAGAGAAAGAGATTATATAGATTTTTGAAGTTACTTCTCTCTCATGCACCCCCAGATGATTCAAGTCTGAGTCACCCCATATATGTGACACCACAAGAAAATCAGTCCTGAAATGCCCTAAAAGCCCAGTCCGTTGCAACAATTGACAATAATATTTTAGATCTGATAGACCAAATACAAGATGATGATGAACATTCTAAACTACTCTACATGTTTTCTGGGGAAAGGAAGGCCCTCCATATCACTTTCTTGAAAGAAGTTCTGGCCTATATGACTGCTGACCACTTATTTAACTCTGCTAATGATCAAGTGAGTAAGAATTACATTGGTTTAGGGAAATGGGTAGAATAACTTAATGTAGCACTATGTTTAACCATCTCGTAGTGTTGATAGAAAGTAGTTGAATTTACTGTTGAACAGATTAAATTGTCTCCTTTTTTTATAGCAAATCCTAAGAGTTATTGCATGATTTATATAATTATATTGCCTCTATTATATGTGAAACATCAACACATGTTTACAGACGAAATAGATCTCCCACCTTGACCAGTGCTGCTAGGATTTAACACATGGTGCTGTTAGGAGCCAACTCATTTCATAGCGTTTGTTAAACTGTTCTGTTTAGGTGGGAAAAAAATGTGACTCCATCCACCCATATGAGTAACCCATCGTGGTATAGAGTCCAGGCTGGGTGTAGCTCAAAAAAAAAAAAGAGGCCAGACGTAAGAGATACGAACGAAGGACAAGGACTTTGATGAAAAGCCTTGCTGATTTAGAGAGCTGCACAGACTGGGAGGCCGTGATCGTACTGACAAACAAGCTGACAGGTGGAGTCACCTAAGGTGGGACAACTTCTCTCGATGAAAAATTTGAGGCAGGTCTGCTCATTGTGGATCCGTCAATAGGGACAGATACGGGCAAAACCTCGAAAGTTGACATGTGTAGAGTTATATCAGCCCTTAACGCACAAATACGTTATACCACCCACACCTACAAAAGTCGTTTTTGCCTGATTTATCATCGACTCCCAACTGTGGTGGCGGACACAACTCCTCTAAAATTATCAGAACTGCCTGTCATCAATAAACAATGAACAAACACTACAAGGCGGAGATTAGGCAGTATTTATGCTAGTAAGCGGAGTGGAAAGTCTGAAAAGACAGGGAAGGCCAGAGGGAAAGGAAAGGAATAGTCTGCATTAACATGTTAACAGGGCCCGCAACCAACAGGCTAGGGGACCTTGACTAGGAAAGGAACGGAAGTGAATGTCTTTTTGTATTATCTGTATGTGTGTTTTACGTTTGTGTATACAATTATTTCAATGTTAGGATAGATATTATGTTTACTTTATTGATGTTACTTAGTAGTTGAGCTTATTATATTCCAGATGTATTTTGTGGCTGTGCTTGCCAGTATGTTTTGTTTGGCATACATGCTTCGTATGCATGAATGTTGATGTTTGTTTCTGTCGTGAATAGACAACTTCTACTGATTTGTGTTTGTGTTATTATAATTTCCTGGGATAACATCGTGCTGTTTACAGTAGAATGGCCATGTGACATGCACATCATTATTGTGTGAATAGACACCTTATTCTGATTTGTGTGGGTGTGCAATTAATACCTATACTTACCACTGACAAATGTATGAATATTTATGTATATTTCTGGTGACACAACTCTGATTGCATGCCAGGAATAGTTGGTTGCTGTGCAAGACAGCAAGCTCATGTGTAAGTTTCTAACGTGATGTCGCTTGATAAAAATATCCTAATCTTTAATCTGTGCTGCGTTTTTTATCCCCTTTCTTTATGATGCCCTTTAACCATAAGAATTTGAATCATGCATAGATATGTTGTTGTTTTTTGTGTGATTAAACAAATAGAAAGGATAATTAAGATTCACCTTCAGTGAAATGTTTCTGAATAAGCATTACCAACCGATATGAGAATCATTATCAATCAATTGATTAGACAGTCTGTGAGAGGGTCACAAATAATACAATTCAATCGCTGATAGTGAGTGGGATGGAAATCAGTCCCAGATATACCATCAAGATTCGTCGCCATTTTGGGTTTTATTCGCTTCGCAGCAGATTAAGCTATCATTTCACTTCAACTGAACAAGGTGATGCGGTCGCATACACTGGGGCGAGCAGAGTAGCGGAACCCCTGGAGTCAGGAACGTGGGCTAGGAGCTCCCCACCCCCTCTCCTCACCAAACGAACTGTGGCGACTGGAGTGGGCGAGAATCTCAATAATAAATACTACTATTGAATCTGTTATGATCTGACTTTTTCTGTCGTCCAAAAGGGATGTTTTGCACGCCGAGAGGATTATCTTTGTGGGTTAAAAACTACATATACACGCACGAGAAACTAGACGCCGTTCAAACGAAAGACAACTCGTTTAAATGTTTGGTTGCACTAGCGCATGCGCATACCATGATACCAGAGCTTCTTCCGGTTTTTGGTCTGTTGACAACTTTTAGATGATTTGCTTCAATTGATAAGTTGATATGTTGTTAACAAAGCAAATTCTTGGAATTATTAGTTTGTTAATAGGTGTATTACTGTTGCTTGCAAAGGATGAGATGCTCTCTTTGGTAGGGAACTGACCTGTCCTTGCTAGGATTCCAAACTGCCCTTCCAATCCCTAACAGTAACACTAACTAAACAAATACTGGAGCAGCTGCTGTGATCAAGGTAATAAAACCTGATGTTTGCGATATGGTGGTTTTGGTTGATTTGTGCATATAATGATGCTTGATGGCAATCTGTATTTTTCAGTGAACACAGTAAGATGTTTAAGAATAACCACTGTTTACTGATCATTCTTTTGTGTTTTAACAGTTATGTCAAAAAAAGTTGAGGTTATATTAAACAATATTCAGGCTACAAACCACAACATGCAGCTTGTTGCTTTTCCACATGCATTCTCTTTAGCTGTGTTGCATTATGATTGTGAAGTGGTTAGGTTGCAACCATGGGCCATGAAATATCAGGAGTAATGAATAGTGTGGATGCTGTCACATGTACATGAACAGGATGACATTGAGGCATGTGATTTATTTGAAATGAAAATTCTGATAAAAAAATAATAACATAAAACACCCATGTATTTCTCCTAGTGATGATGACGAGCTTGTAATGCAGGAGAAGGGGTTTGTTCTCTGTCATGAATCGTAACGTCTGCATGCAGAGAGGATTGCCATCCCTATCCCACACACCTGTTTCATTTGTCATGTGACCAAGTGAAGCAACAATTAACCTCCTTAGTATAACATATATCATAACATACTTCTGCTCTTTGTATTTCAGGTTTCTTAAACGAAGAAAGATGTATAACCAACAACCTATAGATCCTTGGCCATCAAATGCCACTCCAACTTCTTACATAGACAACTACAGAGGGCCATATCCCATCAGAGAATTGGCAAGGGCTCGTAGAACCCTGATTGAATGTGTCCGTCAGTGTTCATCACCTGTTATCGAACGTGTGAAGCCTAGGATTGGTTTGAATAGTGCATATGGGCCTGGTTTGATATCTCCTCCAATCAATTACGATTCGCCTGAAACTAGACTCTATTTGAAAAACATTCCTGATGAGGATCAACCTGGGAGAATTAAAGCTCCACCACAAAAAGATGCTACCAACAATTCTCATACCCAGACAGGATTATCACAAACATTCACAGAATCGCCTCCAAGTCGAGAACAGATCCCCCTGCATACCTCCTCATCTGCCCCTGCCCGATTATGGGAAAGCCATTCACTGGCAACTCAGAAACGTTCAGCAAGTCCAAGCATGGCGGGACCTAGCAACACTAAAAGGCCCAAACAATCACATCAAAATGAACCCGCTTTCTTTAGTGGTATCAACACTAGTCCCCTGGAACCATCAACTTCCGGCAATAGTGATTCTGAAGCAGGCGGATTTCAGATGTGGCTGAAGTGTGATGATTGCAGCTATATGGACCAAGAGAGTAGCTCTATGGAGGATCATTTAATCAATTACAGACACCATTCAGCTAGTCAGTATCTGACCCAGCCAAATCCTGGCAAAAGCCAGCGAAAGCTCATCTCAGTAGAGAAAAAACTTGCGGTGGTAAACAAAAGCTCTTCCAAGTATTCCCGTGTCATAGCATGTCCAGAATGTAAGCAGATATTTAGTAGTATATTTGAGTGCGGGGACCATTATCAGAAGCTCCATGACCCTTCAAAAGGCTGTTATGTCTCCTGCTTTGTTGCCAGTGAAGGTGTCGTGACTGTGTCACCAGAACGACGGTGTTTGGTATGCAACCAATTATATGTAAGCAAGGATGCTTTGTGGCAGCATTGGATGTCAAAACCTCATCATAATCCAATGCCCAAATCGACCAGTGCTGGTGTCCACCAAGTCGTAATGTGTCCGTTCTGTAACGATGCATGTTTCTCAGACCTTGTCAGTTGTTTGCGCCATGTGTATTCTGACCACAAGGATGAAACTAATAAAGACAAACCATTAGGCATAAAATCATTGACGATCCTCCTGCCTGCCTCTCCTGAAACTTTACCCCCATATGGCGTAGTGAAATCATTGACATCGTTGTTCAACCATCAAGCATAACTAAGCACCTAACTCTCACTATGCATTGATTCAATACCAGTCTGAGTCATAGTTGGAAGGAAACCCTTTTTTATTGTTATTGAAAATTGCAAGTTAGCATAAGTTATTTTGTGTTGTTTTGTTTGTGAAGAAGTGACCTGGTTACTTTGATGGATTGAAGGTCATTTTCTCTCACAGCTATGTTTAACTGTGACCAGATGGTCAAACATTTCTTCCATTAGTTGACATTGTGTGTGATCATAAATGTATGTTAATGGGTGAGATTATGTTACAGGGCATCCTGTATTCATGGTGGATTGGTCTTATGTTTTTCCTGTTGTTATTTCAACTCTTTTTGGAAATATGCCTTTTTGATTTGTTATGAACTGACCATGTTTGTTATGTAAATGGTGCATGGAATAAATTGATTTATATTTTGATTGGTTTAGTTTAGAAAATTATAAAACCCTCAAACATGTAGGCTCTTGGCAGTGAAAATTGATAAGAAGCAGATTGAAACGTGAAGCAGGAGATTGAATAGATATACGTTTGTTAAAGCATACATTGGTTTATACCTTTCTATTGATAGCCACCAACTCATGAAAGTGCACTAATTTAAACATGAAATATTGCTTCAAAGTTGATGACCACAAAATCCTGTCGGTTTAAGAAGAAGGACTCCTACTAGCAACTGACACCAGACCTAACTCACATAGACATTAGTCATGCACAGTTGTGCTGACTGTTTTGTAGACTGCCAGACGTCTGGGTATATATTTATATTACCGTTCGACCGGAGCTAACTGTTCTGTTACTAAAGGACACCCTCCTCCTTCTGTAGGAAGTATTAACCTCTGCATGCATCGTGATGAGCGAAGCAATTATAACTAGCGCGGTCGGACAGGTAACTTGAAACTGTCTGCATGTCTCACAAGCAAAATCACATGTACCGGACAACTGTTATCGTAAACCGTTTAGGTACCAGCCCATTTGCATACCAAAATGCCAAAACAAAACGACCCCTATTGCCAATACATCCATACTAAACATATCATCGGGGAAACCATACTAAAACCCCATCCCTTCTTCCCACCCCAGCCCTTTCCTACCAATGGCACCGTCGAGAGCCTATATCCTTGCCGCCAGTATGCGAAAATTGCTCCCTCACCGCCAGGTGTCGGTTTGGTTGGTGTTTATGATGTAGTTTCAGTTTCGATACTTTGAAGTCATTTGTCATTTATGGAGCTCAACTTCTTAAGATTGTTTATCAACTGTGATTCTCAACCAACAGTGTGATTATAAGGTACTTTACTTCCTCAGTTATTCATCCAGTTATGTGTGGATTTTCATTCTAAAATAGAGAAATTATGTTGATTGGTAATTAACATCATCTGAAGTTAATGACAGTGCCGCCACTGCCGGTGACGTTCCGGGGTCGTGTCCTGAGGTAGACCCACCGGCATCGGGTTCCACTTCACGGGTAACCTTCACAACAGTCTCACACATCTCCATGATATGTAATTAAGAAACTGGATGCCGACTTTTAAATGAAACTGATAATATGTAGGGCGATATGAAACGTCGTTTACATTTCTCATGAAATTTACCTGTTTACAAAGAATCACAAAGCCGAGTTGAAGAACGCGAATACAATCTATGCCGACGAACTAAATAAGCTTTTGCAGATATATATTATAATTTTCCAGCATTCATTTGTAACATTCCAGCAACCATAACATCATTTATTTACTTTGTATTGCTTTGTTTTTCATGGGAGCTGCAAGTGATGCTACTGCTAGTGTCAGTTGTTCTTGGTGCAATCATTCTCTACATCATATTCACTCTGGTTTCATCAGATGGAAGTGGATACGGAGACAACAGCTTTGAAGCCTTTGTTGACGAGTCTACCGGTGAGGTTGACTTTGTAAATCATCCGTTCTTAAAACTCACGTCCGGCAGAAAATTGACTAACCAATTGTGAAGATTACTGATGTTCTCATTGAAGTAATTTTGTTTGTTTTTATTTTTTGAAGTATCGATCATTGGAGGGAAGAATGCTAATGACAAACATATAAAATTTAGACGGCAATATTTGTCACCTGGTAAACAAGTGCTGATTTGTTATGGCACTGAATATGGGTTTAGCCAGGAGGTGGCAGAAATGCTATGGGAAAAGTAAGTTAGTCTTGACATCTTATGGCACCCTTTCTATTTTGGTGTAAATAATAGACACAGTTTCCATCTTGTTATAAGTAACTAGTCTTTAATGGGCTTCATTGTAAATATGGTGAACTTTGTCAAAATGATGATTAGTTTCACTCCATTTATTTCAAATTGGCTCCGACATCTTATTTCTATAGCATATCAAAGTTGAATGATGACGGAGCAAGTCACTGGCAGCCACGATTAGTCAATGCAGCTCGGCATGACAAGCTGGACCTGATGCAGGAACAGCTCATGTTGCTTATAATTTCAACTGCTGGAGATGGTACGTCAGTATTTGTTTGTGTTCTCTTCCAAAATGAGTTACCCTTGCCAAACATTCAAATTAATATGCTTATCTGTAATATGTTTGCAGGGGTTAGCCCAACAGATGCCCGGAGTTTCTATGACCTCATCATGACAGCAACTTTAGATTTAAAACACTTGAATTATTCAGTACTTGCCATGGGGGATTCCAACTATACACACTTCTGTCGTGCTGGTCGCAACCTGGACACACGGTATGACTCTGAAATAAAAAGCAACTTGTAGCCAACAAGGTTCACAAGAATATTGACTGCATGTCATTTGATGCTTGTAATTGGCGTGTATTGTCATCCAGATTAACGGAGGCAGGGGCTCATTGCATTGTTCCACGTCAAGACATAGACCAGGAAAATTGGACCAAGATCAATAAATGGATGAAATTGGTGGAACTAGAATTAACCAATCTTCATTTGGAAGAACGCTCTGATTACTTGGATATGCAGTCACTTGATGAAGGAGAGGATTCGGCTCCTTCCAGGATGAACCCATTCATGGCTCAACTAAAGGTGTCCTATGATATACTGTATTTTAAATGCTTGAAGATTATTCTGTCTATCGCTTTGACTATGAGCTGACATGTTCTACAAGTTTGAGTCATGTGGTGCTAATATTGTGAAGACATTTACATATCCATAACTCTAATGCTTCATCGTTACTGAGGTGCTAGGGCCGTGTTTAACTTAAGATTGTATCGATCCATTTTGTGTCGCTGTACCCATAGTTGAAGCGGGAGTTAACAAAACGTAGCTGCCAAGAAGACAAAACTGTCATCCATTGTGAATTTGATCTCAGTGGCAGCAGCATCAACTGGACATCAGGTACTGTCACAAGAATAACCTGACATCAACATGGCTGCATGTATTATCGTCTTTCAGTCCTGCAGTTCACGTAAACAAACATTTATCTCTGATCATGAGTGTAGGCAATTACAGTAAGTAGATTAGTCAGTATTATATCACATTTCAGGAGATGCTCTCGGTATCTACCCCGAAAACTGCCCAGAAGAAGTGGAGTTTCTCCTTCATGCTATGAATGCTAATCCAAACACTCTGGTACCCGTGCCCAGATGGGCATACCAGCCTGAACAAGGTTCATTTGAATTTATTCTCTGGGATAGCATACATTCTATTGGAGATGCAGATGTGATGTTTTCAAAGAGTATATGTGTTTCATTACAGTCACCTTGCTCTGACTTAAATGTTTGTGGTAGAGAAGATGACCATGGACAAAGTTTTGAGAAGATACTACGATCTGAAATCTGTCAAACCGGAGCTACTGCAGCTGCTACTTGACCTCTCTCAGGATGACATCAAGAAGGCTGAACTCTGTGCCGTGATCAATTCACAAGTAGGCACCTAGGTCACATCACTTTATGCCCGTTGTTTTACTAGAACCTCAAGTATACAGTACAGTATGAAGATCATTTTTATGGAATTATGTTAAGGTCATAAGTTGACCATTTCCTTGACTGATTATGGTTTTGATCATTTATGCTCCGTTTTTGACAGGGAGATGAAAAGAGATTTGATGTGGATACTAACTTACGGGAGTGTGAGGTGGCAGATGTTCTGATGATGTACGGGCACACCAACCTCCGTATCAACCCGGAGCTCATGCTGGACCAGCTGAAACAGCTCATGCCTCGTTACTACTCCATTTCCTCATCACCACTCAAGGTCAGTTAACTCCTATCGCACTTAAGCCACTTCTTTGTTTATTACTTTGTTGCTTTCACATCTACTTTGTCTGTAGGATGGGACAACAGCTTGTGTCACTGCTGCTGTTGTGCGCTATGAGACTCTGGGTCGCAGTCGTACTGGCGTGTGTACAACTTATCTTGAAGATCGTCTCCTGATGGGAGATGTTTGCCCTGTCTTTGTCAGCCATAATCCTGACTTTTGCCTTCCCGTTTCTACTGAAACTGACATTATAATGATCGGTCCGGGCACCGGACTGGCCCCCTTCATGGCATTCCTGCAGGAGAGAGGTAACAAGACAAAGAACTTCTGTCCAACCACAGCATATTTTGTTATCATTAAGGATGTTTATTTCATTGAATTGCTTGTCTGCTAGTAAATGATGGTTCTGGTCTATTTGTTCAAAGATAACTTTTAGTCTTTGTCGTTCCAGTCTGCAGTGACAACTGTGGACAAAACAGGCTGTACTTTGGATGTAGAAATAAATGCAAGGACTTTATTTACCAAGATGAGTTGGGTAGGGGTTCTCTCTTATTGAGTTGCTTACGGAAATGGCACATGTTTAAACTTAATCTGTACTTTTGAATTAATTTAAACATATTTGTGGTGATATAAATAGGGTAACTAAACAGCTTGATTTTTCAGAGAGCTGGGCGGCCGAGGGTTCTCTCGACTTACGAGTGGCCTTCTCACGTGATCAGGAACATAAGGTGTATGTTCAGAACCTAATGCAAGAAGACAGTGCCGTCTTATGGACGATGTTGGAATCTGGATCTCATGTCTATGTGTGTGGTGATGCTAAGCATATGGCACATGATGTCAATCAAACCCTTATTGAAATCATATGTAAGGAGGGGCAACTTTCAGGTGATCGTGCAGCTCAATACTTGCAACATTTACAAACTTCTGGAAGATACGAACGTGATGTTTGGGTCATTTGAAACATGTCACTGAAAATAAGAAATGAAAATTAGTAGGTGCATATTTATGTTTTCTTGTTCTCACAGAACACACTATTGATATAACTTGACACTGTGATTAACATTTTAATAATATTTACAAACCCTGACATGATAAGGGTTTTTTTTATTATGTGTTAATAAAGGTCAACAGGTTCACAAAACCTCACTAAGTTATCTTAATAAAAAGTGTCCATGTTCTCTAAGGATGAACACATTGATAACATTATTTGTGATTTTGCTTGATGTTTATTTTTTTATAACATTTACAAACCCTGATATATTGTGATTTTTTGAGAATTTTTTAAAAATAAAAGTCAATAAATTAAATTATTTGGTTCACTTGTTCTTTGATAACCCAGGTGTGTTGGAATTTAAGGAGCCTGGCACTCAGGTTATTTGCCAGAGCACCTCTTGTAGATTATGAGGTATTTATATCCATTTGTTGGATTGCTTAGGATAAAAAAAATGTTCTGTAGTAGTATAGAGACTGGGGGTACGAGCACAGCAAACTAATACAGCAACCCAGAAAACACACATATACAGGATGACTCACATGAGCCACCGAACCGCTCGCACCTCCCCCCACCATATGGTACCATATGAGCCCAGCCCTTCCAGCCTCTATGGTATAGGCCCACACCAGTAGTTAGTCACCATAGAGGTCATTGAGTGATAAATATCTGCGACCGTCGCTGTAAGTTCCATTTTTCACCCGGTTGAGGTCCTGTATAAACTGGGCAACCTTAGTGTCGTTCTTCTCGATAAAGTCGGGATCAGGACGAGCGGTTATCAATCTCATCGTAAAGAGCTTCCAACAGTAGAAAGCCCCCGTCGGCCTCTCTGTGGTCCCACTCGGTCTTCCCAACCAAGGACCGTGATGCTGCTGTTCCAAGCCCAGGCAACTATTAAACCTCCCGTTCGCACTATAGTCGCCGTATTCAAGCCCCTCAATGGACACCCACCCCCAAGCCACCGTCTCCTTATACTTCTTCTGATCCTTGTGATACACCTGGTTATACGTCTCAGCTCTCCCCAGGTCCTCAAAGGAGCACAACCTGAGAACGTAGTCGACAAACACCCCGATGTGTTGGAATTTAAGGAGCCTGGCACTCAGGTTATTTGCCAGAGCACCTCTTGTAGATTATGAGGTATTTATATCCATTTGTTGGATTGCTTAGGATAAAAAAAATGTTCTGTAGTAGTATAGAGACTGGGGGTACGAGCACAGCAAACTAATACAGCAACCCAGAAAACACACATATACAGGATGACTCACATGAGCCACCGAACCGCTCGCACCTCCCCCCACCATATGGTACCATATGAGCCCAGCCCTTCCAGCCTCTATGGTATAGGCCCACACCAGTAGTTAGTCACCATAGAGGTCATTGAGTGATAAATATCTGCGACCGTCGCTGTAAGTTCCATTTTTCACCCGGTTGAGGTCCTGTATAAACTGGGCAACCTTAGTGTCGTTCTTCTCGATAAAGTCGGGATCAGGACGAGCGGTTATCAATCTCATCGTAAAGAGCTTCCAACAGTAGAAAGCCCCCGTCGGCCTCTCTGTGGTCCCACTCGGTCTTCCCAACCAAGGACCGTGATGCTGCTGTTCCAAGCCCAGGCAACTATTAAACCTCCCGTTCGCACTATAGTCGCCGTATTCAAGCCCCTCAATGGACACCCACCCCCAAGCCACCGTCTCCTTATACTTCTTCTGATCCTTGTGATACACCTGGTTATACGTCTCAGCTCTCCCCAGGTCCTCAAAGGAGCACAACCTGAGAACGTAGTCGACAAACACCCCGATGTGTTGGAATTTAAGGAGCCTGGCACTCAGGTTATTTGCCAGAGCACCTCTTGTAGATTATGAGGTATTTATATCCATTTGTTGGATTGCTTAGGATAAAAAAAAAAATGTTCTGTAGTAGTATAGAGACTGGGGGTACGAGCACAGCAAACTAATACAGCAACCCAGAAAACACACATATACAGGATGACTCACATGAGCCACCGAACCGCTCGCACCTCCCCCCACCATATGGTACCATATGAGCCCAGCCCTTCCAGCCTCTATGGTATAGGCCCACACCAGTAGTTAGTCACCATAGAGGTCATTGAGTGATAAATATCTGCGACCGTCGCTGTAAGTTCCATTTTTCACCCGGTTGAGGTCCTGTATAAACTGGGCAACCTTAGTGTCGTTCTTCTCGATAAAGTCGGGATCAGGACGAGCGGTTATCAATCTCATCGTAAAGAGCTTCCAACAGTAGAAAGCCCCCGTCGGCCTCTCTGTGGTCCCACTCGGTCTTCCCAACCAAGGACCGTGATGCTGCTGTTCCAAGCCCAGGCAACTATTAAACCTCCCGTTCGCACTATAGTCGCCGTATTCAAGCCCCTCAATGGACACCCACCCCCAAGCCACCGTCTCCTTATACTTCTTCTGATCCTTGTGATACACCTGGTTATACGTCTCAGCTCTCCCCAGGTCCTCAAAGGAGCACAACCTGAGAACGTAGTCGACAAACACCCCGATGGTCGCCACCGGACTGTGGTTCAACCCCAACAGAATCTGAGGCTTATACATATTCGGAATCACCCTCCTAGGACTCCGAGTGTAGGGGCACTTTATCTCGAGCAGCACAACCTCCTCAGGATGCCCCAGACAGACAGCATCCACTCCAGCCTGCCGGATTGGGAGCACACAAAAGCCATCCGGAGAGTAGGCCGTCGCGCCGCCCTCAATATAGATATTTTTTCCGTAGACCTTGGTGTCGTACACCTTCTCCAATACTGCAATTGCAACCTCCTCAAAAGTCGTACCCCAGAGGCAGGGTGCGCTAAAGCGAACACCCTCGTTGCTAGTTTTTTCTGTCAGCTTCTTGCTATAGCTGCTGAAGTAGTTTTGCCCTATGATAGAGGAGTAGTCACTTCCTCCAACGCAGCCCTTCCTCGTGGTCTCCCACTGGTCCGTATTTTGTTTGACTCCAGTATGATCGTTGCAGAAAGATTTTATCGCCGCCTCCATTATATCTAGCAACCCCCACTCTTCAAATGGACTGTCAGGGTCATACCTTAGCAGGTCTAGGGGGCGATTCTGCCGCTTTCAAACATTTTGCTTTAATGTCACTTTTCATTTGACTATATTTCATGATCTCGACCGAAACGAGCTTAAACTCATCATCTGAGATATACCCATCTTCAAGCGCCGCCGATACAATGTCAGCAATGGTATTCAATTTGCTCTGAGCGAGAATGCGGATCTTGTCATGCTTTTTTCAACTTAATGGTCAGACGCCGACTGATGAATTTTCCAGCAATTACAAGTAGCCCACAAGCGGCTCCAGTAGCACCCAACACTGTGGCAATAGGAATGGCAACTACTGTAGACATTACACCTGCACCACTTGCGCCAAGACACATACCTACAGCAACTAAAGCAGTGTCTACAGCGTCCACTGAGTTTACTGCACACCTATATTTTTTGTACATAGCACCATATTTTTCAATTTCTTTCTCAAGGTATTGCTTCTTAAGACTGATCTCATTCAGCCGATAGGAGTGCCCCAGATCACATGGAGGAGGCTCCGGATTTAACGGTGCAGTCGTTGGTTGTTGTTTCATACTGTCTTTGTATACATAAGTCTATATATCAAGCTCAATTAGGAGTGAAGCTACTCTGTTTTGTGTGGTTGTATAAAAGTTAATAACGTTGCCTTGTTCTAGCTGTAAAGACTGGTCTAAAGTTATTACAACAGCCCGTTGGTTAGCAGGCTTACTTATTCCTACCACTTGATTCGTTCCATTAATAACAGGAACGACTGCTATAGGACCAGCATCAGCACCAACACCCGAAGACAACCCCATACGAATGATCTTGCCATTACATAACATGGTATATCCACAGCTTGAGTCTTGTGAGTCTCGACCCCTAGCACGACCACTCATATCCTCTCCGAAGGGGGCCACTTGCTTCTGCCCATATAGTAATGAGTGGTTTTTCGTCTTTTTCATCATACTACGTATCGTCTCAGGTACCTGTTCTGCTGTCTATATTCAGTATCAATATACTTTTTATGAACAGCATCCTTCGGTGAAATCGGGTCTCCCAACTCAACGATTTTATTATCTCCCATTTCAAGGTCTCCAGTCATAGTACCGCCACTTTTATCCATTTTTTTTGAGTCACCAATAGATACATAGGTCTTTGTGGCATATTCCGAGAGGTCGGCACCCTGAACAGTGCTTGCCGGTTTTTGCCTAGGTCCATAAATACATATATTGACATCTTGTAAATTCAAGAACAACGCTAACAGGTAAGTCGTGGTTATCTAATAGCCTTCCTTTATTATCGCGTAACTGAACCTTTAACTCATGCACTGTTCCACTAGTGACACGCTTACAGACAGGATTAGCGATGTTCGTGGTTATGATATCACCGAAAGAGCCACCCTCTAAGCCAACAACTTCAAGAAGCATAGTGGGCGCGCCATCTAGCATGTTGTGCGTGGTGCTGACTTGATTGAGGTGAACATAAATTGTGTTAAAGATGCTAAAGTTGATGGGCCGATCACCTATGTAAGTACCTGAAGGTATCCACCCCCCACTGAGGCCATCAAGACCCAACATTGTTAACACTCCGCCTGTTATGTGCGCACCCCCATTGTCTGGAACTGTTAGGGTAATAACCCCATTTACAGCATCAACCTCCAAACCGATACCTAATGGTGTAATATGCTCCTGAAGAAGGCTGAAGCTCCAGAGGCCTGGTTTTAATGTAGCATATCCTCGCTCTTCTGAAGTCCTTGACCGCCATGCAATGCTCTCGTCTGATTCTAGATTGTTCCAGCCCACAGTATACGTGATTGACCTTAGGCCAACACATAGATCGCCCGCAGTGTTGTCAATAGGTTTTTGCAGGGACACAGCGCCGCCGCTTTGAACATTTAACAGTGTGATATATAGCACTATGAATAAACAAGCCTTTAGTTTCAATACGAATAAAACGTACAAAACTGGGCCTGTCTACCCACCTCATATTGATCGTGAGGATCTGACACACCTTCTCATCCAGGTTAAGGCAGGTAAAATTACAGATGCGTTTAGGGTGGAGTTCTCCAACCTGTTTGATAGATACTTGGTGCCAAACATAAATGATGACAGCCTTGTAGTTGGCTGGAGAACCAACCACATGCAATACTGGCAGAACCAGGTAAACTTTGTTGTATGGTGTGCAACAAGCGGCTGTGGTGTTTCTGCCCTACACCACCTCAAATCTGACTCCCCAGCACTAAGTTACCTCTACAGGTTTCACGTCTACTACACCATCCGGAGACTTTTAGACGAAATGAGAATAGCACTGCCGGATGACGCGACATGGTCGGCCACCAACAACACTTTTGACAAGAGAATCTACCACCGGCTCTGCCATGAGTTTGGGGTTGACGAAAACAGCGACTGGAGGATAAAAGGCGGTAACCAGGGCCTAGGACGGGTCTACTTCACCGACCCTGAAACACACGAGGTACGGGTGATCACTCATTATGGAAACACCCACCTGTACGAATCAGTTAGGCAAACCTTTGAGAAATCAACCAACGGCTTTGTTTTTCAGGGCGGCAAGCTACGTATTGATTTTATAAAGCAAGACCAAGATGGAGCAAACACCGCTTGGAGTACTTACATACTGGAAAAATCAGCGGGGTTCACCGCCCCAGGTATCACATGGACCAACGACAGCATTAGGACCTATGTCTGGGGCATTCTTAGTGCTCAGGCGCAGACCCGCTCAAAGATACTAGGTGTTGGAACGTCCTTTGATGCCCAAAAGCAATTTCAGGCCAACGTTGAGGATGCCATCAACTCCCCAGTGGATATTCCGTCATCCATCCGACGGTATCAGAACGTCCTCCATAATGCCTCCTCAAAGGTTGATTATGTATTTGGAATGGGCCTGTACATGGCTCCGTCGGATATGAGCCTCGCAATTGGAAACTTTGCTGGGTACAACAATCTGATTACTATCGCAACTGAGGAGCAGCAGATCGGCAGCAATACTGATGTCAACGCGGTTCCGGTTGTTCCAGATAGAGGAAGCTTTGACCCTCCACCAGATACAGATACAGATATGGAACTCTCCTCTCCAGGGCCCGCCCCTATGGCCGAGACCGGTCTGCGTGGGGCGCACGAGGATGAGAAAACCGCTCTTATTATAGGCGGAATCGCTATAGGCTTAGCTGTGCTTTGGTTTGCTACGTAGTAAGTCACGGAGTATCAGGAGGATAACTCCCCCCACCGCCACAACTGCGGCCCATACATGTTCTGCCATCCAACCAGCCACCTTTGCAGCTGACGTAAGCAGCCATGATACGATGGAGCCAATAATTCCTGGAAGGGCAGCTGCTGCCTTACCGGCTAGACCCTTCAAAACGTTTGCCAAGGAGTTCAGCTGTTTTTTAATCCATTCCTTTACCCCAGGCTTATCAGCTGGCGTCGGCGTTGGTGCTGGGGTTGCACTAGTGCTCCCTCCACCCGTCAAAGCAACTACCAGGGTCGAGATTGCCAATCCAATCGCAGTTAGGATGGAGGCAATTGTTATGCCCTGCTCCCGGAACAGGGTGCGTACACGCTCAGCTAGTGTTGTGTCCTCGTTAAGAAGTCCCTGATGCGGTTAATTTGGGTCCTTAGACGTTCACGGTTTACAGAGGCAGCCTCAATACGGGCACTCAGCAGGTCCTGCAGCTCTGCAAGCTCATTTGCTTGGAATCTCCATGCTCGACTATCACCCCTCCCTTCCTCCTCCAGGCTTGCCATTTTAGCTTCCCGCTGTTTTATATCCCTTTCTAACTCAGTTATCTTAGCTAGGTTGTTGACCAGCTCACCCCTCTGGGTCTGCATAGCCTTGTCAAGCCCTATAAGCTCTCTGAGTGGTAGTTCATTGTCTGTTTGTGTACCTAGGTCTTGGATGGTGTTATGAACGTCCTCTATGAAGCTTGTTTCTTCCACACCACCTTGCTCTGTCACGGCTTCAGGGCCCCTCATTTCTAAATTCTCTGCGGCTTTAGCAGCTGCTTGGTCAACGCCTTGGAGGACTGTTGCTTCCTTTTTTGACACCACTTGTGAGGACCACTCAGTGAACCCCAAACCATCACGGACAACCTTAGCCCCCCCTCTACTTTTACCTATTGTTCCAAGTGAAAGCGGGGCTTTAGTACGAGAATTTGTAATACTTAAGTCAGGGTAGTCCTTCAAACGTAACTGTCCTCTAACAAGTTCAAACTTTGTATAATCGCGGCCGAGGGAGGGTGTGTGGCCTTTTTCAGCTAATGCATCGTAATAATCATTGACAGCGACTATAACGAGTCGGCCTTCTGGTGGTATAGACCCCTTCTGTAACAGGTGGGAGAGTGGCCTCTGGGAGAGTCTCCTCATCATCAAAGTTAGTGTCATTCCTCTCCCATCCCCCCTTCTCCTCTGGGTCGTCAAATGTTGGGTTATCAAACTCCATGCATGTGTGTTAAAGATATAATTGTAATTAAACATTCATCATGACGAGTACTTACGGACGCAAACTAAACCCACACCGCCGGATACGCGAACCCCTCGGGGTAAAGGGCGTGCGACAGTCTGTAGTCGTTACAAATAATCCAAGCACTATTGATCAGAACCAACAACTGCTGGTTCGCTTCCACAATCTAGGTGCAGAAGACGTCATTGTTCCAGGGACAGCACGGCTGGCCTTTACAATCACGCTGACCTCGACTGATGTTAACCGCAGCGTTGTGCAAAACTTGGGCCTTGCCGTGGTTAAGAAAATGACAATCAAGATTTCTGGCAATGAGGTCATGTCTATTGATGACAGCGATATGTACCACTGTTACCACGACTTGTGGCGGACAGCACAGGAGAGACAGGGCCTTCAGTACCAGGGCATTGACACATCAGATGATAGAAACGCAACTAAGATACGACTGGGGGCAGGAGACAAGGTTGATACCGAGGAAGAGGACAAGGACGTAGCCGATGTGTATGGTAACAGGTTCTATGTTCCGCTTGATTTTGAACTCCTCGAGAGCCACATGCCATTCTACCAGAGCGCGCTTAATGACAGATTGGAATACGAGCTCACGTTCAACGACTACAACCGCGTGATTCACGCAACAAGCGACTCCAGCTACAAAATTGATGGCATCTCACTGGAGTATGACATGGTTACCCAAACAGAGTTGGCCCGTATGATACGCACCCAGTACACAGGTCGACTCTCGATTCTGTATGACCGTGTGCTTCGTCACAGGAAGCTTGTATACAATAAAAGAGATACACTGTGGAACATCAACCTGAACGTGCCGGCTCGCAGCATGAAGGGCATCCTACTGCTCTTTGAAGACTCAGCCAATGTCTCATACGCCAGGAAAACAGAGTCGTTCTACAACCCAAAGATTACGAAGGTCGAGGTGACCATTGAGGGCATCCCCAATCAGCTCTATGCCCAGGGCATGCGTGGCTACCAGCAGTGGGACGAGGTGAAGAAGGCCTTTGCAGCAAGGAGTAAACGAGACCCCAGTGTAGCAATAGCTGCAAAAGACTTGGCATTGTCGGACGTGTCCCTAGGAGAGTACCTAACCACTAAGTATGCTCTGTGGCTCGACTTAAGGACGAGTGATGACGACCAGCTGCACGGTAGTGGCAGGGCTGTGGAGAATGCGTCTGAGGGCATCACCATACAGATCACGAAAAAGGCAGAGGCGGCCGGTGCATTGAACGTTTATATGTATATTGTAATGGATGCACAGCTTAACATTAAAGATTGCAGGTTCGTCAGCGCAGTCTACTAAGTTTACATTTCCAGATGGTCCCTGTTCGGCAATTGTTTGTGGGCATACAGGATGTGGGAAAACCGCATTCATCCTCGACCTACTTGAAGGGCCCTTCTTTGGTGCCTTCGAGCATATTGTAATCCTCTGCCCTACCATACGTTTCAACGAGGCCTATCGGACGCGGTCATGGGTGTGGGATGATTCAGAGGTGTACGTGGTTGATCCAGGGGAGCGGCTCCATGACCACCTGAGGGCGTTCTACCATTGTTTTAAGGGCGAGCCAACCCTGTACATTATTGATGACTGTTCGGCAACAAAGGCCCTAACCAAGAAGAAAGACATGTTATCCGAACTGGCCTTTAGCGGCCGCCATGCGCAGCAAAGTGTCTGGGTCCTCAGCCAAAAGTACAACTCTGTGCTGAAGGACTTACGTGAGCAGACTCGCTGGATGGTGCTCTTTCACACCAAGGACCGTGACTCGTTTGAAGACGCCTTACGTGAAAATGATGTAATTCCAACAAAGGAGGAACGTGCCACAGTACGCCAGCTACTAGCAAAGACCAAGCACGCAAAACTGCTGCTGAAGACTGATCAGCCTACTGCATATGCCGTCGATTGAAGTGATATTGGCCTTGATAGCAGCCGCTGCCTCGGTAATCAATTTAGGTTTCTTCATCTGGGTAGCGGTGCAGTATTTTGAAGCTCGAAGGCGTATACGTATATTCATGGATCCTGATACCATTATTGATAAACTCCTTGAACAGGACTCGACTAGCTTAGTGGAGATAAAGTCTGGGGGAGCGGAACCTAGTTGCACCCCTGGTGTAGATATGTCTTCTAAGAGAGATAGGCTTGCTGCCGTCATAGCCGGCGGTCAGGCCCGTCAGTACCTTGGTTTGGAGCACCTTACAATTGACCAGGTTGAATCAATGTCTGATGAAGAGATCATAAAGCTGTATGTGAGATACGAGGCTCGGCTAGGTGCCAGCATGACACGTACTCTAGGTCAGACACTGCTACAGCTGTACTCAGGTATTGCTTGTATGTTTCTACCAATCCCACCAGAACACCAGCCAAGGCTAATTACAGACCTCGAGACGGATCCGTTTGTTGGACACGCGCTAAGCACTGCCACTTGTGAGCTATATCATCGCTATGGTATGTTTTTAGCTCCCTTAACTGCGGCTTTAACAACAGTTAAGCACTGTCAATTTGGAAAAACAAGCACCGAAACAACAGGGGCCGGTGGAGAGGAAGACACCACTTCCGCGCTATAGTATGTGTTTAACTCTGATATAGCATGTGCTTAACTCTGCTATAGCATGTGCTTAACTCCGCTATAACAGGTGCTTACTAAGAGCTATCAATTGGACAAATAAATTTAGTAAGTAAACATGGAAGAAACGAACACGAATCAAGGGGAGACAACACCGGTGGAGATAACGTCAGTGACAAAAAACGCTAAAAGGGTTGCGGCAGGACGAAAGGGTGCTGCAGCTCGAAAAGCCAATCAAAATAAGCTTCTGAGAGAGCTCCGAGAGGCTAAGGCAGCGCTTACAGATGGTAGAGACGAAGCTGTCGAGCCAATATCAACGAGCAAACCTACGGAAAGGTGGACGTGGCCAACATGGGCTGTGCCTTTGGTTGTCGGCGGTGTTGGCGTGTTGGCATTGTATTGCTACAGGCACCAGATGGTAGCCTCACACCCTAAACAGGTTGTGGTACAAAAGCCTCGAGACGCTCATTTAAAGGATCCGTTTTATATGGAATAAGATGACAACACCAATTACTGATGGAAAAATGCTCGTAAACGCTCTGTACCACGGTGTAGTTGTTTCCGGTATTTCAATAGGCTATGCCAAGCTTGCTAAGATGGCTCTGGGTGGTGGGGTGCCACGTCTTGATTTCACCCCACGGGACCTGGCTATGGCTGTTGCCGATGTATCACTAGCTATGGCCACAAAAGATATGCTAATTAAACAAGGAATCTTACCAGTTGATATACTGAAGTAATGGCCACACTCGCGCTACTTGTTGGGGGTGCTCTTGTTAACGCCCTTGCATTCTCTGGGAACAACTTTTTATTCTCTAAATTACGAGGCAGCCAAGTGGACGCGGATCGTAAACGCCATGATATGGCAATCGAGCAGCTTCAATCTGCTCAGGCAGCATGGACCAAGAAGAGAACTGAGCGCTTAGACTTCGTCAATGAGCAACTGCGCCGCCAGGGACATGCCGAGCATACTTTTAAGGATGCGGACGAGGCTATGCGTGAGTACGCCCTAATTACGAATAAAACCGTCGACCCGCTGGGCTCTGAGCCTCAGCTTTCAGACTTCTACGAGCCCTCAGATGAACAGAGGGGGCGTGAGGTGGCGTTCATTATACTGGGTATGGCTGCGACTGGGCTGGTTGCATACAGGCTTGCTAAGTAGGTCGAACGTTTACTGTATATGGATCGTCGCATGCAAAAGATCTACTATAGTCCTAAGGGATACTGGAAAGGCATTACAGCTATCAAGAAGCTTGCAACAGAAGCGAGGGTTTCTGAGGAAGTTGCCAGGGGGTGGCTAACAAAGCAAGCTATATGGCAAATCTACCTGCCGGTGCCAAAACACATTCCCAGGCCAAAGTTTGATGTCCCACCAAGTCGATCTCTTATTTCTTCCTCATGACATTGTGAAGCGCCGGACTTACAAGTATGCCCAAACATTGGTTGATGTGGCCTCGCGCTACAAAGCGGCTGAGCCATTGACTACAAAAGAGGCTAAGGAGGTCGCAGGTGCACTTGAGAGGATATACAAACGAGGACCGCTGCATTGGCCTAAACTACTTCAGGTGGACCCCGGACGGGAGTTTATGGGTGCAGCGAATCAGCTGTTAGTAAAACATGGAGTATCAGTCAGGCGTGGCCGTGTGAATATCCATAGAGACCAGGGTAAAGTGGAACGCTTTAACCGAACCCTTGCTGAACGACTCTTTGGTCACCAGTATGCCGTAGAGTTAAGGGATACTGGAAAACGATCGACTGAGTGGGTTTCTCGACTGCAGGCTGTAGTCTCTGCGATAAATAATGAGGTGACACGCTTGACTGGAAAAAAACCTAAAGATGCTATAAAGGCAAAACGAGTTGCACAAAAGCCCTCTGCAGTCGTACCAGGGCGCCCTCTGGGGGTCAAAGAGCAAAAGCTTCCCTCTGATGTTGGCGTTCGCTACCTCTACCAGCCTGGTGAGGCAGAGCAAGACCACCGGCGGCGGGTCACTGACCCTGTGTGGTCGCTCAATGTTTACCGGATTGGAACCTCTGTCACTAAATCTGGTGAGCCTGTACTATACTATTTGCTGGATGGACCTCTCCGTGGCTTTGTAAAGGAGGAGTTGCTTGTGGTGCCGTCCTATACCCAGTTGCCACCAGACGGTATTACCAATTAGACTAATAGATATCTATATATATATTTATACAATGGTAGTATTTGACAATAAGTGCCCATGGATATTACTTGGAAAGAAAGTCCCCTGTAACAGGCCCTGTACGCAAGAGCAAGAGTTTTGTGGATTACACAGATATAAGATAAAACATGGTGTCATTAATCGTCTTTGTGCGGGTTGTCAGAAGGCTATAAAAAATAATAAGGTAGGATTGTGTATGGATTGTGGGTTCGATAAAGTCAACCACAGTCGTCTTCCCCAAAAAATTGCTTCACAACGGCCTATAGCTGGGGACACTGACTCGCCAGTCGGCGCCACTGAACGGGGATTCCCCACTGTATAAAAATAGAAATCTTGTGGCGCTGTCAACAACATGGTTTGGCGGCTAGGCCTATGTGCGACGAAGCTTGGCACCTTGTCAGAGACGGGTGTTTACTGCATAGGTCAAAGTCCGCTCGCTGTATTGTTGTTCCATTTGTGTATCAACGAATTCCCTTTTAGACTAATGGAACTGTATAGTAAACATGACTCATAATCAGCGAGCACGTGAAGCCCAAAACGATTATGTTTCAATTCACGGTTTTAAGCCTCCTTATCCACTCTCTAAGGTTGCACTCAAAGCACTCCAAGTGCGTAATGAATATCACCGTACATACAAGGAGATGTTGGCTAGATTAAAGGCTGGGGTGGCACGCACCCCTGTCCCCACTGCTGCCCCACGCAGACCAGTCTCTGCCCCACGCAGACCTGTCCCTGCCCCACGCATCCCCGCAACCCAGTCCCCACAGCGCGTCTTGCCTTCAAGAAGACTAGGTGGGCTGTTAAAAACTATTTGCGTGGATGGGTGATGAACGTTCCTGAGTCTCACCCCCTTAGCTCGGACCTTATGATGTTCTTTAAGGGCATGCGTCCGAAGATGCATAAAGTTTTGACTGGTGAGCTAAAAGAGCTAGGTGGAATCAAGTGTCAGTTTGCCCTTAAGGTAAGACTCTCCAAGCACGCCGATGATGACAGCACTGAGTATGTTGAGCCTGTATTGCGTAATAAGCAGCAGTTGTTTCTACTCTCAGAAGACATGGATGTTGCGTTGGACCAGAGTGTTGTTAATATCCAAGAGCGGTTGGAGAAGTGGACCAACCAAGGTTCTGGCTGGGAGTTTGAGGCGGTCACAACTCTGTGGATTGATATTGCCAACTACCAACCGTTGAAGAGTGGCTCCTACCTGCGACTTCCGGCTGCGCTGGCGGCTAAGCAGGCCATCATAAATGTAAAGAACTGGGACGACTTCTGCATTCTATGGGCTGTTGTAGCCGCTCTGCACCCGGTAGCCAAGAACCCACAGCGACCATCAAAATATAACATTCAGTGGCTCTTAGATCTGCTGGAGGGTGCAGGTGTAGAATATCCTACACCGGTGTCGCATGTTGATAAGATAGAAAAGCATGCTAACCTAGCCTTGAACGTTTTTGGCTGGGATGGGAAGACCACTATCGTACACCGCATCAGTAAGCACTCTGGTACCCGTATAAACCTCATGCTGATTGAGAAAGACGGCAAGTTTCATTACACGCAAATCAAAGACCTGAACCGCTTGCTGTATGACCAGACGAAACATAAAGAGCGAAAGTTCTTCTGTGAGCTATGTCTGCATGGATATACCTCAGAGGGTCTGCTCCTGGCGCATAAGTCTGAGTATATGGGGATAGGGCAAACTGCTGTGCGAGTGGATATGCCTGAGGAAGGGAAGAACATATTATCCTTCCAGAACTGGCAGAAACAGCTTGCTGCACCCTACGTTATCTATGCTGACTTTGAGGCGCTCACAGTGAAGCTTCCGGGTCCTGCGCTTAATCCTGGTAAGAGCAACACGCAGAGAACGCAGGAACACCAAGGATGCGGCTACGGCTATGTGGTTGTTCGTTGTGACGGTAAGACCGAACCCCCTGTGGTTTACAGAGGAAGCGATGTTGTGGAGAAGTTCTTACAGGCTCTGCAGCAGGAGGAGCAAAAGATCAAAGCAGTTCTGTCCAAGCCTGTCCCTATGCGGATGACTCGGGAGGATAGAAGGGCACATAAGGCTGCAACTCACTGTCATGTGTGTAAGACAAAACTGGGCTGTGACTCTGTTCGCGATCACTGCCATATAACAGGCTTGTACAGAGGGCCAGCCCATAACGTGTGTAACCTGAAACTTCGGCTGAGTCCCAAGACAACACCCATCCCTGTGGTGTTCCATAACCTGCGGGGCTACGACTCCCATCTCTTGATGCAGGGTATAAGCAAAGTGGAGGGGAACATCAACTGTATCCCCAACAACATGGAGAAATATATCTCCCTGTCGCTTGGACAGTTGTGCTTCATTGACAGTGCACAGTTTCTCCTGGCCTCGCTTGATAAGCTGGTGTCTGCTAACAACCCAGATGCCTTTGCTGTGACCGCGGAATATGAGCCAGACCAGATGAAGCGGCGGTTGCTGTTGCGTAAGGGAGTCTTCCCCTATGAGTTCATGGACAGCTGGGATAAGTTTGATTCCCCTCTGCCGCCAATCCAAGAGTTCTACAGCAAGCTCTCTGAGGAGGGTATATCTACTGTAGACTATGCCCATGCACAAAAGGTCGGGAGCGTGTTCGAGTGTAAGAACATGGGTGACTACCATGACCTGTACCTGCGGACAGATGTACTGCTCCTGGCAGATGTGTTTGAGGTGTTCCGCAAGACCTGTCTTAAGCAGTACGGGTTGGATCCGGCCCACTTCTATACCAGCCCCGGTTTGTCATGGGATGCTTTGCTTAAGAGCACAGGCGTGGAACTCGAGCTACTCACCGACTATGACAAGCACCTGTTCATTGAGAAAGGTCTACGCGGCGGTATAAGCATGGTGTCGCGCCGCCACGCTAAGGCCAATAATCCGCTCGTGGATGACTTTGACCAGGATAAACCAACGAGCTACATCCAGTACCATGATGCTAACAATTTGTATGGGTGGGCTATGAGTCAGCCTTTGCCAACTGCGGGTATTGAGTGGGTGGCTCGGCCGGAGGATCTACAGATACAGGACCACCCAGATGATGCCGAGACTGGATACATACTTGAGGTTGACTTGGAGTATCCTACTGCACTTCATGATGAGCACAACGACTACCCGCTGGCTCCGGAGCGGCTTCTTGTAGAGAACGACTGGTTGTCTATCTATCAGAAGAACCTCCTGGGCGAGTTGGGTGGCACCCTGGGCGAGGTTGAAAAGCTGGTGCCAAACCTGCGGAATAAGGAGAAGTATGTGGTGCACTACAGGAACCTCAAGCTGTATCTGTCTTTGGGGATGAGGCTGACCAAGATCCATCGAGCATTGGTCTTTAACCAGAGCCCCTGGATGGAGCCTTACATTCGGATGAATACGGATCTGCGTAAGGTGGCCACCAGCGACTTTGAGAAGGACCTCTACAAACTAATGAACAACTCCGTCTTCGGCAAGACTATGGAGAACCTCCGCAGGCGGGTCAATGTCAAGATTGTGCGATCTACGGAAGAAGAAAGAATGCGTAGGCTTATTGCAAGTCCCGCCTACGCGCGTCATCAGGTGTTTGATAATGACCTGGCCGCTCTGCACATGCACAAGACTCACCTGGTACTGAACCGCCCAGTGTATGTGGGCATGTGTATACTCGACCTCTCCAAACACCTGATGTACGACTTCTATTATAATACCATGAAGCCCAGATACGGCAAGAACCTTGGCTTGTTGTACACAGATACGGATTCGCTGCTAATGGAGATACGCACGCCTGACGTGTATGCTGACATGAAGGAAGATGCCCATCTCTTTGACACCACCAACTTTCATCCCTCCCGTAGTCTCTACAGCAGGGTGAACAAGAAGGTTCTGGGGAAGATGAAGGATGAGTGTGCCGGCGTGCCCATAAAGGAGTATGTTGGTCTGCGCCCTAAGATGTACTCGATCTGGATGTCGAGCCGGGATGAGATCAAAAAAGCAAAAGGTGTGAAGAAGGTGGTGGTGAAGAAGCATCTACGGCACGCTCAGTACGTGGAGTCACTGTTCGCCCAAAAACAGTTTCGCCACGGAATGAACATGCTAAGGAGTGACTGCCATAAAATATATGGGCTCCACGTTAACAAGGTGTCTCTCTCCCCATTTGACTCAAAGCGGTGGATAGCTCCAGGTGGTGTAGACACTCTGGCCTATGGGCACGTGTCGATATGTTGAACATATGAGGGCTGAGGTATAGAATGAGCACCGATAAACATATGGGGGTGGCCAAGCTGCAAGCAGATGTGGAACATATATGGGAGGAGAAGGTGGACCTTGAGATTGAGGTGAGGGATTTGGAATCAAAGTATGAGGACCTTTTGGAGCGCGTGGGTCGTTTAGAAGAGCTTATTCCTCAGGGTCCTGGTGTAGAGGAGAAGGTGAGGGAATTGGAATCGAAGTATGAGGACCTTTTGGAGCGCGTGAGTCGTTTAGAAGAGCTTATTCCTCAGGGTCCTGTTGTAGATGGTTGACATTGCTGTCGCCCTGTTTAGTGGGCCAATACCATAGGGGCTGGAAGGGCTGGGCTCATATGGTACCATATGGTGGGGGGAGGTGCGAGCGGTTCGGTGGCTCATGTGAGTCATCCTGTATATGTGTGTTTTCTGGGTTGCTGTATTAGTTTGCTGTGCTCGTACCCCCAGTCTCTATACTACTTCTGCGTATTATGCAATACACATAATATGTAGATTTGCTGAAAATATAATATTTAACTTTCTCCATGGATGATGGGAATTCCTGACAAGAGGGCCATATTAAATTTTGTTTTCTCATGTATGTGTAAACACAATCATTCTAAAGGTAAATGTAAAGATGAATGGGAAACCGTTGAAAAAATATGGATTGCAAATTGTTTTTAAGGCAAACATTTGAGTTTCTAGTAACACCTATTTGCTACTCATTGTTGCACAATGTTAAAAAAAAAACACTTAAACTGCTGCAATCAACCTTTTGGTGCATATATAGTTATGCTACCATAACTCCTGCAAAGTAGGTTAGCTGGACAAAGATTGACTTTTAAGTGATCATCAGTTCTGACATTTGTGACATTACTCACCAACTGCCATACAACTTGTCATGTCGCAACTGCCACAGATCGCAAAGCTGTTTTGTTGGTATAGCAATGTTGCGGTTTGCATCACTTACTCCAGAACAACTTTGGTATAGTCAGTCAATCTATATTAACCATTAGGTTGGGTCTCTTGAAGAAGGAAATGTGTACTATAGCATACCAAGGAGGAAATCTATGAATTATGGGACTTGGCAGGCAACATCACCGCCACTGCTGGCGATGAAAAGGGTCTGGGATTGGCAGAAATGTATTCGAAAGAGGGTATAATATATCATGCACTAGCTTCAAGTTGCCGTCAATTAGGACCAATGGTCACTGCACCTAAATTTTCCACTTGCAATCTTGATCAGCACATTCAACGTTGAGGAAGTAGGAACATTATGATGAGAATAGAGCGATCTTGCGAAATAATCATAACGTTTAACATTCAACAAACGTTATGACAAAAAGCGGGTTATTTAGGGTTCTTTAAAAACGTTATGATATTGCTTCGTTTGGTTTGTTTACATTGACATGAACAGATGAGTGGGTCTGATCCAATAACAAATATGACTATCCCTAACAATCAGTGAAACAGAATAATTACTTATACGTTGAATACCTGTCTATTTCTTATTATTCATACAATTTGGTCCCAGCATGCAAATGGAAGCATCTTGCTATCGTGCATGTGAGCGATAATAAAGGAAGCCGACGTGTCAGCGGTAGCAGATGTTGATCGACATCCGATGTTCACTTCAATCAAACAATGGATATACAACCTGGTGACGACATTTACAAGCAGTAGACGGCTTCCACTGCACACAAGTGTGGCTCATAAAGAAGAGCAAGTGTGATCTTTGCCACTGGTGGTCTTTTAACTACCATCGTCATTTCGGCAGATCAGTCTGTTGCCAACACTGCAACAGAGTTGGTGGGTTCAACTATTTCCCATCATAAGTTTAAGTGGAAATATAGAAAATCGAAAGCTGTAAATCGCCATAGGAACTGTACAGGAACAAACCTGCTGAGTGATTTTACTGAATGTAGGTATCTTATTGAAATCGTTATGTGTTATCATCCATAACCCTGCAGAACGTATATGTATATCACCGCCCGACCGCAGCTACCATAGCCTAGCCCAGCGACTCCCGTCTCATAGCTTTCACGTTATATATGTAGGTTACAGTCAAGCACCAAGGGGTTACGTTAGCCTTAGATGTCTATCAATGCTGCATTCGAAGTTGAGCAGTAGAATATAGTACCAGACCTCATTTGCCTGGTTAGTGGATAGGCAAAGAAACTTTACATCTGACGGTGTCCATGCTGTTTACTGCGTTCTATCTCATGGCCTTTATTGGATATCAGATTTTCAATCATCAGGGGCAAGGTAACTTACCTAGGTGTGTAGCGAATGGTTATTTTTAAGGGTATCAAGTGGCTGCGCTGAAAATGGCTTGTGCTTGTGCTACAATGCTATACTTCCATATTTACTCCGTGTGAAAAGCAAAGCCTCTAATAAATTTGAATATGGTACATCAATCAAAAGGGTATGATTCGAACGTTCATAGTGCAAAACAACAGGGCCTTCCGACACTCACTTATAAAAATGGGTCACATGACTTCTAAGTTCAAAGCTAATGTTAACAAACCCAATTATAAACTAACATGCAAAAGCTCTGTAAAATGATTAATAATATTTACACAAATCAACAGTAACCAGCAATATATAAGAACATACTGACCATCATGCACTATGCTAGTTGGGCCTCTCACCTCTTGGGAGAAAACTGGCTACAAATGTCTGTCTGAGAAGTTATTTATATATTATTGTAAGATGTCCAAAGTGTTGAGCTGGCGTACAAATCTTACTTGGAGCAATTCAATTTGGTCATTTTCCTATGCCCATTTGTATGCATTAAGTTAATGAACAATTCAGTGGAGATATATATTTCACATTTCATGCTGCTGTTATATATTTCAATTAATTGAAGATCTTGCTCTTATGATATCATGGCACTGTGATACACCACAATCTAATCTGTTAACTGGGCCTTTGATCTTGTGGTGAGCCCTTTTAAATTTGTCCTCAAAACGAATGAATGGCAAATTCAAAAATTCTGATTGCTTAATGCAATAAGTTTATGTGTCAGCTATGAATTTGGAACGAATGATGCCAACATAGATGACTCAAAATTGCCGTGATGGAAGCGAAGAAACTTGCCTTTCCAGTGTCCTCCTATGACAGCTCTGCCAGTGTCTGGTGGTTCCTTCTGGCTGCTGTCACGGCGGCCGCTCTCATCTCGAGGCTCCACAACATAGCTGCTCCTGCCCACGTCTGGTTGGTGCCATTTCTGGTTTCTAGCGAAGAATCGTTCACCATCGCATTGGAAACAGTCGCTAGTTTCTTGGGCTACATTTCTACTTGTTGGGTGTTGTAAATGCATGTTCTGTGTTTACAGTTGGGATGAAACTCACTTTGGCAAGATGGGAAGCTGGTATATAAATCAAACATTCTTCTTTGATGTTCACCCTCCTTTGGGAAAGGTAAGTTAAGAATCCAATAAGAATGATAATTGATTATCTTCAGCTTTCTCTGTCCTCTTTCCTTACCATCTTGATACGAGCAAAACTGTGTGGCTCAGATGTTGGTGGGGGCTTTCGGGATCATGACTGGTTACAATGGCAGCTTCCCATTCAAGAAACCGGGGGACAAATATGGTGATACACCCTATGTAGGGATGAGAGTGGTAGGTGCTACAAGCAACCTTTCCTGTGTGAATTAGCTATAGGTGCTATGAAGGATGAATTTCATTTATTGAAAATTAACAATTTTTCTAGAGATGACATATTCGGCGTGACTTTAATAAAGATTTATGAGCAATTCAAGAAAGTTAGAAAATCTTGTCTGTTAGTGATTGTTGTTACGTTATGTTCTTTGTCTCCAACGAAGTGTTGCGCTATGATGGGAGTGGCTTTGATCCCTATGGCTTACATCATAACGTGGCAGCTGACTCGCAAGACCAATGCTGCCGTGTTTTCTTCTGTGCTTCTTATATGTGGTAAATACTCCTTCAATGCTCAGAATAAAAATTCACACTATCATAAATGCAGGTTAACATTGATGTACTATTTCATATGGAAGACACATGAGGTGATGTAAGCGGGTTGTTGTTGTTTTGTCCAGACACGGGCACGTTGACTCTGACGCGCTACATCCTCCTTGATGCTCCACTCCTCTTCTTCATCATGGCCGCCACTCTCTGTATGCTTCAGTTCCAGTCACTGAGACAGCGGTAAGGGTGATGCTTGGGGGTTGATGTTTAGGGAAGATACATTAATTAACTCATTTAAATAATCACTTTATAACTTATTGGTGTAGCTCTATATATTCTCATATGATACAGATATACTATGGTGTTAAGTATAGTGTGGATTATGGTATTAAGTAAAGTGTGGAAAATGGTGTTAACTATTGTGTGATCTATGGTGTTAAGTATAGTGTGGAGTAAAATATAGTGTGGAATATGGTGTTAAGCATAATGTGGACTATGGTGTTAAGCATAGTGTGGACTATGGTGTTAAGCATAGTGTGGACTATGGTTTTAAGTATAATGAGGACTATGGTGCTTAGTATAGTGTGGACGACGTTAAGTAGGGTGTGGACTAGGATGTTAAGTAGGGTGTGGATTATGGTGCTAAGTAGGGTGTAGACTACAGTGTTAAGTAGGGTGTGGTCTATGGTGCTAAGTAGGGTGTGGACTATGGTGTTAAGTAGGGTGTGGTCTATGGTGCTAAGTAGGGTGTGGACTATGGTGTTAAGTAGGGTGTGGTCTATGGTGCTAAGTAGGGTGTGGTCTATGGTGTAAGTAGGTGTGGTCTATGTGTTAAGTAGGGTGTGTTCTATGGTGTTAAGTAGGGTGTGGACTATGGTGTTAAGTAGGGTGTGGTCTATGGTGCTAAGTAGGGTGTGGTCTATGGTGTTAAGTACGGTGTGTTCTATGGTGTTAAGTAGGGTGTGGTCTATGGTGCTAAGTAGGGTGTGTTCTATGGTGTTAAGTAGGTGTGGTCTATGGTGTTAAGTAGGGTGTGGTCTATGGTGTTAAGTAGGGTGTGGACTATGGTGTTAAGTAGGGTGTGGTCTATGGTGTTAAGTAGGGTGTGTTCTATAATACCTGGTCCTGTATGTGACCTATGATATGTGGCATCTCATGTGACCAGATCGTTCAGCGCCCCCTGGTGGTTCTGGATGATCCTGACCGGCTCTTGTCTCGCCTGTGCCACCAGGTGAGTCACCCATCCCCATTCTCACATCAATAACCACACCCTAATGTCATCACACCTCTAGCTCCTCCGTTTATCTACCTACCTGGCCTCCATGCCTTAGTGTCTGTGTGTGAGTTCAGTGTGAAGTTCGTCGGGGTCTTCGTGGTGCTGCTGGCTGGGATGTGTACAGTTCAAGACCTCTGGTGCATCATGGGAGACCTAACTTTGTCTATGGTACATGCTGGAAAATTGATCTTTAATTGACACATTCGTCCCATGTGTTCTGATGACCTCAGTTTTTATCCAGTGGTCCTGATGTCACTAATAGTCTGACATCAATAAACACCCATTCCCAGTTCATTAAGTACTTTCCCTGCATTTGATTGACCAGCGGCAGGATCTGTTTTATAGACGAGATATAAAACATCCTCTACGCCGGTACTTGTGAATTGTTGGGATCTTGATTAATGCAGTAAACATCCTGATGTTTATTTTTACACAAATTGCTGTTTTGTTGCAGAAGCAATTTGCTCAACATTTTCTGGCGCGAGCATTTTGTCTCATTGTTGTTCCAGCTCTCATCTACATCCTTCTTTTCAAGATACACCTGTCTGTCCTAATCAACAGGTAACTCCATCTTTCATCACCTCTCAGTGTACTACAACCTATCTTGTTAACAGACTTGGTGGCTTCATGGGGAAATATTATATATACATGGCTTCATGGGGAAATATTATATACATATATATATATTTATATATATATATATATATATATATATATATATATATATATATATATATATATATATATAGATATATATATATATATATATATATATATATATATATATATAAATATATATATATATATATATATATATATATATATATATATATATATATATATATATCTCTATATATATATATCTATATCAATATATATATATGTATATATATATATATATATATCTCTGTATATATCTATATATATATATATATATATATATATCGATATATATGTATGTATGTATGTATGTATGTATATATATATATATACACCCCACATATATATATATATATATATATATATATCTATATATATATATATATATATATATATATATATATATATATATATATATATATATATATATATATATATATATCATTCTCTCTATCGCTCTGTCCTCTGCTCCAGTGGGTCAGGGGACGGCTTCTTCAGCTCGGCCTTCCAGTCATCTCTGATAGGAAACCCACTCCACAACACCAGCATGCCTGCCAGTAAGTCTACCAGCTTTCCTTTCACTCTCTCCCTGAAGAGAGCTGAGCCCCCTTGACTGACCAACAACCAGGTTTTAACCTCATATACAACAGTGTCCAACGTAGTGGCGTTGTCCAAGTGTTGTTGCTTGCGAGCATGACAGTTGTTGAGGGAAAAACGCTAAATGCTCTCAGTATCTTAGCACAACACGATGACGGCCGTAGCAAGTGTCAGATAACGAGGTGTGTATGTAGGTTTTTACGGAGATGGTTGTCACTATTGAGGTGATCATCATGACGTCCGCCTCTTCATCACCACCGACCCAGCTGCCGCATCCCGCCCTCTAACATGGGATTTACAACACGATCTGAGCTAGATCAGTCACGTGGCAAATCTCCCATTCACAGAATGTTTTTGATTGTTGTATCATTACCTACTTAGCTCTTGTGATGACCTCTTAACAATGAGCCTGGAATGCTTGTGGTATCAGCTCTTAGGGATAACAATACATGACATCACAAAGGAGTCTGTCACATGACGCGCTGATGGCGTGGTGAGTGCACAAATACGGCCATCTGTCCTCGCAATTCCCTCTGTTTACCCCCCTTTTTAAGGGTTCATGCTGTCAGACACCAAATATTTGTTGCTCCCCGGTGTTACATAACCTCCTTGCAGCTTTACCTGTTTTCACGATGACGCGCGTCTCGCGGCACACGACGTGCCCATTCCAAGCGATAGGCAGCTGTCTCTTGCGCAACGCTTCTACTCGGCGATGCTATCTAAGTGCGGCTCTCACGCGTCGTCTGCAATCGATAGCATGCAACGCGTTGTGCAAATAGGGGTCCGCTGATCTTGGATACGATTCCAAGCGGCACGCGACTGGCCGGTTATGGACAAAGGGCGCGTAGCCTAATTCCCTCAAGCGGTTTGGTGGACCAATATCTCACACGGCCTAAGGCTATCTCTGGATGGCTGTGTGATCATAACATCTCCCGTTTGAAACCCAAGACAGTCATGTCGTATTTTCCTTCAATAAATTACGCTTGTACTACTATATCCGCGTTTCCAGTTTTATCCTGGCCCCGCTGTCACCATCACCCCTCCCAGCGTCTCTCACCACTCAGCACCCCGTACCACGCACGCGTCACTCGATCCATCAACGCACCCATACTCCTCTTCATACCCATCATCATCCTCTGAATCTCAACATCAAACAGACGGCGTGTCAGGTGCGTTCGGGTTTAACACCACCGACCCTCATTCGCACCTGTCGACCTGCTCACATCACCTCACCACACACCTGGCTGTCTCAACCACCGTCCTGAAACAACCACCGCTTTGTAATATAGGTCGCGGTGTAAGAGGGGTTTTTTTCCATTGCCTGGAGCCTGGTTTGTTGAAGCGCCGTGTATGTGTATGATGGATTCTCCGGTGGTGCTGTTGTAGATCACACCTGCTTACCGCGTGTGTATTGGCGCCGATAAAACCTGGCCCGCTATCAGCTGCCTCGCCTCAAATACAAGCGCTTTACTCGCCGAATCTCGCGGTGTTTACATCCTTACCTGAGACAGCTTCCAGCTGTGAAACTGACTTATTGATCAACATGCAATAGTAATCTCTACTTTCTAAATAGGAGAGTTAAATGTGCATTTCATCAAAAATCTTCACAAAGCTTAAAAAAATCATCGACCGATTCCCTTCTACGTTTAGTAATGATAGCCGGAGACTCTGGTCCAATCGGTGACCCCAGCTTTGTTTATGGCCCTTTTTTTTAGAGTTCGATTTCTTGTTTTGGACAGAACATGAATTGTTACCTATATATTGCGCACGGTAGACGCTACAGCACATCCGAAGCTATTAACGGGCGGAGTTTGAGCGATTAATTCAGAAAATGGTTGAGTTGGGCACACGGAGTTATTCATTTGAATAAAGTTCAGAGGTTATTTTAATGCGCATATATTGAATAATTACCGATGATTTGGTGTTGCCAATAAAATGAAAGTAATGTAATCGAGGGTACTACACAAAAATGGATCATAATTGCACAAAGCGCCGAAAGATCGCCTTAGTATGAAATGGCTCAGCGTAAGCTACGTTGCAATGGCAGAAGGATGATTACAGTTTGTCTTGGTCGGCCGTGTGTAGATAACATTCGCTGCTCTTGATACCCGCGTCCCAAGAAATCGGATCTCGAAATACGATTTCCGAACATATGCATTTTACTGAATATATCTCATCGTTTCACAAGATGTGTGTAAATGAACCTCTTCTTAATCGACGCTCGGACTTGCAGCGAGTTCAGAGCACAACACTAGCTGACAGCAACCGTGTCACGGTCATAACGTCGTCCTGTGCCGTTCGGGGGAACCCCCTCGCCGTGATTATCGATCTTATCGTGGTCAGCCTCCAGAGGGCACTGGATCAGTCACTACTCTAAACGCCAAACGTATGCCTCCCGCGATGGAGTTATTCCGACCCACCCCCAACCCCAACCCCCAACGGCCATATTTGCTTTTATGGTCACCATCTTGTGGTTGACACCCGGGGGTAGACATGACGCGCGAATGCGAAAATTTTATGCATAGACATGCTCATAATCAATTACAACAGTGTGCATCTCCCTTGCTCCACGTCCGTCCAGCGACAAGTTGCGCAAATCGTGTACACCGCGGTATTGTGTTTGGATGTACGCGTAGGCTGTGCTCCCTGACTTCAGTGTACGACGCCGCGATTGTCCATCATTACATTGTTGTTGGGGAAAAAATAGGTTGTTTTGTTTAGGAGAAAAACATTACCCTTCCCCGATTGTAAGGCTGCTCGTGAAAACGAGACGAGTCTTTCTATGTTCCTCCACTTCTGTGACCGCCCTGTCGTCCTCACGTCCGTATGCGGTCACGCTAACCGACTGCGCGACCTACCTAACCGTGCCCAGCGTACGGTCCATCCTGGAAGCGGATCGTACTGACAATTCACTGGTCACCCAACCCATAGGTCGCGGGTTCGAGGCTCACGATAGTTATTAATTTCTGCGTTGTAAATGATTGCCATTCATCATATCTCTGAACCAAGTAAGATTACAAACACTTCAATTCCATTATTTTGTCATTCTTACAAACCAACGTCTACTAGGTAAATCCTCCTTACTCCTTCAACCGCGGCATTCACCGACAAACCTTGTGATCGTACGTAATACACACCGAGTTCAGTTCGTCGCCATCACAACCACCTCGGTTGCTCCGACGACCATTGTGACTCACGCTCTTGTTCCGAGTGGATCTTTGAGATGCGCGAGTATCGCAAGCAGAAAGCTGACTTGGCTAGCCTCCCTGATCAGACACACCTGTCTATACCTCTAGGCTGCTTGCGAACGCGAAACTTGACGTTGAGGAACATTTTAACGTCAGTGCAAAAATATACGCTGTGCGTGGGCTGGTTCGTGGAGTAAATAAATGCGCAGGTTTTTCTCGTATTTGACAGCTCGACTGACACAAGTCGTGTGGCGTTGTAATGTGTCGTATTCGCAATGTGTATTCTAGTGTTCTATCTCGAATCTCTGAACCTAGTGATCCAGTCTGATTAGATTCATTTCATTGGGATCCGAGTACTTGTGCTGCCTAAATGCGAATGATGCTATCGTGATGATATATACGATGGTGTATGAATAATATATAGAAAGAGTATATTGACGAATCATTGAAGCCGGTGTCAATGCTAGTGATGTCGCCACATTGTGTACTGTACTCATTAACCCCTCCAGCCAACACTTGAGCGTAGATAGGTGTGTTGTATTGTGAAGTATCAATCGACGTGTACACTGCCCCTGTGGCATCGCTGGAAAATGACGTCACGGGGTGTCAATTCTTGAAGCCACTGGGTGCCTTCTGTATTAATGATGAGGTGTATGACTCGGTCAGTTTCCCTAGTCCGTTGGGAATATGGCAAGCTGTCAGTGCGCGGTTTAAGGCTTTAGGAAACCGCCTAACTGACAACAGATGGAAAAAGAAAGCCATTTGTTGTGGCTGCGCGATGGTAGCTAATTGAGTTTTTGGAACGAAATGACTACATCGAGTCAAGGTGACGGAAATTAACTAACAGTGGTGGTATACAGTGTATGATGTGTGGTGGCTGTGTGTGGTTTGATATAAGAGGGTGGCGTTTTCTCTGGTTGGTAAAGAGAAACTGGCTTTGGAGGGGGCTGTATCCACATTTAGGCTATCAATATGTTGTCAAGGGGTTGCTAGTACATGTTCTGCACCTCAAATAGTTTCGTTTCTGACATAACCAAGGCACCACGTTATATAGGGCCGTCATAGAAATAAACAAGTCATATTTATTTTTGCTCTAAAAAAAACCTATTTATACAAGCGTGCAGGGGAAATACAGAGTCGTTTCCGCTTCATTCATAAATGACAGATGTTTACATGCGCCCATCCCGTAAGATGGTACACCCAACAATGTCACACACGCGTAAGCTGTGTAGTATATAGCACTGTAGCTGGTAAATAAGCATCGACTGGGCCCGGCGAGGTAGCTCAAAATGGTACCACCTGTGGCCTCTAACAATCCACAACGTACAATCACACTGACAAAAAGTAAGAAACATAAATCGGGCTCTCGCTATGTATATATACACCGCAACATATATAATTGTACTGAATACATCGATAACAAGGTGCAACGAGTTGCTATGTTGATTGTAAGAACAAACATAGCGGTATGCAATGTCAGCGAAGTCGGCAGTGTTATTGTGAACGAAGTCATGTTTTGATTAGTTGGGGCGACTCGCACTGGTTATTACGTGCGTGTATTGTCCGCCGCGTGCGAAATCAACGTCATCTCTGACATGTCCCCACATTTATAAATGTTATCGAGAACATTTTCCTCAAAATGGACAGCTTTCTGTTCCTTGGTAAGTTCCTTGCGACAACAGCAGCACGACCAGCAACAGCAACCGACGCTGGAACAAAGTCTCTTCTTGAAATCTCGCGAGAAGAGGGCGAGAATGACGAGCTTTATGGACGAGTTGATGGCGAGGAAGAGCGAACTGAAACTGGTGAGATAATAAAGAAGTTGTCCACAACTGACGCTATTTTTCTGATGGTTTTCCGTCTCCCTCCAAGCCAGGGCCTGGTAGACTGCCAGAGGGAGGTAACAGATAATAATAGCCACAGCCAGGGTCAGACTCACTTGTATCATGTCGATATGCTGAGCACGATGCGACGTGGCCGCAGAAAGTCTGCGCAGTGACGACAGCGCCAACCAGAGACGCAGGATCAACCAGATGAGACATACGAATGGGATGGCATAGACGAGAAGCACTGTCGATAAATGAATGTATAAAAGGCGGTACCAGTGATTGTCGATCAACGTTTCCGGGTCTTCTCCACCAGGCAAGGTCAAAGTGGAGTCGAAGGTCATGGGTGTGGTGAAGAGAACACCACAAATAACAGTTATGATGACCTCCTTTCTAACAAAATCCACACTGAACGAAGCCGGTGCCGAAAGTGGCTTGCAGACGATGAAGTAATGGTTGATAGCGAGAAGAAGGGTAAACCAGACGACACAAAAGTGCGATAGGAAAAGCATGGGTCTGGTGACCAGTTTGACATAATGACAAACCATCGTGCAGTCTTGTAATATCGGTATGACATAACCGAGTGACGGTAGGGCCTCACCAACGAATACCATCCAAATAACGGCGAAGTCAGCGATCAGGATTGCCTGAATAAGTAACGTGGCAGACGACAGCGGTTTTTCCCGCCAAAGCGTCACGAAGCTAGCCGTGTTCGCGCCAAATCCCAGCAGACATAGTCCACCCGTTAGCACGAGTTTCAACACGAAGTCGAACAGCACGCAATAATCTTCCTCGACAGTTGGATCTTCCATGTCTGTGCTGTTTGTTTCACGTTGTAAACGACATCAACTACGGCTTGTTGGCATGACGATAACCCTTAACAGTCACATTACCGCCGTTATTATGCTCCCGATCCCAAATCCTGTGTTTTCTGAAGGGTTTCCAAACGTCCGGAAACTCGGTCCTGCCAGCGTTCTATTGACATAGAAGCGCCACCTATCCAGCCGTCCAATGTTATTGTAGTCCCATCAAGCTCGTGTATTTGCGCTGCTGATTGAGCGAGAACGCTAATCCATTTTCAATAAGCTACTGCGATGACGTCGGCGTGTGCGGCTAATGAAGCGGGAAATGAAGATCAGGTGTCGACAGCGGGAAACTAGCGGCCAAAAGATGCTTATCCTTTGTGCGCAATGCGCCTGGCTCCGTTCGCCAGCAGCGGCGATATGCGGCCACAGTGCGCGTGCGCCACAGTACCTTCCACTCTGACTAGAGGGTCGGTATTTGGTCACTTCGCGTTGTCCATGCGGCTAGCCGATGAAAGCCATTGACATCAATCTCTTCACTCGGCCACCGACTGCTGTTTCACCCGTTTCCCCCTCCTAACTCCCCCCCCCCCCCCCCCCGTCTGAAGCCCTCCCAGGCACTTCCCTCCAATAACCCTTCGGAATAATTGCCTGTCTGCGGCTTGTTTGGTGAGTTACTGGGGCGCGTGCATGCCTGACCAGATGGCCGCTGCGGCTGGCCGCAATCACTGTTTCCTGTAATGACCCATCCATAATGTGATCTGTGTAGGAAGAGAGCGACATATATAATCTGCTAAGCATAAATGGCCAAGGCTCCGTAACGGGCACCGGCCTTATAAGCTGAAGACCATATCAGGTATCAGCGCGGTTTGTGGTTCGCAGCAGATGGGATCTTGAGGCTGTTAACCATCGAGAGTGGTGCGCTAAAACCTCATTCCACCACACATCAGGGTCTCCAGGGAGAGGCAGGAATTTCCTGATGACTCTCGTTTCGGGGATTGTTCTCAGTTGGATGCGAGCTCTTTGAGTGCGTTGAATGTCACGTGTGCAGATGATGTGCGGAACTATCTGTTTATTTAGGGATAGAATTAACCTCTTACATTGACTTATTTCATCATCTCCACAACCCCTTAATCATTGTCGTCGCCACCATCATCATGATAATCGTCTTTATCATCAACTGCTCTAAAACGGAGTCGCTCTTCCACATTTTACCTCGTCGTCATCATCATCACTGGCAGAAGTGCTGTCATCATCATCATTGGTGTTGTCATAAAATCATCTTCATCGCCGACGACATCGTCGTAATCTCCGCCAATTAACTCTCAATCCACGGCCTGATTCCCTCTATCGGCCCTTGCGACTTTATCTTGCAGACAAATTCATTCATTCATGCGACGCAAAGTCGACCTAATTATAAATTCAGCCCTTATCATATAGCATAATAAGCATTGTCCCATTGTCGTTGTGGTGAGCGAATGTCAGTCATTGTTCGGGTCATAATGACTCCAATATATATTTTTAACGCAACCCCCGCGTTGATATTTGATAATGATATACTTTACACGCAAGTTCCCATTGTGTTTTCCCCATTCAATCCATTGGTAGTTAGTTGTCGGTTTACCTTCTGTTCTCTGCTCGCCATATGCTTCCTTTCTCTCAGAATCTGTAGTCTCGTTTGTTATTTTCAGCCTACCGCGTTTCTTGTAAAATCTCGCGTATTCTCTTGCAACCTTTGAGTCATTTCGATTTTCCCCTGTCGAGAGTTAAGCTAATCTCACTTCGATGATGCTGGTTGTTGTCATGGATACAACAACCGATAAGAGTGTCTGGAGGAAATTATTACATGGAGGGAAGTCAAGTTTCTTGATAGGGAGGAAAAAGTAATTCTCTTTACGTGTGTTTTATCGTCCGTCTGCTTTCATTTGCGCCTGGCAACATCCTAGTGTATCTCTTGATTCCGTTTTCGGTGCCGTGTAACTGGAGCAGGGTTGTGATTGTGGAGAGTTTAATCTTCAACAGGCAATCCTGGCCATGGGTGACGAACGAACGGGTCTTACTTTAAAAACCTTCATCCGTATAATCTATTGCGGCAGTTACGATGTCCATGGCAGCAAAACATGGCATGTCAGATACGCTTCCATCTGCTCCCGGCGCTACAAAACAAAAAAAATACATAGAATAAAACTATTGTCTCTTTGAATGATTCCGTCCCCAGACCAACCTAAATGTCGACGCGTTAGCAAAAAAATCTATCGACTTCAGTTAACGTGACTCTCATCGATCAATCTTCAAAGCCATACCCTCAATCGACATGATTCTAGATTACTCGGATCATGTAATTACACACCGTCGGCAGTGACGTAGACGGGGCGGAGGTTGGTGGGTGGGTTATGTTTTGTCATCAGAAGCTCTGTGGGGTTATATCCGGCATTCGCGTGTCACCTCAAGCATTATTTGTTAGAGTCACTTCATATAAATCGGTACTCAGTGTAAAAAAGTCCAATCTTTAATGATTTTCTTCGGTTGTTATCCAGGAATTATGTCAATGAAGGCAGGATTTTTGTACGATTTTCAGCGTCGTGTTGATTTCAATGAGAGTCGTCACGACACGCGTCTCTGGTGCAGGTGACGTCATCAGTGTTAGAGGTCCACGTTCTGCCATGATGAGGGCACGGTAAAAAGTTGAGTCAACACAACGTGCTTCGCCATAACCGGAAGAAGTAATTCTACGGGTTTTTTTATTGCGACACATATTACAAAAATATACCGCCAGAAGGCGTTGACAAACAAGTCTCGTATTTTCGCGGGTAACCACAGATGGAGATCACTACTATCCAACAATCAGTTTGTGGCCTCCCCGGATGTTTTCCGTTTAGCTGTTGAGTGCAGGTGCGTTTGTTGTCGTGTTGTAATCGGCGTATACCTGAAATCGGGTTGGTATTCGAGTTCATTACGAATAACACCGTTTCAAAGCCCAAATGAGTTGCCTTGAATTCGAGGTCCCGATATCGTCGATTTTGACTTTCAGTTTGGCGTCACGTTTGATTTTCCGTTGTATCGTAATTTTTAAGGATTGTTTTCTTGTGCACTGTCTTTGTTCACGATTTGTTGAATTCATGGAATGTGTTAACATGTAATTAAATGTTCTTGCGATCTTGATATTTTTATTAAGCTAGTCATAATTATAATCATGCAACAACGTCATCACCAACATGTTCTTAATCATCGTCGTCGTCATCATCATCTCTATTGTGATCGTCATGGCTATCATCATTTTCATCACCATGAATTCAGAAATGTCACGCCCTCGTTGTGTTGTTCCAACCGATCCCCTCCGCTTGACCCACTGCCCCATAGACCAGCGCTGGCTGGGCCCCGTGTCAGATGCCCCTCTATATCACCGTGTATATTGTCGCTGAGCAATCTCCTTGCTGTTTACCGGCGGTCGTAAGCCCTGTCCTTGAGAATGACGGATCATGGCATTCCGATCGCTCGGGACTCGTTCATCAGCGCTAATACGATCGACGTCCCGCGAAAGTGGACGATGCAGTCAATGGAAGGTCGCTTGGGTTGGGAGCGGGATGATGATGGGGAGAGGAGGGTGGTGGGGGGGGGGGGGGGGGGTGGGGGTGAGCTTGTCACCAGGGGCATTAGTATTAGTATATATATATATATATATATATATATATATATATATATATATATATATATATATATATATATATATATATATATATATATGTTTATTTCGTACTCAAGGTACCTGCATAAACAATAACTGTGATACATAAATTTAAACTATAGTGCTACATTCAACGGAAAAAGAGATAAAACTGTTACGATACTAAAATATCTTGTATCATCAAATAAATCATTTCATCGTCAAATTCATCAATCATAATTTCATTGTTTTTAACACAAAACAATGTATTTAAGATACAGACCAAAGCATTCTGTTCATCTGTTAACGAATCTTTCTTGATAATCTGTGTGATATTGAACCCCACCTCATTATGTACATTAATGTTGTATTTGTGTCTAAGGTAAGCAATATTGCGACCCAATCGTCGCAGTCGTCGTCATCAATCATCGATATCGTCATTAATCGTCGATTTCTTTTTTTCTCTAGTTTCCAGAGATCTTTTCTCCTTTGTATTTCACACTGATTTCGCCTTGAGGTGGGTTCAGGGGATGGTGTCATATAATATGATCTCTTGTTAGGAACCCGGGCTTAATCTCTTGTTAGGATCCCGGGCTTAATCTCTTGTTAGGATCCCGGGCTTAATCTCTTGTTAGGATCCCGGGCTTAATCTCTTGTTAGGATCCCGGGCTTGATTAAAACTAAATGGAGTTTATGTGGTACGGGTCAGAAGCTGGGACGGTGTGAGGCAGTGTGTAAACTCATAATAATATATCAGCATCGTGAATGTCAGAGTTAATGTTAATTTGTGGATTCATGAAAATACACCCAGTCAGTGTATTGAAGTGGGCAGGACCGGCTGCTGAAAGCAAACCTAACTGCATGATGATTTATAGGCGGGCCCCACGGACGTGTTGCTATCGCCAGCCCGGTTCCATGTTAGAAGAATGACGATACAAAACGCCGTGATGGTCGAGAGGGTGGAAGATTGATGGGACTTGTGTTGAATTCATTAATTGAGTGTAGATTCAGTGGCTGTTTGACGTGAACATGACACTAGACAAGTCTGGGAGAGGCGCAATCTTTCTTTATTAATGCGTAATGAGAGCTGCCCCTAGATGTGCTGACGTCACGGAGACGATTCGTTTGGCTGGGTCGAGTGGTTTGCGAACGTGTTGCGAGCGCCATGGCACAACTCAGCGTGGGTTGACGCGTCATGTGGTCAGTAGATCTCATGGAGTGGTCAGTGGTTGATCTATGTCGTGGTGTGGTGTGGGATGGTCAATGGTTGGTCTTTCTCGTGGTGTGGGATGGTCAATGGTTGTTCTCTGTCGTGTACATGGTCAATGGTTGTTCTCTGTCGTGGTGTGGGATGGTCAATGGTTGATCTCTTTCGTGGTGTGGGATGGTCAATGGTTGATCTCTGTCGTGGTGTGGTGTGGGATAATGGTTGATCTGTCGTGGTGTGGGAGAATGGTGATCTGTCGTGGTGTGGTGACAATGTCCAATGGTTGATCTCTGTCGTGGAGAGGCGCAATCTTGATTCTTTCGATGTGGGATGGTCAATGGTTGATGTCGTGGTGTGGGATGCGAACAATGGTGGATTGTCGTGGAGTGGCGATGGCCAATGGTTGATCTCTGTCGTGACGTGGTTTTCTTTGGATGGGTCGAGTGGTTGATGCGAACGTGTTGGAGCGCCATGGCACATCTCAGTCGTGGGTGACGCGTCATGTGGTCAGTAGTTGATCTCTATGATGGCATGGAGTGGTCAGTGGTTGATCTATGTCGTGGTGTGGTGTGGGATGGTCAATGGTTGGTTGATCTCTTTCGTGGTGTGGTGTGGGATGGTGTGGGATGGTCAATGGTTGATCTCTGTCGTGGTGTGGGATGGTCAATGGTTGATCTCTGTCGTGGTGTGGGATGGTCAATGGTTGATCTCTGTCGTGGTGTGGGATGATAAATGGTTGATCTCTGTCGTGGTGTGGTGTGGGATGGCCAATGGTTGATCTCTGTCGTGGTGTGGTGTGGGATGGCCAATGGTTGATCTCTGTCGTGGTGTGATGTGGGATGGTCAATGGTTGATCTCTTTTTTACATCCAGTTGGTGTGCTGCGCGGACGTCACATTGAGTTGACTCCCACTGTGGGTCCGGGGTAGAATAGGCCCACTGTATCTTCCTACATGTCGTAAGAGGCGACTTAAAGGGGGCAACCTGTTGGCTGGTGGTGACTTACCCTGGGATAATCGTTTTTGTCTTTTCCATATCCATTTTCATTTATCGGCTGCTTAATCAGGTCAATCTTATCTATTAACCTTTCCTGGCACCATATAACACATGAGTGTTGGTGTGCCGTTAAACTCTATACTTACCTTACCTCACATTGAGTTGACGTCATGTTGGGAGGACATCACAATGAATTGACGTCATGTTGGGAGGACATCACATTGAATTGACGTCCATTGGTGTGCTGGAGGACATCACATTGAGTTGACTCCCACGTCCGGGGTAGAATAGGCCCACTGTACCTTGAATTGACTTCATGGGGGGAGGACCTGTTGGCTGGTGGTGACTTACCCTGGGATAATCGTTTTTGTCTTTTCCATATCCATATCCATTTTCATTTATCGTCATGTTAATCAGGACATCTTATCTGACCATTGACGTCATGTGTGGGAGGACATCACATTACCTTGACGTCATGTTGGGTTGACGTCATGTTGGGAGGACATCACATTGAATTGACGTCATGTTGGGAGGACATCACATTGAATTGACGTCATGTTGGGAGGACATCACATTGAATTGACGTCATGTTGGGAGGACATCACATTGAATTGACGTCATGTTGGGAGGACATCACATTGAATTGACGTCATGTTGGGAGGACATCACATTGAATTGACGTCATGCTGGGAGGACATCACATTGAGTTACAAGCGTAACAACATGATAAGGCCTGATTGGTGCATCAGGCACCATTGGTGGGACTTCCGTTCGTATCACTCGTCCTATACTGGTTCCGGGCCTTCGATGTATTGCCGTACTGCGCGGCCACACTAACCACGCTATGCTGAGTCAAGGAGTTTTAACCAGTTATGTAACTCCTTGGCTGAATGAAAATAATCGTAACCACGGTTGGAATTAAGATTATCCGCCATTAAAACACTCGAACTGGTATCTCTTTTGATACATTACTTGATGAGTTAAAGATGTCGGTCAGTAATTCTGCAACAAGTTTCACGAGCAGTAGCCCTTATATCAAAACCACTTGTACCTTCCTATCCCAGATAACCTACTGCAACTTGTACAAGTGGCCACATAGCCGCGAGCTTGACCTGCCCTGAACGAACCACATGCCAGCCGCTCGTTACCGAGTCGCTTTTTCAACTTGTTTACTCTTCAATTCATCTCGTATGACAGACGTAATATCTCATCCTGCTGGCTCCGCGGTAAACCGTACCCCAATCTACTATCCCGGAGGTCGCTATCTGCTTTGTCTTTTTAGAACTCTGACGGCCTCTTCTGTATCTGTCTCTGGTTTGCTGAGGCTTTTGATTGAGAGTTGCTGGTGATGGGTAAGCCACCTGGCGGCTGGTGTTTCTACTTGTCCGTCTATAAATAGCAACTGACGAGCTGACGGCGGTGCGCTGCTTCGTTTACAATCAGTAGACTTGCTTCCAAGAAGCGTTTGTCTGGGATTTTTTTTTTAAATTGGTGGCATCAATTTTTCAAAGCAAGTGTACAGAGTTCATCAATCCATTTTGCCCTTCCGCCCAAAGGGGTTATTAAAATACGACCAGTCTGGATTACACACGGTTGATTTGACCTTTAAATAAATCCTTGATATGCTGGTGGCCTTGCTATGTTGTAACTACGATATCCCGCTCACTCAGCTGTCTAGTTGTGCAATGGATCGCTCAAGGAATCCCCAGTTGGCCTATTTACGTGGGTTCCTGATTGGCATTCACAGGTACTATCCTCGTAAATAACACTAAACGTCATTCAAACTCGCATCAATTAGAGGCGAAAAGCAGGGTCGGCTGTGAAGTGGACGTTTAGTCATTTTAACGGGAGCGGGCAGTATACATTTTAGTTGCATGGAGGGTTGGAATATACGCTATAATTACATATATAAATTTGAAATATCCCACTGAGGTCAACCAGGCGAGATTTTGCAAAGGTCACAAAGAACGACTGGTTGGCAGACTGAGATATACGAAATCGTGATTTTGTTGATGTTTTTTTTTTACTTTACAGACTTAGCTTATGGCTCTATTGTGACGATGAAAAACCGGCGTACTGGAGGCGGATATCTTCATTCTCACTGGCACCTCTACCCGGAGGGCTTTGGGGCCAGACAACAACAGGTCCGTACAACCACACTATTTCAGTTCACTTTCATAAAAATAAGCTATTCGATATTCAAGTTATCTACGCCTTAAACCTCTGATTATGTGCGCCAATTTATAAGTTTTGTTTTGTTCAAGTCAATCTTCTTGAAAGTATTTCTGAATTTATATATTACAATTTATAGATTGCCGCTCGGCGCTGTGATGCATGATAACGTTATGAATTACAGGTGACCACGTACAGTCATAAAGATAGCAACAACGAGTGGTTGGTGAAACGTTATGACAGGGAACCTGTTCCGGACGAGCCCGTAGAGCTTGTGAAGGATGGCGACCTGCTGCGCCTGCAACACGTCACGTGAGTAACCTCCTAGCTCCCATTATTGAGAAGTCATCAAACGAATTGTGAGCCAGATCGTTGAATATCATTTTGATAGAAATTGCTATCCTTGAACAAGTTTACAGTCATTTTCAAAAATCTTTTATCATGTATCGTGTGGGATGTTCAGGACAAGTCGCAACCTGCACAGTCACAAGGAATCAGCCCCAATCACTCAGCGACACTTCCAAGTGACCTGCTATGGAGAGGTAATGAATTCTAGACCCATTCTAGGTTACGATAGCAATGAGCAATTCACAACTGGACACACACTCAATGCATCGTTGGAAGAGTTGTTTATTTCTGTGTTACAGCAAGGCAATGGTGATGCTAATGACGTGTTCCGTGTAGAAGTGGTGAGGGGAAGTAGGATTGGGGCTTTACTGGAGACGGTCCGCTCACAGTTCCGACTGGTTCATCTCAACATGGGCTGCGCTGTCCACTCTCACAACAAACAGCTGCCTAAATGGTCTGCTCGCTGTATTTATAATGGTGTATATAAGCTGTGTTGTAACTGCGTCATTTTATGGTATGTCTTACATGTGTACAACATGTTATCACAAAATGAAATGGAAGCCATTGTCTTGACAGGGGCTGGGAGCAGCTTGAGGTCACGTGCAACCCACGACTTCAAGATGACAAGAATCTTTGGAATGTAGAGGAGGTTCAAGACCAAAGACGTGAGTGCCACGAGTCACATCTAACATAGATAACAACTCGAATGGTTCATATCTCGATCTCTTCTTAAATCAGTGTCTGGAAGATTGTCAGAAGTTGTGTTAATGTTTAGAAAGCAAGCTCTCACAATAGATTGGTTTGCTCATGATTATTTTCTGCTTTTTCATTTTCTGCTATATATCTGATGTCAGTAACACCCGTTTGTTATTGCTTCCTGTGACAGTGCCAAACACGAGTTTTGAAGTTTATGGTTTGAGTTTCTTGGAGAAGTTTGTAGAGTCCCATGCTGTCATGTTCCAAGTTAGTACAAGTTCAATGATTCTTGACTGGAATATATCACGAAGTCTGTTGTCTCTATGCTGTTTGAAGCATGTTTGCATGCACCTATGTATGTTTGCATGTTTTCAGGGGAATAGCGGTTTGAAGCCTAAAGCGGGAGAAGTGACCTCCAGACCCTGGCAGTGGCCCATTAACCTGCGTGTAAGTACCACAGTTACCTGTAGATGTTTTACTCTAGGGGCGGGGTTATGATGGCAATCACCGACCCTCCAAACTGTGTGGCCAGACATGTGACGGTGATTGTTGTTTCATTGCAGGGCCAGCCATTCTCGGGAAATGGTCACCGCGTTTATTTGCTTGGGAATCCTGTCATATGGTGGGGAAACTTAGTTGCCATGGCAACATTTCTGGTGCTTTTTGTCCACAACTCTACCAGGAAGCATAGAATAAAAGAAGGCAACGAAGGTAATGTATTTGATGCTTACTTTAGATGTTGACAAGCCTTACAATGTGGACCCCTTACTATTTATATCAACCTGTGAGTATATATATATATATATATATATATATATATATATATATATATATATATATATATATATATATATATATATATATATATATATATACATTATATATATATATATTTATTCATGTATATATATTCATGTATATATAAATTTATATACAGTATATATAAATATTTATCAATATATATACACAAATGTGTGTGTGTGTATGTATATGTATGTATATATATATATATATATATATATATATATATATATATATATATATATATTACACTAGTTTCGAGTAGTAGCATTTATCAGGTATTGCTACTTTCTATGACTGCATCGATCATCATTGCAAAACGTTCATGTATTTGTAGTTCCTTTTGGTCCATTAAGTGTGGGATCAGTTCCGTTCACGTCCTGCAGAGGAGGCTAAGTCATTGTCTTACGGCCTTTTGACAACATTTGGCTGGTTCCCCAATGCTATCTAGTGCCTTGCTAAAGACACAGCAGTCAGTCCTGTACAATATTTTCATGACATCAGTAGAAAAATATTTAAAATTTGCAGCAAGGCTATTTGCCCTATTGAGCCGTAGGTCAGTGCTGAGTGGGTGATGCCAATAGCAGCATTATTTCTAATCATTGCAGCCTTCCCTTTACTGTGTCAAGAGAATGTGATATTGATTTTCATCTTGATGTCACTGAAATGTACTGGCTGTGTGGTGTGGTGTGGATCAGGCTACATTGACGTTATGCTGAGGGGGTGTGCCTGGTTATTTGGAGGCTGGCTCCTCCATTATCTGCCTTTCTGGACCATGTCTCGAGTCCTCTACTTCCATCACTATTTCCCAGCCCACCTGTTTGCTACCATGATCTCAGGTAGGATGCTAATCACTGATACACTCTACCTGTGCTGTTAAAAGCTACTTTGTTTGAACTTCATAGCGGTTTATGAAATCTATCATTGACTTATTCAATTCAATGGACTGATATCAATTATTTCTTTATCATCCAGGTACCTTATTATATAAATATATTTTTCCTCTCTATTTTCTCATTCATAACATTTTGTCAACAAACCTTCACTATACTGTTTGGCATACCAGGAATTATCCTTGAATACAGTATTGAGGAGATCAGTTCCTGGTTTTCTTCTCACCGATCTGCTGTCAAACATACTCTTCTAGGGGTATCGCTGGCGGTTATAACCTACAGGTAAACGCGGGTGACCAACAGAAGTCGTTAACAAAAATGGTAGAATATTGACGATGACAAAGGGTGGTGTGATTGAATTTGGCTGTCGGACACTGTGTTTTTGTTTGTTGTAGCTTCTACGTGTTCAGTCCCTTATCGTACGGTATGTCTGGACCCCTAGCCGACAACCAGCTCAGCCCCATGGCTGGTCTGAAATGGCTCAACACCTGGGAGATATAACCACCTCAGCCACCACCTGTCCACCGGGGTAAAGGGATTCCCCTATTGGCAATATCCTTGCATTTATGAGAAAATCTGAATAAAAAATGGATTGCATGAAGCCAAACTCTCTATCTAGTCAATGTTTTGTGTAAATAATATTTTTTACTTAGAAGTAATAATTTGTTATACATTATTAGTCTAAAGAATTGATATTAATATATATATTGACATCAAGTATTCTATACATCGGGGATGGTTATATGCGTTTTAGAGTGGATAGTACCGTTTAATGACATCCATTCAGAATTAACCTGTCCAATTGTGTTATATTTACATGTGCCACTAATGTTGGTATCTGTGTTGGTTTTACAATACGTGGTTGTCCATAAAAGTTATGTAGGTTATATCCTGTTCTCTACTTCAAATCTTGTCTTGTTTCAATCACAAGTTAAGTTTGGTTTAAATATATTCAAATTGGTTCACTATGGTTTGAATTCCAAAAGGGGTTTGTGTAATATAACCACTCATGTATCCCAGGGTGTTGTGAACTTCAGTGTGTTGTAATGGCATGGAAGATATCATGTGGCTGCTATTTTTGGGGGGCTGGGTGTCAGAATATGCATGTTCACAGCTTAATCAGTCAAATATCTTATCAACTTATCATTCTGTATGTCTTCCATATTTTTGTACTCGATGAAAATTTTTATCTTGACATTTTTCCATGCTCAATAAAGGTTTATATAATAATAATATACTCAATTTTTGAAGGCTGTAATTATATTGCTTGGTGATTTGTTGATATGTGTTGCTATTTAAGCTCTGTGGAGCGTTTCAGGGTCCACTATCTTTTCTCCTTATATGCTATTCTTTGGTTTTTTAGTCAGTAATCTTTAAATTACATATGTCCTGAGACTCATTAAGTGTTAGCTATGAATTCATTATGTTTCATTTCCTAACATTATACGGAGTATTCATTATTTAACTGCATGGGAGGACAACATAACCGGTAATTTGAGTGGTCCCTCTAGAAACTATTGTAAAAAATTATTTTCCTACATGCAAACTGACCCAAAACTTTTCTGACACCACCACCAAACCCTAATCCTCTCCCTTCCCCCTTAATACTCCCCCCAACCCTTCGGCAATCAGGATACAATGTGCTGCCCAAAGGTTGCCCGGTACTGTCCGATAGAGAAATCTTGATTGTCACGTTGTGAGGGCTTGAACAAGGGAATAAACTGACACCACGGATCTACCTGCTGACACCAGATGAGTTCACAGTGTATGGGGGGGGGGGGGGGGGGGCACTTGGCCTTATCTCGAGTAGGGGTGTGTTGCGGGTTCTCGAAAACCCGTACCCGTTGTACAAGTTGAAAATGGCAAAAAAACATATCCCGTCGTACAAGGTATTACGCGATTGTATAACCCGTCGTACAAGGTGAAAATGGCAAAAAAAGCGTAGCCCGTCGTACAAGGTCATGCCGTCGTTCAAATTGAAGCTGAAAAATATACCCCGTCGTACAAGTATGAGGCCCAATGAAACCCGTCGTACAAGTATGAGGCCAAATAAAACACACTCTCTATACACTTAAATGCCCCCCACCCCGGGGTACCGATGCAGTAGCGCAATCAAAGCCTTACACCTGTTACCCTCCGCCGACCACACTCTCCTTCCGCCGCATAACACTACCCCCTCCACACCCACCCACACACACACCCCTATGACGAAGGTGTTAAAATCAGAAATTCCTGTAGAAAGTATGACGTACACTCTATGCGTGCAAGTGATTGGTGCAATTAGGACAACATTTCAAACCATCAAATGACTTGTACAATTTTTGTTCTTAAATATAAATTATTTCCGTCAAGATTGCTTAGCGGCCATGATGTATTCATTATATGGCATTATCAATTACCATGGAGCAATTAGTACAACATTATTCCCCCTCGGCGTCACAAACCATGTCGGGAGAAAATTTATACAATCGTTTGCAAAGCTGTCACCCAAGTTAACAGGTTAAAGCCACCACTGAAAACAGGGCGGGGTGTAGCCACAGATAGACTGGCACCCGCGAAGGTAATTTATTAAGTAGCTGGCACGCTAAATTAACAGTGGGTGGTGGTGGGGGGCGCTGGGGGCGATAGGGCGCGCTATAAAGGCGTACCCATTGGCACAACATCGTATATTAGTTGCCGAACCTTTTAAATATGATGTGAAGAAGAAGAAGAACATCGTATAGCAGTGATAGACAAGACTATCTGATCCCAGCATGGAACCCTACTAGAGTGCTAATTCACATAACAAAATATATCTTTTGCAATTAAGTAATTCAAGCAGATAATTGAATGTCAGTCACCTAGCGTTTAGTACAGTTTTATTGAAATGTCAATATTTCATAATTTTTAAGGAGGTACTATAACTGTTTTCACGCTGTGATCTACAAAATTCAATAGCAGCCTACATTGAATAAGATGTGTGTAGGCCAAGAACACCGGAGTTCGGGCTTTAGATCACTTCTCGTGCTGCATAGTATAGAAATATAGATTTCTTATACCGACGGTTTCGTACGAGATGCGTTGAAACTGTTATGTTTGTAACTGTCAATTTACAATGCTGCTATATATCATAAAAAAATCAATAAATGACAGTTACAGGATGGCTCCTTAAGCTATTAACCCATGACCTGGCAAGACAGGCCCCAACCTTCATTATAAAAGCAAACAAACATAAAAAAGGGTATGATTAATTTAACTACAGATCCAAAGCTCGTAGTAAATGTAAGATAATCGGCTAAAGAACAAATGTTGAACCTAGCGCCAGTGACTGAAGCTATCACCTTCCTGGAAAATTAATGGTGGCAAAATAGAATGTGTCGAATCCGCTGCAATTTTAGGAATCAAGTTCGCTGTCAATTGCATATAAGGGATAACCAGTACATGTAGCCAATATCAATGATTAGTAACCAGGGCAACCCCGAACTAACGTCTGATTTAGAGGCTCGTATATTGTATATGGCGAGCAGCCAGTGAACCGCCACTATAATATATGGTACGGAAGCTATTCGACTCTCGGACTCACCCTCATCTTGTGGAGCCGTGGTTGAACTCATCTCCGCTCAAGACTATTACACGATGCCTCAGAATTGGTAAGAAACGCCACTTTCAGCGCTTCAAATCCCCCCAGTCTGTCATAATGCATCGGGAAAAAAGTGTGCGCCTCTCCTACAATATCTGGCAGCATGATTCCCCAGCCCATAAATTAAATAAAATTCTTCTTCCCAATCACCTACACTCGGGAGAAATCCAAGTTACACTTTTTGAGTGCCTCATTTCAAACGGTCGCTCCGTTGTCAGGGATACATCGGCCCACGTGCGCCCAAATATTGGCAAGATTTATCCGGTATTGACGGTGTGGTTTACAATTACGAAGACTTTTGTCGCTATTTTTAATGAAAACACTGTATATTTTTTACTCGGTTGCTATAGCCCAATGAGTTATAACGAATACGTAAGTAACCCCTTGTATAGCCATAGCGTTTTACACCTCTTTTCTTATGTGCTGTATTGGAATATATCAATTTTTCCCCCTACTCTAGGTGTAAAATAACAATGTTATTTAAATTATTAAAATGTGCCATGCTATCATTTGTTCCATTTAGATTTTTTTTCTTATATGACAAAATGTAAATTTATAACTTTGTATGCCATCAGAAATTCAAAAAAAACATCACGTGGTCGCACTTGAAACTCGTCAGACAGTCGTACGGCTATCCCCACTCGACACGTACGTGTGTCGAGTTAGCCTCTTCCGTTCATACTTGTTCTCACAGTACATGGGAGAAGGAAGTCGTCCTACACGCACTGACACCTAACGATGCGTTTGACGCGCTCGCCATCAATATCGCTCCGTATCACCTCGTACAGCGCCGCGTCGCAGCTTTAACTCGCTAACCGAGTGCCAGTTTTCACAGCTATTGTCGTTTAACGCTAACACCGACTTGTCACTTTGACAGGGTTCAACAACTCTGTCAAGTTAGTTCAGCTCTCAGTATATCCCGGCACCTGCACTATATCAGGGCTGTATCGCAATGAGCCTATCACAATTTAATCTGATTGCAAAGTAAACACTACTAGTCCGATTAAAGACCTTCAAACTATGTGTTGTTTGCACAGCGGTTTTAATTGACTATCCAGCTTAGCTTTGATTTGAATAATCGCCTTATCCGGACCCTGGGGATAGCTCTTCCCTTGGGAAGACTTAAAGATTACATCTTAAAGGGTCTAAGTATAGCCAGTTATTCTTCGCAATTATCGCAAATGAAGTGCCCGGCCAATCAGCACCTAGCAGTCGAACTTTAATGACTCGAAGTTGACTTCATTCGATCAGTTGCAATTTGTACCACAGTGTCTTGTAATGCCGAGTGGAATCTAAACCTAAACTACAGACTAGCAGATTGAAATCAGGAATTGGAATTACTCTCTGAAGCTGATTGATCAAGAAGAGAATGATGATGGGAATGGACCAGCCTCTAGCAGCTGCAGGTGAGCAAGACTTTCTCATTGACATTTATCTCAGATACACGAAGTAGGATATATGTTCATGTTGTGTGTCCGCGTTTTCCGGAGCAGAGGATGATGCTCATATCCTTTGCTCCGGAGAATGGTGTGTTCTTCGGCATAACACGAAGGAGGCGACTTTTAAGCCACTAACACAAACACGCCATTTTTTAACTGGTATATTCTACAGTATTGATTTCAGGCATAATGACATCTGCTCTAATAACTATAGTTAAATAGTTTACAAATCTAATGTTGTAAAAAAAAGTGGATACATTGCAAATTAAAGTTTTCCTTACTTGGTTTTAATCAACCATGAAGTTAAAATTTCAAATAAAATTTCCACGTTGAGATTTTGACTTTGGTTTTTAATATCACGCAAAAAAATTGTCCATTCTTTCTGATGAATTTTCGATGTGCTTCATATCAATATATATATATATATATATATATATATATATATATATATATATATATATATATATATATATATATATATATATATATATATATATATATATTCATCAACCACCATCGTATAATTAGGTATTGTTTAGCAATTAAACGATTACTGCACTTCATATATTTCCAACTGCGCTGTAACGTTTCTTGACAACTCTCCAGTGATACGCAAAACAATAGCTAGTCTTACAAGGCAAGTGACAATCGAACAAAAAAGAAATTCGATGATTATATATGCAATTTGTGGGCAATCAATTTGTTACATTGCATTGCAGTGAAAATGCAATATTCACTTGAACATATTGTGCTTTGGTTCTGCAGATGGCCGAGATATGGGTGTTCTTCATGTTCCTCACGGCTACCCCACAGGCCCGCTGCAGCCGGGCCCACCAGGGAGCTATCACGGGGGTATGCCCCAGCGCCCGGGCTACATGATGTCCATGGGGGGCAGTCTCCCCGGGTGGGATGGACTCCCCTCCTACCCTCACCCAGCGTACCAACCACAACCTCAACCCTTACAGACAATAGCTTCGATCAGCCCCGAATCTAATGGCAACCCAAACGATGGTAAGTGATTGAAATTCGCTAGCTGTAGCGTACATAATAGCAGGTCGATCTTTTTGAAAAGAACACTCATCAATGCTTAGTCTGCAACCCTCGACTCTGGGGGTTCGCTTCTCTCCACCGATTCAGACTTGAGCCAGAGAGCGTCGTGCCAGTCGGGGCGTAGGTGCTCATGGAATGGGGACCTAGACTAATCAATGCTAACATAGTTATGAAGTTGAAAACGAACCCATAATAGCAAATAATTTCTAATCTCAACAGGAACGAAGTGCAACTGGTTTGCGGACACGGCCCCAGTAAGTCCTCCGCCTCAGCGAGAGAGGTTCAGCTACACTCGGTACCAGCTAGAACTCATGAATGGTATTTACATCCACATACGCTACCCTAACAGTATGCAGAAACAGCTCATCGCCAAACGCGTAGGCATCACACGTGATCAGGTCAAGGTCAGTAGTGAAGGTCAAGATGGTCCCTCATTAAATGGTATCAGCTGTGAAAACTATTACAATCATTGCTTATTTTTATCCATATATTTACAGATCTGGTTTCAAAACAAACGACGAAAAGAAGTTGTAGCTAAACACGACCCTAGTAAAAGTGGATCTCAAGGGGGAGGTTATGCCAACCCGCTCGTGGAAGGTGAATCGCCCATTAAGATGGTTCCAGACGGCGTCCTAACTGGAGTGGTCAAGGAGCTTCTCAAATATGAAAACGACCCGAAGGGCAAAAAGGTTCTCAAAGCTATAGAAGCCTCCCAAAAGGCTGCAGCTGCCAAAAAGAAGATAATCAGAGAAGAGAAGAAGATCCCAGAGGAAGCTTCACAGATCCCAAATGTCCCCAGTCGAGTTTCACCCGTAACGCCCAACACTGAACACGCCAATATCTCTGCAATACCTAATCATCCAACGACCTCATCGTTCCGTAGTCCTGAATCATCCGAGTGTAGTTTGTCTCTGGATCAAAACACTTCAATACGTTCTGCTCATTCCTTGTCATTCTCGTCGCCAGAGAGTCACACACCAGACTCACATAGCATGATCACCTCGGAAGAGGCAGTAGCAACCGCAAAGATGCTTCTTTCCAAACCAGCCAACGTTCCAACATCAGATGAGCTGGATATGGTGGCACCCCCGAATACTGTCGTCCCTAACTGCAATTCGGGTATGCCTCGCAAGAGATCGAGAAGTGTAGAATCTCTCACAGAAGACCAGGACCTAGAAGAGGAATCATCTCCAAAACAGATCAAAGTTGACGTGGAGAAACAAGAACAACCTCCTCCTAATAAAGTGGCCCCTCCTTCTGCTCCAATCAAATTCAAACGTCCAGTTGTTAGCGAGGTAAATCTCACCCCTCTGAGTGTTACCATCCCAGGGCAGACAAACAGCATACCATTTTCAACACAGGCCATCAAGACAAGCGCTTTCAATTCCTTACCAGTGCATAGCCCTCAAAACTCGCTACTTGGAATTAACTATGGGCATCTTTGGAACGCCATGCCTGCTCCAAATGTGGTAACCCCAAAGCATCTCCCTGCTGCTCAATATGACGACCTGACTCCGTTCACAAGAGACAATGGTCTTCCGTCGATGTCAAACCCAGACCAACGCAGTGGCCAGAATTCTTCCGTCATTCCTCCCTGTCGACCTTCGGCAAGAGAAGAGACTGCTACGAGACCGAGTGAGCCTTTTACTCCCAGTTGGACTCAAGGACAATCATTGCCGGATCCGCACAGATTTGGTGTTCCCCAAAGTGACATAGATCCATGTAAAGTATTTCCATTTCCCATTATGGCCGAGCCTTCCCGCCTTTTGTCGTCCATGAACTCTTACCACGATGCCTATGCGCCACAGTCTATGTCTTACCTGGATACATATGGTTCACAAGCACATCAACAGCCTGCTGTCATAACGTCTTACCCTAATCCCTACTACAGCTACGATGCTGGATTGTGGTCGAACAACCTGGACAAAAGCAAACACAGCTAAACTGAATAAAACAACCAAACACAGCAATACAAGTCCCACATCATTCGGGAACAAATATGTATTGTAATCAGTGTTCTATCCGTTTTTGTCATGGATCATAATTTAATTAATACCAATTGGAACTCGTGCTATATTTGAACTACGCACTTTAATAATGTATGCAAACATTACTTAAATGCACATTTATATTAACGTTGAAAATTACTGTTGAATGCACAAGTTGTACATGTCGTTATATAAACCTGGATTATGCTGAGAGTAAGGTCACTATTTTTGTTCGGGATGACATTTCGTTATTTAACAATAAAATAGTTTATATTTAAAAACCCTGTTAATTTCATGGTGAAACATATGCCAAAATTGAATGATTATTTTGAATAATCCCAAATGACAATGATCAGAGAAAGGTGACATGATAGAGAAATAAACAAAGTAGCCTGATTATTCAAATCATAATGTTCAGGCATGTCAACAAATAGCTGGCAATTAATCGACCTTAGAACAAGTAGTATCAGAGTAATTAGGATAATATTATTCAAGCACTATTGCAACATTTAGGGCACGTTACATATCTCTTTCCCATATTGCTGCCAACTTTATCTTTAAGATAGCCAGATTGTTAAAATCCTAGGCAATGGTGGACAATTCCCCCCAAAATTGTACCTGCTATCGTCATCATTCATCATATCCATATTAGTATTTAGGGTGCTGCCCTTGTCCCATTCAATGGGGTTGGCAATACCAGACAACGTCGCACGCCAGCTTTCCATGCGCCTCTGTCTTGCGGATCAAAGCCAGACAGGCCACATTCACTAACATCTTTCTTTACACATTCCAGCCACGTCTTCCTAGGCCTTCCTCGCCCTCTTACGCCGGGGATTGATAAGTCAGAGACAGATTTGATACAGGACGTGGCACGCTGTACATGTCCAGACCATCTGAGGCGCCGGCTGCGCAGGACTGCTGTGATGTCATCAATGCCAAGTTTCTGGAGAAGTGTAGCCGACAGAGTTTCTTCTTGGTCATTGGTGCCACAAATCCAACGAATCATGGAGCGGTCGTTACGGCGGAGCCGCTGAAGGTCGGACGCATTCGGCGCCCATGTCTCGCTACCGTGGAGCATAGCTGATCTGACACAGGCTGAGTATACCTTGCCGCGCACCTTAGGCGAGATGTGCCTGGTGGTGAGGATGGGCAGGAGTTTCCTGAACTTTCCCCAGGCCACACAACACCTGGCGGCAATGGCACTATCACAGCCCCCACCGGCACACAACATGTCACCCAGGTAGCAGAAAGAGGCCTTCCCATCGAGCATGGTGCCGTTGATGTCCACCTGGATCACTGGTCTGCCATCGATGGGGCGAGCCTTACCCTGACATCTCGGACAGACATAGACTGGGTCAGCTGCCAGTGGCCCAGTGGTGCCGCTACACTTCTTGTGAACCCAGAGCCTGCACCGTGAGCACATGATGGAGTTCACGCCAACACCACATCGACAAACAGCACAGGGGAACTTGCCGGAGTTCTTGAGAACGTCAAGACCAACACCAGAGATCAGGAACTTGGTCTTCTTCATATTGACACGAAGACCCTTGCCCTCCATGCCTGTCTTCCAGGCCTTTAGCTTGGAAACTCACTCCACCAGTGAGTCCGCAATGACAACCAGATCATCAGCATAGAGGAGCTCTCATGGCACGCCAGTGCGAAACTCGTGTGAAAGCGTCGCAAGCACTAGAATGAAGAGAAGCGGGCTGAGGACCGAACCCTGATGCACGCCAACTCTCACACCAAACTCCTCGCTGTACTGGCCATTGACCCGTACACGACTCCGGGCATTGGAGTACATGCCCTGAATGACACGCACAGCCCACTCCTCGACACCAAGACTCCTCATTGCCCACCAGAGGACCTTCCTAGGCACACGATCGAAAGCCTTCTCCAGATCAACGAAGGCGAAGTAGAGTAGTTTATTGGCGGCGATGTACTTCTCTTGCAGCTGTCGGACAATGAAGATGGCATCAGTGGTGCCTCTGCCAGGCACAAAGCCGAACTGCATCTCATTGATGTTCACCATATTGCGAATGTAGGGGTCCAGAACTCGTTCTAGCAGCTTCAAGACTTGGTCTGTGAGCTTCAGACCGCGGTAGTTGCTACAGTCAAGGGCCTCACCCTTGCCCTTGAAGAGGTTCAGGATGAAGCTCTCCTCCCAGTCCGCTGGAGTCTCACCAGTACTGAACACTGCCTCAGCCAGTTGCCTTGTCAGCTCAACTCCCTCCTCACCGGCAGCTTTCAGCATCTCAGCCGCCTTACCGCATTTCATCTTGATGAGTGCTTTGCGGATCAGCGCCGCGGACATGCTGGGGGGGGCGGGCCAGCAATAGGAGCAACCTCGGGGAGCTCGTCATCCGGCCACTCAAATTCGATGTTGAGCAACCTAGTATAGTGCTCAACCCATGCCTTCATCTTGTCATTATCACTGAGTGCAAGCTCACCAGCGTTATTGCGCACACAATTTTCACCAATGATGTCCTGATTTGTGCGATCCATCTGTTTGGCGATACGGAAGACACCATCCCCGTTTGGGGATATGTTAGCAAATTCCTCTTTCTCCGCCTCAGACTTCGCCAGCCAGACGACTCGTTTAGCCATGCGCTTGGCGTCATTGTAGGCAGTTTTTGCCTCCTTGGCCTCAGCTGTCTTTCCTTCCTTCCTCAGGGTGTTGTACACCTTGAAACAAGCCCGCTTCTCCTGCACAGCGTCTTCCACCTGGTCATCCCACCACCAGGTCACAGGTCTCCACTTGTGGTTTTTGGACAAGCCACAGACTTTGGTGGCAGCATCCAGCAAAGGTCCCTTCAGCCTCAACCACACAGACTCTACTAGACTAGCAGGGGCACCAGCTACACAAGCAGCGGCAGCAGCAGCCATCGCATTCTCCTTGAAGGCCTCCTGGAACTGGCTGGCAGTGGCCGGGTCCCTAAGCTTCCATGCACGGATGCGAGGCGTGAACTTGCGTTTCTTCACATGGGGAATGCGAACAGAAAAGTCACACACTACCAAATGATGCTGTTGGACGCACTCCTCATTGGGGATGACTTTCACATCGCTGACGGCGCCACTGAAACTCCTGCGATAGAGTATGTAATCTAGCTGGGTCAAATGGTTGCCGGAGCTGTATGTGACAAGGTGAGAGTCCCTCTTCTTAAACCAGGTGTTGCCGATGCAAGACCCATTGGCTATGGCGAATTCTAAGACCCTCTCCTCTCCTGCATTACGGGTGCCAAATCCATGCCCGCCATGAGCATCACTGTACACTCCGGCGGCAGCGCCGACGTGACCGTTCCAATCGCCGACCTGGATGAGTATCTCAGAGGCTGGAACCTTGGCGACAACGCTTTGCAGCTGGTCATAGAAGTGCTCTTTGACAGTTCAGGAACTCGGGGTGCATACACGGAGAGAAAGGTGAAAACCGCCTTGCCAATGATCAGCTTCAGCAAAAGGATAATTCAATGGATAGTATTGATTGCCAAATGTGCACCCAGGCTAATATCAAGACAAACATGATTCAACGGAATGTATAATTTATTTTCTTTTATATACCATGCATAAAAGACAAGGTTAAACATACCACATTAAAATGTAGCACATTATCACAAAATACAATGCTATTGTTGCACAAGATGCTGAGCTCACAATGCGATATTGCCTTCATGACATTACATCACAATCAGTGATGCAATCTAGATGATTTTCTGACATCAAACAATAGTTTCATCACAGAATGTTGCTGGCATTAATAAGAGATGCTCATATCCGACAGGTAGTCATTTTGTATTTTCCCATTTTGAACAAGTTTGATGTGAAGAATATTGCTGCAGACTTTTGAACATTCACTACTTCCATACAAACAGCACAAACTCTCTAATCCATAACTCATTTGATATAATATAAAGATACTGGTACCAAAAATAAATTTAATATACCCAAGATAATCAGATCTGCTGTTACCAGAAACAGTATAAGTTCACAAGTTGATATATGAGCAAAAATCAAAGACTGAATTAATCAGCAGTTAATATGGTGAATATTCATGAATTAATTAACAACCAGGTGTGTCTGCTACCTGTTCATGGATAATGAGAATGTGGAGCTGAGGGATCTAATGCTGATGACCCGTCGTTTGGGGTAGAGGCGCATGCAGACTGGCAAACGACTGTGTATAGCTACGAAGAGAGTGAGTAGGATGACGAGGCCGAGAAGAATGTAGCCGAGCTCTAATGGAGGAGCATCCATCTGCAGCCCCAAATACTGGTTTTAACATTGTTTTGAACATTGAAGGATATATTACTTTGGTGATGGAGGAGAATGATTGTGATGCCCTCAAGTGCCATCACCCACTTCGCCAAAACAAATTGCTCATAACTGAAAGCCTTCACCTACAACAAACATGTACTATCATCAATGTACAATTTGTGACAACTATACCTCCCCTTCCATGTACATTGCTGTTTCGGTTGTTTTCCATTTGATCAAGTAGGAGAAAAGACTGGCATAAAGAGGCTGTATACCAGATGTTGCACTCTGTTTACACAAACAACAACCTCAGCAAACACATTGACTCTCATCTAATGAAACCAGGCCGTGGGGGGTGATGGGTTGGGGGGGGGGGGTGCATCTGAGACTAACAGACACGGGAATATAACGACCACTCTTCAATAACAGACCCATTGGTGAGATGCTGTCACAAGCATGTGCTGCTCACACAGTTGTACCCAGCCTCATTATCGTGCATGGAAGACAGGTTTCACCGTAAATTCATATTTGTTGCTTTATCAAGCGTACTAACCCTTAAATCTGCACTAGGAGGATTAAAAAGATCAAAACACTTGACATCCTTGTAGTCCCCATCACCCCAGAGCTCTATAGCAAAGGAAAACGGAATCTGAAAAGATAAGCAAATAACCCGGGGTTAGAATGCATGTGCTTACATTGACATGTACAACACAGTGTACATATTGAAATGAAAGGAAGCAAGGTAATACCAGGTAAGAACACAACACATATGGAAGGCAACAGTAAAAAAGGAGGATAATTGTTGTGATGACAGGTCACAAATTTTCAGACCTTCGGTCTCATGTTTAACACTTTACCACAGAGTCGGTACTCATCCACAAATCAACAACCTACATTTCGGACACCTGCCATGTAGTCAAATATGGTTCCGTCTGCCGTGTATTGGTTCAGCTGGTAGGCCAGGCCGTAAGTAAAGCTATTGACTGTGGCATGTGACATGACATCGGCTAGTTCCAACATGGCGTCCACATTCGCAGGCTTTGTACGCTTCACTTTGGACGATGAATCTATAACAGAGCAGCCTATCCAGTAAACACATCCTTATATGCTGGTTATAGGAAAAATAGTGTACAGCGGCAGGATCTTCTAATTACAATCAACAATAAAATACATGAAATGATAAATATATTTCAAATTTTAAACATATAATTTATCATTCAAAAACGGTAAACTTACCTGCAAATGGGACATATATTTGTCTGATACCCGAATGTAGGGAAATAAAGGCATCAAATTTGATCTTTGAAGTCATTTCAACTAACACTAGACATTCAGGCTCTGGAACATAAGTGATAATTCATATGATTATAAAATGCAGTTTCATTGCTCACAGTATGATTGGGGAACATGCTATGAAGAAATGCACACACATACTGAATGAAAAAAATGCTAATTGAGTGACACATGTAGGTCAGTTTTACTGTAAGAAGTCTTAAGTGAGAACCTGAGAAGGGTTCCTCTCCCCTATATTCTTCATCATCAGGACTGGAAGAACTGCCCTTATGACCGAACTGCCAATCAAAGTTACGATTGAGATCAACGCCTTTACTTGTTCCTCGCCAACAGTAGTTCTCAGTCTTCTCCACGACATGTCTTCCATCGGGATTCATCAATGCTACTATATATAAGTCCACTTTAGATAATATCGTCCGAGAGAAGATTTCCTCTGGAGAATCACGAGGGGCGGTCAGGCCCTGTGTCAAGTTGGTCACCAAGTTGAACATTGTTTCCACTGGTAAAAACTCCCTGGCATGCTCTCCATAAGAAAGTAATACTTTCACTTTGTTATGCTGTCTGGGGACACTTTCACTAGCTGTATATGTCCATCCTTCAGAAGTGAAGTTGCTAATTCTAAGTAATAATTGCGGACGGTTTTGCCTGGAGCGATAAGACCAGTCTATCTTCATGAAACTTGGATTTCGGAGCACTATATCCCGAAGATGATCCTCAATGGAGGACAAGTTGTGGTAATAATCATAATCAGGCAAGTAATTTTCTTGTTGTGGTTTCACATCCAGACTAAGGACACCCACAATGCAGGCGATAATAATGAAGAAAGGGAATGCTGAAGCAAGAGTACAAGCAGTCCATGATGAAGTGTCTCTCAGTCCCATCATCATGGCAAAATGAATTCCTAAAGCACAAAAACAATATAGATTGATACATACAACACCAATTATGATACGACTTTTTGAAAAAAATTAACATACACTGAAGTCGTGGATATGTCATTTAGAATTGCATAGCATTGTTAGACAATTTTTGGTGCTGTTCTAGCATTCCGATGTGTCTGATATCTGTATGTATCTGCAGTTTGTGCAATCATGTCAGTAACAGTTTTCCTTCAGGAGCAATAGTGTAGAAACACAGATGGATTTTAACAGAACTAGCCAGGTTTTTTTGGCTCAGAAGTTTTTTTGGCTCAGAAGTTATTAGGCTGGTAACTTCAGCTAGAGAAAGGGTACCCTCGCCTCCAATCGACCGTAATCATCCATTTATATCTTATCCTCTCTGTAGTCTTCTCTGTAACAAGAGTATGGTTTGAATGATCCGTATGAGTGAAATACTGGCATACACCAAAAGCCTACTCTGAAACTTAGAGAGGAATTTTGTCAAAAAGTAACAGATGCAAGCATTAAAATTAGGATGCTCAAATTTGAGTACCTTAATGCAACTTCACCACTTTATAGGTTTGATTTACAAAATAGTAATGCAAATTTCATTGTTCTACCTCAACGGGTTCACAAGTTTGAAGGTTGGCTTGTGGGTGTGTCTTTGTGCCAAACCTCTAACAAGCCAGCGTGACAGGGAAGCTCTCGTCTGCCAGCTGACGCGCATTTACGACACAGCTATACCTCGTTATTCTCTGTACTCTCATGTGTACCCAGCACAGACCGCGACCCAGTTTACCCAGATCATGTACAAGATATCCGATACCACAGCTCCCGTTTTAGTTATTTCTGTTCTTCAACAGAGTGATGGTGTATTGCTGCTGTCATTTGATCTGAATACAAGCTGTTCTTACACATCGGTGCAATCAATTTCCTGCAAGTGTTATGACATATGGCCACTTGCTTTCCAATGCTTGAGCCTTTATACGTTGTTCCAGGATACGTTGCATCCTCCGCAGTGGTATGGAACATGCCCATTAAATTGCATTGTATCTGTGTAGCCCAACAGACCAACACTCGATCGGGTACTCCCTTGTTGGGACCGCAAGCTCCACTTGGTTCAAAAGAGCTAGTCCTGTGATATGAGCATAATATCAAATTAATCAATCTCAGTAAATTAACTTATGTTTTGAACCAAGTTTGGTAGCTAGAGCTCCCTCTTGAACAAGGAAATCGACCCAACTGTTGGTCTGTTGGGCTAGTAATATAAACAGCTATGAGAACTATGAGAATAGAAAAGCAACCAGATCACAAACTTTCACAAATCTTGCTGCAATTCTGGCGAGTTGCCTGAAACTAAATCACCGTTATTACAGCTATTCCACTATTTTATATTCAATAAACATGACATTCAAATAGTTTACTTTCGATTGATGCATCATAAATGTTTGCGAGACGACTGGAAAAATTGCTTTTATCTAGTCAGTTATCTAGCCCCGCTGCAGGACGTCTTATTGACATATGTTTGCTACCGTCTGACCGGGGCTACGTCAGACCGGGGCTGGTCACTTATCAAATAATAATATCATAGGCTGTTTAGATAATCCCATTATCGTATGACTGAAGAGCAAACGCCAAACCACAACACAATATTGTCTTGATGCGTACCAAACAAGGTTAGCAGACTGAACCTCCATAGATCACCAGTCAGTGCCGTCGGAACTACAATCCCATGTCAATATACAGCTTCTCAAAATGTTGACAGAAAGCACTTTAAGCGAATGCCGTCGGCAGAAACTTCCGCTCATACTGGGTCCGCAGCTTGCCTGCGATGTGGGGATTCAATGCGGGGATTTCATCAGTAATTTCAAGCAATATAACGAAACGACCCTGTGGATAGAAAACCAATATTTGAACTGACTAAAATAAACGAACAATAATCACGTAACAATTTTACCGTTCCTAAGCTTAAAATGCTGACAGAGGATATTTGTACGTCAGCCGTACGAATAAGACAGGCTATTCGTACGGCAGCCGTACGAATAAGGCTTGTGATAAACTATTTGAATAGCGGATCTCTTAGTATGACATTTTAGCGTCTGCTGATGGAAGTCATATAAATTTGATATTTGTTCTCTTCATTGCTCCTTATAGATATTACCTCCCAGACATGATTTGTATATGCTTCAGAGAAAAGGTGTTAAGTAGTTAAGGAGCCAGTGAAGACTGCTATCAGTAATGTGGCGTCACACTTTGAAGCACTATATGTACGACAGGTGTCATTTGTTCGGCAGAAATGTAGAGCAAAAAGCTTTTTCGTATGGCAGAAATATTCTTGTGTATTTCTACCGCGCAAATAATTCCCAAGTAAGAATGTGATCTCATGACGATATCATAATGATCTCACACATGATGTTACCGTGTGAGAAAGTTGTGATATCTCTGTGAGATCTTTTTTTAAGTCGCATATTGATCTCACTATGATATCATGAGCTGATATCCCAGCGTGAGATCACTATTAGATAAACTTGTCTCTGTACTTTTTCAGCTAAATTTCAATGGACAAAGATGGTAAAATCATGGTTCTATTCATCAATTTTACATATTCATCAACCACATAAAAAAACCCACATAGGTATATATCTGCCCATCGGCTGCATACAATGAAATAAGACCAAGAGGTCAAACGCGGTTGTGCAATATTACAATGACCGCAGTTATCACTAATTATTTTCTTTTTCGTGTACATACATGCACACACACACACACACACACACACACACACACACACACACATACATACATACATACATACATACATACATACATACATACATACATACATACATACATACATATATATATGTATATATATATATATATATATATATATATATATATATATATATATATATATATATATATATATATATATATATATATATATATATATATATATATATATATATATATATATATATATATATATATATATATATATATATATATATATGCTGTTCGATAAAGCCCAGGTGTATTCCTGCCGTACAAATAAGCCCAGGATTATTCTGGCGTACGAATAAGCCCTGACAACGGCGTAGCCAGGCTTGAAGGAATGTTACGCACAGACGGGGGCGAAATCTACAGTTCAGGACAGTAATGTCTCACCCCCTTAGCATTTGACTTTGATGCCATTTTTTGTCATATTTATTTTTTCACTTTTCAAGTTGATGTTACGCACGTGCGTAAAGTGCGTATCGGTGGCTACGCCATTGCCTGTCTATATAATTCTGCTCTACAAATATGCCCAGGAGCATTTTTATTCTATTTATGATGGGGCCGAACTCCTCTAGTTGAGTTTTCTCTGGTATTTCTGTGTTTGCACTTCAGGCGGCAATAGGAGAAAATCTGTTCATATTTGTACCAAAGAGCTTTCTTCAAGCAGGTGAAAAAGGCAGTTTGTCTTCAAGACAGAATTGAAATAGTACCAAAGGGAAATTCCTGTCCAAACCACAGGGAATCATCATCACACATGTAAGCAGAGTGTGTGCAACAAAATAGAAACGCATATAAGGGAAGGCGGGGCATGATGGGACGTGGGGCACAACGAGACACTCGCGTAACTTTTTTGCTTCTCGTCAGATGGCAGCGTGATCGCTTCTCGCGGGATACGTTTTGACAGCGGAGATTTTGAATGAGGTGAGTCGTCTGCTTGGCTGGATTTTGCTAAAAAATTCCGCATTAATCGAATTTTGCCATTATAATTTTTTTTGTTACAATGAGTCAACAATACTTCGTGATGATCGTAGATCGGTAGTCATATCGATTTGAGCATGTAAATATGAAATACCGGTGCTTATTTTGTCCCACAGCAAGTCGTGGTTAGACGATCACCACGATTTCAGAATGAGGCTCGGCTGAAATTAGGACATGGATTGGGGCATAATGGGACATCTAGTGGGGGGCACGAGGAGACACTGTCCCGTAATGCCCCATAGTAAAAACAAAATTTTAAGAGCACACGAGTGACAAGTATTCGGTGTGAAATTACTGAAATACGAAATTCTAGACCATTTTTATAAAAAATAGCTACAAAACATGACAGGCAGCAGAACTAGGCAAGTGTCCCATAATGCCCCAGTAAGAGATTTCGAAATAATTGTGCTTATATTTCCATCTTTATTTTTCAGAATGGTTCGTAAATACACTAGAAAGTCTCAGAGATTTAGCTGGGATGCTGAAAACATGGAGAGGGCTGCAGATGCAGTGAAATCTGGGAGTTACTCACAACGTTTTGCAGCACTAGCCTACTCAGTTCCCCGAGCAACATTACACAGATTCTTGGCAAAGGACAATGGCGAGATCGAAAAAGGGGGTTTCACACCCGTCTTTTCTAAAGTAATTGAACAACAATTAGTAGATCATATTCTGGAGCTGCAAAGTCTCATGTACGGACTTACACCCGCTGACTTATGCTGTCTAGCTTATGAGTTTGCTCAGATGAAACAGATTCCTCACCCTTTTTCGAATGAAAAAAAGAAGGCTGGTCGAGATTGGTTGCAGAAGTTTATGGAACGTAACCCAGTTTTATCATTCCGCACTCCAAAAAAAAACTAGTATGAATTGTGCAACCGGTTTCAATAGGGTGCAGGTTGGTAGATTCTATGAACTACTACAAACTATCCTCGATGAGAATAACTTAGCTCCACACCAGATATACAATATGGATGAGAGTGGAGTGACCACCGTGCCTAATCGCGTTTCAAAGATAATCGCGAAAAAAGGTGCAAAGCAAGTTGGAAGAATCGTGTCAGCAGAAAGAGGACAGACCACAACAATAGTCTGTACAATGAGTGCAAGTGGGACACTCGTCCCTCCGGCCATGATCTTCGCTCGTAAAAACATGAGTGATAGGCTTCTAAATAACGCTCCACCTGGTACTCTTGGACTTTGTTCGGATTCGGGATGGATGAATAACGAACTCATTCCAAAATGGCTTGACCATTTTGCAAGCCACGTAAAGTCAACTCCCAACGAGAAGGTTCTTCTAAATATGGACAATCATTCTAGCCATACAACTGGTGCCACGAGAACTGTGCTGATTGTGAAACCCATGTAGAGGAAGGTCACTACATTTGTGACATCTGTCGTTGAACTTAGAGTGCCAGGCCTAAGGGACTGAAGAATCTTAACTAGGCCTATGACTTTTCTATCATTTAGCCCCCATAGTCCTATGCATGAAGTTAAACTGTTTACTGTTTCTGTTTATATTAATTTTGCCTTGTTTACCATCAATATCAAGTGACTTTTTGGGTGTCCCATCCTGCCCCACCGTGTTGGGGGCATGATGAGACACTTGCCGATTTAAAATATTGTTATAGTTCTATTGATTTTTGTTCGAATCTTTTGATATTTGGTATTTTCATAAAGTTGTTTATACAATAAAGTGTGGTTTATGTTTCGTTGGTTAAGTAGTGATCTTAATTGAGAAAATTCAAAAGCGTCCCATTATGCCCCGCATTCCCTTATACCGAGTTATTAGTAAGCAGTTTAACGATGAAACAGTGTACGTTTGGATTGTTTGGTACTCGAATTCAAAAAGCTACCGCTTACGATGGGATGCGCATGTCTGACCTTATGTATATACATCACATGTGCCAAGGAATTCGTTCGAGATTGGACATTAATCGCCGTACGCCGTTTGGGCCCAAATGGCTATTTCCACGGCTGCCGTACGCATAGCCACTGCGTCAATAGCCATAAATACCTAGGGTACGTTAAAACAGATGACAGCAAAGATGATCAAGATATAGACAAATTAGAAAAAGATATGCTCAAGGAAACGTGTTATGTCGAAAGTTCGGAATGTGTTCAGATGCAGTAAAAGAACGCTATTTAGTCTTGGTCGTGTTGTACATCGATAAATATACCAGCTGGGATGGTTGCAAACCAGAAAAATTATCGATAAAATTGTCGGTAGCAATAAATGATATCTACTTGTAAAAGAGACAAATATTGCAGTGCAAGAAATTTATTTATATGTTTGATATGAACTGATAAAACTAAGTTCCGCTGATGTTGACATTTGATGCCCGCATGATTCTTGTAGTGCATTTAGCTCTGCATTTGACCCACCTTTTGTTATGTGTACATTGAATGCGTATCAAATTAAACAGATATACGTCTAATGAATTATCCTATGATTCTGAACAGAAATAAAGTTTCAAAGTTTCAAGTTTATAGTAATTGTCATGAGTTCGCATGCGCTCTATCGAAAAGTAGTATGCACATCATTTGGTTCGGCCGGGTAGCTGAATTTTGAACAGGCCCTTGGAAGATATTATAGGACACATCACTTCAATCCCCGAGTCGCAGTGCCAAATACACGACGCGCGTTGACGAACTCGTTGTGCGGAGATTGACATATATATTTTTTCGCTCCAACACATTGATCTATAAATAATCCAGTAATCTAGACAGCATGCTCCCACCTCCGAGAAATATTCCCGTAAGGAAAATGGGAAGTTGTCACTTAAAAATGAGTCATGACTTAAAATATATTAAATCATAACAAATCCGGATTCAAATACACCATAAGAAGCGTTATTTACTAATAGAGTTTTATAACATTTTATATTCAATTTGTTCATTTAACCGAATACCAATCAATTCCGAACTTCCAATAATAACACTGTAAATGTCCCAAGGTCACGGACGCGTAACCGTCTGTGGGAAGCAGAGAAGCACAACAACATGCCCCAGGTCAGTGTAGATGTTTATTAGTTAATCTTGACCAATTGTAGTTGTTGACCGTCCGAATTTGCAGGACACTACTGATTGATCCGACCCGCTACTTATTATGCATATCCACTATGTTGTGACTATCTTATCAGATCGGCTGGTTTGGTATCTGTTATCAGGATTGCCTACTTGGAGTTGAAGTACTTATCGTGTTGTCGATATTTTATTTTCCCCCATCAACGATTATCTCCAAGGTTGTGTTGTCCAATTATGATAATACTATAGAGTGACAACTATTGCAGACTATTGAGTATAGTATATATAATCTATATAAGTTTACTCCAGTTGGTATATGCGCTCATCAACTGAAAGAGGCTGAAATTCATCGAGCAACTTTGGGTGATCTACTCGCGTTTTCGCAAATCCCTCATGGCATATCCCGGGGGGGGGGCACTTGGCCTTATTCTGGATAGGGGATGCCGCGGGACCTTGAAAACCCGTACCCGTCGTACAAGGTCAAAATGGCCAAAAGCATACCCCGTCGTACAAGGTATTATGCGAATGTATAACGTGTTATACAGATTGAAGCTGAAAAAAATACCCCGTCGTACAAGTATGAGGCCCAAAAACCCGCCGTACAAGTCGAGAGGCCCAAAAAACATTCCCTGTCGCGCGGCACATATATACTACCTCTATACACTTAAGTGCCCCCCCCCCCCCCCCGGGGGCATATCATTGTCTGCTGCAATTCAAATCGTTTACTTGTTTATGGGCTACTGGCCCTTTTCCACTGTGAAGTCGTCGGCGAACCTAGCTACACCATCCCACTTGATTCGATCACTGTTAAATATTTCTATCTGAAAGGGGTTTTTGTAAATCAGTAGGTAATAACACTCATTGAAACTAAGATTTAAGGTCATCATTAGCCTGTAATTAACCTGAACACGAGTGGCGAGTCATATCTCATATGGCGAGTTCAGGCTCGTAGGTGTCTGATTTTCTGGGCACATGGCTGTCATGTATATCCATATCATTGGACATGAAAGCTTTTGCTTGTCCATTATCCATATCATAGTAAACCGATTCAGTTCTCAAACTAGGTGTTATAATAGTTAAGAGGCATAACATTGATTACGTAGGTTGAGGAAGTCACGTATTCAGTCCAAACAGAAAGGTGATCTTTCACACACTTATGTCCGATATTTACTGAGAGTTGTGCATGCATATTTGGGCTAAACGTTATTAAATGAAATCATAATGGCTGTATCAGACATTGGGAAGGAATTTCAACCTTTACAGGACCTCGGTCCAGAAAAGTTTTAAGAACTTACTGGACAGAGATTTTTTTTACTGGACCGAAGTTTTGACAACCATATATGGCCACGCTGTACTTAAAAAAATCCGTGTGAAATCTACTTGTGCATTTCCGGCAACCACAGAATCACCTGTGGTCACGTCGCCTGGTGGATGACTAATGAACCGGCGAAAATTGTAAATATTGGGAGAAAGACGAAAGAGATGTGAAACGGCAAATTCTTGGGTTTATTTTCATTTTTGAGGGGGTACTGGCATGTATATTATATAAGAATTTATTGCTGGACCAAGGACCGGTGAGCAATCACATTTATTATCGGAAAAGTTTACTGGATGTTCGACGCGTCCGGTAAACCTTCACAATGTCAGCTGTATTATTTATAGGTCTGACTATATTCTGAAAAAAATGAAAGAAATAAAACACTTGGGTTCACCTCACCCTCAACAACAAGGTGATATCATGATAGATTAAGATTATTGTGATGCTTGGACGACTCCACCAAAAGTGCCTTACCATGAGTGGCATCTTTTAAAGATATGGACCCTTAAAACCATGTGGTTTTAAGAGATTTAAACCATGTGGTTTTAAGAGATGCCATGAAAAAGCAACACGCTGCTCTCAGGTGGCCTGATTACATATTTTCTTGGACGGAGGTGCAAGTGAATCCTCTTAGCTTAGCTATTAGCTCTTTTGTCACAACTTAGGATCGAAACCCACAATCTGTCGGTCATAAGGTAAGGCAGTAAATCACTAAACAACAGGGACCTGATATATAAATTGATGAATCAAGTAAGGTTCTTTCATGCAAATGGAATGGCTTGGGATATAAGTGGAACCATAATAAAAAGAAGGGGTTTTGGTGCTTAGGAACATTTAACTGTGTTGCAAAGTTGAGTCGATATACAGATGTCGATCAAAAGTGTGTTATATCTGGTTATGCACGTTAATTAAAGCAGCAAAAAGTCCAATATTGATCACAAACAGGGCGTTCGGCAGATCCATTGATATCAGGGCATTAAGGCAGATCCGTCACAAACAGGGTATAAGGCAGATCCATCACAAACGGGGCATTAAGGCAAATTCATCGCAAACGAGACATTCAGACGGATCCATTACAAGCAGGGTTTTAAGGCAGATGCATCACAAACAGGGATTTAAGGCATATCCATCACAGACAGGGCTTTAAGGCATATCCATCAAAAACAGGTCTTTAAGGCAGATCCATCACAAACAGGGCTTTAAGGCATATCCATGGGAAACAGGGTTTTAAGGCAGATCCATCACAAATGAGACATTCAGACGGATCCATCACAAACAGGGCATTAAGGCAGATCCATCGCAAACAGGGCTCTAAGGCATATCCATCACCAACAGGGCTTTAAAGCATAACCATCACAAACGGGGCTTTAAGGCATATCCATCACAAACAGGACATAAAGGCAGATCCAATGCAAACAGGGCTTTAAGGCAGATCCATGGCAAACAGGCTTAAAGGCATATCCATCGCAAACGAGACATTCAAACTGATCTGTCACAAACGGCCTGAAGGCAGATCCATCGCAAACGAGACAGATGGATCCGTCACAAAAAGGGCTTTAAGGCAGATCCATCACAAACAGGGCATTAAGGCAGATCTATCACAAACAGCATTAAGGCAGATTCATGGGAAACAGGGATTTAAGGCAGATCCATCACAAACAGGGCATTAAGGCAGAGCCATCACAAACAGGGCTTTAAGGAAGAGCCATCACAAACAGGGCATTAAGGCAGATCCATCACAAACAGGGCATTAAGGCAGATCCATCACAAACAGGGAATTAAGGCAGATCCATGGGAAACAGGACATTAAGGCAGATCCATCACAAACAGTATTAAGGCAGATCAATCACAAACAGGGCTTTAAGGAAGAACCATCACAAGCAGGGCATTAAGGCAGATCCATCACAAGCAGGACATTAAGTCAGTTCCATCACAAACAGGGCATTAAGGCAGATCCATCACAAGCAGGGCTTTAAGGAAGAGCCATCACAAGCAGGACATTAAGGCAGATCCATCACAAACAGGGTTTTAAGGCAGATCCATCACTAATAGAATGGCATGGACACCATGGCAGGTCTTCTCGTAGCACAAAGGCAGGTTCATCAATGTTGAATACCAAGGCCGATGCATCACAAAAGGCACACCGAGGGAGATCTATCTCAAACAGTATTATGGAAGGTTCTTTGCAAACAGGTTCTTGGCAAATCCATATAATTTAAGGCTGTTCCGTTATAAAAAATAATTTTTTTTCTGCAGATCAATCTCTAACGTGGAATTTTGGCCGATCCATCACTTGGCTTTGAGGCTGATGTTCATGCAATCTCTCGTATTAGCATAAAAGACATCCTCCGTTTTAGTGCCTACTGGGTATATAAGACAGTACGACAGCACAGGCGTTTAAGTGATCCCATTGTTGTCTGTATAGCTGAATCACACGATCCCTAGACACTGCAACGTAAGCTGACGTATCTGTTCCAAGCAGATGGCGAGTTTGAGATAATAAAAACTGCAGTTGAGAATATTTTTGTGTTTGTTGGGGTGGTTAACATTTCATATCCAAGCTGTTCAAAAATTATCATATCTGTGCATCAAAATAAGATTCACTACGACGGGACGCCTGTTCCTTGTATTCAAACAAGGGTTACGGTCGATAACAATGGGGATATAACTGGAAGCTGACTGTTTGCGTGACTTATGAATTGATATATTTAATGTATTAGCGTCAAACACATGAGTAACGATTGTGGGTGGGTTTGGGTGCCATGGGTTTGCGGGGAGTGCTAGAATTGTGCTTATGGTTGCTGTTGCTGACTGAAACGACTTGGTCTTTAAATGTTCAGTAGGACATTGTGATTCGGTGAGCTCAAGAGCCCTCGGATGGCCAGGTTCCCATGTGCCATCTACAATATATTACCGTTAGTGTATGTATGATTAGCAAGGGCGCCTTAAAGAGGCAACGCTCCGCGAATTTGAGGGTCGAAATAAGTAGCGAGATGTGGGTTTCACCTCACGTTTTTTCCATCTACCCATTGCATTATCTCCATTTTATCGATATCTCGTGACGGACGTCATCCTATATATATACACGTTCTTGTGACACCCAGTTAATACGGGCACATGTGTATGGCGGACACCTTTCTATATAAGATGGATTAGCAACCGTTCATTTTGATGTTGCAGTTTCTAATCTTTCGGTTTGTCATCGATGTTTGAAATTTAAAATTATGAGAATGTTAATCACCGATACAAATGTACATATTGTGTTAAACATCGACTTGCCATCGTTAACATTGCCAAGGGAGTTGTGATGTTGGATCATCCGTCGGCTTGCCATAACCATCGGTTGCTGAAATTTTTGGAAAACACTCAGACATCGGGTTATAACAAGCTAAGTATTTGTATCCGTTCTTGTGACTGAAAAAAAACCCCGATGTTATGTGACTCCAAGAATGTTAAAAAGAAAGCTGATTATGAAGAGACTCATTCGGTCGTATTTTAACGTGAACGAGAATATTATCGGCAAGTTATGTTGCGACCAAATTGGGTGCGTTTTCAAGATTCCAACAAATTTACAGCATGTAATCGGCTAATAAGGTTGGCGTTTGAAAACTTTGCATCTTTACACAACGGAAATCCCTCGCAAACGTGCTGATTCAGATCTATACTTCAAAGTGGTACCTGTTCGTTAAGGGGTGCAAAATGACGTCGTCGTAATCGCATCCGACCCCACGTCGCCAAAGGTGCGAATACAGCCAGTCTGACGCCAACGGCAGGGGTCTCTTATAGCATTGCTATGCAAGATAAGGACTTTAAACGATTTTAATGTTGTTTTTCTAGCTGATGAATCAGTCATATGCTACAGCCCCAGTGATTCTCTAAATGACCATGTAAGTTTGATATTTATCCTATTTGTGGTCGCCGAGATATTGCACCCCACACATGACTAGAGTGCTACAGCGAAAAAGTGTTATGGAACCAGTTTTGATCGTTATCAGTGTTGTGACGTCACACTTTGTAGCTCTATAATTGACTGCATTCATATGTTATATTTGTTGTAATGCCCATTACCTGTGTCTTATGTTGGTGCGATGCTAAGCAATACGAACGTGATATTTATTATGGTGTCGCAATACGTAACTTAATTTATTTCCCTTTAATCCACTAAGATGAATCGGCGATTTGTGCACGGGGCGTCCCGGTGGACTACACCGTTCTATATGTAAAATCATTACCCATATAGGATATGTATAGTATATATTACATTGATCAACTTTCTACTCCGTTTTGGGACACCCTTTTATCTTTGGCGAACAGTTATCTGTTTGATAATGTCTGATTTTTTTACATTGGTGAATTGTTTAACCAAGTTATCTTGATCCATGCTGTTTGTTTGTGTGTGTGTGTTTGTTTGTTTGTAAACTTCTTTTGGATGGCGATACAGGTCCCAATTTTTTAAGCAATTTAGATTTTTTTTAATAGGTCGGCCAAATTGTTGACCTTGATCTAAGGTCAAGGTCATTGAAAATGTGAATATCTAGAATTCCGAATATTTAGTCCATTTTTTTAGCGTGATTCGATTGCAAACTTTTGTCGGATATATGTTGTTGTAAAAAATCAGTGGTTTTCCCAAGCGTCTGAGGTCAAAAATTCCATCGCCTATGATCATTGTTAATAACCGTCCGATGGCAATACAAATTGGGTCGAATGTTGTAAGTTACATTGTGAGTTGCATCGTATAATTTCATGGATGTTGATGACGTCATTTCCGGTTCCGAACGCATCGAAGTTATAAAAATACCACAAGTTTAATTCCCAATATCTCCGTGTATAACGCTTCGATTTTCGACTGGCGATTCAGGTCGCAATTAGTAAAGGCCGATGTAAAACTTAATTTGAATCTGATGATCTTATCGTAATTTTGTTTTAACCCCAGGTAGCTCGTCGCCAAGTTCATCAATTGGTCAATTGAATTCTTGATTACTTATTGGTTTGTTTGTACAAGGAGTTATATAACCTAAGCTATTGGTTATAACTCCTTGGTTTGTACCGTAACGCAGCGGATACAACGCATCGTTATTATTACTCATTTTTGGAAGCGAATTGAACGGGGCTAGGGGGTTAAATGACCCTGCCATTGAGAGTGGTATCGCTTATTCAGTGCCACAGGCACTCGATTTCGGACATGATTTGTTGTCTCCCTTGCATTATGGTATAATAATGCTAGTGTAGGGAAATCATGATGTCCGAACTCGAGTGCCTGTGTTCAGTACGCTCGATTGGTTTTCGCCGGCGCACGCCGAATTCCAGCCGGTAGGCGGCACGCGCCGATCGCTGTGAATGACGTGCGTTTATTGGTGACATTTTCGGCGCATGTGCAGTGACATCTGGCGATCATTGATCACTTTCGGTTGAAGCTGATATTATATTTTTTCGTGCATACATAACTTTTATTGCTCAGCTATCCATAGAAAGATGTATATTCACAATCAATGAACCGATGTAGCATTCTCACCATGTTTTTCTTTTCTTATTTGTAATATTCCTTAATAATTGACATCGGATGCTGTCGTCTGCTTCCAATACCCTGGCCATCGCCGAGCCCCAAGCAACGGCGCATTCGGCGAACGCCGGTACACTGCGCGCGGATATCAGAAACCATCCCCCGGCACGCCGTTCAAGTTCGGCGCATTCGGCGAACGCCGGCATGACCAATCGAGCGCGCCTATACGATTAATCATAACGTAATAATTGCTTTAAGAGTCACCTGGTCATTAATAATGAGTAAAAACGTAGCACATCTGGTGCTAAAATCGACAGAGACCTCATAAGGTGGTATTTTAGCGGTTCTGTAAAGAAACAACACTTTAAAATATCCCAATTATCACAGGAGGTTGCAACGTGTGTTTGTTATTTGGGTAAACAAATACTACATCAATAAAGCACCCTTCATAAGAGAAATATTTATCAATTAGCTGCTCATATTTTTTTTCTCTTTCAATACTGTTCTGTTGATGCAAACCTAAATTTACCAAATTCACTTCGCTGTGTACCGTTGAAACACCTGTCGCACATTTCGATCTGCAATTGATCCACACAAGCTGTGACGGTATTGCAAAGGCCTATCGCTGTTACGTGCGTAAAATGGGGTTCGATGTAAAGATTGCCTCTGCCGATGGAACTAAGCGAGTTTTGAAAGAATCTTACTAACTCGCACGGACATTATGATTATTATATTCTTGAGTGTTGAACCTCTGACGTAACACAGCCCTTTTTTCAGTGCTATCTAATGTCAGTGTTATTTGACGTTAGGAGAGGGTAACCGGATCTGAACGTCTTTCCATTCCAGCCGTCACACACTGGGTCTAACGGAAGCTACCCATAATTAATCAGGCGGATTACAGCTGTTAACACGGGCACATGTGGTAGTGAGCGACCTGTTGCGGGTTTGCACTGGGAGCAAATATCCCCCCCCCCCCCACCCCCACTAACCCCGCACCACGCCACGAAGCGTGGGTATGATGCTTCTCTTCAATATTTGAATTTATAAACAATGCGTAGGCCACTGATATTCGGTCGCAATCATTGATTGGGGGGAGCGGTTATAACATTGGGATCGCTGCATCATATACGCGCCAACAAACACGTCACGACGTCAGTAATGCTGGGAATCGCCGACGTACGGTGCTTCTCTTTCCCCAACATCGACACGACGGGAAAATTGCATAACCCATTACGAAAATTTTCATCAAACATATCGGATACTCACTGCTCGCCCTCTGTTAATTCCCGGACGTATATTTGTGAAGAGCTACAATAACTTAACCATGGCTTTAGGTTCTGGTCCGACAATGTTGTCCAAATTAAGAATGAACGGTTTGAAGCTGAATGGACTTAATCTGTCTATGGAAGAGAAGGACACAGACCCAGTAAGTATCTGGTAAATGAGAGCGAATCATGGCGTGAACGTTGTGTGAACTATGGTAGGGGTGTAATGTCGTTATTGGCAGCAACCAATTGGTTAGTTGGATTTCTTATTCTGTCTTTGATTTCTGTGTTTTACACCATCTATAATAAACAAAACGAGCTGGTCTTTTAATATTAAGCGAGACTGGTAGATTATCAGCATAATGCGTGACGTCATCACCCACGACAGCGAACTAAAGCTAAAATCGTTTTATGACTGATAGAAAGAAAAAAACCTATACACAGATGACTTGTTAATTCTGTCGTATCTTTTTTTTTACTTTCTGACGTGATACTCTGAAGTATTGGACAAGATCAATTGAACTTCATAAATTGTTGACCTTGAAATAGCAGATGGTGCCTCGGCTACATATCGTGTTCTTTCATGCAGACGCTTGGAAATATAGACTACTGGCCGCAAATGCTGTAAATTGTTATGATGCTCCCAAATGAAATAAATTTGTTTATGAAGCCGTTGCGCAGGTCGTAATATTTGACATGATATTGAATGTGATTACGTGCGACCGTGTACGTATTTATTTGTAGCCGTGAGATGTTTTTGAATCTCCGTGGTTTGTGGTAGTATTCGGTCAATCGTGTTGTGACAGGTTGATGATATGGTAGTGTATGGTGTCCGTGTTCCACGTTTCTTTATCCGTTTAGTCAATTGGTCTTATTAGTGCTATATTACTCGACCAAGCGGTACTGAATTTGATTTGCAAAATCCTTGATAGTCCACACCGCAGAGGTCGTAGCGAGGTAACCTCTGCGCGGGTAAATGAGACGTGCGCATTTCCTACGCTTGAGTTACGATCACGTATGCCGCGCGCGACCTCTATGTTGTTTGCGCAGATATGGTAATCGAGTTTCTATTGCTCTTTGGACCCTATCTCATCGCACCGCGTCCAGCGGGACTTCATTAAAATGTACCTTATCTGCTCATATCTCACAGTACACTTAGCATGATTGCTTTGAAAACCGATACGATGGCGATCTACGTAATACGCATGACGCCCGTGTCAAGGTCACCGACCCCCTTGCTCCTCATATGAGATACATCGTTAGTCCTCTTCTATAGTGATAATTACCTCTTCTCTGCCGAAAACATCATCTTTATTCAACTTTTTGTTTTTTGTGTCATCATAAGACTGCTTCATTATTGCCAAACTAGAGCTGGGTGATAGTTTGTAAACCATGTATTCATAATAGTCAACTCCGCTCTGCGTCACCCATTCGATCATGACATTACGACATATGAAGATATATGCTCGGTAAAGCCACCCATGTTAACACGCCAATCGCTTTGCGGTCACGCGGTCAGGCTTTCGAACTCGTCCAGCCGCTCGGACGAACAAATCATGTTGGTGTCATTCTTGGTGCTGCATTGTTGAGACGATGGCGACGATTTACGTCTGACGCGATGCCACGGTGGCATGGGTTCTGAAGTTCGCGCGAATGTTATTCCCGGCAACGAATCATATTTATGGTGACATAGTATCGGTGTTCAGCTGTAGTAAGGGTAGGACTTGGAATGGGGTTTGAAGGTCGAGGATAAGTTACGGATCGACCGAGCATGCTCTTTCCACGAAGATAGCATAATGCGCGAATGATGGCGATATCATTTATCTGATAAATCCGAGTCGCAAGCAATCTTCGCTATGACGCGTTGCTGTTGTTTGTAAGACTCTCAGACGAGAGCGATGGGGGTCACAGCTTTTTACTTTGAAACGGTTGACTTTTTTGCTGTGCGTATATCATTTCGCTCAGCCAGTTGGCCAGGCGATAGTTTTAAAATAGCATTGTTGATTTAATTGTCCGTGTCGACAAGCCTATGCAAACCACCCTTTTACGATCATTCCTTAAGTTCTTTACATTCATAGGAAGGAGCCTTTTTTTTCAAACGCAAAGTGCAGAGTATATAGAAATTACGGGGTGCGATTGACACATCTTTATTGCAAGTGGCCCCACCATGAAGCTGATTGGTGACATGCGTCCAGCCATGGACCTTCATCATACCAGAGTCTAACCTTCACTGGATAGCTGGTTAATTCTGTGTCATTTGAGTCGTGGTGGTGCACAATCTGAGGCGAAGTGTGAAACTTGGGTGTTCTAGTTGAGCAAACCCAATGGAGTACCTTTTGACAAACAAGGTGAGAGAAAAAATGGAAGATATAAGTTATTTTTATCATTCTCATTGAAGCCAGGATTTTTGTGAAGCTTATTTCACCACTCTGCTTGTTGATCTGTATTCCTCTAAAACAGGTTGTTCCTCTAAAACAGGTTAGTTGAGCTATCCCTTCAGACCCTCTACTCTATATTTGTTCACAGCTTGCGCAGTGACAGTGCAAGCACACACAGCTGCACGCTTAGTTGGTATTGTTTGTAGGTTCCTTAAGATAGAGATTAGCAGACCTCTGGGCCGTTATAACCCTTTTTTACCTGGGTCTTCACCTGTTTCTGGGTTATTGGTTCTGTTAAACATGTTGAAAAACACTTGCACATACAGGCTTGATCACTGTGTGTTCCAGCGGTCAAAGGGAATTGTTCATATTTATTTTTAGTCTTGATTGAACACATGTCAATTAGTCTGTCTTCATTGCTGTAACAGGAGACTTTTACTAAGGGTCACCGTCGCACCCCGAGCGATGCTGAGTTCCGTGAGGTCACACTGCGTGATGCTCGCGAGTCACTTCACAAGGAGCTGGAGAAGCTCATCCGTACAGCCAAACCCCCCGAGGAAGAGAAGGTAAAAGGATTCATCTATTCAAATCACCTTACTGAATGAAGTTGAAAAAAACCTAATTTTATTTGATGGTGATAACTTATAACGATGGTATGACTTGGATGCATGGCAGACTATCAGGAAGGAGTTTGATGGATTTGAGCGACTTTTTGCCCGCTTTCTACAAGAGACGGGGCCCTCAGTTGACTGGGAGAAAATCAAATTGCTGCCAGACGGAGCTGTACGTTCTTCTCATGGCTCGGCTGCTTACCTAATTACCAGTTTAATTCATTACAACCATTATTACAAATGCTTGCTTTTCATGATTTCTAGGAATTGTACTGAAGCATTTATTTTTTAAATTATTTTTTAAAATGCAATATATTACAATAGGATACACTATTAAACTCATTCCTTTATCTCAACAGTTCTTTAATTGCATGTTTCCTTTTTGCTGTCGTGTTGAACACCAGGTTAAACCCTACAATGACATAGTGGCCGACCTGAGTGATGATGTCATCCGTGGTATGCTGAAGAAGCTGGTGGTACTGAAGCTGAATGGAGGTCTGGGTACAAGCATGGGCTGTACTGGACCCAAGTCGCTCATATCCGTCAGGAATCAACTCACATTCCTTGACCTCAATGTCCAGCAGATTGAGGTGAGTGTGTGTCTGTGTGTGTCTGTGTGTGTCTATGTCTGTGTGTGTCTGTGTGTGTGTGTGTGTGTGCATCATCATTAAATGAGTGTCGGTTATCAATCTGATGTAATCCACACAGCACATCAGATTCATTATTCACAAAGCGACATCACTCAATTTTTTCGAAAGCTGAGTGACGTAAGTATCCTAGAACAATTTACAGTTGTATAAATAATATGCTGTAATTATTCTATTAATCGCCCATCATCTAATAATTGCCCTCCCCTCAGTTTTCGGCCTGAAAACGACCATTTTTTGGGCAAAATTGTGCAAAAACATGGCCTCCCTTTAACGCCCACCCCCCATTTTTCGAAAAAAGCATACTTTTCAAACAACAAGTTTCCTGATTTCCTGCTTTATATACGATCTTACTTCACTTTTTTAAATGACCAGCCAACCCGTAATAAATAATCGCCTAAGCTACGAAACTGAGTTAGAGTATAACATCGCGGTCTTATTGTGTCTACTTTATCGATACAACGCTGATATGACTGTTACCCGGCATAACACTGACACAGAGAGCGTTTGCAGGTAACCACATCTCACTTCCGGTATTATCGGTTTGTGATTGTAAACAAAAAATGCAGACGCTTATGAGCAGTTTTAAGTACATTTTTTTCAGAACATGAGATCTTTATACTTTCTGTTTCTCTCCAACGACTTCTGAAGCAGTTAAAAGTAATGCAAATCACACACTGATGACTGATTTTCATCTCGGATAAAAGCAATGGTCTCTCATTAACGCCCATCCCCTACTTTGAACTCGGGGTACGATTCTAATAAACGCCCGGACGATTAATAGAATAATTACGGTATTCATTTATTGTTGACCTTCCAGACTGAACTTTCTTTTCATCACTGATTGAGATTATCATCCCATGATGATTACGAGTGTTCCCTACAATTGGCCTTAGAGGCATGGGGAGATAATTATTTTTTAACAAATACTTAATTAAAGAATGGGTAGCTGGAGTATAGAGTTGCTTACCTCCATTTCATACAGTGATGTCCAATGGTTGATATGCCTTGTAGAACCTCAACAAGAAGTATGATGTCGACGTTCCTCTTGTTCTCATGAACTCCTTCAATACAGATGAAGATACAGAGAAAATCCTCCGCAAATATGCCCAAATGAGAGTGAAAATCGATACATTCAACCAGTCACGGTGCGTCTTATAGGGCTTCATGTTATGTCACAGACAAACCGAACATACCACATCTTTCTTTGGCCATTAACAATATTTTAATTCATTAATTGTTGCAGGTGAAATATTAACTATTTCATTTGAGATTTGCTGAGAAATATTTACTATTTCATATGAGATTTATGGGAAAAAATATTAACTATTTCAGATGAGATTTATGGGAGAAATGTTAACTGTTTCATATGAGATTTGTGGGAGAAATATTAACTATTTCATATGAGATTTATGGGGGAAAATGTTAACTATTTCATATGAGATTTATGGGAGAAATGTTAACTGTTTCATATGAGATTTGTGGGAGAAATATTAACTATTTCATATGAGATTTGCGGGAGAAATATTAACTATTTCATATGAGATTTGCGGGAGAAATATTAACTATTTCATATGAGATTTATGGGAGAATGAGATTTGTTAAACTATTTCATATGAGATTTGTGTTATTAGTTTGGGAGAAATGTGCACACAAGAAATATTAACCCTAGAGATTCAGTTAATCGAGATTTGTCTTAATATCTCGTGCTCACATTAGTCAGTTAGTATATCTCGTCACATTAGTCTTAAGTATCGTCAGTGAGTTTTGTGTACTGTTTCCAGCTACCCGCGTATTAACCGTGAGTCCTTGCTGCCTATAGCTAAAGCGGTCGGGACCTCAGACAACGAAGGGTTGGTATACATGTAGCCTTGGGGGGGTCATGTCATCTATAATATACACTGCCATGACAACCAATTGTATTCTTCACTGGCTGTATACATTATTATCGGACATTGCTAATCAACATCAATTATGCTGCCAATGTCGAATCTGTAGATTGTGTCCTTACTGTTTAGTGTCTGTGACTGTAGGTGGTATCCCCCAGGCCACGGAGATGTCTACGAGAGCCTCAAAAACTCAGGTCTCTTAGACCAATACATTGAACAAGGCAAAGAATACATCTTCATCTCCAACATTGACAACCTTGGAGCTACAGTAGATTTACGTATCCTTTGCATGACTTCCTGTGTCACATTCATGGATAGTTTTTGACATTGGCACATAGTGGTTAAAATGGAAGGCCATTTGAGAAATTATTTTCTCAATTGTCATGTAATATGTGTAATATTCGATACACATGATGTTGATTTGAAAAACCGCAAAGCCTCTCGGTGATCACCTGCCACATGTTCCTTAACTCTGATAAGAAATCCTGAGTTTCTTGCTGAATCCTAAAAATGGAACGGCCCCCGAGTTTCTCATGGAGGTCACAGACAAGACAAGGGCTGATGTCAAGGTGAGAAAACACACCTCTAACACATGCTATTTAAAGATACTGTAGATACCCATTTGAATCTCAAATAAAACTGTCGTTCGCGTACTTTATAGGGAGGTACATTGGTGGAGTACGAAGGCACGCTGAGACTGCTCGAGATTGCTCAGGTCCCTCCTGACAGGGTAAGGCTGGCTGTTATTTGTCCTTGACCTGCTGTGGTGATTGTTATCGTTGCCGGTCTGTTACACTGATAACATCTGGCCACTTCATGTTGTGTTATCAGGTTGATGAGTTCAAGAGCGTCAGTAAGTTCAAGTGAGTGTTACAGTGACTGAACTTGTTTTTGCTCGGAGATACGCATACACACACGCATACACATATATATATTGATTTATAGACATATACATGTGTATAATGTTATGGTTTTGACTTCTGCAGGATATTTAACACAAACAATCTGTGGATTGGCTTGAAGGCAATGAAGCGAGTTGTAGATGCTAACCAGCTGCTACTTGAAATCATTGTCAACCCTAAGGTATGCCAAATGCAAATACTTTTTTCTAACATACCCAAAGAAGATTTACATATCTTTTATTCACGAATTGCCATACACACTTCACCGCTGGATTTTGTCGGTATAATGGATATATGTGCAACACATTAAACTCGTACTTCCCTTGCTCAGCTCATGTACTACAATTTTGACTTATTATTATTTATCGCTACTGTTAGATGACTTCCTGTGACTTGTGTGGTCAACTTGCAGACTTTAGACAATGGCACCAACGTTATTCAGCTGGAGACGGCTGTCGGTGCGGCCATAAAGAGCTTTGAAGGAGCATTAGGTCAGTGAATATCATATCCCCTCAACATTCACATTAAAAGACATCCTTTCTGTCCCAAGGCCACCTCATAGTCATCCAATCAACTAGATATTTATATATAGCAATGGAATAGTTTTTAATGACACATGTTGCATCACCTACATATGGTGAAATTTACATTTTGACTGAAAATGTCAATATCTTTGTACCATCACATATTGATGGTGCTGGTTTTTTTTTATTATATGTTTTGTTCATTATAAAATGTGTGGCCTGTGATTAGGTGTGAATGTCCCCAGACGGCGCTTCTTGCCGGTCAAGACCACCTCCGACTTGTTAATCATCATGAGTAATCTGTACAGCCTTAAACACGGCTTCCTCGATATGAACCCTAAACGATCCTTCCCGTCTGTTCCCCTCACAAAACTAGGAACCTCGTTTAAAAAGGTAACCACTTGAACAATCGTAATTAAGATGCCTGAGATTGAAATCTCAGGACAAACTGCAGTCGCCACCCTTGTAATCCTCACGATAATGACTTCTCATACTTGCCTGTTGAGCAGGTGAAGGATTTTTTGGCCAGATTTGCCAGTATTCCTGATCTGCTTGAGTTGGACCATCTCACGGTTTCTGGCGATGTGACCTTTGGTAAAGGGGTCACGTTAAAGGTCAGTCTCATTCCTCCTCGCTGCAAGAGTTGATTTTTATTGTTAGTCTTGCAATATGACATCTCATCATCTGTTCTTCTGATGACTCGATGCTGTCTCTTTTGTGTAATTGAACTATTTCAGTATAAATTGGCGTGTTTGGTTTGCAGGGAACAGTCATCATCATAGCTAACCATGGGGAGAGAATCGACATTCCCATGGGGGCAATACTGGAGAACAAAATAGTTTCAGGCAATTTACGTATAATGGACCATTAACCCAACTACGAGTGCTTACTACATGTCGTTGAATGTTAGTGATGTTTATGCATTGCACTATTGAGTGGTGTGAAATCTTTTATCACCGGGGAGCAGTTTTATGTTGATCCTAGCCAGGTGCAGGCCATCGATTGGAATCAGGTTCTTGATGGTGAACGAGGACTGGGGTGTGATATATAGCACTAGGACTGATGACCGTAGTCAGTGAAACCCTATCATAACGCAATCGCTAGGCTCCATTACATGCCATCCCCAAAAAGGGGGTCCTCCTCATAAATTGGATACATCCATCCCAGTTTTAGGATTCCATGGATTAAGGCATTGTGACTGAATAAGTGTTTAGTCAGGCTCATCAAATTGAGGTTTCACTGTATCTATTGGGAGTCATTACAGGGCTTCCATCAATTTGTTTGTATTCTCTCTGCTTAGGATTTTGTTATATTCAATCTATCACACTTGTATGTCATACAGATCTGACAATCCTTGTCTTGTAAATCAATAGTGGAATTATAAATGCATGTCAATGACGTGGTGTAAGATAAACCTGCAAAGAATTAGCCAGTAATTAATTAAGGTGGCATCAAATGCATATATGACAGCCTGATTAGCACAGATAATCAGTCTTACAGGTTGACAATAACATCTTGCATATGAATACCTGACTACTATGTGATGTCAGCTAATGCAGCTTTGGGCTCAAGTGCTGGTGGGGGTGTGGCTGTAACTTTTAACTCACCAGATTAAGTTCCACCGCTTGCCTGTATACATTGTTCTAAACCCGTGTTTGTCAATCAATCGTAGATGTTAATACTGCTTTGTGTTTGCTTCACAGTTTAGTATATTCTTTCGACATGTTAAGTAGAATGTAGAGATTACATTTGTAGGATCTCAGATCATACCTCAGTTCATGGGAATGTTATTATGAAGTCTTGTTAGTGAGGGATATTATCTTGTTACTAGCTAAACTCATGCTCGTTGACTATCATGGACGTCCATTCAATTAGTGTTGTTGTATGGCTATACAGGTGCTCATTAAGCAACATATCTGTTGCATCTCGTGTAGCTGCCTCTTCTATGTAACCCCACAGCTGTTATCAACAACTGTGCTAATGTTTTATCAGTGTAGCCTATTGCAATAAACACGACCAACTTAGGGAAATGTATTGCTTTTTGATGACGCTATAAAATTGATGTCTTCGTAAGTGACCCACCAGCCTTGGCCATGACGTGGGGGGTCCCAAAAAGCATTGCAGCACAAGGCAGGATGACTTCAGAAGACGGGAATGTGTTTCGTTGTGATGTATCAGCTATAAGTTACAGCCCGAGCCATTCTCTAAACAGCCGTGTAAATAAGATATACAGCCTTTTCAAGGTCCCTGAGATGTTTCTTTTCAGACGTGACTAGAGTTCTTCAGAAATAGACTGACTCGTGCTGACGAATAGAACAGTGCTTAGATAGTTACTTGCTCACAAAGAAACCAGGCTCTATAAATTGGTGGGTAACATGGAATATCAACGCAAAATTGGTTACATATATCACTGATATCAGTGCCGTGGAAATTGGGAATCTTCGGCATAGACCCAGAAGAGGAGGGAGTCTGGAATCACAGAGATTTGCATTGGACGCCCCGCCGCTATCTTCTATGAATACATAAACCTGATATCTGTATACATAGAAGGCCGGCCAATGCAAAGCCCTGTGTCTGGAATGGAGTGGGAGGTGGTAGTTGACCTGGCATCACTGGGGTGAAGACGACCACAGCCTACTGATATTTAGTGTTACATGACCCGTTAGAACGGGTATCAGAGGTGTCTGTGCTACTGATAGACGGAACAGCCAAGTGGAGGAAATGTCAAGAATTGTATTGCACATACGACGAGACGTATAGCGTACTTAACACTGTGGCGTGAAGGCAGCAACTTATATGCGCCGACGTGCTGTTACCTGGTTATAGCCCAAAAGACCAACGTCAGGTTCTATTTATCACGGAGTGCATGCAGCACTACCCGTTCTTAGTTCGAAAGAGCTACCTGGTTACATTGACATTTCGTTATAACGTACGTGCCGTGCTGAGTGTAAGGTGGTCAGTTGAGCAATTACATGACGATGAAAGGTGACGCATGCTATGAATACACACAAGCTCTTGTTCTGTGAAAGTTCTTCACCCGCTGAGGCGGAGGGCGTTGAAGAGGATCAACGGAGAACATATCCCATCAACCGTCTGGGGTTACAAACCGCAGTACCTGGCGTCATGAGCAGTTCTGGGACGATCTTTGTTCCATAACTGAACCTAGTGGCCACAATTCCCAGTCAGGCGGTATTTAATGTGTAGTTATAACGATGTCATAGGCTGTCAAAATGTACCTTAAGCACATAGGAATCATTAACAAATAAAGAAACGCGAGGGGTGCTGAAGGGGTGTTACATTACGCAAAGGGGGTTTACAGCGTTACGGGGTATGGAAAGTCGTCCCAATTAGTGTTACGTTAGTTATGAATGGTACGTTATGATGTGATATCAGGATCAATGGTGGGCGCAAGATTTGGTTGAGGTAATGGACAAAGATTTGGTTCATCAGTACTTCAGCAAGGCTGATTCGATATGATTATAAGCGGTGTGTTCTTAATGTGCATATTTAATTCGTCGGGTTGCAATTGTTATAAACCATAACGCTTCTGTCGCCCGCGTGTGCCGCTGACTTCTTCCAATCTCTATTATTGACTATGTTCTATGGTGTTGTAGAGATAAGGTTACCATGGTTACAGAGAGAAACAATAGGAAGCAGAGCAATATCCGCCTGGTGGAGTGACTGAAACGATTTAAGAATCGATGAGATGAAGTCGTTCACTAAAGTCACTTCCGTCCAATAGTCTGCAGGTTGGTATGCTGTGCCTGGTATCGAGGTATAGCCCAACAGACCAACGTCAGGTTACCTTGTTGCAGTGCAGCAGTACTTAGTTCGCAAGAGCTACCTAAGTATGATGGTTTAAAAAAACACACAAACTATAGTTCATGTATGTGCTGAAGGACGAGATCATCGATTGACTTGCGTGTGTCTCTCAATCACTATTATTAACGATCAGCGTTTTAGCATTATTTTGACTGTTGAAGTTGATTTGAACCAATCCGGCACACTACAGTTCCGTCCCAGCGCATTCAGCCCCCGGGATTCAGCTACCGTAATGTAGAGCAGCCTGCTCCAAGTTTACGGAATTGGCTACTCGAAAAAAAATTATCTGGGTCAATGTATTCGTGGTGCAAGTCGTTTATTCTGTTTCCCTCTATATAACACATTCCTGCTATACATGTGCCACTCTCAACGAATACCAGCCGGTTTAGAAGCTAAGACACTTATGCTTAGCCAGTTATATTTATGTATATTTTAACCGAACATTTTTTCTAGACCAAGTGAAACTGGGTGGAACAGTAAATTTCAGAGGAGTACATTGGTACACATTGGCAAATCAGCCGTATGTGTTGTGGGGTGCTATTATTGGTGATTTATCCATTCAAATTTAAGAACATGCAGAATTGTTTTTAAATAGCTGTGCTTAACCAGAATCAGTAAGCATACGACATAGACATAGACTGTCCCTATGTATCTTGTATATAAATGCAGGCAGCATTCAGCGGCTTCTCTGTATGACTCATTTACGCACCGTCTCTTCGATACACATTGATTGCTTATGTTGATCGTGGCGCGTCACACATGAGGGGGCGTGGAATCACGCGTATTCAATATACAAACGAGAAACTGCATGATTTTTTTTATTCTGACACGTTCTACAGTTCATTCCATGCAAGAAATGCGAGAAATTAGTCCTTATCCAGTAGTTTATGTGAATACAACGCTTACAAGGCCGTCATTGTCGCTCTTTGTGAAGCTGTCAAAACGCAGGTTCTTAGCGAACGTTCTTGGTCCTTGTCCCATTTCCTTGCCAGAAAAAAATCTCCTTAACATAGCACCCCCTCCCCCCCACACCCCACCTCAAACCCCGTCCCCGACCAAGGCGTATTAGATAATTCAATAGAATTTCAAAATTCACGATATATATAAATTGTGGATTATATATGATACATCTCAGTTGCTTGTCAAGATTCCATTTCTGTTGTCTTTTACAAACTGCCGTACGTCCATACTTTATTGAGATGAGGGCATGATTGCGACCACCTCGCCAGCACCGGTTTCCGATGTGCTTCCTCTCTACTGCAAGCCTCATCGATACATTCTCCTTTCATCAAATCCTGCAGAGCAATATATACACGATATTATAGGGCGTGTTATTAGTGGGTTTATGGGAGCGGGAAAACATTTGTTCAAGACGCTTTATCTCTAATAAATATGAAAATGGCCCGTTAAGGCATGAATTGGCGAACAAACACTGATATTGATGTAATAATAGCAACAATAATGTACTTATTTGTAAATATTATGATCACTGTTGGTGTCATAGTCCAGACATCAGCATATGTGTGCCCCTGGTTAAATTGTTGGATGTGACTCGCAAGCTCTGCGGGAGTGGTTATTGTTAACTAATGTGGGTCATAGCACAGTTAAGTGTCTCTGCAAGGAAGGGAGAAAAATCGTCGCGACACTTTATTTTTTGATGGAGTTGCAATCCGCCTCTTTTAACTCGACTGGCGTGGGTCATGGTCTCGGTGACGGATATGTTTAGTTCACGAGTACCAGAGTACATTTTCGCTTTTCGTTGTTGACAATTATTTACCAGTCAGCAATCAAAATAATTATCGATGTTCTTGCCATTGCCAAAGATTTTATTATTTCCATATTCTATCACGTAGTTTATACTAATACATTCCTTGATACTCTTTAATGAGTTGACAAGGACTTTAATATCTACTTCGTTCACACGGCTGGTTGGTAAATTTTAGACGGAAGTAAACAACGCCGTACTCACGCTGCCCCGGAAGCATTCCCCGCAAGCGAGCATGCACAGAATGACCTTTACTTCGTCCCCTGAATGCGCCTGTTTCCATGGCAACGCTGAAGAGGTCACGCATCCAACCATGAATGCCAAGACACACATAGCGACAACTTTGCGATGCATCATCTTCCCTGTAAAAAAGAAAAGGATCAATTAGTAAATATACACGCACGCGCACACACATACACATGCATACACACACGCTCACAAAAATAAATATATATTAATATATATTATTAGTATATATATATTTATATATATACATATAGATAAATATATATATGTGTGCGTGTACATATATATACATATATATATAAAGCATATATATACATATTGTTTATATATACATAATTATATATATACATATATATATATCATAATATATATATATGTATACATACATTTATATGTATATATATGCATACATGTTTATATATATATATATATATATATATATATATCTATATATACATATATAAACATATATATATACTCATTTGTATATCAATATATATATATTTTATATATGTATATATATATAAATATATATATATATAAATCTGTAAAATATATATGTTTATATATATATATATAAATATAAATATATATATATATATACATATACATACATATATATATATGTATATATATATATATATGCATATATATATATATATATATATATATATATATATATATATATATATATATATATATATATATATATATATATATGTATATATATATACAGATCCTCTTCATCTGTAAAACAGCCATCGCTTTAAGTTCTTAGCACTAACGAACTGACTGATGTCGCTTCAAACGCATGAGTTATTACTACGGCGAGTATCATATTTTGCGAGCATGAGCAGTGTAGCGGGTCCTTGATCTAGGTCTGCGTGTTCGTTTAAGTGGACCACGGGGAGCTGAGATTGTTCATTATTCACGGCGTATACTTTTTGATCAACACGCGATATATCCTGTTTAAGGGGTTATCTGTCTACCACCCCCATCCACGACGCTTTCCACAACCCTATTTCTGTCCGTTTGAAAGAAGAAGATATGCATTCAAATTTATCGATATAGATTATTGTACTGCGCATATGTAATCCCACCCTTAAAAGTAAATGTTATATAATCTAGGAAGAAACGTATTTGCTAAGAGAGCAAATAGATTTGCAGTGTTTGCAAGTAATACATGTATCAGAAAACTGTTGATTAATATATGTTATATTAATAATTGGTGTGTGCCACTTAAAGTCAGAAGAAGAAAGTCGGCATTTATGTCAGCGCGTCAGATATGGCACATTAATTGAACCACTTACCGTACATGCAAATTTTTATTTTTCGATTTTGTTGCGATTCGATTTAAATGTTACGAACAATGCGGCAAACAAAAAGTGAACCACGAAAACATTGATTACAAATTTGAAGGTTTCTTCTTTGCGACTTGCATGTGATACACGTGAGTTTTGTACAAATAATTGTTGTGTACGGTGCATTAAATATCTTCAGCAAATGTCAAATCTATTACCATTGAGAACATCGAAGTTTACGGATGACGACAAACCTAATAATGAATGGAGCAGAGATATATTCAATGTTTCCGGTAGCAAGCTTGTGTGAGAAAGACTTGTCAGTATGATGGGATATCGATCTCTAAATTAGTTTTTCTACGGAATATTTTACCAATCGTACGACATCCGGATATTGACAATATGAATTTTTGATTGACTGGGAAAGACATTTCTTTATATTTAGCCTTGATTTACCGCAACGACCAAAAGTCAATTTGTTTAAATTCGTTATCCCGTGAAAACTATATAAAATATGAAATGTGACTTACCTTTAAATCAGTAGCTATTTTCGCAGGATACTGAGACTGCAGTACAAGCACCAATTTATATTGTGTCTATCTGCGTCAGAAGAGAAGTTGAATAACTAAAACACGATCGTCGGCATTCGCAATGAACGTGTTCGTTTGCGTGCGCAGTTTCAGAGAAAGCTTCCCCGTTGCACATGCTACACTTAGTGACACGGAGACGGCGGGGGTCAGGGATGTAAGAACGGAGCCATTATATGGATCAGACTATAGGGATGTCTGTGATGTAATGCATCGGGTAATCATACATAGGGAAAATTAGACAAAGTATGCTCCAATCAATTTCCATAGATTTCATAACACATTAATTAGGCATTTCCAAAAACCAGTTATATATTTGAAAAAGCGAGGGAGGATCGGTGTGCGTCAGTGTAACTCCTCGTGACTTAAGGTGTGGTCAAGAGATCAATTATAGCCTTTTTTGTCCATTTGCACTGGGTACAATAAACTACAAATTCGCCGGCTTCATGGCATACACTGGGGCCCGGTCTCATAGCCTTCACTAGGGCCTGGTCCCGTAACCTACACTAGGGCCTAGGTCCATAATTTACACTAGGGCCTGGTCCCACAACATTCACTAGGGCCTGGTCTCATAGCCTACATTAAGGCCTGGTCCCGCTGTCTACACTTGGGCCTGGTCGCATACAATGATAATTATAGTAGGCAGTGGTAAATGTAATGAGGTTGAAATTTACCAATAGTTAAATGACTGAATGTAAAGCCCATTCCTGCTGTAGTGACATCAACGAGGTGTTAACCTTTGCCCGTCAGATCGATGTGCTTACATTTCTGCGGGCCGTATTTTTGTAAAGCACCTGCTTTTATATATATATATATATATATATATATATATATATATATATATATATATATATATATATATATATATATATATATATATATATATATATATATATATATATATATAAATATATATATATCTATATATATATATATATATATCTATGTATATATATATATCTATATATATATATCTAAATATATATATCTCTATATATATATACATAATTATATATATACATAATCATTCAACGGGCTGTGTCATGGTTGCATACATGATCATGGTCATATATATATATATATATATATATATATATATATATATATATATATATATATATATATATATATATATATATATACACATAGGTGTAGAAACGGGTGGATTCAGGCACTGATGACGATGATCCAAATTTGTAGATGGTGAGTACGAAGAGGAAAAGAGTTGGTAGAAGAAGCCATATCACTTTTGATACATTGGATCAATAAGTAAATAGCGATATTTTATGGTGTCAACAATTGGAATTGGAAATCACCCTCAATAAAAATAGTGCTATCAACACGCGACAATAGCCCACCAGAAGGTAAGCTTCATGTTCTTACGTCTCTTGAATTCACCCCCCAACCCTCTTAGGTTACGAATAATGTTTTGGAAGCTTAATCCATCTGCGGGCGAGGGCCAGGATTTCGAGGCGTAAATGTTTGTATCATCATCGGTCATCTGGTGAAGCATCGCACTTAATGTCTTTAACGGCATGGTTCACTTCGCTTTTACGGCATAGTTCTCTTTGCTTTAACGGCATGGTTTGCTTCGCTTTAACGACATGGTTCTCTTTACTTTAACGGCATGGTTTGCTTCGCTTTAACGGCATGGTTTGCTTCGCTTTAACGGCATGGTCGCTTTAACGGCATGGTTCTCTTCGCTTTAACGGCATGGTCGCTTTAACGGCATGGTTCTCTTTGCTTCTACGCTATTGTTGCTTTCAGTTAAGTCAGTAAATGTCTGATTAAATCGTTTTTGACATTTATATGGACGTTTGTTTGTCAAAGCATTTGTTGGTTAGCAGACATCATAAAAGACTGCCATTGCAACTACTTCAAAGAAAGTTTCAAATCCAGAAATAGCAGACGACACAGTTAATGCTCACGCGTGGTTAACCTAAATACAATAAGTGGCTCGTGTGCCCTAAATTTTATATAGGAATCACTATTGTTGGTTAGAAATTTGAGGCTAGATCAAACCCTAGGCGTACTATTTTGGACTATGAAGATTTATGTGTTGGTCAATCAAACTTCGCTAAACTATTCCAAAGTTACTTGTCCCACCGTCTTCGCTAAAATAGGAATTTAGCTAAAAACGTTGATTAGATAGTCAAACAAAGCGATAAATCATGTTCTTATCAACACTAGCTTAAATTTGTCATCGTCTACGGGGGAAAACAAAATTAGAGATCGCCCGATTGTCCCTGGCAAGTAGGTGAAGCCGTCGGACAAGTGAAGCTGTCATCTAACTTGCCCGACAGGACAAGTCGTGTTTATATTCTATTTTAGTGTGTGTGTTTTTAAACGAAGCATATTAAGATGATGATCGATCGGCGATTCCTGGGAGCGTGCGCTCAGTTTACCGAGAAAGAAAACCCCACTCGTCAACTCAGCGCGTGATCGGTGATTTCCGGTAATTTCGCGTTAGTCTACGCTTAGTCTATCGGACAAAATGTCAGACTATGACCGGGCAAGGAGGTTTTTTTAATCGGACAAGCAAAAATTAAAAGGACTTGCCCGAATGGACAAGTATTTCTCAGAGTTAGTGATTCTCCCTGGTCTATCAACGTAGCTTCCGTTCCTTTTATTCATTCAAACGGTGATTAATGTGTATATTGTATCGTATATACTGTAATACATAGGTAATCAAATATATATGGGGTATTATATGGGTTATTAACTAAAGGAACGCGCTTGGACCACCTGTTCGTTGGTGCAATATGTGCCATTGATATGGTGATTTATGGGCCAGTGATATTGTGATTTATGGGGCATTGATATTACGCTATATGGGCCATCGATAATGCGATTTATGAGCCATTAATGTGGTACCATATAGGTAATTTATGTTGTAAATAGCGGCATTCTGCGTGGTTAATGATCCGATGTCGTCGTCTTGTGTTGATAGATGCATGTTCTATTCGTGGTAAGCGTTGAGAAATAATAGTTGGGCTATTAAATCCAATGATTAGCCTATTGCCCGTTAAGACCACACGAAACTCTTATGCAATTAACACGTTTCTTCTCTGTTATACATACGTACTTTCCGGACCTTTCGACCCACTTAAGAATAATTCTTTGTGACACAGAACTTGACGAAAGTGCAAAGGAAAAGAATCTTTCAGCTGTTTTGCAATAAAACTGTAAAGTTATTTGCGATGTGAAGCGACCCTGGTGACATACGTTGGAGGACGACAATAATGATGAGTAATGGGTGCTTGTATTTAAGACGGCATCATCGTGCTCCACTTACATAAGTGGCTCATAAACACTGTATCACCGAGGATAAAGCGCAAAAGTAGCGGTCAGTGATCGAGTTGCTTATGTGAACCAAACTCATGTAGATATATTAAATGTGTATATATATTTTATTACAATAGTTTAGTGCGTAAGAAGATCGGTTTCATTGTGCGGTTTGGTAACCTGGATGGTTTTTAACATCTATATTTGGCGGGTTTAAAAAAAGATATTAATGGAATATTTATAGTTCGCTTTGTTATTTTTCTCTCTTGATCATTCACTCATATTGTAGATTGTCATGAACTTGAAGGCTGCTATGTACATCGATGTACTTAAGCACCGACCGACAAAAGTACTTATTGTAACTCGACACTATCCGGTGATTTACAAGCTTTGTTAATTTGACTGATTTGCATAATATTACCCGATAATAATTGTTTGGATGACACAGGGAAGAGGACAATGGATGAGTAGAGAAAATCATCCTTTCACTCAGAGTGCCGAAAGATAAAATTAATTTTCCGCTGTGATTTTATTCGAATAACCAGGCACATAAATCGCATGGCATAAATGACTCATTTTGCATTAGAACAACACCTTTTGCTACAGATCGCCTTTTCTGTGCGCCTCTCGCAGCTCCTCACGTCTTCTTGCGATGACATATTCTGTGTAGGACAAGTAGCCATCGTTGTCGATGTCATCTTCCCGTAGAATACCATCCACAATATCTAACAGGTAATACACATCAGACCGCAAATCATTTTCAAGAAATGAACAAGACAATTCATGATATCTACAACTCATGGGGTAACTTCAAACACCCAAATAACTGAATGAATGAGAGCAACAACACACAACCTAAATGAAAACCTCTAATTGACCCCATATATTGCTCGACATATACTCATTTGTACTCCAGTATTTCAGACGATCTACAGAATCACTGAACTGAACAAATAAAATTTGCAAAGCAATAATTTAGTAAATGGATTTTTTTTAGAACACGTGGTTTTTAGGCATTGTTCGTGAAAACTACCTTCAAAATACTTGAGGTTTTTCTTTTCTCTCTCTCGTTTGATCTGCTCCTCGGTTTTGCCTTTGGTGTCTATTGTATATTCACCATCGAGGTCAACCTCATCGGGAGGTAGTAAATGTGTGAAGGCTTTGTAGATCTCTAAACCATCAAGTTTTGTGTTGTTATCAAAGTCGTGCAGTCTGTCACCGAGGGAAGGAAACGTACATTGAATGATTATAAATGATGAAACAAAGGATTGCCTTTAGTTGTACTGGTCAACGAATTGTCTTTAGTGGTACGTCTTTAGTGGTACTGGTCAATAGGTTATCTTTAGTGGCACTGGTCAATGTATTATCTTAATTGGTACTGATCAATGGATTGTTGTGGAACTGGTCAGGAAATAATTCTTAACTCGACCCAATGACCCGTTGTATTAGATGCCAGTTCGAGTGAGGGCTTCTATTTTGGTCTGCTATCAATTCCCATCAGCGAACCCTCATTACAAACATCAACAGCTGATCAACATCATGAGTGCATTTCCCTCTCTGAGACTTGATACTCAACACAAACCTTTTAATGATGAATAACTTACTTAAAATAATGAAATTCCAGCTCTTCCGACGTCATATTATCGGCGTCGATATCAGCCACCCCCTCCATGTGCTCGGCTATATGTCTGAAACCACACACCGCTCACATACATAACTACTGCCATTGTATAACGGCCGCACTCATACGTAACAACTGCCTTTATATAAAAGACGCTACACTAACAATTACAGGAGAGGAATAAAGTCAAGGGAATGCAATAAGTGGCTCGTATTTCCTGGTAATATTGATGATAACGATACCAATACTTGCACTGAGCATCTATTTAACGTGATACATTATACAGGGTCTTAATTTGATAAAAGCATTTGATTCAACGCCTGTTTCCTTAAAGACTTCATCACTTGATGTACATGAACTACAATCGAATAAATGAGTAGTTGAGGTAGGTTACATACTCGGGATCTTGGACCACTTTGTTGTCATGGAAGCTGGTGGCCCGTTCAGCCGCATGTGAACCGTGACTATGGCAGTCAGCGATGAGAAAACAGACACTCACGACCAGGCCGACACATATCAACTCACTCAACGTCTGACACATGGCGCCGCCTGCAAATAATAACAGCATTCACACCTTCGTCTGTAGGTGAACAAATAGTTACAGAGGCTGATCGCGCATCACAAACTGATCTTGTATTTGTGACGGATATGGTTAACAGCCCATGCATCACCTACCCACGCGCTCTCAGTAGGTTCTATCTACGGCTGGATTTGATCTGATTTATGGAACATATTGTCGGGGACCGATTAATTGATTAACATTGCATAAATCCATCTATGTTTGAGCAATGTATTTTGTTTGGCAAAGCAGTTTATCGAAACATTTATATGAAATAGACGTAAGCGATGGTATAAATATGGCCCTGGTGGCGGAGGCTCTTCTGAAGTTGCCCGAGAATGCCCACAAACTGCCTAACCAAGACAACCTCAAGAGGATGGCAAACCGAGTCTGATGGCAAACCGAGTCTGCACGTGTGAATATCAATAAAGAGAATTTGAATTAATGTATATTTTGAGCGGTGCGTATGGAGTTGGGTTTTTTAATCAAGACGTGAGTGTATGTTAATAAATACTGCGTGTCACTTGAAGTTTGTTAGCTAGGACTCTTTTGTTGAACTGATATTACTGATGCTCGTGTGAATGCTAATAAAGAGCCAATGAATTAATGAATTGGTTTAGCAGTACGTATGGAGTTGATTGTGTGTTTTTTCTTATATCAAGACTTGTGCATATTACATAATGTTTGTAGCTATGCCTATTGCGTTGAAATGATTTTGCTGAGACTCGTCAAAAAGTCTATGCATTGATGTATGTTTTTAGCAATATCTTTTAACTTAATATTATTAAATCTTTTCTTCTATTCTGGCGTTTATTTTATGAATGTCACATGGTGGGCTTGTTGCTTTGATGCGAATGCTCGTATGTCGTGAATAAATGTAGTTAGCTGATGGCATGCATATTTTGGCAGCATTCTTGAAATTTCAAAACGCCCTAGAGGCCGCGAGGAAATGCCCTCATTACACCCTCACGGCCGGGACGAAACGCCCTCACGGCCAGCAGGAAACGTCCTCACTGCCGGGACAAAAAGTTTCTACCCGGGAGCGTTTTGACCGGATACCCACTTGGCGGAAGCTTGGCGTCGGAAACCGAGCACCTGTGCGTATACATACATATGTGTATGTGTGTATTTGTGTTCATATACATATATACCAAACGTCTGCTCTTTGATTGCACGGGGGACGTCCGGTGCGAACTGTCGTTGAGCCGAAACGTTTGGATACCAACCAACATATCTGGCCGCCGGCATCCGTAAAAACACCGCCGACTGCAGCGCACTCGTTTTCCGTTTGACCAAACGAAAAACGGACCTGTTTACCCTATCGTTGTTCGTTATTAGTTCCGCTAAACCCCCGCCCCCTTCAAATACTAGGTCCCTCCCCACATGGAACACGAGATGTCTATGACGTAACGCTCCTATCCACACGCACGCGCGCAACACCTGCTCAGCACCATAGCAACCAATTATCACATGGCTTGTTTGAACAATGCCGCGACAAACCGACGAACGGAAAACTGTGTTTGCTGAATGCGGTCAATTTCCAATCAGTACCAACGCATGGAAAAGACTTGGGGAGTCTTCCACCTCGCTTACGGTTATCACCCGAGCCACGTCGACTTAGCAATCAATGATATGAAATTCAAGATATTATGAGTGCAATGTAAACACCTCATTTACCAAACGAATTATTTTCATATGATACCATCACTTTATTGGTGCTGCAACTACTTGAGGGTTTGAAATATGATCACACCTACATCATTTGTGTCAGATGTATAATGCTTACTCAGCAGACCTGGTATTGTATGCAATATGGATGGACGAACACAATATGGATGGACGAACACAATGAGAAGTGGAGCGTAAAAATGAGCGCTTCGTGGGCGGGGACCGAAGGCAACAATATCTTCATCTAAATGATATCCTGGTTTTCATACATTAGATATCTCATTATATGTGAAACAACCACTTAACATATGGTCCTAATAAAGCCCTACATAACAATATTACATGGCAGTCGCCAGCTTCCGTCAAATCCAATAGGGCATCTTTAACTCACGACGCTCCATTTGGGGACACCCCCTGAGTCTTGTTGAACCAGGAAAATATAGAAGTATATACATACCAAATATTTGTGGAATGATCAATCGGGAAGATGATAGCGTCTGTTGGTTGAATAGCGTGCATTCAGTTTAGTGCCAGGATACAGTGTCCGAAGATAGCCCTGTGTTACGTTGCGGCGCTGTATTAACTGCTTATGGACATGATGCGCGCGCAACTTGATGAGCTCATGAATATTCAGGTTTTGGGGGAGCTGGTCTGTGCCTCCCTGATATGGATCAATACTGCGGGAGTGTGGGCATTACGAAACCTTCGACGTCCTCACGCACGCGTCTGATGCATGTAGTCTTTGCTTGTCTTTGTTAACTCAACGCGTGGATACTGGCGGGATGACTAAGGTAATGTAGGGAAGTGTAGAGTTGGATATGCTTGAGGTCGGATAAAGTAGAACAAGGTTGAAAGGTTCAGGTTGGTGGTAGGTAGGTTGAAGCTTATATGGATGGAAAGGCAGATCAGTTGGCAAGGGTTAAACAGGTAGGTTAATCAGCCTACTAGCAGGGATACAGAGAACGGACTATGTAAAAAGATGCGCGAGGAAATTGCATTTCCAACGACAAATGAAATCAGCGATGTGACTGAAAAACTTGACTATTTGTTAAAAAAGCAAGTTTATATATGATCCTAATGAGCTTATGGCCACATGTACTGGTTCGTAAATGATGCCAGATCAATGGCTGGTGGTCGACCTTAATTTCACTACGGTTTATTAAAAGCTTCATATCTGCTTCGTCACAAAGCAGTCTCAGCGTTGTTGGTCTGTAAAATTGTTCGGAAATCTTCACAGGCATACCATTATGCTTACGAACGAGCACATCATCATCATCATCATAACGCAACCAGCCGCCATTGTTTCAAAATCTGTGGGATCGATGGACTTGCTTCCCACGGACTCTTTGTTTGTTTGTACTCTTGTCTTACAGATCATCGTTCGCGTTTTCCGAAACCAGCTGACCCGTATATTCTGGTTGCCTTGCACACAATTCCATTGTTTTATCAAGCTGACTCGTTATTTTACATCAATTCTTTTCAAACTGACATTCGGTATCCATTACCCAGTGCCTACCCAATTTGAGCAAGTAAACGTTTCGTTCACAAATATTCGAAACAAAACTATTAACGGGTATAATGGATATTAAAGCGCTTCACTGTAGTCTGAATAATTATTTGACATTTATAAGCCACAAAAACTCAAACTAGCGACTTCATTATGTACGGAGCACGCATTCACATCTACCAGCGCAAATTTGACTTTTTTCGGTTTAGTGCTTGGAGCAATACGCTCTTCGTTATAATTGGGAAATGAACTGGATTGTAGAAATCTAATAAGAATGTCCATTGTAGTTGATAACATTGTTATTACTGGTTAACTTCCAGCCAAATACAGAAGCAATCCATAAAGCCGCACCAGAAATGGAACAATCAAAGATTGATCTCTAGTGAGGAGATGAATTTCAAGGCTCGCTAGAGTTCTCCTCGGTTCTTCGCAGCTCGCCGTATGGATACGGTGAACTCCTGGTAAGTGAGGTAGCCGTCCCCATTGAAATCATCCTGGGCCAAAATGTCATCCACAAGATCTGAAGTCAACAGAATCGTCCAACCAGCGTCACACACCGTAATTTGCGAGTCCATCAAACGATCCTTACAATTTCAGATACGCTCATCAGTTACCAAACAAGTATTCACAAAGTAATTCTTGCAACGTTCTTTATGAATGTGTGTATTTTTGCACGAACGATACCAACCTGTGTAAACTTGATGGTCGAGCCTTGCTTGTTCAACCCGTATCTCTTCTTCAGACTTTCCACGCGTATCAACTAGGGGTAGATCGCTTTTCATATGACTGATGCTCTTGAATACTTCCAGGCCATCTAGCTTATTATTGTGGTCTTCATCATGGAGGCTATTGGAAACCAACAAGACTACTTTTCTAGGAAATCAACAGATATGTGAATTCAAGCATCGACAATCGGTCACGGGAAACAGCAATAGATCTTGTCCTTTAATATGCAAGCTTCAGCGCAATCTCGGGCGCTTGATAGTATGGTAACCATTTATTAATTATATAAAATATCAACTGCCGAAAACACAAGCAAACAACTATCCTACCGTGAACCGATAATAGCCTATGCATTTTGACACTAGCCCTACAAGGTAGCCATACACGATTTAAAATTCAGAAGGCGATTCATCACGATCCGTCAAAAAAAAGGGTAGCATACTAAAACGCGTAGAATTCTCTCTCTTCTTTGGTTATTTTAGAAAAGTCCAGATCAATTTGGCCTTCCAAATGCACCGCAATATGCCTAGGGACACATTTAACAAGATATATATATAATGCACCACCTCTTGTAAATACTGGCATATGTAACACATGAATCATGGTAAATAATGATGGATGCTAATAAAGAAGCTGTTATATAATCACTGAATTTCTTCGGCGTCGGATGAATCTTCAAGGCCCCCTGCAGGGCCTGCGCGCGCACCAACGATGTAACAACACCACAGGCAGATTGTAGTCAGCAGGGAAATAATGAAAAATGTACGATTTTCCATCTCGGTTTGCTTGGCTATGTGATAGTCAGATATGCTGCAATATCCCATATGGTAGTCCGCTAACTATTATTCACTTTCTACTGCAGACAAAGAGGCCGATTCAAGACTTACCCATATGGATGACTAACTGCTGGTTTCGCTTAGTGGGACACGTTCGCCGCTGTCGTTGGGGAATATGAGAAATGTGCAATCGATTTGACGGTGTGCCGAAACGTGTCGTAGCATAGAGAAACAACAATTAATTAATCCTCTATGTATTTCTGTTTAAGTATTGAATCATAAGGTAACATATGTTTGGGGATCAACCGTACACCAACACGAGTATGTTTTACGGTGCAAAGGAAGGTATGGGGAATTACGAATAAATAGAAATAAATGTAGGAAGGAAATGGAAACTAAAATAAAAACCCTTTATTTAGAAATGCTGGGGATAGAGAGGGAGAGAGGAAGAAGCGACCCGAAGCTGCCAAAAGAAGGGCAACTCAAGGGTCCTCCCCAGCTACCAGTCCTACATACGATACATATGAATAAGGTAAGGTAAGGTAAGGTAAGGTAAGTATAGGGTTAAACGGCACACCAACACTCATGTGTTATATGGCGCCATGAAAGGTTAATAGATAAGATAAGATTGACCTGATTAAGCAGCCGCCTTCTAGGATAAATGAGATTGACCTGATTAAGCAGCCGCCTTCTAGGATAAATGAAAAGGGAGATGGCAAAGACAAAAATGGAAACGATTATCCTAGGGCAAGTCACCACCAGCCGATTGACTGAACCAGGCCATTCCAGCCTCTCGTCTAGGTAAAATCCGGGCCATGGTGGTGCGTTGCAGACATGGTCCTCAAAAGGACCTCTCCACTCAACCACATGGATCCCATTGTCCATCGACACGAGTCGCAACCCACGGCCAACAGGTTGCCCCCTATAAGTCGCCTCTTAAGACGTACAGGAGGATACAGTGGGCCTCTTCTACCCCCGGACCCACAGGGGGTTACATATGAATAAGAAGAGGGTCTCATGTGTTGGGAAAAAATACGTTTAGTGAGTAAAACATAGGCTCAACTGTTGTACATCAAATACAAATGTTCCTTTATATTATTGCATCATATCGTGGCCGAGTATTATATTATTTTTCTTATATTAGGTTGGAAATGTAACTTAGTAAACTAATTTATGTTCGGAAAATATATGGTGAAATATACTAGATGTTTATCTAGGCTACATTATAATTTCAAGGTGATATTCACATTTTCAAAATGGAAAAAACATGGATGAAGATAAAAGGATAAAAATGAAAACGATTATCCTAGGGCAAGTCACCACCAGCCGGTTGACTGGACCAGGCCATTCCAGCCTCTCGTCTAGGTGTGTTGAAGATATGGCCCTTGCAAGGACCTCTCTGCTCAACCACCAGGAACCCATTGCCCACCGACACGAGTCGCAACTTCCTCTCTACGGCTGTCTCTGCAGCAGTGAGGCCACTCCCAAAAATGGGGTTGAATTACGTTGCTTGGGATGGGTTTATCCCACTGGTCCTGCCATTTTTGTTTAAAAAATGTGACGACCTGAGGTTTGAAGTCTGTAAAGGGGGTGGGGGGGACGATGAAAGTTTGAGTGCTGCGGGGAGGTCCTCCCTAGTCCCCGTCGCTGTAGTTTAGAACGATAGTGTTCCTGCCTGGGCCCCTAGCCCGCATGGTAGTTTGGGTGCTGCGGAGAGGTCCACCCTAGACCCTGTCGCCGTAGTTCAGAATGATTGTGTTCCTGTGTCCGGGCCCCTATCTTTGATGGTAGTTTGTGTGTTGCGGGTAAACGGGATGAAATACACGTTTCCTATGCCTTCAATTCCCTGAGGATGCTCGACTCGTAAGAGAGCTTCGGCCACAATTCGTCAAAACTTACCGAAAGCAATTTCTGGCACAGAAGCAATCCAGATGCTGAGGGAAAGGGAGGCAAAAAAGAAACTTCAGGAGGAAGTAAAAGTAAAACGGAAAGAAGAGAGGGAAAAGGGTTGATAAAGTCATGACTGAGTTAAAGAAGGAGGAAGAGAGGTAAAGAAAGATGGAAATAGGAAACAAAAGAAAGCAGCTCAACTACTTCCCAGAGAAATGAAGAAAGAAAAAACAAGCGCATGATTGAAGGGAAACCGCGCCACAATTGAGGACTTTGATGTGCTAAATGAAGCAGACTTTAGTCGGTGTAGTAACTGCCACACTGGGTAAGGGAGAGGGAGAGTCAACCCAATGGCCAGTCATTGGGGGTCGAAATTAGCCCACGGGGGTCGATGTTATCCCACGCTATATATTGAACATGAATAACTAGTCTTACCACGAACGATATCCGGCATTCCAGTGCATTCCAGCAAATAGCAGAGGAGCCAGGCAATTTCAAGCACAACACATTTTCGCCCGAAATGTGGCGCTCCCTCTCGCACTCACCTTTCGCCAAACTCGTTATAAGAATCATGGGATTGAGCCGCAAGTAGTTCCAGCAAGATGGCAGCGTCTGTCAATGTTTGCGGTGTTTATAATCGGGAAAAGCCTGCCATTGGTAAGCAATTGTCAACCCTGATGTATCACACTAATTTTTGTATTTATATATTTAATAAATTAGATTTGATTATGCAGGCTTTTGTGACATATATATTTATATGTATAATCAGTATATATATATATATATATATATATATATATATATATATATATATATATATATATATATATATATATATATATATATATATATATATATATATATTATATATATATATATATATATATATATCATATATATTTCAGACTATAAAGAAGATAACCTTATCCAGTTTGTGTTCATGCTTCAGAATTTCAGACTCCAAAGAAGATAACCTTGTCCAGGTTGAGACCCTATGTGATCTGTGCTTTTCGTGCCGGGAAGACAGGAAACCTCGTCACCTTTGGCTTCTGAATAATGTGGCTCTGCAGAGTACCTACATCAATTTGTTGAAAGGATGTATTTTTGATAGAAATGCCCCATGACTGTGAATACAAAATATTTGAGAATTGTATCAATAGATTGACAAAAACACTTCAATGGAAAAGAGACGCCATTTCCCGGCTGCAGTCGCTACAGTGCCAAAAGCGACCTATTAGTGTATTTGAAACTCCATCATCCAGTCACAAAATCCTAAAAGAAATGTGTCCTGACTATCACTCCAGGGTAAAAACAATGACATGCATGAAGAGCATTCAAGACTCGACTTCTAAGGTCAGAAGGGCCCTGGAAATGACTGGTGGCCACTCTACCTTCTTGTCTGCCATCAACCAGTGTGGGACAATTGAGCAGTTTGCTTTGAAAGTTGCTTCATATGAACCTTGTCTCCAGCTCCTTGAAGACCACATAGTTTCCAATATCATTCTATCTACGAAACTCGATGGTCCAATTTCCTCTCTTGCTGAAGATGCCACTGACGAGTTGAGGAAACGAGTACCTTTCTTGATGAAAGATCTTGTGATGGCTACATCATCGGTTACCAGCAAAGAAAGCTATTCCTTGTTTGCTATTTACAGCATCATAATGTACAGCCTCAGTCAGAGGTTGAATGCCATGCAGCGACTGTTGATGGCAGCATGTGTTAGATATCATGCTGGAAACCAGGTACTTAGTGCATTGTTTCAGGTTTTGATTATCCTTTTATATTTCCTATTAATGTTAAATGACCAACTATACTGAGTTTAGCAAATATTGCTCTTCTCTTGTTTCAGTTACTTGAAGTTTTGCACCGCCTAAAGCTGTCCTTAGCAGATAGTACCAAGTTGTACTTTTTGGACAGTGTGGCTCAATCTTATAATAAGAAACTTCTTGGTCATCTGTCATCAAGAAGCTGTAAGATCACTGTGGACAACATTCATGGACGCATGCTTGCTAACCAGGTAAATAACAAAACCCATCAAATTATGACAATATTTTGTGTGTATGATAATGAGCCCGTATTATTGCTTGGGTAGGACTAGCCCTACAAGACGTCTGACGTCTTTCTCTTCGGCCGGGCATTTCATCCATGGTGATGGAGTTTTAGAATGCAATGATGTTCACACGGACAATTTTTATCCCTTTTCGGCGGGGGATTTCATCCATGGTAATTATTTATAGTTCGATCAATTTGTGAAGCGGTAAAAAGTCCGAAACACAGCAACATATTTGTTTTCAAGTTCAAGACCACGTGCATCGCGCATGCTCAGAATGACGTGACCCATCGACGACTAATGCTAAGGCTATGCGGATAAGGCGGCGGGATATCGCGGGAAATAACGCGACCCAATATTTTCCAAAAAGGCGGTCATCGCATTGCGATTTTTCGGAAATGATATATAGATGGCATTTCTTGAAGATTAGCGTCGAGTGGGGTTAAGTTTTTTGGTGCGTTGGGACTTTTTTTGTACAGGCTCTTGATATATGTTATTTTCTAGATGCGTTATGTAGCACATTAGCCAAACGCGTTTTCTTGGACGCGCGGAAAATGTTGAAGCAGAACGGCATATATTCATATTACCGTTCGACCGGAGCTAGGGTAGGACATGATAGTTGCATTGCAATGTTCGCCTCTGCTGTGTATTAAGGTCAGAGTCAGCCGCCGTAATCATGATTACCATTTCACCCATTGGACAATACTTCCTGACCGATTCTCAGATGATAACCAGCAGCATGTCGAAGACACACGTACACATTCTTGTAGCAAGAGTTCTCTGTGAAGAAATAGATGGGCTGGAATGTCTGAAAAATGCTCTGCCAACTGTAATACAGCACCGTTGGACCCATGTAGCAACAAGTGTGAGTGAGTGTGAGTGAGTGAGTGAGTGAGTGAAGTGAGTGAGTGAGTGAGTGAAAATAGGGTTTAAAGGCACACCAACACTCATGTGTTATATGGCGCCTAGAAAGATTAATAGATAAGTTTGACCTGATTAAGCAGCCGCCTTCTAAGATAAATGGAAAAAAGAGGGACATACAAGTGGATGATGTTGAAAAAGATAAAATTGCAAATAGTATCCATGAGCAAGTCACCACCAGCAGATTGACTGGACCAGGCCATTCCAGCAAAGATACTACTAGACAAAGATATCCACTCCCCGTCTATTCCGTGTGACACAATGCTCTAGTGGCGCTCCAAGCGGTGCGTCACCTTAACTCATTCTCTGCACCATGGACGCCAGCACACTGGGATGGCAGCGGCTCGTATTGTGCGGCCATAAACTGCTCCCATTCCCGAAAATGGCACAGACATTTGAGTTTTTTTCGTTTCCCGAAGGATGAAAAAAGGTATTTATTTGGTTAAAGTGCCTTGGATTGATTCTCATCGTGCAAAATTCCCCGGGAAATTCAATTGTTGTATGTTGTGGTTTTGAGCGATGAAACGATAACTCATTACTCATTAAGCTTAAACCTTGTGCACCAACTGTTTATGTTGTGATATACATGTTGCATGGTATTGCTAATGGAAATTGTATCTTGGTAATGTCCCAATTGGAGGAAGGGCTGTATTACGGGACTAGTTAAATACATCTATGAATCTGGTTTGTGTGTGTGTGTGTGTGTGTGTGTGTGTGTGTGTGTGTGTGTGTGTGTGTGTGTGTGTGTGTGTGTGTGTGTGTGTGTGTGTGTATATTGTAGGGGGGGGGGGGGGTAATTTGATAACTAGTAGTATAACAGTAATCACACCTCCCCTCTACCTTTGTCAGCACCCCCCCCCCCCTCAGAATGTGTAAATGTGTAACTTATATATATATCGATTTGTAGTGTGTAATGGAGTCAATTATATTTCATTATTCTTTTTTTTTCCAGATGCAAGTTGTGGGTGAATAACTTTCGTCGGGATGATTTAAGGAACAAGTCGGCCACCTACCTGTACAACAACTGTAGGGTGTGTTAGGACCACTTTGAGGACTCTATGTTCATGAATGTGAAGGAGAAAAAATCTTTGGTGAATACTTATTAGGTTTGGGTACACTGGGATTCTGTGTTGGTTGTCCAACTTGAATTTTTAGTTAGTAGTTGCAGTATGCTATTACAAAAGAAAAACCACTCATGATATGAAAACTACTGCTGTATACATGTTTGTGGGTAATTTTCAGATTGTTATTTTTATATTTGTTTTAAGATACCAAAATCTGCTCATCCTACCATTGTGAATGTGAGCAATCCACCACCAATGGTAGGAAGCAAGAGGCGTGCTCCAAAATGTCGCCCAGATCCAATCTCCAAGAAGAAGGTGGAAACTGTGCTGGAACTGCCAACTTGGTATACTTTTTTGTGTGTTAATACATACATTTTTACAAAAAAATGTGTTCAATCTTAAATGTTTTTGAATGTACATTAATAATTAATGGTGGTTGAATTGAATCAACATTTCTTGTGTTGTTAGATCCTAAGTAAGTTCTTGTTATTTGGTATGAAACTTACAGAAAGGAAAATAGAGCAACTGAAAAATAATAATCATAGTTTAAAGATGCAGGTGTTATATTTAAAATAAGCTATATTTTGTGTTTTATAATCATATTTATTGGTTTTAATTTAGTTTTTAACAGATAAGGTTAACCAATTAAATATAAGATATTTTATTTCAGTTAACTGTGTTAAAAAAAAAAACAGTCCAAACCCATTTACTATTATGTTACTTGTTTATGATATTTGTTTCATTTACATAAAATGAATTCAGAAAAATAAATGTGATTTTTAATAACATTTTTATAACTGAAATACTAAATGTTTTAAGTGTATTTGAGTATTTGTTCTACTTGTAGTATAAATACCTACCAGCGAATTTATATATATATATATATATATATAATATATAATATATATATATATATATATATATATATATATATATATATATATATATATATATATATATATATTAAGAGATTCAAAGTTTTTCAATTTGTTTGTAAAATAAGGCCACAACAAATTAATTACTTGGTCAATGGAATTGCATCCCATATTTTCCCCCTTATGAATTGTTTAAACCTTTTTGAAGCTTATGTTCCCCTTATGTTTTCGGCGTAAGGAGACTCCCGAGGCTGGTGAATCAGTTGTGAGAATGGGGTATGCTGTAAGGGACAGGAAGCGGCCTTTTGCGGGAGAAAATGCGCACAACATTTTAGCCTGGTAAATAACATATCACCCCTCTTTATCGCCCACCAAACGATAAGGGGGCCGAAATTACCCCCCTAATGTAAGTCTACGTGATTGTTACGAGAAACGATTCTCTGAGATATTTGGATATGGATTTGTTTCTGGGTGTACAATTTGTCGTAATATTTTTTTGATCTGCGATACAGGTCGCAATTTTTTATTTTTCTTTCTTCAATCGTTAAGCGTCAATAATGCACAGAACCGAGAGGTTTTGTTTTGACCTCGATTTGAAACTAAGGTCAAGGTCATCGAATAAGTGAAATACTAGTATCTCGAATAACTCCGTTAATATGGTCGGATTGTTACAAACTTTACATCATTGTGTAGGTCATTTTAATTGCAAACTTTTTCTAAAATGTACGTGGACATCGAACCAACACTTTGAAAGTTTTATGAATATTTTCACCGTCTATAAAACTGTCAATACATGTCCGATGGTAATAAAAATTGGGTAACATGAACTCCGTGACAGCTTTAGTCTCATCCCTGGATTTCATGGATGTCGATGACGTCACCGGAAGCATCAAAGTTTTCAAAAAATTTGTCATGCCCAATACGTCCATGCTTTCGAATTTAATTTTAAAACAGTTTACATATTTTGAAAGTGTAATGTCATTGTAAACTTTTTCTACGTATACTTAATTGTAAATAATGCATTGTTAAAAAAAAATGGTAGCAGGTCGAAAATTTCTGGTAGACAAAATCTCTAAACTTTTTAATTTCGCAATTAATTCACTTATTATCGTCCGATTGTAATAAAAGTTAGCATTTTCTGAAAGCTGATACAATTACCAAACTTTCATCATTGACATATGCTATCAAAATATTCGTCGTTTTCAAAGCGTGTTGAGTTGAAAAAGCAAATTTCACTTACTCAATATTCGTCAAATTTTCGATTGCTAATAAAATAGTAGACCAGTTCAATAGTCATAAAAAACAGCTAGAATCTAACCCGCAAGTTTTGTTGATATCAGTTGCTTCATTTCCGGTTTTGAACAAATCAAAGTTAAAATGCGGCTGAAATCTGAAGTTATCGCGTCGTTTGTCCGTCGTTAATGGTCGTATCGTGAATTTGATTACGTTTGAAGGAAGCCCATTCAATTCTGAACATAGGACTAAAATTTCTGCTCTAAATACCAGACAGTTTTCTCTTGAAGTACATCGGGTATCGCTTCTGCTGGCACTTCATTGGTTTGTTGACAGCAGCCGACATCTCGCGCTGAACAAAGATCGCCTCTGTTCTGTGCTCGCCTCAAGGCACGCGGTCAAGCATGGTACGCCGCGGTACTATTTAATACACTAAGCTTTTCCTTGGGGCAGCCAAATCATTGTCAATATATCATGGCCCCGAACAGGATGATTTCTTAGATTAATTTGGTTGCTTTTAAAATCATCAATATACATGCGATGGTCATGGAAATTGGTTGGATTGTGGCTGCCAAAAATTTAAACTCCATAATAACTTGTTTAATTATGGGGCGGCCGATTGTTATCTATCTATCATGGACCCGGAAACATGATTTTTTTAATAGTTTTGATTCCTTATAAAATCATCGATATGCATGTCATGGTCATGAAAATTGGTTGAATTGTGGTTGCCAAAAAATTAAAATCCTATACAAACTTGGTCAATTATGGGCCGAATATGAGATTTTAAAAACTTCCTGATTTAGTTCGCCAAATTCTCTCATGTCCCCATGGGCCTCTTGCAATTGTAATCTTAGTCCGGTATTGCAAATTTTTAAGGATCGTATTTAAATCAGTGATGCTTCCCACTCACATAGAACTGCATTACCCTACCCATATCATTAAGTGAAATCATTATTTGATTCTATTTGCAGTAGATGCAGTGCTTCCTCACAGAAGTGAAGTGGGGTTATCATTCCAGGCTATTGTGGGAGAAAGAGATGATCACCCAATAAACCGGTGTCATAGGTCTTTCAACAAGAAGTATACTAAGATCATCACTCCCGACATTTTGAAGCTTGTTTTATTGCGATATTTTTCATCATTCATTTTTAAGAACATTGTTTCGGATGTTAAAAAAGTTATAGAGACACCCAAATTACCATGTAGAAAAGAGTCAGTGAGTCTTTCCGAGTGAATTAAAGTTATTAATTGCAAGATGGGCTGCTTTTTTCAAGGTTATTCAGATTTTGATATTTCAAAAGGCTTTCTCTTTACCTTTCTGGTGAAAAAAAACCCCCAGTTGATTGATGTAACAAGTCTTTTCTTTTCAGCTCTCTTGGAAAAAATAGTTGATTAACGCTACTTGCACAATATTGTTTCATTTTGTAGTTTTTCTAAAATGGTGAGACTTTTAATGGAGAAGACAGAAACTGTTACCATTGATATCCTAGTAAGAGATGCTAAGAACGCCAAGGGATGGTGCGTGGTGGAAGGAAACGATTTGGTGAGTGTGAAAATTAAAGATCTCAAGGCACTGGTTTGTGGACAATTGTCCGATCGACAATTACTACTAACTGAATAATGCATTGATATATGGATAAATTATTTAATGTAAGTATATATTTGTTTGAGCTACATCATAAAGATTTCTTACTATTAGGTTTACAGGTGTCTGAAGGTGAGTTCAGATTTTAATAATGAAGTATGGCTCCAATGCGTTCGCAAAGGTTTGCCGCAGTCCATCAGTTTCTGAAGGGATTCAGCTAGCCCTTGACATCACAAAGGAATTAGAGCCATGCCATGGCTTGATTGGTCATGGGGTGCAAGATGTAGCAGAATAGATGGTCAGGGACCCTTATCGGGTGCTAAAGTATGCAGGTGGTGGAAAATCCATCAGCGTAGTAAGAAGTAGAGGATGTTGTGGAGGTGGAGTTTGTAAGATGTGCAATCAGGTCAGGTATATCTGTGAAAAACAGGCAGGAAGAGAACAGGCAGGTAGGAAAACTCTTCTGAGAAAAAGCTCCCTTAGCATCAGTTTGTAAAGGTAGGATATCAAAAGCCTTGAAAGAGCAGAGGAAAAGGAATCAACAACATGAGAGACAGGTCAAGAAGTTGCAGACAAAGATCGGTTGAAATTCCAGAGACAATGCATTCACCCCTAGCTAGTATCATGGAAGCAGAAAATCTATCAAATCCACTACTTAATCCGTTTTGGACAGAACAGAAGATTTTTAGTAGGAAAGCCTCAGGACGTAGGTGGTACAACATGATTATCCGCCTGACGATGCTCCTGCATTTTCAAAGTCCTCAAACCTGGCAATCCTTGGAGGAAACTCTTGTTCTTCAGCTCCCCTGTGAAGCCACACTAAGAGACTACTCCAACGCCGTTCATCCAAAATAAGGATTTTAACCCGAAAAAAATATAATTTCATCTAGCATACATTGTCTGTGTTTCTCATCTAAAAGCAATTGGCATTAACCCTCACTAAGGCATAATTTGTTTCTAAGGTTTGAGTGGTCAAAAAACAATTTTCATGAAAAAAATATAGCATAGGTGATTTTGTAATTAGGAAAATGCATGGATTAAGGATTTTAAGAAAATTGGTATTAGTTAGAAAATTGATACGCTGGGAAATTAACTGTCAGTATAGATTACAAATAAGGCATCCTGCATAATTGTTCAACCACACATAATGAGTTGAGATTAATACCAACTTAGGGCACGCAATTTAGTAAGTATGTATTGGGTTTTAACGGCACACCAACACTAATGTGTTACATGGTGCATACAAAGGTGAATATACAAGATTGACCTGGTAGGTTCGTAACTAGATGATTAATGTTAGCATTATGGGAAAATTTACTTTATTAAGAATCCTGGGTGTCTGCTTAATCGCAGATCTATTGCACACTAAAACGACTGATTTTCAAAAATCGAACACTACAGCAATCATTTACCTTTGACACAATGATGCTGCGTCAATTTAGCAATACATTCAAATTATGTTGCAAAGATTTTGCGAAACCACATCCAAAGAATACCAAGCAACTTCAGTTTCCGCCTCTAGGACGTATTTCTGGATTTGCTTGCTCGCCAATCATTAGCGGCCAGTAAGTAAGTATATAGTGGTTTTCATCAAGTTGCCACTTTGATGAAAATGATCGCCAGATAACAGCTTTTTCAACCAGGAAGGGCTTATATCAGTTCAAGGTTATGCCATTTTGACTTACAAAATGCGCCATCCACTTTTGTAAGGTAAGGTAAGGTAAGTATAGGGTTTAACGGCACACCAACACTAGTGTGTTATATGGTGCCTACTTAAGGAGGGATAAATACGAGTACGAAAGGATAAGAAGGAGTCAAGGGTTAAAACTAACTAAAAATTAGTATTAATTGAATTATATGAATTGAATTATATATAATAACTTGAGAATTGTATGGTCTAAAATCTATAGAAAAGTCCAATTTCTCTTATGAATCCAAGTATCTTGGATGGATTCACCCTTTCAAACAATTCTGAAAGGGTTTGAACCCGGAAGAAGCGATTTCGGATCAAAATCAAATCAGCACATTCAATGAGAATGTGCTTGACAGTATAGGCACATTGACAAGGAATACATTCAGGGATGGGCTCATCCCTTAGTAGAAAGGCATGAGTTGTATAGGTGTGTCCTATACGAGCGTGAGCAAGAACGACCTTTTCTCTTCGGCTCTCTCTGCAGTTGTGTGGCCACTCCCCAAGTTGAGGCTGGATTTCGTAAAGTTTATTTGGAATGGATTCATCCCACTGTCCTGCCATTTTTGTTAAAAAGTTTTTTGTAGTGGGGAAAGAGGTTTGTAGTGGGAAAATTTTTGGTATACATAAACGACGTTATTGTCTTTGTCAAGGATTTCATTGTAACTTTTGCTAATTTAAGATTCAAGACAGAAAATCTGAAATTTAAGGCTATGGTGCCATGAAAGATTAATAGATAAGATTGACCTGATTGAACATTCTAGGATAAATGAAAATGGAGAAGGAAAAGATAAAAATGGAAATGATTATCCTAGGGTAAGTCACCACCAGCCGATTGACTGGACCAGGCCATTCCAGCCTCTCGTCTAGGTGAAATCCGGGCCATAGTGGTGTGTTGCATATATGTCCCTTGCAAGGACCGCTCTACTCAACCACCAGGAACCCATTGTCCACCGACACGAATCGCAACCCACAGCCAACAGGTTGCCCCTATTAGTCGCCTCTTACGACATGTAGGAGGATACAGTGGGCCTATTCTATCCCCGGACCCACAGGGGGTGCTATTAAGTGAAGACCTGATGAAGCGCTGTGATGTGTTTGACGGGTCTGACCACCCTGACACAGACGGTCTTACCAAACAAGCTTTAGAAATGATCCTTTCTTCCTTTCTTGTGATTTGAGCATGGCAGTTAAAAAACCATTTAGATGGTGGTGAGTTCTCGTCTTGGAAAGAAGAACTCCTCGATCAAACACAATTAGTCAAAAAGACCAACATTAGGCTAGAAAGAACATTTGACGAATTATATCGCCTCCTCAACATCATGTCTGCAGCCACCACCTACGTAAATGGATAAGGCCAGAAAGTCGTTGAAAGAATTTGCAAGGACATGGGGCCGTATCCATATCCGTGTCTGCAAAGTCAGGTTTTTAGATGGCAAGCTGAGCTGGCCGTCTTAACCGTATCCAAAAAGAATCTTAAGTCGTGCTCAACTCTGAGTCAGCTAGGTGGCTGACTTAAGTTCGCAAGCTCAAACTTAAAAATGATGGACATTAGAATAATTAGACGCCGCTTCGGTCGCCAACAGAGGATACCCAGAGTTATACTGGACAGAGACAACCCTCTGGAATACCTCACCGAAGAGGAAGTCAGAAAGAGATTACGTTTCGTCCCCGTTGTTATCATGGTACCAATAAAACCAAACCACAGAATGAATCACTACAAATTCTTTTCCACGCAAACACTCCCAAAGCACGCTTCTAGCTCGTCGTTAGTCGAAATTTTCAGCAAGTAACAATCAATTGAGGTACTCTGAATTAGTCATGGCTACTTCAGTAAGTGTGCAAGTTTATAATGGTGAGTTATAGATATAATTCTGTAATAAAACAAGATAGTTAGTGCATTGCACGACGGGCGCATATTCTATTAAATTGCTTTCAGAATTATTTTTGTGGAATGCATTATAATATAATTATTGTTAGTATAGAATAATTCTTCATTAAAGAAGATTGGACAAAGATTATGGCTGTAACAAGTTTAAAATGAAAAAAAAACAAAAAAACCCCAAAAAATCCCCCCAAAAACATACGACCAAGTTCCCCCAAATATTACTTTTCTAACCAAATAAATAGTTTTGCACAGCCACTTCAGATTTATTAAAGGTATGCGAACCCCTACACCACTAAAAGTGTTATTTGAGTGATCCCCAATATCTACCTAGTTGCAAGAGCATAGGTATGACAGAAATAGACATTGTTACCAAAAACCACCAGAACAAACTTCTCTCTGCAAGAGATCGGACAAAACGGTTTGTATTAGAACATTTTAACTGTCTACAAAACTACAAACATCGCCACAATATTTTTCTCGGATTTAAGGTATCTATACGGATCTTTGGTCAATTTGCAGTCATGCCTTGCTGATCGTCAACGTTGTGGGTCAAAACTCATGTTACGAAGAAAATAAGAGGAAAACAACATCACATTTCCGATGATGAGATGATAGCAACTACAGGCAAAACATATGCTGAAGGCAGGAATGTTTGTGTAGGATACCCATCAAAAACCTTAACATCGACCACCTGGCCTCAGTCGAACAGTAATATAAAAATATACCGTTCGGCGTCGATCACTTGCTTGTCCATTAAAACATGTTTTCGACTACATCAAGAGCGCACCAAAGGCTAACCACCGATCGATGTTATTCTTTAAGAAATGCTGTCTATGTCACTTCCGAAAAATCGCGATGCGATGACTGGAAAATGTTGGGTCGCGTGATTTTGCTCCGCCTCATCCGCATTGCCTCCTTGTAAAGCTTGCGAAGCACGTTCAAGCACTTTGTATACAATCTGCGGTATCTTATCGCATCGTCGTTTTTTGGACATAGAGCATCATCTCGGAAATAATTTGTCCAGCCATGGTGTTTCTTACGCCTTGAAGCCAAAGCAGTTGCCAGCTATTAGTCATCTTTTGGCTGGAGAGAACGTTTTTTGTGTCTTGCCAACCTGTTATGGGAAGTCCGATATATATGGATGGTACCCTACTTTGGTGGATCTGGTAAAGATTTTTTATATTAATTCTTCAATAAAGAATTTTTTCCCTCCATGGCATATTTTGATTCCTTGTTGTATTTATCACAAATGTTAATATATTCTAGGGGTATGGATCACATGATAACATTTAGAAAAGTCATACAGAGACACGTATTTTCCCTAGACCTTATGCTCAATGTGGACCTTTTAAAGTTGGACAATTCTGCACTAGAGAAGCAATTTACAGAACATCAAGAGAAAATAGAAAAACAGAAAGAAGAGATCAAAACGTAGAAATGATCATGTGGAGAGCACTCATCGTGGACCGCCGAGTTGATAGAAGGAACAAGATCAGTACCAAATACCAACCTAGGGTCAGAGAGAACATTCGGTGAATTAGATCGCCTCCTCAGCATCATGCATTAGTCTTTTTCATCAGATACTTCTGCTGGCCAACTCTGCTTCTGTGATGGGAAAGATTATGTTTAAATTTCTTTTTGAGAGGGGCGCAAACCTGCTCCTAGATGTATCATAAGCATATGAGCTTTCATTTTACACAGTTACTTCTGCTGGACAGCTTTGTTTCAAGGATTATATTATGTTTAAATTTCTTTTTGGCAAGGGTGCAAACTTGTGCCCAGATTTATCACTATAGGATTTGCTTTCACCGAGTGTACCTGTCTCAGTTACACAACCATTCAATGGAAGCTCAAGAATTAAATTGGTTTCTCTAGAAGTCACAAAGCCAGTGAAACTACAGCTCCTATCAGAACATCTATGTTAAGCCTGGCATAACTTCTCAAAAATTAAGAGAGAGAGTTTTTAGATATCCTTTCCATATCAAAATATTTTGTTTTTTTTTTTACCCAAAGGAAATTCTTTACAATGTTGTTAAATGTTAATTTAATCTAGGGGTATGGATCAAATCATAAAATTTAGAAATTGCAAGAATTATATGTGCATTAATATTTTTAATGTTTAAATCATTTTTTATATATACTTGCCATAACAAAATATTTTTCTATTTTTTTTTTTACCCCAAAGACAATTCCCGCAGAAGTTTCAAAATATTCTTGGGGGTATGCATCAAATAATAACATAATGCGTAATCCGTCCTATGTTTATGTTATCACACACTGAAATGTTGATTTCATAACTCACCCATATTAGATCAAGAATAAGGAAGGATCGATTTGCCTTATTGTGAACCCTCTTCGAACCATTAGCTGTGAGCAGGCTCTAAGGTGGAACAAAGTGGGTATTACTGCTGCAGTCATCCAACAAAAGAGAGACATGGACCCAAGTACTGCTGAAGGTAAAAAAAACCCAAATGGCTTAAGTCTTGCAGTTATACCAGGAAATAGACTTATTATTGCTGCGTGTTGAGAAAATAAAATATATATTCTCAAATAAATCTCTTTATGTGTGTGGCTACATTCAAGAATAAAGCAAACTTCACCAGAAGCTATCATGGAGAGAGGATGGCTACGTGTGGTTTCTGATCTTGCCACACGTATTTGATTACTGGTCATGGATGAGGCACATTGCATAGATACATGGTGAGAAATTAAAATGCCAAAAACAATATCTATAAGACATCACACATTTTATAACGTAGAAAGTTGTGTAAGATTATCACAGCTCACAGAAATTGATAGTGAAACACAGACTTAGATATATAAAGTGACCTCAACCGGGCATTATTACGTGTTCAGGGGTAGCACTTTACGTGAATCTACCACAGAGTAAGAGATTTGAGGCCAATTCTAGGCGAACAAGTACCAGTAGTCTGTATGACAGCCACAGCCACAGAAAACCTTGTCGAATCGGTGAAGGAAGTTCAAATGGTTGTCTCTGTCCCAAACAGGTTTGTTGTTGACATACCACAGTATGTGTATTGAAGCATCACAATAATTCCCATTTGTCATCATGATGATGTATTTGATAATTACACCCAGAACATAACAAATAATAAAACTGTTACCCACATGTTTAGTTACATAGCAAAAATAATAAACTGCTCTTATCCTCTTTGCTTGAGGAGCATGAACTTCAAAAATCATAAACATTGATAACACAATGTGACTAGCACATCACTTGCATTGTTACAGGAGCAACATATACCTGCACCTACATTACCGGTGTAGCAAACAGCAAAGATCTCAGCTGGCTCATCGACGATTTGGCCGAAAAAGGAGAAAAATTCACCCAAAACTGTCATGTACTGCAGGTACTACATTTGAATTGAAGTGAAGCAAAATATATGCATGCGTTAGCAACCAGGTAATGTCCAATAAAGGTTCACATATATGCTGACATTTTACAAGACCCTTGACAGTGTCGGTCGGGCTTACAAGATGGTGGTGGGGGCGCTTAGGGTGGCTGGTTTAAGGGAAAGAGAGGTGCATGTGGAAATGTTCCATGGCCAATTTGACCCTAATTTCAACTGTACGGCCCATTTGGTAATACTCCCCCACTCAGAGAATCGCACTGTTTCATAAGACACGCAGACACTATTGAAGGGGACAGCTGCTCAGGAAAGGAGTGTTTACATACTGGCAGGAGGTAGGCCGATGAGAATAGGTTTGGCACACCAACACGTAGGTACGGCCCAGAAAGTTACATACCATTGACCTGATTAAGCAGCCGCCTCAGTCGATAAACGCACTGTTTCAGCGGACATGCTAACACTATTGAAGGGGGATAGCTGTCTCAGGAAAGGAGTGTTTACAGCTCTGAAAGACGAGGGTTTGACTGATGACGACATCAAAGAATGCTGTGGTGGGCCCAGGTGCTGTACCATGCGAAGATGCTCTATGGGACGAGAAACGTAACTAGAAAAAGACCCCACTTATTCTATGTAGATTATATGTAGCTATTTCTATGTGCCTAAGAGCGCATGTAGTTATCATGTTGCTATTGTTGATTCTAATTATAGCCGTTTTGGCATCAATGGCCATGTACGGCTAGTTACCATGTAGTGCGCATGGTCTTCTTATACAAAAGAAACGAATCTAACTGCGCCAAACGGCTATACTAAATTCCTTCCGTCACTCTAAGCGTCAACATTCCCAACTTGCTAGGAATTACATGGAATACGTGAAATGGACAATCTTATTAGTTTCTCGGATGAGACTACGCGACTCGGACATCAATTCGCGGAAAGGTGAGATGGTCACGAGAGCGTCTTGACATACGCTGACGTAAAGCGCCGCTGATAGTAGAACTGTCAACTGTCCCAAATATCATATTTGGTCTTCGTCCGTTTTCTGAATTATTCGACATTAGTTATTCTACGTGGATTTCGACACGGCACTGCAGACAGTCCGAAACGATCTTGCGCTGCGCTACGTATTTAGGGCCGAACAAGTTCGCTGCCTTCAGTACATCTGTGATGGAAAAAACGTCTTCATAAGCCTGCCGACTGGATACGGGAAAAGCGACATCTTCGCTTTGGCTCCCCTAATACTAGACATGGTAGTGATATCTTTCTTTAATTAGAATATATACTTAAATTCCAATATTATATATTTATGAGCTACGAACTCGTGGTTTTATTAATATGCTATATGATAACTGTTTTCAAATAATTGGATATTAAATATAAACATTACAAATCAGACCGTGAACCTAGAACCCAATTATCAAACTCTGTGGCAGATGAAACCAAGCCACCGCAGGCACGTTAGTCTGGTGATCATGCCACTCAGAAGTTTGATCCGAGACCAGATTAATCGATGGAATGAGATTTGTGTGAACTGTACTGCCATCATGGACAGTACGACCATCACACCTGAGATAGGGCGGATAAACGTGGCACTGATCTTGTGTGGACAGTGCCATTTTTATGTCGTTTGATGGTCTCAAGTGAATAATCATTGACGGCCAACAATACCTCGATATATTGTCAATTTCTGACATATAGAAAATAAAAAATAGCTCTTCATTTGATACAAAGCCCAAATAGTTGTGTCGTGATTTATGTACTTAAGGGGAAAAGAGTCGTACCGCTTTATTATCCATCCGAATGCAATACCAAGTTCATCAAAAGAAAGAAGAATAAAAGTGATATGTAGATCCGAGTGATAATCGATCAGATTTTATGTGTACCTGTGAAATTAGCGTTTCCGCCTTCAAATCCAGATTACTCCACCCCATTCCACCCCATGGATTACTTTTCGATTATCACTCGATTCTAGATAAAACACTCTTCCGACAAAATCGATCAGATGCTTTTGATTGGTCAAACATTCTGCCCCACAGAAAACGACCATGTGACTGCCTGAAATCGGGCCCTCTCCACAGCAAAAGCGCACGAAATTTCTTTTGCCACAGACACGAGATAGCTTCACACTGAGCGCAGCAATTTCTCCCCAATTTTCGGCATTTCACTGCACTCAGGTAACCAAAATCAGCCATGGCCCAAGCATCAATTACATCAGTATCTAACGGTAAGTTATTTACAAATATATCAGAGTAAAAAACTATGAGAATTTAATAAAAAGTTGAAGTGTACGCACTTAGGTCGATTCGTGTCAATGAACAGTTTCCCCTTATAGAGAGACCACAAGTGACAGATTCTTTGAAGAGTATTTGTAAAAGCAACTCTTCACCATAGCCTTCAAGAAAAACCACAAGTGCAGCACCAAAGGTAAGGACCATCATGCAGCTGAAGTCACAGCAGAAAGCTATTTGGGGGAAAACGATCAACTTGTAAACTTGTAAACATCAAGCGGTCAAGAAGGTATCACAAAAAGGCCAGCCTTCGTTCAATGAGCCAAGTTGACAAACAAAAGCTGCGAATAGAGCAATTGAAATTGGACAATTCTGCTCTTGAACACCAGCTTCAACAGCACAAGGAAAGCATTGTAAAACAGCAGCAAGATATCGAAGAAGTTAAAAAGGCAAAGTGACGAGGTTACTCTCCTACTACAGAGCAAGGCCACTTGATTCAAAGGACAGATACAGGATGCAAATAGAAGAGTCGAAATTTTGTCAGGACAAGTGTCAAGAGTACGAAGAGCAGGACGAGGACTTCTTGAAAACACAGAAAGCTCAAACATTTGTTGATGGTAGGTGTACAGATCCAGTTAGGGAAGTGTACATGGAGATCATGTGCATGAAAGTTGGGTCACGTAATGTGGAGGCCATTGTTCGAACCGTTCTATCGAAAATGGCTGTAAGACTGCTGATCGTCTCCCAGGGGGTATCTTCTCAAGATACATGCTTCTAGAAGCACGGAGTTTAGCATTGTCACATCTGAAAGATGAGATAAAGCCGTCTATAAATGTCACCATAGGCATCGATGGAACTACCAAGTATAGCCATCACAAATGGAGCTGTCAAGATAACGACTAACGAAAAAAGCTTGGTTCTTGGGATGCAAGAGATGGCTGGTGGAGAAGCGTCACAATACAATGACACATTCAAGCAGATGCTTTCAAACATAGCCAAATAAATAGTTTCCCAAAATGAAGAACACCATTACCGACCAGGCCAGCACTTACAAGAAAATCAATAATCCGCTTAGTGCATGGAGAGAGGAGGCATTGCCACAAGAAACGAGTATTTTGTTTATTGTTAACAGTTATTGAACAGCAATTTCATATAATGTGCATATAGTCAACATTATCACATCAACTTTATTAGTCACAATATATGGCATGCCTTGCACCACCTTATTTGTTTCTGCCCAACAGAGCAATGTCCCGTAATCAGTGGTGGAGACCCCTTTTGATTAATTCTGACTTGGTTCCTTATTTTGATTTATTAGCACAGTTTCGTCCATTTTACATAGTTACTTCTGCTGGCCAGCTTTGTTTTAAGGATGGCAAAGATTATATTATGTTTAAATTTCATTTTGGCAGGGGGGCAAACTTGTGCCCAGATTTATCACCATGGGTTTTGCTTTCACAGAGTGTATCTATCACAGTTACACAACCATTCATGGAAGCTCAAGAATTAAATTGGTTCGATCCCTCTTCGTCAGGATCAACAAACATCATTCCTCCAACTCCTCCTTTGTTTAGTGACCCAAGTCAGCGTCTTGGTTGTCCAACTCCCCCAGAGCAATACCATTTTGAAGATGTAGTTCTTCTCGAGTCAACCATGACCCAGTCCTATGAATCATCTGAGAGGACAGTGGATTTGGCCCCTGGTGATCTTCTGGGGGATTGGGACAATCTGGAGGTTAACTCAACAATCACACAATCAGAAAGCAAATCTGACTGTGATTGTTGCAATATTTTAACTCGTATGATTTTTTCCCATTTGTTTTACATCTCTCATGATAATTGTAATAATGAACGTCCCCATTCCTTTCATTTACAGGCCTTAATTCTACGCCAAGTGAGCATTCACATTTAACACAAAGAGATTGGGTATATCCTTACTTTCCTCAGAGTACCTCTTTCTCTATAAGTCACAAAGCCAGGGAAACTACAGTCCCTATCAGAACATCTCTCAATGTTAACCATGGCATAACTTCTCAAAAATTAAGAGAGAAAGTGTGACAGTTTCCTCAATGGGTTAAATTTTCTGATGTCTGTGTGTTGATGATAGGGACCAACAACATTTTGGCAGGGCAGACATCAGAGCATATAGTACAGGGTATAATAGAATTGCGCGATCAAATTCAACTCATAAATCCATCCTGCAAAATTTTAGTAGTTTCCCTTTTGCCAATTATGCAAGACCAGAATCGCGCAATTACAAAAGAGGCAAATAGGTTCTTAAAGGTTCACTTTAGTTCTTGCTTTAAAGAAGGCTCAGTTAAATCTAATTGCTTTGACTCTCATCATCACTTACAATTAACATCGGTTGGTTTGGAAATAATTAGTGCTGATTTGCGTCGCAGACTTTTTTTTTTCAAAAAATAACTTTGGATTTTATATTGTTTGGGTCCTCTAAGCATTGCCGGGAGCTACGGTGATCCCGAGTGCTAACCTCGACTCACTCCTAACTTTTGTTCTCCTTTTTTGTTTCATTCCTATCCCACAACAAAAAATAATTAATTATTGAAGATTCAACAATGTCTGCATAGTCAAGTTTTCAATTTTTACAGCAGCAACATATACCTGCAGCTACATTCAGGTGCAGCAAACAGCAAGGAAATCAGTTGGCTCATCGACGATTTGTCTGAGAAAGGAGAACATTCTCCAAAGACTGTCATGTACTGCAGGTACTACATGTGTATTGAAGGAAGCAGAATATATGCATGTGTTAGTACAAGCAACCAGGTAATGTTCAATGCAAGTCCACATATATGTTGACATGTTACAGAACCCTTGACAGTGTCGGCGGGGCATACAAGATGGTGGTGGGGGCGCTTAGGATGGCTGGTTTAAGGAAAAAGAGAGGTGCATGTGGAAATGTTCCATGGCCAATTTGACCCAGAGAGCGAGCAGCAGTGCATAATGAGCGAGTTTGCCAGACGAAATTCGCAGATTCGCCTCCTAATTTCAACTGTAGCATTTCTATGGGGGTAAAGGTTCCAGATATAAAGAACATTATGCATTGGGGGCCTGCTTCGTGTGTGTTATCATACTGGCAGGAGGTAGGCCGATACGCTAGAGATGGCCAGATAGGTACGGCCCATTTGTACATACAACCCCACTCAGCTGATAAACGCAGTCTCAGCATGAATCCGAGGAATGGTGACTAGATGGACACGTGAGCGTCTTGACAAACGCTGAGGTAACGCGCCGCTGATAGTAGTACTGTCAACTGCCCCAAATCTCATATTTGGTCTTCGTCCGTTTCCTGAATTATTCGACATTAGTTATTCTACATGGATTTCGACACGGCACTGCATACAGTCCGAAACGATCTTGCGCTGCGCTGCGTATTTAGGCCCGAACAGGTTCGCTGCCATCAGCACATCAGTGATGGAAAACACGTATTCGTAAGCCTGCCGACTGGATACGGAAACAGCGACATCTTCGCTTTGGCTCCCCTAATTCTAGACAAGGTAGAGATATTTTTCCTAAATTACAATATATACTTATATTTATGAGCTACGAACTCGTGGTTTTATTAATATGCTATATGATAACTGTTTTCAAATAAGCCAATACGATATTAAATATAAACATTACAAATCAAACCGTGAACCTAGAACCCAATTATCTAACTCTGTGGCAGATGAAACCAAGCCACCGCAGGCACGTTAGTCTGGTCATCATGCCCCTCAGAAGTTTGATCCGAGACCAGATTAATCGATGGAGTGAGATTTGTGTGAACTGTACTGCCATCACACCTGAGATAGGGCGAATAAACGTGGCGCTGATCTCGTGTGGACAGTGCCATTTTTATGTCGTTTGATGGTCTCAAGTGAATAATCATTGACGGCCAACAATACCTCGATATATTGTCAATTTCTGACATATAGTAAATAAAAAATAGCTCTTTCATTTGATACAAAGCCCAAAAAGTTGTGTCGCGATTTATGTACTTAAGGGGAAAAGAGTCGTACCGCTTTATTATCCATCCGAATGCAATACCAAGTTCATCAAAAGAAAGAAGAATGAAAGTGATATGTAGATCCGAGTGATAATCGATCAGATTTTATGTGTACCTGTGAAATTAGCGTTTTCCGCCTTCAAATCCAGATTACGCCACCCAATCTGGATTACTTTTCGATTATCACTCGATTCTAGATAAAACACTCTTCCGCACAAAATGGTGTATCATGCTTTTTGATTGGTCAAACATTCTGCCCCACAGAAAACGACCATGTGACTGCCCGAAATCGGGCCCTCCACAGCAAAAGCGCACGAAATTCCTTTTGCCACAGACACGAGATAGCTTCACACTGAGCGCAGCAATTTCTCCCAATTTTCGGCATTTCACTGCACTCAGGTAACCAAAATCAGCCATGGCCCAAGCATCAATTACATCAGTATCTAACGGTAAGTTATTTACAAATATATCAGAGTAAAAACTATGAGAATTTAATAAAAAGTTGAAGTGTACGCACTTAGGTCGATTCGTGTCAATGAACAGTTTCCCCTGATAGAGAGACCACAAGTGACAGATTCTTTGAAGAGTATTTGTAAAGCAACTCTTCACCATAGCCTTCAAGAAAAACCACAAGTGCAGCACCAAAGGTAAGGACCATCATGCAGCTGAAGTCACAGCAGAAAGCTATTTGGGGAAAACGGAACTTGTAAACATCAAGCGGTCAAGAAGGTATCACAAAAAGGCCAGCCTTCGTTCAATGAGCCAAGTTGACAAACAAAAGCTGCAAATAGAGCAATTGAAATTGGACAATTCTGCTCTTGAACACCAGCTTCAACAGCACAAGGAAAGCATTGTAAAACAGCAGCAAGATATCGAAGAAGTTAAAAAGGCAAAGTGACGCGGTTACTCTCCTACTACAGAGGCAGGCCACTTGATTCAGAGGACAGATACAGGATGCAAATAGAAGAGAAGAATGAAGAGTCGAAATTTTGGCAGGACAAGTGTCAGGAGTACGAAGAGCAGGTTGAGGACTTCTTGAAAACACAGAAAGAGCAAACATTTGTTGATGGTAGGTGTACAGATCCAGTAAGGGAAGTGTACATGGAGATCATGTGCATGAAAGTTGGGTCACGTAATGTGGAGGCCATTGTTCAAAAATGGCTGGAATGACTGCTGATCGTCTCCCAGGGGGTATCTTCTCAAGATACATGCTTCTAGAAGCACGGAGTATAGCATTGTCACATCTGAAAGATGAGATAAAGCAGTCTACAAATGTCACCATAGGCATCAATGGAACTAACAAGTATGGCCAACACAATTGGAGCTGTCGAGATAACGACTAACGAAACAAGTTTGGTTCGTGGGATGCAAGAGATTGCTGGTGGAGAAGCGTCACAATACATTGACACATTCAAGCGGATGCTTTCGAACATAGCCAAATAAATGAAGTGTTTCCCAAGATGAAGAACACTATTACCGACCAGGCCAGCACTTACAAGAAAATCAACAATCTGCTTAGTGCATGGAGAGAGGAGGCATTGCCACAAGAAACGAGTACCTTGTTTATTGTTGACAGTTATTGAACAGCAATGTCATATAATGTGCATATAGAGTCACCATTATCACATCAACTTTATTAGTCACAATATATGGCATGCCTTGCACCACCTTATTTGTTTCTGCCCAACAGAGTAATGTCCCGTAATCAGTGGTGGAGACCCCTTTTGATTAATTCTGACATGGTTCCTTATTTTGATTTATTAGCACAGTTTCGTTCATTTAACACAATTACTTCTGCTGGTCAGCTTTGTTTCAAGGATGGCAAGTATTATAATATGTTTAAATTTCTTTTTGGCAGGGGACAAACTTGTGCCCAGATTTATCACTATGGGTTTTGCTTTCACAGAGTGTATCTATCACAGTTACACAACCATTCATGCAAGCTCAAGAATTAAATTGGTTCGATCCCTCTTCGTCAGGATCAACAAACATCATTCCTCCAACTCCTCCTTTGTTTAGTGACCCAAGTCAGCTTCTTGGTTGTCCAACTCCCCCAGAGCAATACCATTTTGAAGATGTAGTTCTTCTCGAGTCAACCATGACCCAGTCCTATGAATCCTATGAGAGGACAGTGGATTTGGCCCCTGGTGATCTTCTGGGGGATTGGGACAATCTGGAGGTTAACTCAACAATCACACAATCAGAAAGCAATTCTGACTGTGATTGTTGCAATATTTTAACTCATTGTATGATTTTCCCCCATTTGTTTGACATCTCTCATGATAATTGTAATAATGAACGTCCCCATTCCTTTCCTTTACAGGCATGCTTGACGTGTCTGTGGTAAGTGATTCTATGTTGCGGGATATAAAGTTGCCCGAGTTCCTTAATTCTACGCCAAGTGAGCATTCACATTTAACACAAAGGGATTGGGTTTATCCTTACTCTCCTCAGAGTACCTCTTTCTCTATAAGTCACAAAGCCAGGGAAACTACAGTCCCTATCAGAACATCTCTCAATGTTAACCATGGCATAACTTCTCAAAAATTAAGAGAGAAAGTGTGACAGTTTCCTCAATGGGTTAAATTTTCTGATGTCTGTGTGTTGATGATAGGGACCAACAACATTTTGGCAGGGCAGACATCAGAGCATATAGTACAGGGTATAATAGAATTGCGCGATCAAATTCAACTCATAAATCCATCCTGCAAAATTTTAGTAGTTTCCCTTTTGCCAATTATGCAAGACCAGAATCGCGCAATTACAAAAGAGGCAAATAGGTTCTTAAAGGTTCACTTTAGTTCTTGCTTTAAAGAAGGCTCAGTTAAATCTAATTGCTTTGACTCTCATCATCACTTACAATTAACATCGGTTGGTTTGGAAATAATTAGTGCTGATTTGCGTCGCAGACTTTTTTTTTTCAAAAAATAACTTTGGATTTTATATTGTTTGGGTCCTCTAAGCATTGCCGGGAGCTACGGTGATCCCGAGTGCTAACCTCGACTCACTCCTAACTTTTGTTCTCCTTTTTTGTTTCATTCCTATCCCACAACAAAAAATAATTAATTATTGAAGATTCAACAATGTCTGCATAGTCAAGTTTTCAATTTTTACAGCAGCAACATATACCTGCAGCTACATTCAGGTGCAGCAAACAGCAAGGAAATCAGTTGGCTCATCGACGATTTGTCTGAGAAAGGAGAACATTCTCCAAAGACTGTCATGTACTGCAGGTACTACATGTGTATTGAAGGAAGCAGAATATATGCATGTGTTAGTACAAGCAACCAGGTAATGTTCAATGCAAGTCCACATATATGTTGACATGTTACAGAACCCTTGACAGTGTCGGTGGGGCATACAAGATGGTGGTGGGGGCGCTTAGGATGGCTGGTTTAAGGGAAAGAGAGGTGCATGTGGAAATGTTCCATGGCCAATTTGACCCAGAGAGCGAGCAGTGCATAATGAGCGAGTTTGCCAGACGAAATTCGCAGATTCGCCTCCTAATTTCAACTGTAGCATTTCTATGGGGGTAAAGGTTCCAGATATAAAGAACATTGTGCATTGGGGGCCTGCTTCGTGTGTGTTATCATACTGGCAGGAGGTAGGCCGATACGCTAGAGATGGCCAGATAGGTACGGCCCATTTGTACATACAACCCCACTCAGCCGATAAACGCAGTTTCAGCAGACATGCTGACACTATTGAAGGGGGGTAGCTGTCTCAGGAAAGGAGTGCTTACAGCTCTGAAAGTAGAGGGCTTGACTGATAACGACATCAACGAATGCTGTGGTGGGCCCAGGTGCTGTACCATGCGAAGATGCTCTATGGGACGAGAAACGTATCTAGAAACAGACCCCACTTATTCTATGTAGATTATATGTAGCTATTTCATGTTGTTGTTGATTCTAATTATAGCCGTTTTGGCATCAATGGCCATGTACGGCTAGTTACCATGTAGTGCGCATGGTCTTCTTATACAAAAGAAACGAATCTAACTGCGCCAAACGGCTATACTAAATTCCTTCCCACACTCTATCCGTCAAATTTCCCCACTTGCCAAGAATTACCTGGAATACGTGAAATGGACAATCTTATTAGTTTCTCCGATGAGACTACGCGACTCGGACATCAATTCGCGAAATAGTGTCTAGATGGACACGTGAGCGTCTTGACAAACGCTGACGTAACGCGCCGCTGATAGTAGTACTGTCAACTGTCCCAAATATCATATTTGGTCTTCGTCTGTTTTCTGAATTATTCGACATTAGTTATTCTACATGGATTTCGACACCACACTGCAGACAGTCCGAAACGATCTTGCGCTGCGCTACGTATTTAGGGTCAAACAAGTTCGCTGCCTTCAGCACATCTGTGATGGAAAAAACGTCTTCATAAGCATGCCGACTGGATACGGGAAAAGCGACATCTTCGCTTTGGCTCCCCTGATACTAAACAAGGTAGTGGGTATACAGATCCAGTTAGGGAAGTGTACATGGAGCTCATGTGCATGAAAGTTGGGTCACGTAATGTGGAGGCCATTGTTCGAACCGTTCTATCGAAAATGGCTGGAATGACTGCTGATCGTCTCCCAGGGGGTATCTTCTCAAGATACATGTTTCTAGAAGCACGGAGTTTAGCATTGGCACATCTGAAAGATGAGATAAAGCCGTCTACAAATGTCACCATAGGCATCGATGGAACTACCAAGTATGGCCATCACAAATGGAGCTGTCAAGATAACGACTAAAGAAAAAAGCTTGGTTCTTGGGATGCAAGAGATGGCTGGGAGAAGCGTCACAATACATTGACACATTTAAGCGGATGCTTTCGAACATAGCCAAATAAACAAGAGGCCCATGGGAGCCATGTGGGAACTCGGCGAACTGCATCCAAATAATTACAGAATCGGGCCACAATTGACCAAAATGGGCCAAATATTACCTATGTTAAAAATCAAATTAATGATATCAAGGATCGAGGCAAAGCTATCGTGACCGGAAGTGACGTCATCAGCATCCACACTATTTAAGGATACGTCTAAGTATGTCTCGGAGAACATGTAAACCAATTTTTATTACCATCGGACATGTATTGACTGTTTAATAGGCGCTCAACATATTCATGAAACAATTGTTGCCATTTGGACAGATACCACTTTTTTCAACCTTAGACGCTTGTAAAAACCGTTGGTTGGATGTCCACACATGTCATTAGAAAAAGTTTGCAATTGGATTGAGCTACACGATGGTGTAAAGTTTGTAACGATCCGACCATTATTAAGGGAGTTATTCGAGATACTAATTTTTCACTTATTCAATGACCTTGACCTTAGTGTTGGGTCAAGGTCACAACCAAACCTCTCGGTTCTGGTCATAATAACCGCCTAACGATGGGTGAAGAAAAAATTGGAAAATTTCAAAATATTGCGACCTGTATCGCGGATCACAAAAAATGATATCTGATAGGCACTCAACATATTCATGCAACTTGTTGCCATTTGGACCGATACCACGATTTTTCGACCTTAGGCGCTTGGGAAAACTGTCGGTGCGATTGTCACATATGTCATTAGAAAAAGTTTGCAATTAGAATGAACTACACGATGGTGTAAAGTTTAAGACAATCCGACCGTTAATAAGGGAGTTATTCGAGGTACTAGATTTTCACTTATTCGATGAGCTTGACCTTACTTTTAGGTCAAGGTCAAAACAAAACCTCTCGGTTCTGCGCATTATTGACGCCTAGCGATGCCAAAAGAATTATAATTCATGTAAAAATTTTCAAAATCGACCGTGCATTATTAAACATATCGGGGTGTTAATGCATTTGGGGGGGGGGGGCGTTTTTGAACTTTAAGCTCCGTTTGTGAGATAACTATTATGATTATTATACAGCTCAATGAATAAGTTACAAATTTGGAAGTGCATGAGCTATCTTCCTGTGTAAAACTTTTTACAACACGACCATTAACGACCGAGAAACGACGTGTTAACTTCATATTGCATAGCTGAATTACGTAGTTTTACTCGTAACCGGAAATGACGTCATCGACATCCATAAAAAAAAAATATTTTTCAATAGCCACTGCTCCTAACAACATTCGACCTAATTTTTATGACCATCCATCGAATATTGTCGAAGTTATAAGCGATTGAAAGTTGTGGTAAAACAATACCTTAAATTTTCAAGTGGGGGCTACGGGGCGAAATATGCATTTTTTATCACGATATTTGGTATGAAAAGTTGGCCAATAAATCAGGCCACAAGGAACTATAAGTCATTTTAAAATCGCACCATACGTAAGGATGATATCAACGATTGTAAAACGAGGTCAAGGTCAAAACAAAACCTCTCGGTTCTGCGCATTATTGGACCAGAGATGAAAGTGGAGTTTTGTGAAAAACCTGGAAAACGTTTATGAGATGTTGATTATTGCCAATATGAGCGCCGAAGAATTTACCGACAAAATCTGAAATTCCGGAATTCCGGGAAAAAACCCGGAACACTTTCATCTATGTTGGACCCAATCATTTAAAAAAGAAAAATTCTGAGAAATTTTCAAAATAGCTTTATAGGCGCTCAAAATATTCATGAAACTTATGTTGCCAATTGGACCGATAAGCCCAGCGCGGTGCCGCTTCGGCTACCTTTGTTCTGCGCGACAGGTCGGCTGCAGTCAAGAGCCAGCAGAAATGACACTCACTCTACTTCAAACTTACATTGTGAGAAAACTATTTGGTATTTAGAGCAGAAAATTACACACTTTGATCAGAATTGAATGGGCTTTCTTCGGGTGTAAACCAATTCACAATATGACTATTCACGACAGAGACGCGACAACTTCAGATTTCAGTCCCGTTTTAACTTTGATTCGTTCGACACCGAAAGTGAGGCAACCGATATCAGTAAAATTTGCGGATTAGATTCGCGTTGTTTATGTCAACATGTGAGCTAATTTTTATGACTATAGAAGTGATATTAAACTTAGAATATTTTGATAGCATATGTAAATTATCAAAGTTTGGTAATTGTATCAGCTTTTAGAAAATGTTAAATTTGTTAGTACTCGCTTAGCATTCTACGGTAATTTGTTAAAATACTTATGTAACATTTTGGGCGTTGGCTATTTGATCTAAAAGGCTTCTGCTCGTGGATTTCAATCGTTTGCAGTCAAGCTTTCTTTTCGAGTAAGACCTTCAGAGAGAGCGGACCGCACAAGCGTGAGTTGATTGAATGTATTAAATGTGTATTGAATGTGTATTGAAAGTATCGTGAATTCGTTATTATTGTATTGTAGTATTGATAGCGAAATTAGTCTATTGACGATGTATTATTTTATTTAATTTTTGAACCGTGGTTCCAAGTAGCCGAACGTAATTCAACGTGGTCAACGAAGTTCAACGTGAAAAGTAGTTAAACAAACGTGACCAAGCCACGCGTATTATTATTAGTGCCATTGAGATGCTCCGCATCTACAATGGTATAAGATGTAACTCTATGCAGTGTAAGAGTTGGTGATGTAATATTGGTAGGAAGAGAGGGGCAGTGGGGTAATATGTGTCCATGGAATAAAGAGGAAATACATACGCGCTTCAGTCTGCAGGGGTTGTGAGAGAAACTAAATGCCATATGGAGTTAGATAATATTGGGGTGTCGATTACGGTACTGTGTCAATAAGAGTCACTAGTGGATGTCGAGTTAAAAAAAGTCTAGAATAGGTGAACTAGAATTGCCCATATCACCCACGTGACCATGCTATAAGATACATATCGCTATGGCACCAACACGCGATAATCAAGCACGACGCTGTCTCCTTATAAAGCTAATTAGCGAGAACCTTTGTTATGTAAGGTAACTGCTGTGGACTTGTTAATATGAGAGGTAGAACTTAATCCCCCATTCGGCCTCAGCTGCTTGTTTAAATGATGACTAGATAAATACTTTTGTTTCTATACTTGTTTGTTCATTTGATTAGAATATGCTTCGATAGTTTGTTGTGTGAGACTTCCTAACTCCGGCAATCAGAGCTCCGCCGACTTGGTCGTTATTTGATACTAGCAACACTGAAGCGCAGTAGACACGGCTCGGCAGGTGTAACAATTTCGCGCCTCAGCATGATTCCGGGGAGATGGGAAAATACCGTGACATCCCGATGAGCGCTACGCAACCACATTAGCGGCTGGCAAGCAAATGACTCTTGAGAAAACCTTCGTTTTAAGACTTGTGAAGTGTGCGTGATATTAAGAACCTCCGTAGTGTTGCCATGCTAGAGCAGCGATGCTCTGTGAGGGACCATCTCAAGTGAAGTTGATTCTCGGTGATATATCGACACGGTTGCAGTTATCGCATGGTAAACTGTGCGTTTGAGGCGATATGGGAAAAAGACCAAGCTTTTTCTCGAGCTCTGATTGGCTGAGAGTAGGGTGCCATGCGATAAGTGGACAATACGCTGACACTCATGGGGCGTCGTGTTTTGGTGGCACTCGGTTGCCCATGACCATGTAGCAAATAATTTTAAGTAGCATTTTGTTCAGCGATTGAGAAGTTCGGTGTAGCTGAAGGTACACCCTCTCCATCGCTTATAAGCTATACGGGGTTAATGTATTAAACTGGCTAAAAATATTCAAGGCAACAGTTCTATCATTTGTTTGACTTATCACGCTGATAAAAACAAACTTAAAGTGCATTATTTTAATCGGGTTATTATACAATAACGCTCAACACGATGTGAAACAGCATTTTATTCTTTTCATTGAGTTAATTTGTGTTACACCCGCATTTTGTATTATTAGCGCAACTTTCGTGTTTCTCTGTCACATCCTCCATGTGTCACATTTCGCTATAGTTACCTTCGGCATTCTGATTTTTATTTCAAACGGTATTAAATTAAGCACCATAACGCTATTGGGGAGATATTATGGTAGGCATGTCTAAACTAGATTTTGTGTTCCGTATAGTTTTTTGTTATATGATTATTGAGTGAAATTATTTTGTTTGTAGCTACATAAATGGAACATCAATTATGTTAAATAAGAAACGACCATTATCATCACTATGTGTAAATGTAGTGTACATTGCATTTGGTATTGCATGTTTCATACTCAGCACTGTACATGTACATAGTTTTTATGTGTGATAGATAATGACTTCATCGTCGAACAAGAAGATAGAGGGTGTGGTGGTGGCAGTCATGTCACCATTTTCATATACAAGCTTTGAAGATAAAGTGGTGACAGTAAAGATAGCCATGATAAAACTGGAGGATGACAAACATGTGAAAATCAAAGTATTTGATGATAAAGTTTTCAATCAATTTGAAATTGGAATGATGCTTCTAATGACAGAATACAAACAGCAAGAAGATGGGGTGCTTGTGGTTTTCAGAGGGCACAAAGTGTTCAGGTAATATAGATTTCAATTAAATATAATGACATTATTTATATGTAAATTAAAAAGCATCCTTTATTGTTGATATTATTACTTGCATTAGATTTTTGGGTTTCATAGTGATATTTATAATAATATAACTAATTTCTAGCAAAATGAATATTTTCAGGTGCGGAAATGTGACAGTGACTGAGGAAGAGAGGGAGAAGGGCTTGTCAGAAATGAACAAGCCGAACTCTGAAGCGGTGACAAGTGTAGAAGCCAAAAAGTCACCATTAAAGAGAAAGTTATCAATAAGTGGATGAGTAGAGTCAGTAAGTGAAGCATAAGTAGGGTAATAATGAAATAGTAATATTGTCTGTACAGTACCTGCATTGTGTGATGTGTATTATTTATATTTTAGTCGTATGTTGTATCATACATGCCTATAAACTTAAAAGAAATTCTACTAGTAATAGTTTATCTTTGTTTATTGTTAAAGTGTGTAGTGTTAATGTTACTTTTTTGATTTAAATGAAAACCTTTCTCTTGTAGCAAAATTAAGAAGCAGTTTGGTAGTTTTCTAGGAGTTAATAGAGTATTTGTGTTTGTAGTGATATGGAACTAACTAAATAGTTAAGGCTGCGCACTAGTTTTACTTCAGTGACACAAGATGTTTGATTTGGAATTGTTTCACAAAATATATTACATTAAATGACAGTCATCTTGTTATAAAATTTTGTTGACAGGGAGAATTCTGCAGGCAAGGCAGGAAGGTGAGGAAATTGGTGGTTGCAGATGATGCTGGGTCCATAGCAGTAAGACTGTGGAATGAGACAACTCAGCTGGAACTTGAAGTGGGCACCAAGGTACAGTTTAACGACGCATTAGTGGGCTTCGACAAATTTGAACAGGAAAATGTCATTAATATTATCCGGAAAGACCAAGTTGTAGTAAGTTAGTTTTAATGTACATTAAACAATGATTGGTGTTGAAGTGATAGTTCCACTAATAAAATGCATGCTGCAAGAGGGAACATGTTAATTATATATGGTTGGGAATAATATTCGAATCATTGTAGTATTTTACTTTATTAAATGAAAAGTTATTTTATGATAATTTAAATAAACTGAAGGAAGTTTTATGGTAAGTAGATTGAAGAGTTAAGGTGTAGTGAGTAGATATTGATACAGATATATATGTATAGTGTTTCACATTCAAGTGGTATTTTTGATTTGTTTCAATGTGTGCAGATTTTCCAACAACCATCTACTGAGGACCAGAAATTTAGTATTGTTGGAATTACTGGAGATGGGGATGATGTGGTTCTCCTAGTTAAAATGGACAGTATTATCCAACAATTTGGATGCTCAGCAAAGTTATTGCAAGATGCAACTGGGGTTGATTTAGAGCAAGTGATTGAGGGTCTACCGATGACATCAACTGCTACAGTGGTAAAATCGAGAGTGGTTACTATTAGTTTTGATTAGATTTTAAGTTTTTGTATTTTGATCACATTTAGTTGTTGTGCCATGTTTTTGGAGTGTTCATTTTATTAGTATATTGATGACCTGTATTTGTGTTGAGGTTTGAAACTTTTATAATACAACACAAGCCATGGTTATTGTTTGTGTCTATTGCAGCGATAAAAGTAACAAATGTTATGGCATGTATGTTTCCAGAGGTTGTTGGACATTAAGTTTTACATTGATTGGATCTATTTTATTGCAGTGATTTTTTTACCTTTTATCATTTAGTTTAATAAAAGTAAGTTATCATTAATATTCATATTTGTAATTTATTGTGTTTCATTAACAAATTCAAGCTTTGGTTAACATAATTTTCATTGATTTAACTTCATTCATTGAAAAGTAAGACTTTGTAGTCATTTTCTCCTACTTAAAATGTTTGCACGATCATAAGACTTAATCAGCTACATGGTCCAATGATACTTCGAACGAGAGTTCGTATTAAAGAACAATAATATTGCCTTAATTTTCGCATTTCGCCCTCCAATCACCAATAGTCTGATAGTATTGGTGATTGGAGGGCAATTTTGTCGAAAACATAACAAACATTACCGATAGGCGATAGAATCTATTTGATATTAATGAAACCGATGATTATTTGATCAGTGTAAATAACCAAATAGGTTATGTCTTATGTGTTTTTAACAGAGCATTTCTATGGGGGTAAAGGTTCCAGATATAAAGAACATTGTGCATTGGGGGCCTGCTTCGTGTGTGTTATCATACTGGCAGGAGGTAGGCCGATACGCTAGAGATGGCCAGGAAGGTACGGCTCCCACTCAGCTGATAAACGCACTGTTTCAGCAGACATGCTGACACTATTGAAGGGGGATAGCGCATTTTAACATAAAATCACAGTAATATTACATCTCAGCATACAACCAGGACAGCTGTTTGTTATATACGATGTTTGGGGTGCATATGGCATTGCTTATCCCAGCCCTGGTCGGACTGTAATAAAAATGTCTACTCAGACGGTGCTATGCTTAAATAAACGCATGACATGGTCGGAAAAGATGGGATATTAATGTAACGTCCACTGTGTTGTGAAATATTAACACTGTGCTATAATCATATGTGCTTCATTCCAATTTCGTACTTATTTCAGGTCAAGTCAAAGACATATTCAATAGTATATTTGTAGGTGTACATAGTGATAGCAGTCTAAAAACAGGACAAAGACTGCAAAAATTCTGATATTGTTTTCCCACATATTACTTTTCTAACCCAGCATTTACAGTCTTGCACAGACACTTCAGATTTAGTTAAGGTATGTGAACCCCTGTACCCCCAAAAGTGTGATTTGAGTGATCCCCAATATCTACCTTGTTGCAAGAGCATAGGTATTACAGAAATTGATATAGTTGCCACAAACCATGAGAACACGTCAAACAATCTTCTCCCTGCAAGATATCTGACAAATCAGCTTGTGTTTGAAATTTTCAGCTTCCTACAGAACCACAAACATTGCCACAATATTTTCTCAGATTTCATCTTTGGCCACTTTGCAGTTAAGCCTTGCCCCTGATCAACGTTGTGGACCAAAGCCGCTCGTAAAACTCAAGCTATGAAGAAAATGAGAGGAAAACAAGACAAATTTCAGATGATATGGTGTTTGATCTGCCTGAGAATAAAGCAACTGCAGTCAAAACAAATGCTGAAGAGAGGGATGTTTGTGCAGGAGGCTCATCAAATACCTTAAGATCGACCACCAAGCCAACAGCAGTCACAACAAAATTTGTACACAATATAAAAATCAAACAATTGCAGCGGGAAAACGCAACTCTACTGGAAAAGCGCAGGCAAGATGCGATCAAACAGATGGACCTCCAAAACAAGTTGTTTAACGCCAAAAGATTAAGAAGGCGCCATACAGAGGTGCATAATCAGTCAAATAGGGAAATTGATGACCTTACGCGCAAGGTGGACCTGTTAAAGTTGGACAATTCTGCACTAGAGAAGCAATGTAAAGAACATCAAGAGACAATCGAAAAACAGAAAGAAGAGATCAATCAAGCCAATATGTCAAAACGTTGTACGCAAAGACGGCTGTCCTGCTACAAGTGCAAACCAACGCAAGCTGAAGACAGGTACAAAGAGCAGATAGAACAGAGAAACGAGGAGTTGATGTTCTGGCAAGATAAATGTCAAGAGTATGAAGAACAAGTGGAAGAATTGTGAAGATACGGCATGTCCAAACGTTCATGGATGGTAAGTACACAAACACAGTTAGGGAGGTGTACATGGAGCTCATGTGTATGAAAGTGGGGTCGCGCAATGTGGAGCGCATCGTCAAAACAGTTTTGACAAAAATGGCTGGGATGACTGTCGATAGCCTCCCAGCATGTGGCTTCTCCAAATACATGCTGCTTGAGGCTCGCACTGTCACATCTAAAAGAGGAGATAGTCCAATCCACAAATGCTACTGTGGGCATCGATGGAACTACTAAATACGGCCACCACTATGGAGCTGTCCAGGTGACCTTGAACGATAAGAGCCTAGTTCTAGGTATGCAAGAGATGGGGGGCGGGGAAGCAACACAGTACATCAACACCTTCAAGAAGATGCTTGCCAACATGCTTACTTCATCACAGGATTACCACATAAATGAAGCTATTGTAAAAATGAAGAACACCATCACCGACCAGGCAAGTACCAACAAAAAAATTAACAATCTACTAGGTGCATGGAGAGGAGAAGCATTGCCAAAAGTCATAGCAGGATGGGACAAGCTTTCCACAGAGGAAAAGAGAGGGCTGATCTCGATGAACAATTTTTTCTGTGGCCTTTATGTTTTGGTTGGCCTTTCAGAAGCCAACAAAACATTGTCAATATGGGAAGCCCTGGTTCATAACAGGCAGACGGTAGGTAGTATGGCGTTACCTGGCGCTTTCAATAAAGCAGGTGAATCAGGAACTACCCGCATGGTAAGGACAATCTGCAAAACTGTTCAAGATCGTGGGTGCCAGATGTCAAGGAAGCCTTTGGAATTCAGGGATTTTCTTCAAACTCAAGGCCAAAGAAAACGAGTCCCACTAGCACTGTTCAAGGGGAACCGATTTAACATCCTATTCCACAACAGTGCTGGTGTGTTCTACCTTCACAAAGATCTCGAGGTATTCACACAACTTCACAAAGATGACAACAAATTAGTGTTAGCAGTTGCTGCTGATGTCGCTGATGAAGCACTTGGTCTCATAGCTAAGATCGTTACTGAGCCACTGTGGAGAGCCATGGAAGAAAATGGCCATGTTTCAGATATGACAGCATGTTACAAGGCAATGTACACCAAATTTCAAAAATGGAATTTTGATGCTAGTCCTGTCCTTGATGGAACTGCGATCCTTCTAACTGAAGAGTATATGAGGCGTGACGAAGTATTCGACAGTCTTGTAGAGCCCCATCCGGACACTGATGCTCTCACCAAACAGGCACTAGAAATTATCATGTCCTCCTTTCTAGTGATATGCACAAGGCAATTGAGAGACCATTTGGAAGGTGGAGAGCACTCATCGTGGACCGCCGAGCTAATAGAAGAAACGAGATCAGTACCAAATACCAACCTTGGGCCAGAGCGTACATTCGGTGAATTAGATCGCCTCCTTAGTGTCATGCCTTCAGCAACCACCTTTGCCATAGAGGGTATTATAATGTGGAGTCACAACCATACTTCTAGTTGGATGAACACCTTGGATGCTAAAACTCGGACTGAACTCATGGACAAGGCAAGGAAATCAGTGAAGGAACAAAGGGTACAGTATTTACAAGAAAAGATTAACATCAGGCAACAGCGTTTAGCAAAGCTGGCAACACCTGCAACAAGATCAGAAAGACCTCAGGCAAAGTGTGCATAAAGAACAGCTTACAAAAGAGCTTACAGCATTTGGGGGACTTCGGTGCAGCTCAGAACAGGTGGATACAAATGTATTGAAATATGAGGCCAACAAGAGGAAGGCATTAGAGGTTCAACTGAAATTCCGTAAGTATGTGGTTGGAACCAGAAACACCAATGGTATCCTGAACCTTTCTAATGCTGGGAAGAAACTGTCTGTAGATACCTTGATGGCTAATTTAAAATGCTCAATTCGCATATCAGAGTTTACAGCTCAACAAGTGGTGCCAGCCAACTCTTCTATAACCACATACTCACCTATTCACCAAGAAATTCTGCAGACAGAGAAACAACGATTTGCAAATATGATTGAGAAACAGGGCAGAAAAACACAGGGGAGGAAGACAACCAAGAAAGCACATAATATCCCAATTGTGCACGATCCCGAGGATCTAGTGGGTAAACGTGTGAACCATCAAGTGGAAGAGAACAACAAAGTGCACTGGTGCAAAGGTACAGTCCCTGAATGGGAGGAACACCACGTATATGTACACCATCAGATATGACGCTTGCCAACTTGAGTACAAGTTTCCACTTCTTGAAGATCTTGAAGCTGGAGATCTGCAACTTTTAAATGTGTCAGCAGAAGAGTTTGTTGGGCAGCGAATCAAGCACCACTTTACATCAGAAGATGACGGTGAAGACTACTGGTTCACTGGGAAAGTGCTGGACTACAGTCGAACAACAGATAAACATCAAATAGCATACGACTGTGAGGATGATGAAGACGACGATGACAGCAACTTAGAAGTCTATGAAGAGCCAATATTAAAAGATTATATTTCGGGTGATGTTAGATGGCTTTAAAAAATTTGGGAGACACATTTTATGCATGTTGTAGTTTTGAAATAAAGTAGCCTATCCAAAATCAGCCTGACTTCATAACACAGTATAATATCAAAACATCAGAATGGCGAATGTATTGACAATCTACAAGGGTGGTGGGGTAGCAATATGAAAAGCTTGCATCGCCATTCAATGTGCTAGAATAAGCATTGCTGGGAGCTACGGTTATCCCGGGTGCTTAGCCTGGCACCTAAAATACCTTTACATCACTGTTTTATTCAGAATTACTCACTCATTTGCCTTTGACACCACCCCCCTGGCTAGCTAACTAAACGTAGTTTTAGCCTGGTGGCTAGCTATGTCATACAATCTAACTAAACGTAGTTTTAGCCTGGTGGCTAGCTATGGTTAGTGTAGATACTTGCTATATTTATAAGTTCTATATAAGTGAGTGTGGGAGTTTATCTTTGTTTTGCCAAGTTGTGCAAATTATATGTTGGGTGTGTAAATATTTCATTTACCATGTGAGTAAGCTTGTAAGTATATATAGATTTGTTTTAATAATGATTTACTTTTTCACCGAGTTAAGTTAAAGCTATGATTGTGTTAAATTGTTATTATTGTGGCATGACAGTAATCATGGCACATGTGTAAATAGAATTTACAAGTAACTGAATGATGGTGTATGTGAGTTTATTTTCTTTAAGTTTGCTAAGTTCTAGCATAGTTATGTCGGGGTGAAATGATTTAATAGAATATCTGATCTCTTACCTTGATTAAATGCATAAAAAAATCCACCAAAGTTGCTTGAATTACAAAACATTGTCATCTTATAGTCATATATTTCCATGTGTCTTGAGCATGATGAATTATTTATAGAACAACCATATAAGGAACTCAATAACAAGTAATATTTTATATTGTTAAACTTATTACACTATCATTTCACCCCTCTAGTTAAGAACTCTGGCTTGAGTATCTACCTTGACGTGGTGCCAGGGCTCAGCTCGTTACAAAATGGTACTCATTACAATATATTTGAATAACCTTGGACTGATACTGTTATGTTCTATACAAGTAAGTGAATAATGGTGCTGCATATTTAGTCATATTATTGAACGCATCTAGCATTTTGGTTGCAATTATTAATGTGTTTGCTTATGTCTTTAAAATAGAAAGATAAATGTTGGTGCATTTGTCTGTTAGCCAAATGTGAGCATAAATTTTTTCAGGTTAATTTTTTTTCAATTTCCAATCAAGGTTTTCGTCACTTATTCTTAAAATTTAGAGCAAAAATATTACCGATGCCCGACCTTAACATGGCCTCAATATACATATATGGAGCAATTAAGTTATTAAAACATTCCCTCTTGACAATAACAGCATGCTGCACTGCATACATGTGTTTTAAGGCTCATGGATGGGGTGTTTGGGGTGAAAAATAGCTCTTTACCATCAATAAAGCCAAAAATATTTTCATGACATACCTCCTTCCAAGAGCTCTCATCTAATAACTGGGTCCAAATAAATGATGCAAAACTTCCTAATGATACAACTGGATGTTAACTTATTAATAACTGGTAGTTTTAGGGTGAAACAGCAAATATTTTTTCCAATATGAGCAAAAGTTTACCACATATTGTAAAAATTCTTTAAAAAAGTTATATTTTTGGTCATTGAACGATATTTAATATAGAAAGTAAAATTATAGTGGGAAATAATTGGTATAATACCCCACAAACTATAGTACTTTCAAGGTCCACATGGTTGTTATTGATCTCAGCTGATCAAATTACTTGTTTCATAATTCAGCATTGAATTATGGGCATTCAAAGTAGACCTATAATTGAAAAAATGGACCGGACACGGCAAAAAAAAGTCCAAGACACAAAATACCATTTTCCATAGTCTGTAAACTCTAAAATCAATTTAACCATAGAGCTGTATGTTATTAATTTGACTAAGGAGCTCCCAAACATGCCATTTAGTATGAAACATTGGTCTATAATGATCTAGTATAGATAAAATGGCAAACCAAACTTGCCTCATATGGGAAACAGCGAGTTTGTCAAGCGCTTGTCCAAATTATGTGCCATTTTTGGACCATAAAAATCGCAATAACTTTCTAACGGATCAACATATTTCAAAAATGACAACAGTTTTTATATGCCCAAAGTGAGACCTTTCAAATGAACTAACAGCATATTTGATACAAGCATTTTGAAATTTTGATTGACCACCCTATTACAGGGAGTTAGACAAGTGCTTGTCCAAATTATGTGCCATTTTGGACCATTAAAATCCCAATAACCTTCTTAACGGATAGGCATATTTTCGGCCACAACCCTCTACATATTTTCACTGCAAACTGCCACTTAATTTCAATCAACTGAAGCCCATCAACAACAAAATTGTAACAAAGGAAGTGCCCCCTCCAATATAAAATAGACTAGCCATTTGCCGTTTTGTCTTGCCCTATAAAATTCAACCATGTAAATCAACATTTCTTGTTCAATTCATAAAATAAATCAACTAAATATAACGTTAAAGATTCTATATACGCTTACCATTTGTTCGTTGAGGGTTTATGATGTCTTTGTGATTCCAATGAGTTCATTTCGCCAAATTGTTCGAAATCAACGTGCACTGGCAAGGTGGTCTAAAAAGATTATTCGCGCCGTTTGACAATCACGTGACTGAAGTTAGTCTTGAACGATAATGCAGAATGCAGTCAATTTCTTAACACACGTTTGACGCTATGACGAACACTATGATATTTACAAATGACGGTCATCCAGAAGCACATTCTTCTGAGAGCCCACTAGGCTCGCATATCCCAGCCCGCAGAGTTAGCCCAGTGATGGAGGGGGATAATCGACTTTATCCCGGATAGGGATGAGCCACGGGACCTGGAAAATCCGTACCAGTCGTGCGAGGTATAAGGTCAATGCATAACGCGTCGTGCGAGGTATGGGAGTCGAAACTATAATGATTAAGCTCGATCATATAGATAGTGCATATGACGACCACCCAATGATGAACATAGGGTTTTACAGCTCTTTGACTTAATTCCTTGTGACTTGGAGGTCAGCTGAATCAATCACAAGAAATCAGATGTACACATGATCCCCCAATAAGACCGTCGTACAGATTACAGCAGGGAAAAAAACCACCTTCATACATCACGTGACCCAATAAAAAAATCGTCGTATGAATTGCAGCTGAAAGCGTAGCCCGTCGTAAGAGAACGAAGCCGAAAACACATACCCCTTCGCGAGACATATATATATATATATATATATATATATATATATATATATATATATATATATATATATATATATATATATATATATATATATATATATATATATATATATATATATATACTGTCTGTATATATATATGTCGCTCAGTTCAGTAGTAACCAGGCGTACATATACGAGACATGCTCTTGAGATTTCATATAACTATGTCAGTGTGCTCAAATGCTGTCTCTGCTGTTCTCTCTATAAACTAAGACGAACATGAGGCTTTTTATGCATATACTGGGAAGTTGAGCATTGGATCTATGCGTGTATACATGAAGAGAAGAGTGAGGGCTGGTTGATTGTTACTCTCATGGCATGACTATCCAATCTGATTGTGAACAAACTATTCAATGTTTAAATGACTGGAGTGAATGGGGCACTGATGTGAAATGTGTGTGATGGAACCTTAAAAATATCTACTAAGTAAACTGGACTCGCAGTAGCCATTGCAATTGTCTGCATATTTTAACTAGTTTTTTTTTTGAAAAGTTAACCTGTAACAGAAGAGAAATGGTGTAGGGGTGAACCGCGGGAACTCGAAAACCCGTTCCCGTCGTACAAGGTGAAAATGGCAAAAAGCATGCCCCGTCGTACAAGGTATCATTTAAATCTATGATTCGTCGCACGATGCGAAAATGGGGTGCGCGGCTCGGATAATTAACCATCAGAAATCAGATATGTTGGGGCCTGTGACAAGATTGTCAAAGCCAAAAAGGCACGAAGCCAGATAAACGTGCGATTCTCGATGCGTCACACAGACAACATTCATTGCATTTGCATCGTCAACGGTCGGTGTGAAATCCCGGGAGGTAATCTCGACATATCGAAACAAAATATATATCAGCCTGAGAGGCCGAAAAAACATACCCCGACGCGCGGCACATATATATTAGACCAAAAACGTACAACATATATCATCCCGTCTTCATCTCAAGAAAGCTGATTGGGTTATCACTTAAAGAGCAAACAAAGTTTACGTGCAAAATTGCTCACTGTATAATAGCAGTAAAATAAATTTGTGACGGTCATGTATTCGCCGCAAGCAGTGGATCTCACTGATTCATTACGTTTGGATGAAGAACCAGACAAGAGATGTCCAGAAGATGCCTTCCGTGAGGCCAGCAGTATTTAATAATTGCCGAGTCGATTCCCTGTTAGTAGTACCCAATATAGCCTAACCAATCCCACAAGCTGCCCCATATTCCGCTTCTCCAATGTCTCTTGTCTAGTGCTTGAGTGTGAGACTGTGAGGTAGAGATATTTACAAGGATTTCAGCCCTCCGCTATCAAGGGGTCATGTTTCAGTTGATGTCTATTAATGAACCATTGCCTGGTCCGATAAAGTGCAAATACAAGCCGCCAAGGAGAACGGTGTAAGGGAGTATGCTACACGGGCTCACCCACAACGACCAGGTAGCTGATGAATAGTTATGAACCGTGGGTTGAGAGACACAGAGGAAATTATGCCTCCCACAGCCCGAAAGAATACCAAGACGGGTGTGTTTCTCACCAATCGTGTTATGCCCCCTGCTGTCCCCACCAGCACGGAACAGCATTAACTAATTCCTCTTATGATCAATGTCGCCCATGTCAACAAAAATGTCCTTCTACAGGAATTTTATAGGAATGAACTCGATTTACAGCTACTTCAGAAGCTTACTAATAGACATTGAAGAAAACACGGAAAATGTTGGGAGGTCGAGGAGGTGAGAAAGATGCTGGCAGAGAAGGAGGAAAAAAGACGTTTTATGATAAGATGAGTAAGAAAGAGCCCAAGATAAGACGCGACGTACAATGGGAACTGGCTCTGTAAGGTTGTATTGCATTAGAGAAAGTGTGACTGTGCATAATTTTGATGCATGATTTGTGTGTGATTAGGTGATAACCTGTTCATTCATAGTAATATCTACCATGCTGCGTCGCGCTGGTTGGCTTGACATAACTCAGGATAAAGGTTGTAGTACAGGACACAGTTTGGTGTGTGTGAGGGTACGGGGTGGGGTAGCCGCGCACGACGCGGACGAACTCCACTTGGTGTGTGTGAGGGTATGGGGTGGGGGAGATTGATTGTGTGTGTGTGTGTGTGTGTGTGTGTGTGTGTGTGTGTGTGTGTGTGTGTGTGTGTGTGTGTGCGTGCGTGCGTGCGTGCGTGCGTGCGTGCGTGCGTGCGTGCGTGTGTGTGTGTGTGTGTGTGTGTGTGTGTGTGTGTGTGTGTGTGTGTGTGTGTGTGTGTACATATAATCCCTGGAACATTGCATTGGAATCCTGGGAATGAGGACAAGTTGTTTACTCGGCGATAATCAATGAATTCAAAAAAAAGTTGATAACTTAATACACCGAAACGACCATGTAAATGGTGTCTTTTAATTCAGCTTTTTCTCAATTTGTCTTTTATAGCTTCACTGTATTTCGCCGATCTTCATCGACGTTGAACCCCAATATCCCCGGGTCAGGCAACCAGAATTGCTCACTCCCGACCTCATAGGGAAGACGATTCACCTGCCTCCGTTACCAAGCCCCCTCACTCCCGACCTCATTGGGAAGACGATTCACCTGCCTCCGATACCAAGCCGCCTTACTCCCGACTTCATTGGGAAGACGATTCAACTGCCTCTTTTACCAAGCCGCCTCACTGCGACCTCATTGGGAAGACGATTCACCTGCCACCGATACCAAGCCGCCTCACTCCCGACCTCATTGGGAAGACGATTCACCTCTGCCTCCGATACCAAGCCGGCTCACTCCCGACCTCATTGGGAAGACGATTCACCTCTGCCTCCGATACCAAGCCGGCTCACTCCCGACCTCATTGGGAAGACGATTCACTTGCCTCCTATACCGACCCGCCTCACTCCCGACCTCATTGGGAAGACGATTCACCTGCTTCCGATACCAAGCCGCCTCACTCCCGACTTCATTGGAAAGACGATTCACCTACTTCCGATACCAAGCCCCCTCACTCCCGACCTCATTGGGAAGACGATTCACTTGCCTCCGTTACCAAGCCTCCTCATTCCCGACCTCATTGGGAAGACGATTCACCTGCTTCCGATACCAAGCCCCTCACTCCCGACCTCATTGGGAAGACGATTCACCTGCCTCCGTTACCAAGCGGTCTCACTGCGACCTCATTGGAAAGACGATTCACCTACTTCCGATACCAAGCCCCCTCACTCCCGACCTCATTGGGAAGACGATTCACTTGCCTCCGTTACCAAGCCTCCTCATTCCCGTCCTCATTGGGAAGACGATTCACCTGCTTCCGATACCAAGCCCCCTCACTCCCGACCTCATTGGGAAGACGATTCACCTGCCACCAATACCAAGCCGCCTCACTCCCGACCTCATTGGGAAGACGATTCACCTCTGCCTCCGATACCGACCCGCCTCACTCCCGACCTCATTGGGAAGACGATTCACTTGCCTCCGATACCGACCCGCCTCACTCCCGACCTCATTGGGAAGACGATTCACTTGCCTCCTATACCGACCCGCCTCACTCCCGACCTCATTGGGAAGACGATTCACCTGCTTCCGATACCAAGCCCCCTCACTCCCGACCTCATTGGGAAGACGATTCACTTGCCTCCGATACCATACTCACAGAGATAGAATAGAATAGAATTTATTTACTTGCAGCAACGGCAACTCATCGATATTGATTGGAAACAAACACATCAACAACAAATCCAGTGCTGCAAGTAGGGACAATGTAGCCAGGGGCTGTCTTCCCATTGTCCCTCAGTAGGACCTGCCCAAAACAGTCTTACGATAACGATGCTAGTGACACTCCAGTGCATTCAAATGAGAATCATTGTTGATCAACCACAACTACTGAACGGGGGCGGGGGCAGGGGGCCGGCAACAAATGTCTGACATTTCATTAAGGCGCACATAAGCCCAAATATTAGCTACATTAACACAGGAATATATACATATTGTAGAATATGGAAATAAGCAATTTGCATACATTTCAGATATGCAGGTATATGTGTGAATATATACGCTACATATATATGGTAGGATGCGGTCACATGCACGCACACCTTTCTTCTGTACACAACCCAGATCATACAGATACGGACACAAACCATAATACAATATGAAGTAAGCTCAATATATATGCGAGTAACTCGTGTAACAAATTAGAGGGTTGGACATTACAGACTACAATCCGCACACTTAACACTAGTGCACTGTACAATATTCGGGTAGGAAGACAACAGGCTGTTTCGGACGCTATCTTGCAACTGTGAGATGGACGACGTAGTGGCGGCATCGGAACACAATTTGTTCCATATACGGGGAAAACTACGCAAGGGTAGTCTGTCTGCAAAATGTGTTTTTGGAGGGTGGTACATATAACAGTTTGGAATTTCGCATTTCATATTTGCATTTTATTTCATAGTTTCAATGAAAACAGTCGTTAAACGATACAGGCAATTGGTGGTTATTAAGTTCGTACATAAATACGACCACGTGATATTCGTATAAGTGTTTCAGTTTCAGTATTCCGCATCGCCTGGAGAAGAGATCTGTGTGACTGTTATAGGAGTCCCGTGCATTAGCCAATGCTAGTATGCCGTATGTTATGCATGGGTGCACCATATATAGTGAAGTAAAGAGTACGCAAGGCTGATTGGGGGAGCATGTATTTGACTTGTTAAATAGCGAATAGAGCGCGAGAGAGTTTAGTGTTGATGTACATGGCATGTGATTTCCATGATAGGTGCTCGTCAATAAATATACCAAGAAACTTGTAAGCTTCTTCGGCTTGTCCTGCACCTACTCTTGCAACGCATTGACTATTATGAGTTCAAATTAAACAGCGTAAGTGATACTCCCTGGTGATCTGATAGGCAACATAAACATCATTGAGTTTCTCTTGTGCACTTTATATCACGTGTCTATACGCTGTATACTCAGGTGGTGCTGCCCAAGAACTATTCGATTTTCTCTCTTTCCCATTTGTCAGGGAAAATATTCAATATAATAATGCGACTTAGTTTGGTTAATCAATTCCCGCACATCTCATCATGGCATAAATACGTTTTATCGTCCTTTGGTGTGCACAAAATTCAGTCTTGTGTCTACATGGTCAGTCTCGACTATCTCCGTTTTTTTTTTTTGGGGGGGGGGCATGTCGGCCATTGAGGCTCCTTCTGGTGACCAGGCGATACACCAGGCCGACACTGTGAACTGATTCATAAAATACTTGTATTCGCAATCTAATCATTTCGATTCAATTCTTCAAACCACTGTTGCTCAGTCTCTGACATCATGCTTCCAGACGGAACGACACCCCTCGTAGCCATATAACACAGGGAGGAGCTGTTGATGACTCTTTATAAAAGCTAGTTCCGACTTCTTTCTTGTTCCGGTGCATAGGCATAATAGAGGCGAATAGCATTGCGCATCCAAGCGAAAATTAACAAAGTGCTTATGGAGCCGTGTTACTAAGGAATACAACAACAATGATTCGCGCTATTGTTTTGGGTCTTTGTCCAATGCTAATAAACAAAAATATAGTTTTCTTTTCGAATTCCTCGTTGAAGAGCGGATTTTTGAGCGCCCGCTCGCTCAATATTTAATGAGGAGGTTTTTTTAGTATAACCAGCAATGCGGCTTATCATAGAGACTGTCATTTTCTTTTCCACGGGTCAGTTCTTTTTTTCGCATATCGAAGTACAAACCATACTTAATGACTACGTATTTTATCATCGTTTATGTACGATTGCTTTTAATGATGGCTATTTTATGGACAAGTAATGACATAGATTTAACGCTTTATATTTATAGAAACTGATTACTAAGTGTGAAGTTTGGACAAATGATACGGACAAAAATATGTGATTTCCACAGGTCTGCTATTAGTCAACCCTTCTGTGGGATCAGCCCTGCCCATTGATGATGATATCGACCAAGCGTCACCAATCCTTACAGAGGACGAGATTGAGGACAATAGAATCACAGGTGTTGATACTATTCATAAGATCGAAACTGAACGTCAGGATTTTGCTCCAGAATCCATTGCCGATGCTTCTCGCCAAAATACCAGAAACTCTGCATTCACAAGAAAGAAACACAGACTTACTGGGGGCAAACGAAACACAGATTTTACAATGCCAAGCTCCTCTAAACGCTTGAACAGCTTACGCTCCTCAACGAATGGGATCATTGCAGCAGAAATAAAGGCTGAAACAGGTAACTGAACCCTTCATCACGCACAAGATACGTAGATCATTGAATGTTGGAAACGGAATGCCAAAGGTTATAACTTGAGTTTTACTTTTCCCCTTTAGGAAAACCACGACCCACTGCATCGTATGAAACCAGAAAGAGAGATTCTGTTCAAGGTAATAATGATGCACAAATCATACGACCTGCTGTCTATAAGAAAAGGCACCGTAGACCCAAAGGCTCATCTAAAGGAAGGCGTAATAGACAATTAAGAATCAAAGACACAACCAAAGACAAACAAAACAGCCCTTTGTCACACTTGAGCAATACCAAACGCTTTCAACGCAAAGGCATAAAGAGTAGCAATCCAGGACGCAAAATCAAGAAATATCGTGGGATGGCCGCAATCAAACTGTGGCATTCTGTTCAAGGTAATATGTCCAACTATGAAGGGTCTTCTAGAAATATTACAGCAGGACTGTGGAATTCTGTTGAAGATGATAATAGTGCTCAAATCATACGATCTGCAAGCGGTAGGAAACTACACAAAGAGAAGAAGAATGGGTCAAAGAACAAAGAAGACACAAAAGACAAGAAGAAGATAAATTCTAGAGGCATGAAAGGTAAATCCGACAGTGGACGGCTTTCTCAAAAGATGGAAACAGGACTATGGAATCCATTTGATGTAATGGGTTCAACAGAAAACATATGGTCTGCATCCAATAAGAATCCACGCCTTAGTCGTAAAGGTTTCGATAAAGGCGTGCTAAATGGACATTCTGGAAGCAAAAAATTTACCGAAAATGAAGGGAAAGGCAAATCATTGAGCAATGACTCGACTGAGGAAAACCAGAGGCCTTCAAAATATATGGTCGACATGCTTGGTAAAACTAGAGTTGGAGGAAATATCAACGTTCAAGTCAATGCACCCCAAAAAATGAAATTTGAACTTGGTGAGTTGAAATTACTTGTTCTTTGTATGTATTGAGCAATGGCTCTTTTTTCTTTCTTTTTTTCTCTCCAAAAGTTGTGAATTGATGGACCGGTTAAATATTTCCTGCAGAAAACATAGTTTTGTCAAAAAGTGCATTAGAGCGCAAACAGAGAAAACCCACCCGATGATATGCTGAATCAGGCATACAAGGGGCAAACTTAATAAGGTAAGAACGCCACATTTGCCAGATTAAAGTGGTCCAATTTCTAGTTCAATGATTCATATACTGAATTGATATACTGCATATTTCCATGATACGCCTTGATTACAATACATGCTTATTTTTTCTAATCAACTCCCGGGTATCACTTCATGTTAATATGAACAATTTCTGTCCCTCGATTTAAAAATAAATCTGACTTTTTGCAGGAATGGCCAGTATTCCATGCATGATGGCTACTTAAATGCCCCGAACCAAGCATTCTATCAGCTTGATTTAGTGAAGCACATGTTATCCACATCTTCTGTTATTCTCTCTTAAAAGAGAAATTCCTAATAAATATTATCTCCCAATTTTGCGAGTTTCTCTGTGTCGTTTATTCTCCAGCTATTACAATAACTGTTACACTGTTAACTTATTAACATTGCGTAGTATTCACATTTCTCTAGATAGCAAACGTAGCTTACATTTTTTTACTACCTTTGCCCATACACGTTATAATGTCTATATAATTTTTATGTGTACGAGTGATACATTTCTATTGATACTTCTATAGAATACTCTTGCTTAATATTTTGTTCTTCGTATACTTCGCAGCGTCTTATATCGATTTATATAGATAGATTGATTTTGTCTCTCGGCGATTGAAACCTTGACCTCGCATAATGCTCGAACAGCGGCCTGAACAAATAGGTTCAAGTCTGTGGATGATGCGGTTCATTTATGGCTCAATATAGGTCAAGCAAGATTTTAATGCTCCATCAAGTTGTGTCCAGTGGAACGAGCTGCGCACTGACAGCGCGTTCTACTTAATTAAATACTATCGATTCAGAGGATTAAATCCTTTCCTCGCATAAGATTCGGTTTAATCATAACGTTCTATCTATATTCTGTGTGGCGCCCTCTGTTGACATGCCTACAGAATTGTCAACCGTATGCATATATCATTGAAGAATTTCTTGACAACCAACAAACTGTAGTCGACTCGTTGTAGCAATATTTAGATCGGTGTCGGTGTCTCTTCTCGTCTGCCTTACGAAATTCGGAAAGATGTCTGACGAGGAATACACCTACGACAGAAAAGACAAAAAGTCTCGGGTATGAACGTGTGATGCACAGAACCATCATATTATAGCAGATGAGCGATATTATGGAGATTTAGCGTTGTATAATCAATGGGTGATGTCTACAATGGACCGCGTTACTTTTGTACTCCATTTTTCTTTTCTTGTATAGTTTCTTTTGATGTAAATCCCATCTGGGGTTCATTGCACGACATAAAATTGTAATGTTAACAAAATGCAATGGGTGAGTACTATGGCACAGGCGTTTAATATTTTAGTGTGCATCTTCATCTTTTGAAGTTTTGTTAAGAGTTCTATTTATCTGATCTTTATTTTTGATTGTTGATATGTCCTGTTCATCTGACAATTCCTCCTAATTAACAATTCCTATTTGCAATAAGAAAGTGATCACGAAATATTTTACGATAGATGGTTATATATTTTCTTACCCCCAGTCGGTCGGTGATATGCATGTTTAACGTCCTGCAGCGATAGTGACCATGCCATGGTAAGCCATATATTTCGAGAGGTCGTCCCTTCACATCAATGTTGTGTGCTAACATATCTATATGGATCGAGAATCAGGATAAATATCTCTTGATCAACACTATGTTGGTTATCAACTGTCTCATGATTATTTAACAATTGTCACATAAACTTTGAGAATCCCAACTTTCGTTCACGGCAACCTCGATCTTGGAAATATGACGTCACATTCCTTTGCCATCTGGCTGACAGAAGTGTTATTTTTTTTCAATTGTCAAGGCAATATCGTTGACTATATATCCCCATGTGTAAGGTAGGTATTGCCATATGATAATCATTAACAAAATGACATGTTTTGCGTAATAATTACATTCATTCAAAACAAAGATGGACTTTTCAAAATTTGTCTGGCCGGATTCAATCGTCTTTGATGAAATCACGCACAGGTTGTTCATAAACATTCATAGATGTGAAAATTCATACTTCATATATACATATGTGTGTGTCGTGTATAATAGTAGCTCGTGAATGATTTATTTTACATGGCATTGGCATGATCATTGCTGGACGTCAATAAAATGTCCTGCTAAAACATTTCAAGAAACTACAGCCTGTGATTTATACTTTGTGACTGGAAGTTAGATATCTTGTGAATTGCAACTACTAGCTATGTTCTACCAAATTCAATAAATGGAGCAGTAATTTGGTAGGCATCAATATTAGTGTTGAGGAATTCATGAATATGTTTGAGAGAAAGCATGCTTACCGTTATGATTTATTTTCACCCAGTATCATGAATTATTCACTTATTGCTTAGAAAGTGATGTTTTTATACCTCAGTCAGCCAAAACTGGTAGACGTGCCAAGAAAACTGCCCAGCCACCTCCAGACATTCTGGATGAACCAGAAGATGACATGGCAGCAGATGATGACATCCCAGGCCCTACAAGCAACGAGCAGGCAGTTGGTTCTGAGGTAACTCATTATTGGTAGCTGTTTAGAGTGATTTTTTTCTGCTATTGTTACATCACATTGAAAAATGGTAAAGCATGATATCATCTAGTCCAGATTCATTAAATTTTGGCTGATGGAATAGCAAGTTTGTTTTTATTATTGTATTATAGTTAGATGATGCTCCCCCAAAGCCATCAAGAAGAATGGGAGGCTGGGGATCAGAGCCTTCATCAGCAACCAGGTTCAGTATTTACTCATAGTTGTTTAGTTGTGCTTCTTCATAATACATTCTCTTATATGAAGGCCACAGTAAAGTAGATTAATAAGAATCAGGTTTTCCTGTTTGCTGCTGTAATTCAATGGCTTGGTGTTAACAGTTTGTGTTGAGAACTGCTGTTAAATTAGTAATTAGCAAGGGGACTTCATTTATGGGATATAACGGCATATAATCATAACTAATTAGCATGAAAAAGTAGTCATTATGATATTGGTTATGTATCAATTAGACCTGGCAGCTGCAGTTGTTTAATTCATCAAAATGAGTTCTGCATTGATTATTCAATGCTTTGCGAGTCAAAATATTTTGTGGCTCAGAAATGAGTTACAGGATTTCTAATTTATTTTTGAGAATTTATCCCATTTCAATTGAATCTTTTAATGTGTGATTAGTATATATAACAGTTGGTTTGCTAACTTACTCATATAACTGTGTGTCTTATAGAATGTGCATATTTCATAACAAATTTGTTGGTCTCAATTAGTATATTAGAGAATTGGAGATAATGAAAATATTTCTAATTTAACTTTGTTGTCATGTAGAAATATACAATTTTGTCTGTTGTGGCTTTGCTTTACCAGAATTATAATCTTTTGTCTTTGGTTTATTTCATTAATCAAATCTTATGCTTTTTTGGTTTTTTTTTTCACAGATCACGGTATGTGTAATGTTTTTCTTTTTTTCTTTTTCATTAATTGCTGACAAGAGTTGATTTTAAGATAATATGATTTTTTTTATGGTTTCTAACCAAGTAAATTAAGGTAACGTTCAGTATTTGTCTGCTGGAGCTGGATTTCCTCTATCTTTTGCAGTCATTATCATTATGACAACTGAAAGCTGAATAAATTTGACTCTTCCCCCCAGTAATGGTTAAAAAAAATATTCACCATCCCCACAAACTCATGCTTGGAGGAAAAACCTTCATGACATATAAATAATGAGTGTTCCCTAATCGGATCACCCTTTAAGATGCCTTAAAGTGACCATTGAGATCATTCATTTACCTATATTTATTCAAGCCTTTACCTCTCCCTAACTTGTTTATTTCATAACTAAGCATGAAATACAACATGAAATAATTACATCATCATTCTGACTTCAGTTTATCCTTTCCTGATTTTGTTATACATCTGATCAGACAGGTGTTTTATGTTAAAGTTGAGTAACTTGTTCGGTGATTTATTCCTGCAATGCTTGTCTATTGCACATGTCGTTCTTCCCTTATTCCATCATTTTTGTAACGTAATATCATTGAGTGCCAGTGATTCCATTGTTATATCAAGATTTTTGATTTCTCCTTTTAGTCGTAACAGGAACGGAGATGAATTGGAAGAGTGAGTATTATTCCACATTTTTTGCATACACTCATTCACTTTGCAATCATCACTTGTACGGTTTACTTAGACATAACATTAGTCTGATTTGTGGTAGAGTAGCCTGGTCAGTGAGCATCACTCTATGCTGTGGTTTCTAATTTGCATGGTAATTGGTTGCATGTAACGAAACTATGAACAAGTTAGTTGGAATTTTTGGGAACAATGGTAAATGTAAGATAATGAGGAGTTGTAATGAGGTGGTATTGTAAAATTATGTTTATAGGTCACCAATTTGTAACCGAAATTCAGTTGAAAAATGCCGCCTATACAAGATTTTTTTAGAAAAACATGCCCCTGAATATGAACATGAAAATTTGTATCAAACAATGCCAGTACCGGGAGTATGAGAATGTTAATGGAATGATTTATACACAGTGGCTGGAATTGTCTGCAAATTCTAATCAATTAATGGATCAGATAATTCGATTGACCATTGGTTTATTGTCGTTAATGCTGGATACTAAAAATTGACTGTTTGACCGGAAGAAGTCTATAAATCTTCAATTCCCCCAGAATAATTGTTGGACAATTTCATCATTATATTTATGTTTGTGGTTATGTGTGGTGTGATGATTATTGTTAGGGCCTGTTAGGACAGAAGAGATTCACGATTAGATGTGAGGAAGTGAGTTTAGGTTGGTGTTAATATGGCCCATGTAAGACAAGTGTGACTGGGTGGTGATGGAGGAGTTGTTGGTGTATATTGGTGGTTAGGTTTTAGGTTCTGGGTTATATACATGGCTTACTAGTCAAGTGTGGTTGGTGATTAGGTATGCATAGTTGCTTATATCAGGTCTTCTAGATGGGTGTGGTGTGGTGGTTTTTGGCTGTTTTTCAAGCCTTCAAAATACATGTGGTTGGTTGTTAAGTGTAAGCTGGTGGTCGTTTGAGACCCAGACTAATGTGGTATGGTGGTATCTGAGGCACTCTATACTAGCGTGGGGTTGTGGTTACATGTGAGCTGTTGGTTGTTTGAGGCCTTCCAGTCTCGCAAGGCGTGGTGGATGCACATCAGGCCATGTTTATCAGTAGGTATGTATATGCGGCTGGTTATATGTAGACCTACCATACAATAGTGGGTTGGTGATTATCTACTTGTGGGTTGGCTTCTCCTTGCCACCCTGCGGTGATGTTACTCTGTGTGTCTGTCAGCATTGAGGATTTCCGATCAGATGATGACTTGAGTGCTCCTCCGCGGTATATCCCTCCTAGGTGTCGTGGCTTTCTTATGCTAGACGTGTTTTACTGTTGTATCAAAGCTAACACAGTTACAGGGTTCTGTGTTGACATTTGAACAATCGGCGTGTTCAATTAATTATTTCCTTCAATGCGGCAGGAGGAACCTCCCCAGTGATGAAATATGCACATAATTTGCAGGGACTTCTTTGAACAGTATCAGCAGTTACATTAATCTAAGTTTATCATTATTTAAGCGATTTATCATCATAACATAATACATCGTGTTGGGTTTGCCATGAGATTTTCTCTCCAAGGTCATTTGGAAATATTTGATGTGGTTTTACAGTACGTACATTTAACGTGTCCATGAGGTTTTGTTTTGATGTAAAGTCATTGAAGAAAATATGGTGTTCAGTATATATATATATATATATATATATATTATATATATATATATATATATATATATATATATATATATATATATATATATATATATATACGCACTTACATATATATAAAAACCACTTAGATTTATGCACTTTGATTTGATAACCTGGTTTGTTTTTTTTTTTTTTTTAGTCTAAACAGAGGAAATGCTGCCTTCCCATTGTATATCTTTGACTTTTATTTAAAATGCAGTACACAAATTGATCAAGCATAAAATAGCAATTTTGCTTGGGTCTGTTCTGTTGTATTTATTTAGAACTGTCCAATTGATCAAAGAAAGACTTCTTTGGCATTTAATGCACTATGCTTGTGGCACTTTACGGGGTATGTTAGGGAATTGTGAAGGAGTGGTTCACTTGTGCCTTCAACACTTTAACTCTATTATGTGTTGAAAGTTTTGGCAGTTGAGGGTTTTCTATTTGTTATTTAGAGATATGTGAATACACTTGATATTAGATGATCATTTGTGACTGTAGTATATGACAGCATGATGCAGACATTATTGAATTCGTGTTCGAATTTTGGTTTGTCTGTATTAACCATCCTTAACATGAGTGCAGATAAGAATGGAGTTCAGGTGTTCATATTAACATGAATTTGCTTGATTTTCCTTAAATTAAGTCGATCTTCTTTGCTATCAATATCTGTGACTAATTCATCCTATGTGATTTAGTAAAATCGGGCATTTAGAGATGAATATTGTTGAATATATTGCAAGGATATCTCAAGAATTGCATGGGATTATTTTGCTGAATATTCTTCTTTTGTTCTTTGATAGTGATATAAAAGATTAACCTTGTATCAGACAAATCTGTTGTTGTGTGCATGCAGTGAACGTCTCCGACCTATGAGTGCTGAGAAGAAAGAAGAAGACTCGGACAGCGGTAACGAACATTCACTATTTGTGTAATTACAAATGGTCCTTTAAAGTTTCTGTTATGTTTCACGTGGCAAGCAACACAGCTTTAATTTTATGATAATCATCGAGATTCAACATCATATATTTAGTCTGCTGTATGAATAATGGAATAATTAATTGTGCTAAGCTGTTCATCCTGCATGTTTTAATTTCTGAAGAAAAATAGATACTTAGCCATTCTTTTATAGACAAAGCTTCTTAATTATTTTATTGAGATACACGATCTATGATTATAATTCAACCTTAGATTCTAACTTAAATCAAGCTCCTGCATGAACCTGATTTATCTGTTGTAAGTGATGCAAATGATAAGTTTTGTAGAATAAGAAGGGTTAATTCATCAATTATACCATGCATGATATTCTATTGTGGCCTTGATTCTGTGTGATGATGGGGTTAATTGCTTTTCTGATTGCTGCTCCAGATCCAGGTGACTCTTCAATTGAGAATATTTCCTAGCTTCAATATACAAAACTTATAAGTTCTACTGTTGCTTAATGCAGATTCATATTTTGTGATTATTCATATTCATTTGAGTTTTTTGAATTTTATAGCAAGTATTAAACACCTAAAATTTTTCATCTTTGTCATATGTAATTTAAGTTGTTAAGAATATAATGAAGTTTTTATTATGTTACTTCAGATATTCCTATCATTCCTGATCTTGAGGATCAAAACGACGATGATCTCACTCATCAGATTGCCATGGCACCAAAGTCAGTGAAGGAATTGCATATTTCTGTTGTTCGTAGATTCAATTACTGTTGTATGGAAAACAAGCAGAGGTGGTCATAGCCTGAAAATATCACACTTGGGTGTCAAAACTGATATAACAGGAGTAACTTGTTTTGTGAAATTCCTGTTGTTGCATGTCAACGGTATCTAACTTCATTTGACTGCAATATTTGTAGTATGTCATATGTCTCCTTTGAAAGCTGATGTTGTTTTCTGTTACTAGTGTGGCAGTCAACAGAGTGGCCACTTTCCGCGAGTTGGACAATGACTTGCTGAGACATGCAGCGTTCCTTACTCTGGTGAGCTGCTTCTACGTGTACATCAGGATAACAAATAATCTACCTTCACTTACCTGTTGGAACAAGGCATATTGGTGTTCTAGTAAAGCAATGTACCCTTGTTGTTCCATTCTGTATTACAATTCTCATATCACAGTGGAGGGCTATATCACCTGGTGTATTTTTATGGGTGTAACTGTGTTTCAAATGACCATCATGTGACATCAAATGACCAAAATTGGACTTCAAATGACCGTAATGTTACATCAAATGACTGTAATGTGACATCAAATGACCATAGTTTGACATCAAATGACTGTAATGTGACATTAAATGACCATAGTTCGACATCAAATGACTGTAATGTGACATTAAATGACAGTAATGTGACATCAAAGGAACATAATGTGACATCAAATGACCATAATCAATGCATTATTTCTGTGATGCAGGATAATGAAATTGATATGAAACTGCTGAGCAAAAGTCTCTCACCAGAAACTGATGTACAAGAGGTACGTTTAGTGAATTTGTCTCAAAGCCAATACCTGTTCAGTTATTCAAATATCACAGCCAAATTTTGACTAATTGATTCTGTGTAATCCACTAAGCATAGGCCACAATTATATATTCCGAGAGGGTTCCAATAAAGTTGAGCAGGACCAGTAGTATGTTGTTGACATGTTGTTGACATGTTGTTGACAGGAAGATGTTGGTTGGGACTGGGATCGGCTCTTTACAGAAGTGACATCAGAACTTCTCACCGAATGGGAACATGGCCAACAGAACGAGGAGGAGACTGCAATACCTGTAGCTTAACCTGCCTGTGACTCCTCATCATGTCATACTGCTGGAATGTGTCATTGGGTTGTGGTATGAATCTTATTAAAAGGGCCACTATTTTAGATGATAAAGCCTGTGATCTTAATATTGAATGTAATCTATTATTGTAAATATGTATTTATTGAGTGGATCATTATTTGTTATAAAAACGTGGAATCTCAACTTGTTGACCTATGACCTACGCAGTCTCTCAATTAATCTCACATCCAGACATGGTAGGCATTTCAGGGGGTTTCTGTGTAAGAGGTCAAATCAACAACATTAACTTTGAGCAAACTATGTATTTGACATCATGTAGCATTTACACAAACGATATATACAGTCAATATTTATCACAATCATTATCGCATTTTCAACATACTAGGAATTCAAAAAAATGCTTCATCAGAAATGGGCTGCATTCATGTTATTACCTTGCGTGCATAGATTGGTGATTTAAGGTACACAAGTTCTTGAGGATATCTCGCATAATGTATATATGGCCATGTACATTTCCTCTGGCATTTTCACATTTCAGTTTATTGGTTGTAACCAAACAATTTGTATCCGGTAACCAGCAAAGGGTCATTGGTATTTTGGGCATGATTTAATCGTCCACCAAAAAAAGCCTTACAGCAAACCAGTTCTACACAAAATGGTCAAACTTAAATCATGCTGACATAGGTGATGATGGGTCACACCTGTCCCTGGGAGTAGGTATCGTTGAGCTTCTCAAGGATGGGGATAGGGGGGACAACTGTCTGAAACCGCTGCAACACACATACACAGTACATTTATTGTCTGGCAAACATGGTTAACTCATGTTAGGTAGGTTAGTGCATTATAAAAATATGTATTTTCGTAGGGGAAAAAAAACGGCTCATAGAAATTGTTATGATTTACTTGTGCAAATGTATGTTGTGCAGCTATGGTGAACACAAATAGCATATGATGGATACAATGCACAACATTACTTGTATTGATCAAGCATGCAAAAGGAAAAATTATTTTGATTGATTCAGAAGAAAATCTATTTTATAGCAGTAATCTGGATTAGTTCTAAGAAAATTAGTTTCTCATTGGTTAAATCACAGTGAAAAAAAATCAGGTGAACAATTTTAGGCCCTAACCCCAGGCCCTAACCCCTACTCCCATCCACCTAGAGCAATGGTTTGTTTTGCTCAGAAAGAAACCAACAGAAGGTGAATCATGTTTACAGGAGAGTACATTCATAACAGGAAGTCCATCAAAATAGCTGACGTTGATGTCGCTTTGATGTAAGCAAGTGTGTTTTATGTACTTGAGATGGACAAGCAATGGAAAATATCACTGGATTTTATGTATATACACACAGTATACAACTTAGGGGGCATCTCTCCTGAATATCTCTACCAACTCCCACTACGGCCACTCGTGAGTGGAGTCTGGTAACACATGAGCTCAGAGGCGGTGCAAACTGATCGTTAGAAGAAAGAATACACAAAGGTCCTTCATTTGTCTATGATTTTATCTAAAGATTCGAGTCTTATCCGAGATGAAGATTGATCTATAGTGATATGTATCATGCAGCAGCAGTGAAGTTTAACATCCTGTAATACACCTAGCACTATGGCTGCCAATGGTGTAAACAAATTATCACATGGAGGTAGACATTTGGTCATTTGTACACCAGACTATTTTTAAAATGATATTCAAAACCACAAAGCTGCCTCTTCTTTCAATAGGAATGTGTTGATCAGATGGAGAATGGTAAAGGCCATATGAAATATTGTCGAGGGACTTCATATTTCTAACTGAGAGTCATAGAATCAGTTAACAGTCCTGCTTAATCTGAATGCCCTTCCACCTTTTCTCAGTCACTAAAAGTTCAGAAAGGAGTTCTAAATATTTGCATGCAGCCTAATTGTAGAAGAAAACAAGTCTATAAATTTACTTGTGATCATTTCATTATAGGATTATGAAATGAAAGTAGCAATTTTGACTGCTAATAATCTGTCCATAACATTGGTTGGAGCTGTAGCCGAATACAATACCTGGGGTTGTAATGTTTCCTCTACAAATTACCAAAACACACACTTTTTGTTTTTATATCATTACAATAATTTGTAGCAAAGAGCAGAACATCCTGGTGCAACAATAAGGAATACACTCTGTGATAAGCTAATTGGTTATGTCTGTTAACTACATTAAATTGATAAAATGTCACCAGATTTTTAAGGTTATATTCATGTATATAAATTTAAATGCATAATTTGCACTAGGGATATTTTTAACATATTAGTCAGGCCTAACTGGTTGTTGCATCATTACAAAAACTCACAGTCTCTGTGCCATGGAGCCACTTGTCTGGAAATTCATGACGGAAATACTTTGTTCCATATGGCAAGTGGCCAAAGTTAGAGCTTGAATGAAGCAGCTTTTCGTATGGGAAGTCCTTTTGCTTGAAGGGTACGAAACTGTTGAGCAAAAAAAAAAAAAATATATCATGAAGAATCATTGGATGTATAATTGACTGTTTTTATCATACATTTGATGCATGGTAGCAAATTATGGCAAAAAGAGCATAATTTCTCACATGGTATCATTGAGTCTTGTGACCCATTCCTGGTCTTTCATCTTTTGTCTTGCCTCGTCAAGTGAGAAGAAGTTTGTCTGCACTCGTAATGATGGCTGGAATGGTTTGTAGCGCTGTGACTGCACACTCTGTGGCTCACGGAATGGACCCTGATTAAAATGCACTTACATTGAGATATTGGAAGCCTCAACATGTCAAGTGAAGCAAGATCTTGCTATAGATGGGATGGATATTGACAAAGGTTGAGTTGCATTCAAGGATCAGAGAATTCTTACAGTTTGGGAGATACAAATTCACAGCTTGACAAAATTCATCAACCTCCTGAATAGCAAGTGGGAGCTATTAATTACAAATAAGGCACATGGCATTAATTTGCTTGGTCTTTAATAAAGGTAGCATATACAGCCCATCGCTGCAGCGGGGTCGCACCTGTGGTTTGGATGCGACTGGAGGCAGTGGCTCGTGAAGCTTAGGTAAATCATAACGTTTACAACCAGGATCATACATTCTTTCTTTTTTCGGTTTGCTTGGTGGAGAGGGTGAAATCATTTTGGCATTTCTCAAATAGAACTCCATCTCATCAGGGTATCTGCAGAATACAAGGATCTCCAATAATTTTGTGAAAAAGGCACAGTTGTGATAAAATTACTTGAACTATTTATTAAAATGTCTAATAAAATTGTGATGATCATGAAACAAAGACTCACGGTTGATATGGTGAATTGTAGACACCAGGGCAAACCTCAGTGCTGACAAGAAAATGGTTTTTGCGAGCAAACTCATCCAGTTTTTTCTTCTCTTCTATATCTTTCTTCATCTCCTTGGTCTGCTGCTGTTGTTCCTCATATTCTTCCAACTCATTCCTGGAGTACATTGAATATTTTGCACTGTTTAATAAATGATTCCATAATCGGTAAAAATAAATTTTCCCGTGCAGAGACACAATTATTTTGTAATGATAAAATCACTATTGAACAATGGCACTGATCAAGATTTCAAGACCATAACCAGGGATCAGCTAGCAGGGAATAATGGACAGATGAGTTTGGGGATAACATCGAAAATTTTTCTTATGTAGTGGTATTTCAGCATACTTCTAATAATGTATTGAAGTTTTCTATGAATGACACACATCAAATGCATGACAATAGTTCTTGTCCCTCCTGGCATAAACAACTTAAAACTGTAAATATGCCATCAAAATCACTTGCCGTATGATTTCATTTTTGATTTTGAGTCCTTCCAAGTATCTTTTTCTACTGTAGTAGTTGGAAATATATTTCCGAGTATAGTAGCCTCGCCATGCTTTTTGTACCTGAAATTATTAAAAAAAGGTATTTGCTGTAAACATGGATTGAGGGTAACCTTTGATTCGCAATAGGGATAGAAACATTGAGCCAGTTTAAATGATGATTAGGTCCAGTGTATTCAATATTCAGCGACATATGCATAAAGGAATATATTGCCAGCTATCACTTCCTGATATAGTAATTTTTTTTATACAAACTGCACCTCATCAATGTGGCCAGATTGGAAAATGTCGAGCTCATCAGATGGTTTATAAACACAGTATACTCACCAAAGTTGCCATTTTGCAGTAGTAGTTCAGTTTCATTACAAAAACATGTTTCTGGACAGTAACAATAAACAAAATATGATTTTCAAGAGAGAGGAAATTCAGTTCATCATAGAAAGATGTCAAACTTCCATAATAATATTTGTTGAACAACAATAATTACTATCATCAAACCTTTAGGACATCTCGGTAATATTTCCTTCCAAGAAAGCCCCTCCAACGTCTTTGTATTGCTACCGCACAGGAATTCAAGTGGCTGTCATAACAGACAACAACTTCTGAATGAGCAGCATAGAGATTAATGTGAGTTTGATATATACCATCTGTATTCTACAGATAATTGGGTACCAAACAATACAATCTTCTAGGTCACTTCCACTAGTATATTTGTTAATATCAAAGATAAACATGACAATTACATATTCTCAGTGATTAGATATGCAGTTGACAGTGTTTTTACCTCAAATATTTTCGAACTCGTTGACCTCTGAACCATGCTTGTATTTTCAGAACAGCATCAAATTCTGATTTTCTTTTTTCTTCTGCTTCACTGTTAATAACAAATGTCAATTGCATAATATACACACAATTTTCGACAGCATATAGCAGTGACTTTTATAGCATAATGTTGGGAGAATGCAGACTGCCAAAGCATTGGTTCTCGGCCAGGTACTCTTATACCATGGCCTCAGACCATAGCTTGAGTCACACAATCAAACAGACAAAAACTTTGAGGACATTGAATGAGAGGTTTGAGATATCGTCAATTGAACCCAGCAAGAGAAACATGTGACTATTGATGAACAATCGCCCAACCAAAATAGTCAGATTCTTAATAGTGCGAGACGCAAGATATTCATTTAAATTCTTGATCCATATTAATAATGGATAGTCAACGTTGGTACAGAACATTGATATAAAGTAATATAATATTTGCCATAGCTAGCATTAGATAGCATATCTGCAGGTATACACCAGTGTATACGATCAAGTAATTATCAGGGGGTACAGGTAGGAAGGGTCGTGCCGCGGGAAGTCGAATGGTGATGGTGCAATATCGAACGAAAATCTCGACATACTGAAACAAAATATATATAAAACCCGCTGTACAGATGAGAAGAGAAAAACATACCCTGTCGTACAACACTAAGCCCCCTAAAAATCCGTCGTACAGATTGCAGCTGAAAAACATACCCCGTCGTACAAGCACCAGGCCCAACAAAATCCGTCGTACAAGCCGAGAGGCCAAAAAAACATACCCCATCGCGCTAGCTCTTTCGAACTAAGTACGGGTAGTGCTGCATGCACTCCCTCGACAAGGTGATAAATAGAACCTGACGTTAGTCTTTTGGGCTACATCGCGCGGCAAATATTGTAATTTGTATACACTTCATTGGGATTGCCCCGCCAAAGCAACACTCGCATGTTCAATCGAAGTTCATTGATGGTGCAATATCGAACGGTACACAGCCTTAATTAACTTAGCGAATGAATAAAAACAGGGTATACATACTTGATACGATGGTACGTTTCCGTAATTATTTCATCTTTCTGTAGCAAAAGTTTCACCATCGTCGCCATCTTGGCACATTGGTATCGAATCGCATAGCAACAAACAATTTACGATAGATGTCATATATTGAAAACAAAAACTTTCAAACATCCATATAAAGTTTTTTTTAACTGGATCTCACTTATGATTGATAAGTTACTTTAGCAGTATATGATCAAAGATTTGTTAAATATTATGAATATATATATTTTTTTATTTACGACATTTCACATTTTACGTCATAGCTACGAACGAAGCTCTCGGCAACATGGAGGCGCAGAAGAAATTTTGTTGACTGGGACTGCCTCCTCACACAATTAAGTGCCTCGACGCGGTCAACATGGCCCAAACCGCTCTTTTTATGGGCGCTATGGCGCGCAAGAAGAATGTAGCTGACAGATATGAGTGAGTAAAATTTAAATGAGTGGGTTTGTTTGTTTTTGTTAGACAACTTGTTTCGGGAGTTGGAATAGTCCAACGACTAACATTTACCACTGGTAATACCAGTATGCACAGGGATTAGAATCAGAAGGTAGGTAGAAGATAGAAATATATATAATATATTCATCGACCTATGACCCCAATAGATGGTAGAACGAAGATAGACAGTTTTATATAATCGATCTAATGACCCTGGTACTACTGTCATTAAATCGATTATCTATATAAAACTTTCTCTCTTCGTTCTACCATCTGTCGATAAATATGTATCATTCTATCTTCAGCCTACCTTCTTATATGAATCCCTGTGCCAGTATGCGGTATTTATTAAAATGTGGACGCAGCTTGGCTTAATTGATAAACCTAGATGCTGCTTGGGTCGATAGAGGCAGTTGGGATGAGTTAGCCTCACTGGTTATGACTCTGCCCCATGTTCATGTAGTGCTCGAAATAATGTGTAATTGATTTGACCAGACATGACTCCATGACTCGACCCCATGAGTTAGGCTACTGTGCTCATCTAGACTATTTACTTCATAATAAATAGTCACATAATAACATCCATGTTGAGCAGTGATTGTTGGTCTAGTCACTAATCGACATTCATGAAAATCAATATTGTGTGTTCTTGAATACCAAAACATGGACCCTTTGTATTGATTGTCAGTTTGAAATGCTTTAAGTATTAAAGAAATCACAAAATGGAATTCAAATCAGAATCTTTTCGAATTGGTAACATTGTGTGCCTGTAAAATAGGTTCATAATGTAATGAAGATTTTGTATCACATTGAGTAGCTCTCAAGGGTAACATTTGTCTTGTGTCTTAAGTTGTCAATGCGCTGTGTATTCAGGCCGAACTCATTCAGAGTTATCAGCCACGATGCAGAACAAGGGATATTTCACACGCCATCAAAGTTACCACCAATCACCAAAATGCCACAAGTCAATATCTTAGGCCAGGGGAAGGATTCCAGTGGATTCCCAGAGCATCGATATAACAGACCTAATCCTCGCCATGTAAACTTTCTCAGACAGGATGTCAAGTTATTAAATGAACCAGTGTGTGATGTCTATACAACTGAGACTCATACACAACAGGATCATTGGTGGCCCCATCAAACAGCAGCTGGGACGAGAAAGCAACCACTGCACACCTTGGATACAATTGTTAGAGATGATTTTCAGTACAGAGGAGAGAATATAAAAGGAAATACTCGTCATTCATCTAATCCTAATAAGGAATCGGTTCTTGGTTCAGGTACATAATTCCACACAACTCAAAAGCTGTAAATCGTAGTCATTACAGTAGGATGTTGTTTGGTAAGAACAGTACATTAATATAACACTTTCCTTACAGTTCCAGTTAACTTCCTCAGAAAGTCAGATGGCAAGCAACGTTTCTGGAAGGAGGGTATCTCCTATGAGCACCAATACAACTGTCGTCTTGAACCGCAGTATCCAATACGGGGGAAGGTAAGTGGCATTTGAAATTCCCTTTCTGTTTGAAAAAAGAAATTTACAAATTCATCTCTAAATGAAAGTTTATAGATGAATCCGTTATTCTAGTAGTTCCTCTTGTAATTAAAGAATAATGTATGTGTCAAACAGAGACATGGTGGTTTTGTCTGGGATGAATTTACCCAAGCCGATGCTGATAGGATGGTGCATATGTATGGCAATCAACCAAACAAGAAGCAACAGAATGGTGTTTGTGCAAGATCCTCATCGAAGTCACCTTCTTCACCAGCTGTCAATGCTGAAGTCCGGAGTGTAGAACCAGCATCTCCTAAAGTTCCCGCCAGTACTGCAGAGGTGATGAACTCTGGAGTTGCTAAAACTGAGCTCCCTTCTACTTCTAACCATGGTGTTGCAACAACAGTGGCGTTATGAATGAAATCTTCTTGAACTAAAAATTTGCTGCAGCATGGATTGCACTGGAAAATACTATTGGCAATAATTTTTAAAAAAACCACTGGATAGACTATTGTGATAGTTGATAAACCAGAATAATCATTTGTGACAGGATTCTTTCTGCTGAACCTTTAAAAATAATTAAATGTTGCCGTGAAATGTGTAAAAGTGCTTTACATACTGAATTTACATTTCGCTTCCTTGTGAGGATGATAATATATGTGCATACAAATGTGTTGTGATGAAGATTTTGATATTCCTCTTGCATTTTACATACATGGTTGTGATGGCACAAAAGCATAAGTGAATAATGAAATGACTGTGATAAATTCAAGTGTTGTGAATCATATATTCTCTGTGGCTAGACCATTATGACTCCATGAATATGATCACCCATTGTAAGATCATGATGTGGGGTCATAATGTTCTACCTTTTTGCACCTGTGTTGTGCAACCTTTATTGATAACTGGCATATAATGCAGGGTAATGATGTGATATTATGCTGTTGCTTGGCCTACCAATGGCTACAACACATTTTTAATGACATCTATAAATTCACCTTGCATCAACATTGTTGAGATGCATTGCCTTATGCCTTCTTGCCTTGTGATATAAATGACTTGCTTTCTGGTATTATTGTATCACACAAGAGGGCATTTGCTTTTGTACTTCCTCATAGTATCTATGGAACATCTCACAAGAAAACCGTATGTTAAAGTGTCTCTCTATTAGATGTGTTAACTATAACCATTGGAGGCAATGCCAATCTGCATTTTGCACTTGCTATTAACTACAACATTTTTTTGATATCTTTGCCTATTGGTTACTGCTGTATCCTGAATAAGTATGGTTAGCATTCCATGACAGTGCATTGTGACATATTACTGTGTGGGTTTGTCATATTTATGTGATAATAAACCTCTGCCTTTCATTGCTCATTATATAACCAGAATAGTGGATATGCTTTTCCTATCAATAACAACGATGGTATTTTTTCTCTATTTTCTGCATTTTATGTTTGTGTACAATAAGACGTGTGAATAGTGTCCAGCACTGATCAGGAACACACATTTTGTCAGTTAAATCAGTCTATGAGTGATGACAATGAAGAAAAAGTCTGTGGTACAAATGAGTCTTGTTTAATATCTGAACAATTTTTCAAGAAGAAATATGCCTCCCAATCAGTTGTTGGGTTGGCTAAGTTTGTTCCGCCTGATAAACACCAACATCACACTCATTCTGGCAAACCAACTGTACATTTAAACAATATGCCACAAGTATACAACTGTAAACAATAAATAACTTGTTTTACATGTTTATCAGATATGTAAGCCAACATTGCGAGGGGGGTGGGAGGTACGGTGTAACACATCATATTGCACATGGCCTCTAGGGAACACAACACTGGGTAAACGAACGGGGTATGACATTAAATGGATGATATTATGCAATCAGTCAAAATGAACCAAGCATATCAGATCAGATAATTGTGTGAAACATGGTAAACTACAAAAATTAATATCGAAACATATCGGAATTCATGTTTATATCACACTGAACATCATCAATGTTCCCTCCTCATCAATGGGACAGGAAAATACATCCACACAAACCTCACCCATTCACACCACACACTCACAATATCGCATTTTCCCTAGGCTAAGATAATGAAACATATTTGGCACTGCATTAACAAGACACAGCTGCATCACTGAGTAACTGTTTATAACAATATGTACACTGTTAAGCAATGTCGCATCCTACGTGAAATTATTTGGCATAATTATATACAGAAGTTGTGAAATTATCAAGACAAGGATTTGGCAATATTTGGCAAACAAGTGTAGTCGCTCACAGTTGTACTGTGCGTCAAGTGACGGTATATTTTTGGCATTTATGAGAAAGCTGATTTATTTACAAAATGAAGAACAACTGAGAATTATCTAGCTACAGTTCTGACATAAGCCCATAACTCACGGTGCATTGACTAATGCATTTACATCATAACTTGTATTGATTATATCAGTAAAAGTTTGCAACATCACAGAGTCTATTTGAACTTCATAAGATGTGCAGCAAAATAAAAAATCAAATACAGCTCTACAAATGAACAACAAACACTGAAGGTTAGGTAGTACAAAGCAGCTGTGATGAGGATGTTGGTACATAACACTCCCAGAGGAAGGAACTCATCATCCTTCAGTTAAAGGAAAGATATGAAACTGACTTCTCTGCCCTTGCTGGAAGAATGAATTTCCCAGGCAACAACTTTTCCCTTTTCATTTGAAGCAAACAGTCTCTTTGAGTCGGGACTGAAGCTTAAACTGCAGACAGGACAAACCCAGAAACATTCAACCCCATGCACTATAAACATGTGGCCAAATATGAAATAAAGGCCGTGAATTAATCAGAAAATATAACATAATCAACAGCAGGAAGCAGAGTGGTTCTCACCTTATCCATGGACTGTGAGGGTTGCTTGAGATTATATCAGTAACAGGACTCAAATCCAAGGTGCTCCATAACCTAATCACACATGATCACATCTTGAATCGTTTCAGAGGCAGAGTGATGGTTGAATACCACTTATTCCTCACAAGCCCTGTAGGTGATGCCTTAATACCAATCACTGCTCAAACCAGCCTCTTAAGTGATGATAAAATCCCACTCTAGAGCTAACTCAGTCCCCTTAATGATCACTAGCACCTGACACAGAAGAATAACATATATGCTTGTACAGACAGACCTGATGATTCCACAGCTGAGGCCCCCAGCCACCACATTGATGGACCGTCCTTCTGGTGCATTGGAGAATGCCAGCGAGTGAATCAAATTATCACAGTTTACTGTAGCCACATGGTGAGCATTCACAGTGTGTAACGACAATACACTCCCTGTCTCTGCAAACAGAGATACAAGAACAATAACAAATCATTCAGAGAATAAAGTGATAGGCATGGGTTATATGTGATAATTCCAGGTATCACTATGATATGTGATATGTTCTCACCTGTGTGGCTGACTGAGGCAATGTTGGCTGAAGTGTCACTTACAGCTACAGTATGAATAGGGTGACTGTGACTTGTGATTGAGCGGACATAGGTCAGTCTGTACACATAGTAACAAAAAACTAGGGGATTACTGTAATGCTTTAAATGGATCATGTGGTTTTTGGTGCATTAGTAAAATATTAATTGGTGTCCCATAAAATACAGGTAGAATCCGGATACCACCACCCTTAACTCAGCACACCACAGGGAATCTTATCACATGTGGGGGTCCCAGCCGGGACACGTGTGATGATAACAACCCCTCCCCCACTCTACTATCCACAGGCTAGGCAATCTCATTGATGATACAGACGTGCTGGTAACACCCCTCCTCCAACTGCACTCCACCCTACACAACACAGTGCCTCTCTACCCAAGACTTCACAATGACACCCCTCCCCTCCCCTACCCGCTCTCTACCCTTGACTTCACAGTGACACACCTCCCCTCCCCCAACCCGCTCTCTACCCTAGACTTCACAGTGACACCCCCCCCCTCCCCCAACCCGCTCTCTACCCTAGACTTCACAGTGACACACCTCCCCTCCCCTCTCCCCTAGACTTCACCCGACACACCTCCCCTCTCCCCAACCCGCTCTCTACCCTAGACTTCACAGTGACACACCTCCCCTCCCCCAACCCGCTCTCTACCCTAGACTTCACAGTGACACCCCTCCCCACTTCACAGTGACACCCCCCTACCCACTCTCTACCCTAGACTTCACAGTGACACCCCTACCCTCCCCCAACCCGCTCCCTACCCTAGACTTCACAGTGACCCCCCCTCCCGTGCCCCTACCCCCTCTCTTCCCTAGACTTCACAGTGACACCCCTACCCTCCCCCAACCCGCTCCCTACCCTAGACTTCACAGTGACACCCCTCCCGTGCCCCTACCCCCTCTCTTCCCTAGACTTCACAGTGACACCCCTACCCTCCCCCAACCCGCTCTCTACCCTAGACTTCACAGTGTCTCCTTTACCTGTTGAGGTCCCAAATGATACATGTGTGATCTCGGCTGGCAGACACCAGGATGCTGTAGGGTTTGCAGGTCACTAAACTGACCACAGAGGCGGTGTGACCGTACAGCTGTAAGGGCTGACCGAATACCTGCATGTGGCTCAACTAAACACAACATGATCAGCTTATTACAATCACATATATATACATGTCAGCAGTCCCGTGTTGAGCGCAATGCTGACATTTGATACAGATTGGCTACTGAAAGGCTTAGCATAGGAATCAAATCATTTGATACATTAATTGATGCAAAGAGACTCAAGCATATTCAAAAGTAATTGCATAACATCAGTTGTCAGCTGCAGACAGTGATAACAAGAACAACTGATCCGCAATTGTTTCATGAAACAGAAGAACACAAATTATATACTGACTTTACTCGTGTTGAACTTGGTGTGGTAGACGGTGATGTTACCCGAGGTCCCACCGAAAAAGAGGAGGCGGCAGTCTGGCACCGAGGCACAGCACGTTATCTGATGGGAAAACATGAGAGTTGATGGCTAATTGTTAAACTGAAATTTGCTATTTACGTTTAAGTGATAATCATCAAATATGCACAAAAGATCAGAAATTAATGGTTCAGTGATATAAGCTAAGAAATGTCTCAGATGGTGAGTATTGAAGTGTCACCTGGTCCGGGAATTGCCAGTGGATGAAGTTGACGTCTGGGCCGTCTTTACGGTTTTTGACACGGATGACATTATCAGGATGCCCCCAGTTGACAATGGCCGCCCAAAGCACATCAATATTGTTGACACTTGTCAAACCTGAATGTCAAATTACCAATGGCTCACAACCTCAAAATATCATCAGAATATCTCTACAAAACAATGATTTCACTACTGGAAGCTACCCATATACTATGTAACAAATTTAATCAAAACTACTGGTGCTAAATTGTGCTTAACATCCCTACCCTTCTCCTTGCTGTAAATCACCAGTAGACATGAATTAGCCCCCAGACCAAACACCTCGCCAGTGGGTAGGCATACCAGTGAGGCTACCATAGTGCCCATGTCTTTACACCATGTCGCTACTGGGTCAGGTTGGTCAGGAGAACCAACATAGTTCCCCCATCTGAGCCCAGTGAGGCTTGATAGAGCTGAGACCTAAACAACAAAATAAAAAATATAGATGCAAGGTATATATTGACCAAGAAAGCATGCATGGTCAATTGGTGATATCAAAGAATGGAAGCAGGAGTAGATGGATACATGGCAATATGCCGCTCAAACATTTATCATATTTAAAAAAAATGCCCACCTGTTTGACAGATGACCTTGATTTGTCATTGGTTTTGCTAACTGGGCGAGGTGATGGGTGAGGAACCTTAAACAGTTGCTTTGGGGTTTGTCCATAAGTCTTGATCATGGTTCTCAAAGCTTTTCTTCTCACTGGATCTTCAATGGCATCCACATCTACCCCAAAGTAGGTCTATAGAGGAGCACACAGAGGGAAACCAACCATACAAACGCATATCCATTTCAATCATACCCAAGGTAATGATGGCATCCCACTGTTTTAAAGAACTTATTCTGAGTAATAAAACTCTTCAAATGATTTTCTCTCCAGGTAAGAGCTGTCATAAAATCTGACAATCATCTCAAGGCTTGAAAGAGAAGTGCGCTGTTGAGTGCACTTACAGCAGGATGAAACACGTTAATAGCATCTATAGCAGCTTGGCCTTTCTGCTTGACACCAAACACAAGGTCAATCCACGCGGCCAAGTGGGTCGTGACGAAGTCCGACTCGAGTGCCTGACGATGGATAGAAGTGAAGAGACGCGGGTTGTCATGGCACCAAGCTGGTAGCTTCACGTCCCACACTCGCTCCTTGGTTTGGCGGACACCAAAGTCAAACCCTGCAGATATAAATCACTGATTAACCTTAATTTCTCCATAACCACATTAAATGCAGTGTTTTTCTTTATGATTTTGATATAGCCTCTGACATGAATAAATACTACACACATAGTGAGAAAAAATATCAGAAGATTCTTAAATGATTTAACATTCTGAAATTTGAAGCTGTAAGTGAACGATGGATAAAATTTCATCAGATCTATGATTTATTGCAGATGTCTATGAATACATGCCTTCATTATTGTAAAAGAACTCGGGAAGATAGAACATCTCTGGTATGAGTTCTTTCACATCAGTTGTTGAGAGATAGCTGGCCAGGTGCCAGGAGTTCTGGAACGAGTTGAATGTTCGGTCTGGGATGTCAAAATTCTGATCTAAAAAATAACAAATATATTGTTCTAATGGTAAATGCGCACAAACTAGACCAGTCAGAGGAAATCAGAGTTAGTGAAGACTGAATACTGACCTTGGTAATGAAGGAACATCTGTGTGAAGGGGGGGAGGCGGACCAGGAAGTGGAGCACTGAGCCGCTGTTGGAGTAGTGAGAGCCATAGTGATAAGGCTCAGAGACATATTCACCCTCACAAGCTGCTCGTTTCTGTTCCAACTCCAGCCACTGATGTCAAACACACAAAAGAAATTATATTGTGGAATTATACGTGCAATGGGCCACATGTCTGTCCTGCTGTGCAAACTGCCACTCTTGAGCCACTACCCGAGTAGGGAACAGTTAACATTCTAGTTACTGTTGATGCCTTATTATGAAATGACCATGATGGGAGAGGCACCTGGCCTACCTTGTAATTCTCTAGATATTTCCCTTCTCTGTCTTTATGCTGGACTGAAATTGGTTTACTGAGATTTCTATACACAAAATCAATACAATGATTAAATCACAAAACATACACAAAACCACATAATGAGACCACATCTTTTAGATTGGGGTGTCATATCTTGTTATTTAGGTAGCCTTCCTTAACCTCTTGTGATTCAATGTCATCACCAGATTAACACTGGTGATTAGACCCACCTGTATACCATGGGGTCATTAAGGTCAAGCCTTGACTCCTTGTATTGCCCCAACACGAAGGGGAACACAGGGTACTGCATCAAGTCATTGAATGTTCTGCCGGACACTTTATTGAGGTACATGAGGTAATCAAAGTTTGTCATGTAACCGTCAAGCCAGAGCTGCTGTACAGCTGCCCGATTCTCACTGAGGATACGATTGGGCAAGTCAAGGCCTACGAGAATGGTGAAGAGCTCGTCACGATCCTGTAAGAAAGCCATAATAAATGAATTTAAGGTGCGGAAAATTTTCACTGGCTTTTGAAAAAAAATCTACATTGCAAGCCAAAAAATTGCATTTTTCCAGTAATAAAACAACCATGAAACCCTGAGGATGATAAAAACATCATTATCTCATCCTGATTGACAAAACCAAATGTATTCAGCCAGCGTTTGGACTGACCTTGGCAGAGTGGAAGGCCAGGAGACAAGTCTTGCCATTAGTGAGAAATATTTCGATGGCCTGGTCTTTGAGCTGGTACCAGCGCTTGTGCAGTTCCTTGATCTCATCTTGAACAAAGGTCATGAAAAGGAGGTCACGGTTGCCTAGCAGTACCTGGGTGTAGTTGGCATCTTTGATAGCTTCATCAGCTACAAAGTACAAATCACTCTGACCTGTCCCAACACACAAAAACACCTCCAGTTAACCACGAGGCAGACACATTTGGATTGGTAAGGGGTTTAGCTGTACAAGTTAGATTGGCACAAGGTGGCAACTGAGAATTGTTTTTTTTTCAGTAGCAGCTATGATGGTGCTGACCTATGAGCAATGCTCCAGCTGTCTCAGTGGATGGGGTCACATTGGTGCACATGCATGTATACCTACAACACACAAGGCAAACGATCATCAAGAAAAATAGTTCCTATCTCAACTCTGTTCATCACCAACGATTTAGATCATGAAGGCACCGACTGTATGTTCTGAGTAGTGTGTAGCTTATATATGAGAGCTGCCGAGTCTGATCCCAGAGAGTCATCCTCAAAGAGATACGCCAGAGGGGGGTCATACTTCTCAGCATCTGTAACACAACAAAGTCATGGCTCAAGTACCTAATTGGTTAATTATTTAAGACTTTGGGGACAAATGGCCATCAGTTCTACTGGATCTAAGAGTGCAAAATGCTGACCACATGGTACCTCTGAATAACAGGCAATTTGAATCATGGACAATATGGAGAATACATACCAAGTTTACCCCTGTGTTCTTCTGTTAAGAAGCGGGGGTCTATGGAGAGGTGGGCACGCTGTAAACGGCATCGCATTCTGCTGGGACCCTCTGTTGGATCGAGTTGCCAGGAGCGGGGGTGACTCTTCTCACAATACCACACTGCCCTGATGAACAAGACAGCTATATCATCTGGGGTGTTTACTATTGTTTCTATCATTAAGGGCTATATAGCCACAACAATAGATGAAGATACTTTGATTCAAATTACCTAGAATCCATTCAGCTGGAAAATTACAAAGACAACTGACTGCAAACATCAGGTTGCTAATGCTAAAAGCACAGACTGGTGTACCGATCTGAATAATAGCATGTTCCAATCCCAATATCAAGATATCAGAAGTACATGGAGGCTGCAGTGGTTGGTGACATATAAGTCTTACAACCCCCACCCCCCTGAAATCATCAAACTACCTACCTCTCATGGGACAGCTGTTGTATGAGCTGCTGCCAGAGTTTCTTGCTATGCAGTCCGCCTGACATCTGACGCTTGATGTGATCGAGGAAGGTGTGTCGCTGCTGGCTCTGGGAGTTGTTGACCTGTTGAGTGACCATCATGGCACTTTCTGTGGTGGCCTGCGACAGCCTGTCCAGTCGACGCTGCACCCTGCTCATGACACAGCGGGGAGCATGTGGTTCACATCACAGACAACTTACTAGGTTTAAAAGAAAAATGGGAACAAACCGCAAGTAAGCGTTTGTGATGTAGCTACATTCATGTAAAACATACTGGGTTAATTCTATTAGACACGCAATCCCTAACAGATGCACACAAACTTTCCCAAGCCTGCCTCTATTGTCTGCCCTACTCATAGTTATGCTTAGCAATGAACTGCACAGCAATGATCTATGACCCGACTACTTCCACGTATTTCTTGTGGAGGCGTCTGACAAAGGAAGAATTTATCCTCAATATCATTCACAAACGTGCAGTGCTTGTCTAATAGGATGAACATGGTACATGGGTCAATACACCACATGACCAGTTCACACAATGAACATTAAAGCTTATGAAGTACAAGGAATGGCAATACAGTCTCTGGTGTTTATGAATGAAATCACTACCTCAGTTTGATGGGAGCCGTTGTTTTCATGTTTTTTGTTTTATCAGCGCTCACACTTTCCTCCCATGACTTTCTTTCCTTTGACACAATCATTTTAAATATTGTGGCATAATTAAATCAATATATATATATATTTTATACATAAACCAAGGTTTATATTCAGGGATATCATTCAAACATATGCCAAACCCAGAGTGCCTCCTATAATAATCCTGAGGTCACAATTGTTCACACTTACCACTGCCCACAACAGTTTGATCAATAACATGGCTCTACACCTTGATCCAGCACATACCTGCTGCATCTGTTGGAGCAGTTGAGACCCGAGGTACATGCCGAGTCGTACAGGCTTGAAGCCAATCTCCTGCAGCAGCTCCATGATCTCGTACACCTCATCACGCTGACTCTGAGTCATCTTCATGTTGAACAATGACAGTAGGAAGTAGAGGTTGAATACAACCTTCTGACCCTGGAAAAAAAAGAAGGTGTGATAGTCACCGAATCATGGCCATCACTTAACAACAAGATGGCTGTAGAGGCAAAATTATAATGGAGTCACAGAGCCAAGATGGGGATGAAACTCATTATTACTGACAGCATGCCGTTAGAAAATGAACATGTTGGAATCTCACCAAGCGCTGGTGTCTCATGGTCAGATTCAGGACCTCCTTACATTTGGGCTCCTTGGCTAATATCTCAACAATGTGCAGCCTATCTCTTGGATTAACCTTCTCACCCAGCATGTGTACCAACAATCGACCAAACTGCAACAAAAGCAAAGTCAGTTTGGGAAATCTCCACACATGTCTAATGTCACAGTCAGTTATTAACATGAGTCACATACATAACAACATTAAATGTTGATACAGACTGATAATGATTGTATGAAAGGGACATACTATGCCCTTAAAGGTGTCCTTGGCTTGCCAAAGAATAGTCGCACTTAGAGTCCTTTTCTGGAAGAAACTCCGTTCCTTGAACCCCAGACACAAACAGATGCATTAAATTCTAACAGGTACATATCCAATGGCTTCTTTTGTTTGAGATCAGATCAGTTATCTAAACAATCAGTTATCTGAACTAATTTAATCAAGGTTTCCCTGTATTTCATAAAAATATACATCTTAAAAAAATGAATGAAAGACATTTGCACTCACCATTCCAACAACAAGGGATTTCAAAATAAATTGAAACAAGGTCCTGGCCAAGGCTGTTTCTTCCATGACCTCATTCTCCTCATCACATGACCCCAACTCCATGTCATCTACAGATGGCCTCCAGCATCGACCTGTAAGGACATCAAAATCCCTATTCCTAAGGTTTATTCATAAATTCACAGAAATAATAAACATCTGCGAGATATCAAAAACTATTGATAACAACATCAGGTGAGAAAGAAATGCAAAAATACGCACCTGATAAGATGATGAAATCTGCTGCCATGTTGACGATTTTCTTCAATCTGTCGAGAAGTTCTCCCTGTGTTGACAGCCCTTCCTTCTTTACATTTGCATTGCTACCAAGTAACCCTGAAGTGAATACAACAATATTAGATAAATGAGCTGGCTTTCCATTCATATCATTATCTTGTTGAGCAGACTCCGCTTCGGTCTTGAGTCCCAGTCGGTGGGAACACTCATCAATCGTGGCCGAGATGGATCGCTGAATGGATGGCAGGATCGAGTTGTCAGAATTCTTGTTAGAAGCAACTGAGCTGCCATTGGTCGGGGTGCTTTTAAGCAGACGTTTAGTTAGAGGCGTGAGGAAGGTGGAGGGTGTGTCCTGCTCGGATGCAGAGGGAGGGGCTGAGGTGGCCTCGTCAGGTTGGGTGAGGCCAAGCGGCAAACTAATACGACTGGACAAAGTCCACAGAGAGCCAACTGAAATAGAACAGAGTTGTCTTAATACCGGATGTAAAATAAGAAAATTAGGGTATATATCTTATGTTAAAGGTTAATGCTAAAGTTACCTCCTGTACCAAAGTACAAAAGTATTCGAGGACAAACAAAGGAGGATTTATTGATAAGGACATCAAATTCATCAGGAAGGTGAGAGAAATGGTATAAATAAAATAAAAAAATTAAAACATATGTCAGTTCATATACAAAACAGAGAATGCAAGTTATTAACCACAGCCAAAGAACAATACAGACAAAAAGGTAACCAGGCACCGTAAATTATAAGAAACGCACTCAATCATGCCAGACAAGTATAGGTGTTCCAGCATTCCACCTGGACAACAAGCAGGGTAAGGGAGTGGCATGCAGATAGCAGAGTTAGTGCAGGGTCTTAATGCCAAAGTGATATTTGTTGCCAGTTCATTCATATTAAACATCAATAATCATGAGGCTGTTAGAAGTTCAAAAACAAGATATGAGAGGCCAATAGCCAGTGTGCATTGGCTTCTAGGATATCCGGTAAATTCTGACTCACACGGATCTTTACTCGCTAAATGGAACACTTGGTAGCCCTAAATCAATGGTAACATTTGCCTAATATCTTATGGTGAAGACTTCGCGTTTTGTCTCCTAGAGAAGAATGGACAACTAAATCAAATACAATCACAGTCAATCATCAATCAATGACATGAAATCACATACCATATATACAACACATAATTCAACAAATAATCTGACATTCACGATACATTGAATGAAATGATGACTGGGGAAAAAAACAATTTATGTGAGTTCTAGTGATTCCATTTCAGCGCGGACATTACCCTTAGAATGTACAACAAACATATTAACTTAAATACGACCTAATGAAAATAACATCCATTTGAGCATAACATGCATATCCAGGTGCGTGAAACACAGAATATAGCAACTTAATCAACACCAATCATAATCAACTAATCCCTACCTGATCTAAGTACCCAAAGCATGCTTCTACATCTATTCATATATGTGGATGTACTGCCTCACCTGCACTGGAGATGGAGGCAGAGGTGCGCTGCTGTAATGAGGCAGGTGCTTCAAGACGATTCACCAGGGCATCCAGGGCTGACTGTAGCATGAGGCAACAGAGTGAATTCACAAGGTCCACTTCCTCCGAGTCAAACCCTGTTACCGGCAAGGTGCCATGACACATTGAGAACAATGAAGTGGAGGTAATAACCAACGCTGATTCAACATGGCTTAATACTACTGGTTGCAAAGGCATACAGTTAATGGATAGTTTATATGAGGGGCCAATCCTTTTGAAATATGCCACAGATATTCATAAACTCATTTGTAATTTATAGCATTCAACAAAACACTGCAAGAATATGATTGGAAATTATCAGTAACTTGATCACAAGTGAACCATTTACTGACTTAGCAGTGAATGACGGATGTACTGACAGCCAAGACAGAGCCTATAGACACTCACCATACAGCTGCTCATGACGATTTTTCAGCACCGAGAGGAGGAAAAATGACTCTTCCCACTGTTGCCACCAGGGGGCACCACTAGTACTGTCCGAGCAAATACAAGCAGGAGTCACCATCATGAAAAAAATTACTTGTAGCAAGTATGAACCATTGTCATTACCAAATTTAAGCCCTGCATCACATTTCATCATCAATCAGTCTTAACAATCTCACTTGATACATTTCACAGACACAGTGTGAATAAGAGTCTGTATGTCTTCCACAAGAATGGCTCGCTCATCTTCACCCAGGTCAGTGATACGAGCTTCTGATGCATTGAGTTCGTACACAGCACTACACAGCATTTCCATCACTCCATGCTGCAGCATGCTCACACAGACAGACGGCACCTGGACAAACACCTGAAATCACAACTACCCAATCAATACACCTGTACACAATTGAATTCAGAAAAAAGATGGCACAAGCTGTTATAACTCAACCACTCTCTGATAATTCTATCCATATACCATATGTTCCCTACAACAACTACAGCAGCGATTTTATTGTGTCTAATCTGTATCTGATTAGAGCAGCAGGTTGTAAACTGACAGATATTTGTAACTTGTGTGGGTATATGACTGGCCTGAGGTCACAGCAAACAAACGTGATCAACTTTAAATGCAGCCTGCGGCACTCAAAAATCTACACAGAGGAATTAACCAGATAGGAGGGCAGAGTAGCGAGGTGACGTACTTGATGAAGCGTGGAAAGGAGGTTATGAGCGAGGGCAGTGTCATGGAGACTGTGATGGACCAGGGCCATCAAGAGGACGACAGACTGCTGCTGTAACCCACTCAGTTCACCCGGTACATCCACACTGATACACACAGCATGGTAATCCATCATACTCAGAGTAGCATTCATCCGACTGGTGAAGCAACTTACATTGTAATGTATGCTTCTTCAGCTGGTATGGCATAGTGTCATTCCATAAAAAAAAACAAGTTCATAAGAGCAACAGAGGTTATCCCCCCGATCCCTAAAACCACCACATGTAATCCATCACAAAACAAATTATACAAATATAACAGCAGTTATCATCACTTTTGCTGTACAAGAGGGTTCACCCACCTGGCCTGTCCCAAAGTGTGTGGTGTCCCAAGCAGCAGTGTCAGGCAGGCGTCTACGATGAGTGAGGTTGTTGGGTGTCGATGGAGCTGGACGGCTAGCAGGTGCCAACACAGACCATCTTCCATGCTCTTCTGCTGCTCGTCACTCGCCTTGTGGATGTACACGTCCAGGAGCTGAGTGCAAAGAGAACATCGTCATCAGCCAATCAAGGTTAGTTACTACACAAAGTGTACAGCCTGAGACATTCATAGCACAGTTGATCGGTCTATGACAAGTGAACATTGCAGCACTGGTAAGTGCTCAAGAGCTATGGTGCAGGGGCATTTAAACCTTCATTCGTTGCCTCTTTTATACCACCACAGCCCCACGTAACCTCCACATTTATCTTATTTATTGCACAGAAACATATACTTTAATAGACAGATAATATGTAATGAAATCAAACATCTCACCCTGACAACAGCTGCCCTAACAGCGGCAGCCGGATGGTTAGCCATGACAACCAGGCGTTGCCACTTCAGGACAATGCCATGAAGTGTAGGGAGTTCTGAGCTGGATGCTTGCACAAGGACACTGTCTAGAAGGTGGAGTAAACCCACCACAACCTCTACTAGACCCTCCCCATCTAACTCCTCCCCTGTAGAGCCTGTGGCCATATTGACATCCACTCCTGGTACAGAATCTGGACTGGGATACATCACCCATGTTTCTCTAGTACTAAGGTGTCCAGCATCAAATTGACTCACACCAGCATCAGCAGCAGTGCTTCTATCCTGTGACTCACAAAACAATACCGTCTGGTGGGTACTGGTACTCGAGTCACCTATGGTAGTAACATCATCGTCATGACAGCTGTCAATTTTCGGAGCACCCGTGTTGCAGTTTCCGTTTTCATCAGATTGGGAGCAATAACCATTGACTTTATCTCCGTGTGAATCTGCCTTGTTATCCCACTGATTATCCAACTTCCCCTCACCAGGTGGCGTACCGACACACAGCGAGGCCGGCTGGATTCCCCCACCTAGTTCCTTCCTCACTGTCTCACTCAGATCATTTATCTTATGGAGACACTTCATTTGAGACTGACACACATTATCCTCTGCCTGCAGCACATCAGTATCCTTCTCCAAACCCTTAGAAAGTTGTGCAGAACCTCCAGCTGTACCATTTAAGTTCAATAATTCCACTGGGGAAATATATTTGCTGTGTGTTTTCATGTCTGGCAAAGACCCAGCCCTAGGCAAGTGCGGTTCTGCTTCTTCTGCTTTGAGCTGGGCTTTATGTGTCGACAACTGGCGCCACCATGAATTATTGCTCGGCTCACTGACAGACCTTCGCAGGGAGTCTGAAAAGTAAGACAGTAAACTGAATTAAGTAAAGTTGAACACAGAACTTATCAAGGAGCTCCCAAGTCTTCAAACCCAACATACCTGTAAGGTAATCTACAGACACATCAAAGTCTTCACAAGTTGCCTTCCCGTCAGTCCGACACGGGGCACGTTGCTCACTGGAAATCTTCTCCTTCTTGGGAGTACTGTACCCCTTCGTTGGTAAACCTATAGGGCTGGTGGGTGATGACCCTCCTGGGTCTGAGGCAGGTGAAGCCAGACTAGCCACATCAAGGGATTTCCTGCTGGACTGCCTTCGCTGTAGGGACGGTACCTTCTGCACTGTCAACACAAATCATAAAAAAACAATTATTCACCACAATGTTACTATAGATTCTCATATTTTTCATAACCACATCTTGGTTTATTAGCAACCTTAACAGGCACAATTAAGATTAACCACTCCAGGATTCATTTATTTATAATTGTTTCCCTATGACTTTGTTGATTGTTTCCAAAATATAATCATAAGAAAATTTTTATAACCTTCAATCATTTCACACTTTTTTCAAATGTATTTAATCCAAAGTCCGATGCTAAAAAGAGACATGACTCGTTCAAATCTCAACACTTACCCCACTTGTGAGAGAAGTAGAGGTACTCGCGGCTGTGAGAGACGTAGGCACTAGCGGCCGGATGCATGAGTAAGAGCACATCACACACCTGTATGACGCTGTGGAGCTCGGGGGGACTTCCCACCAGCTTACTGCACACGGTCACCAGACTGCGGCAGATGGACACTGGTAGAGATGGGCAGCCATCCTGAATACGCTCCTGAAATCCCATTGCAATACACATCTCATAGGTACCAACAGCTGTTGCATCTTAAGCACATCAATGACGAGGATACTAACTTGTCTAAAAGGTCAAGAGGACATTTATTCAAATAATTACATCATATGTCTAACATGGCTAAAACAAAGAGGCAATTTGGAACTTGATGCAAAATAATTCCATCCATCTATCTGATATTATATATTTTCATACACTACATCATGTGGGTTAGGAAAAGAACTTGTTGATTTTCCAGCCAAACATGACTGGCCATAGGAACAATTTGATTGAGAGAGAGACACATGCCTCCCTGGTCAATCCAAGGTAATTACCATCCAAGCACAATATCATCCTTTGTTAATATCACAAACAGAAGTTAACTGCAAAATATATAGCTATTAACAGGGAGGTACTCACCAAACATATATTGAGTAATATCTTGAGAACCCCAGCATTGTGAAGTTGCCTGGTGTTAAATTTGGAATGGGGGTGGCTATCACTAACAAGGAACTCAAGAGCCTTGAAGCTCAGCTCAAACACACCAGCTTTGGCATGCTGCCAGATTCTCCACGCCAGGATGATATCAGTGATGATGTGGACGTTATTTAACAGGCCACAGGAGTCCTTGTTGAGGTAATACATGGTAGGGTCGTCCTCTGGTGTGGGGAGGGACGAGGGGAGGTAGGTTTGACGGGAGGGTGACTTGTAGCGGAGGAGTATGGGTTCAGTGAGGGCAGCATCCAACAGAACCTGAAATAAACACACAGTAATGTGTCCCTACAGCATCAATATCACGAAATTTTTTCTGACAAATGACGGTGATAATGGTCTTGAAGATAGGAATCTTAGGTGCCATTTTCATCATGGGCCAAAACCCTTCTTCTGGATGTTAACCCTATGTGATACTGGCATGCAACCATGATTCTATTCAAGGCTAATATTGATATCTTCACAATGCCACTATGATTGTTGGGGACTACAAAGATGCCAAGAACAATTTTCATCTCGACTCCACCATGGGATACAATACCACACATGGATGTGCAAGCCACTCACCTTCAGGATTTGATGACCCAGTACACATCGTGGGCTATGAAGCACCTTGGCCACCATAGCATACCCTCCCATATGCCTCATGTCTCTGGCATGCCTAGGTTCGTGGGCCACCAGTGACAAGAGCAGCTTCAGTGCTGCTCCCTGGTGGCGCTCTTCTGAACTCATACCCACAATCTGGAATTGCACATACAGGAAATTGGTTAATAATTCTGGACTGGTTGCTATGACATGAAATTGGAAGGAGAACCAAAGCTGTTTGTGAAGGAGACTCACTTTGGCAAATAGGAACATGAACACACTGATGCCACCAATGTCATTGATAGCAGAAGTCAGTGATTTATTGACCAGAGGAGCCACATCACAGAGTTGCTGGGCAGGCACATCCTTGGGATGGTGCACAAGGGGTTCAAACACTTTGGACTGAGCTGTGCTACTTTTCTGAGTCGGTTTGAAAGGTGATGGCTGGTTGTAGACACTGAAGATGTTCGGGTTGGCAGGACTGAATGTTAGCACCAAGTTTTCCTGAAACCCACACATTAACACATCAAGTACCTTATATACAGGTGACCTTACTAAGCCATAACAATGACCCTCTGACTCACACCAACTCTTTTTTCTACCTGTTGATCGAACAAAATCATCATGGCCCAGAAACTAGGGAGGACAAACAATCTTAAATAAGACAGGGGTCGACGTACAAATTAAAATTTTCCTGAAATTTAGTGCGGTGAAATTGCATTATTTCGTAGTTCATGAATGAGTTCTTAGAGCATTGAGGGTGGGGGCTTGAGCTGTTAGGCAGTCATATCAGATGATATACAGTGACGGATTATCGGCCTCTGTATCGAGTCAGGTAATGGTCTGTTACCCTGAGATGTTGTAGATATATGGTATGGTTGCCAGTGAAGACATCTTGACTGAGTCCAGCATGTATAACTAGATCTTCTGAGATGTAGAAGGCATACTCCGCTGGCATTTCATTGCTGTCACACTGACTCAGACTGCGACAATCTGGTCCCTGCGAGTACAGATGAAAGCTGGTGTGCTTCGTCATCTTGGCATCTGAAACAGAAGAAGTCTGTAGTCTGTGACCTCTCTGTATCTATTAGCAAAAATATTGAACAACACCATTAAAAACCAAGCAAACTCACGCACAATATTCAAATATGTAAAAAATGAAAAGCAGAGAAAATCGAACAGTTGAACATGCTAGGTCATAACAGAAAAGAAGAGGGCACTACCTTTAAAGAGCATGATATTTCCCAGTTGGTACGAGGCTGAATGAGGGTGGTCCAGAGTGACAGTGTGACCCAGGTAGAGATGGCTGTCCTTACACGGCACAGAGCTGTTGATGTGATTGTGTGAGTACTCCAACGATGTCTCCTTCTGATGACAGCCGTCCACAATGGTGGATATCTGGACAGGTAAAAACAGGTAAAAAGGCAAGGTATAAAAGCTTCTCAAAAATTTTCAACTTCCCAAACAATCTTTCGTGAGCATGAGAAAGGCAAGCTTGCTATATACGGAGGACTTATTTCCTTAGTTAAAAAGCTCATTAACTTACTGTACAATATGTGTAGCAGCCTGTAGCTTCTCAAAAATTTTCAACTTCCCAAACAATCTTTCACTGTAGCAGTCACAAGACAATTGAAAGAAGCAAGTAGATAAACTTATGTATCCCAGTTAATTAACTGGGGGACTACAATATAAATCCAGGGGATAACATATTTCCTTAGTTAAAAAGCTCATTAATTACTGTACAATACTACAATATAAATCCAAGGGATAACATTATTTCCTTAGTTAAAAAGCTCATTAATTACTGTACAATACTACAATATAAATCCAAGGGATAACATCATTTCCTTATATAAAAAGCTCATTAATTACTGTACAATACTACAATATAAATCCAAGGGATAACATCATTTCCTTATATAAAAGCTCATTACTTACTGTAGCCAGGCTTCTGTGGCCCTGTGCCTTCTCTCTGAATGCCACAGACAGGTGCTGCCACTTATCTGTCACAAGATGGGACGACATGGACACCTCGTTCAGAACTCGTTCTTCACCCTTGTTATGTGTGACTAACCTGGAGGAAGAAAATGTATTGGGTACAGAGGTGATTTGGCTGGTATAAATAGCCACACAAAATCAAAGTTTGAATACACAAAAAACGGAAATCATTACCGTAGCACTAGATTCCTCATTTCTGGTTCAATCCACATTTCAAACAAAAGGTCTTGGTTACCAAGGGAGAAAACATGTAAGCAGTTGTTTGTCCAGGTACGATTGTCCAAGTTGCGTTTCAAAGATTCTCGCAATTTGGATGGAAGACCAGATTTCTGAGGGCTGTTAACTGTAAAAATACATATCATTTGAAGATTTATTGGAAGTGCATGACAAACTGTGGAAATAGCAGCATTGGCTTTGTTTCATTCAAAAAAACAACCAGTAAAAACAGCTATGGCATTATGAACAATGAAAGTGTCCACAATTACCCAGTCCTTCCCGTACACCAGGTACTTTCATCTTGTCCAGCATGAGCCAGACGGAGAAACTGAATCCCTTCTGGTTTGTCGGCCAGACCATTGAATCCCGGAGCAGTATCCGTAGTGAAGCAAGTCCCACAGAAGACTGGTTGCCATTGGATGTGACACACTGCGCCTCGAAGGAGCCGGCTGAATCAACAGTGGCCATTGTTTCATCGAGAACCAGCCCCGAGCTGAGGGTTTGAGCGGACAAGGTGTCGGAATAAGGCTGTGTCAGAGATAACTTGGTGACATCAGCTGTTGAAGCTACGACAGGCTTGAGTGAAGCGGTCAAGATGTCATCCGAGAGAGACCTCACTGATAACTCAAAGTCGGTCACTAATGACACGTTCACGATGGGGAACTTGAGGGCAAAGATTGGCTGGATGGGTGAAGACTCGCTCATGGCCAGTAAGGCACCAAGCAGGTTCTCCTGTTGATAAATACATGACAAATGTAAGAGCCATCTATTGAGGAACCTTCAATAAGAAGGCAAAACGCAGATAAAAGGGTGAGGTAATGAGTGCAGTATCCCATCATGTTAGGTTATGCAAAGACTGATTGAGCTCATGGGTACATAGTTATCAAAGGGCTTTTTCCATATCTCAGGAACAAGGATCACTTTCCAATGAGTGGTGGCTACATCACATGTAGACGTATCAACTCTCAACTCACTATGGGACATTGGTCGGCCTTGAAGAGAGCCAAGAATTCACCGAGTTCTGAGGGCGAGAATGACTGAGCTGACAATGCTTCAAACAAGTCCAGCAGTAATCGACTCTCCACTGCCACACACCGTACAAGATCAGGTCAGCAAAGACAAGCACAGGTCAGCAAAGACAAGCACAGGTCAGCAAAGACAAGCACAGGTCAGCAAAGACAAGCACAGGTCAGCAAAGATGAGAAGAACTTGTGATGTTAATATAAACAGGTATGGATAAATATTCAACAAACTTACCTTGATCAGCTTGGGTGTCCGAAGCAAGGGATGTTTTAAGTCCCTCCAGCAGTATGTGTATCAAGTGCTGCATGCAGTCAAAGAAACTGCGTGTTTAATATTATCCCGGCTCAATGTGGGTTGGATAACTTTTACATAACCAATGAATTCAAACTTCAGTATGAAACGGAACACTGAGGAAATTGTTCATAAATGTAGAACTCGGTGTTATAGATATCAATTTGAGAGACGGGTTGCTCTTAACCACAACACAGTTGTGATGTACTCAACGTCTCATAACTACAAAAACATATGCAACCCACCCCAATCTTCCTTGCGTTCAATAACTCTGGAATCACCATTAATTCTGGCCATACAGTGGGACATTTGGAAGGAAGTAGAGGGCTCACATACACAATAAGTTCTAATGAGGATAAGTATAGGTGGACACTCACCTGTTGATTGAGTCGCTCAGCACACTCGTGACTCTGCTTGGCAAATGAAACGAGCCTCAGTAAAAGATGGGGTATGAAACTTGACAAGTCATGGTCGGCCTTGTGTTTCTTCCTGTAAGCTACAATAAACTCGACCACAAGACGACAGACTTCTGGATGCTGTATGTCGTAATGCAGTGGTTTGATGACGTTCTTCCTCGTTACGTTACGTCTGTTCTTCTGCCCAGCTTCAAAACAAATACAATTATTTTAGCTATAAACTGTGATTTTCCATTAAAACTTTATACCTTTATAGTTATGGGCTGGTGATTTGTAAAAAAATCATCATTATAAATCATCAATCACAGCAAGTTTTCAATGCAAAATGGAAATGATTCTGATGACCATACGAACTCTAAAGAACAAAATAGAGCGGGCAACTTTTATACTCAGAGTACAGTGTACAGTTAATGAGCTACCTTTGCCGTCTTCAGGAAAGTCAGTGACCTCACTATCTGCTTCATAACCCTGCTCGGTGTAACACGCCTCAGTGTCCCGTGAGCTGGCTTCACTCAGCTCCTGTAGCTCGCGGTCATAGATGGGCTCATCTCCCCTCAGGTGCTACAACACACCAACACCAACCAGTGAGTCTGACAACAGCATCTTATATGTACTTTATACCATTATATACATAAGGAAGGATTCCAGATGCTTTTCAATATTTAAAAATGTATTGCCCCATAATAAAGTTAATCATGCCCAAATCCAACAAGCTGGTCACAACATAATTAACGACCTTATTTCAACTTATTAGCTTTATTTATATTTATATGGAATGACTGAACATCACTGATATATGCAGTAACAAAAGAATCAATTCAATTAGTATGTCAATTGTTTGGATAAGGCACGGCTAAAATGTTAAATGAAAACAAGTTCCAAGGGAAGTGGGGGTGGGGAGAGTGGTTGACAAGAATATTGGGTGGGGAATGAGGTAGAGTTTGCTGAATGCTAAAGGTTCTAAAAGGAATGACAAAGTAAACAACAGTAATTGTTTACCATGACAGCAAACGTGTGCTGGTGAAGGACGTCTCCGGCTGTCTTGTGATGTGTGGCGGCCACCAGGAGGATATCACAGATACACTTCAGCACACCGCTGTTCTCTCCTCGTAACAACTCGCTCTCCAGTACCACAGCCTTCACAGCATCCATCAGGTCACTCACGGTCACATTCTGCAAGTCACACGCACATAAAGAGTATAGATGGATGACTTCAACAAAAGCACACAAAGGCTGAATGGTTTTCTGATTATTGCTTGGATTTCATTTTACGAATAAAACCTGGTCATTAGACATCAAAGATGCATTTTGACATGGTAGTGGATAACATCTTGATCTACTACCATGTCTACCCACCATTTACACGATAACAAAATAATAATCAAACAATGATTTCAAACTGATGAATCACATCAATTAAATCAAATGTCTGACTATAAGCACACACATGCGCTACCAACATATTCAACGGCAAATGAAGATGCTTGCTTACAGCATTTTCCGTGCAGTGGTAGAGAGGACTGGAGACACATGCCAACACCAGTCTCAGCGTGGACTGGAAGAGAGCCGTCCAGCAAGTCAGTCTGTTGCTGTATTCCTTAGTGTAGAGAACGTTAGGAGACACACCATCTCCCGAGCACGCCACCACCTGCTGTAGTGAGAATATACATGTCTTATGGCAAACAGCGAAGCCGTTTGTTGATAGAAACTTGTAACCAAACTTCTTACTTTGGGCAAACATTTCATCACAAGTGACCCAGAGGTCGCACCACTGGGAGAGAAGGTCAGACTTGGAGGTCAGTGAAAGCAGGGTGTGATCTACCCGACTCGCTTCTATTGTGCAGCTGTGTGTCTCATACTCCAAGCAATCAGCTTCCAACAAGCCAAGGTGAGCATAGAAAGTGTGAGTGAATTGGGATATGACCGACGGCTGGGTGAAGTCAGAGTCCATGGTGTTACGGTTTGTATCCAATAACGAAGATTCCTCATCATTCACAGTGATGAGTGGCATGCTGGGATGTGATGATTTGGACGTCGACCGTCGCCTCTCTTCTACCAAGCAGAGCACGTGGAAGAGTTTCAAGACACAGGGCCTTAAGCTGCTGACCTGAAGCAGGGTGGTCAGGGGCTGAATGCCACCCATATTGAGGAACATATCACAGGTGGCTGAGGACTGGAGGACAACAGGCAGGGCACTGATGGTGTGACTGATGACAAATTCACTGAGACCACCCCAATCAGATGAGGGGGCGGGCTTATCCTCACGGGGGGCGGAGTTATCATGAAATGGAGGGATTGTACTGGAGTACTGCTGTTTGGTGGCTTGTAGTATGGGAAGGAAGATGGAGAAGAACAGTTCTCGTTTGAGTGAGTTGCTTCCCTGTGTGACTAGCCGCATCACGTGCTGCACAACCTGCTGACGACTGTCATCCACATCCGAGAGCAGCATGGGCAGGAACAGCTCAAGACATCTCCAACGCGGCACTGCCTTGACACTGCTGTTCTCGTCGGCCAAGCTGAGATCACTCCCCGATAGGGCGCTGTCTGACGTCTCCTGGCGTATGATGGTTCGCTGGCGGCAATTATCAATTTGCTGGTGGTGGGAGCATTTAGTGACACATCCAATATCCTGACACACCATACAGGCATCTTTAGCCGAGGCAATCCAGCCAGCGGCACACTCACCACACTGAAGCTGCCAGTCTGCCCCAGCCCCTCCCAACTGCTCCAGGACACAGCGGACTAGTACTGAGAGGATGTAGCTTCGCATGGCACTGCTCTGGGTATCCAACTTATCGAGCAACTTGTGTAGTACGAACCCAGGCGCCATGCAGCAGCACACACCCGACTCCTCCACGCATGCTAACACACGTACCTGAAGCACTTTACAAAGAGCCTTACTGTAGAGCTGAAGCAGGAACTCCGATATGACAGACACCACACAGAAGCCATGGTCTGACAGGGAATCCCCGTCTAAGTGCAGTCCCTCTAGGCTGTCATAGCAATCTACTGCACCGGACGACCCCTGGAATGCCACTCCTAATATGTCATGATGGTGGTGGTGAAAGTGACTGTAATCGCAACGGTGGTGCCGTGATTTGGTACACTTTACCATGTGTATGTAATCCACTTTGGCTTTCTTCAGACAAGATACCACTCGCCCAATGCTACTGACCAAAGTCCAGATGTTGTCCTTAGCTTGGAAACTGTTGCCAGAAGGATTATCCTCATCCACAACAGCCTCTAGAAGAATCTGCTCAAAGCACAGCAGCAGAGACTTTATGAGCTCCAAGCCATGACTGTACAGGAGATCATTGAAGAGACGCAGTGCCGAGTTGAGAATGGAGGGATTCAGGGGGATGTTGACGAAGATGCACTCGAGGAGGAGCCAGCAGCCATGGAGGATGTCGTGAATGAGCAGCAGCTTCTCCATGGTAACAGGGAGGCTGTCGGAAGCCACCAGGACGGCGTGGTCGACACCCTGTATCACCTGCCAGGATATATCCAGCAAGGTCTGCACCGTGCTGCTGTTGTGTAAGAACAAGATGCCGTTATTTTGAATCGCAGTCTGGGCAGCCAGCGTGACGACCACTCGCACGGTATAGCGGAGCAAAGTATGGAAATCAGTATGGTTCCACCCCGGTCCGACCATGTCCGTCTCCAGATGCCCGCCGCGGCTCAGAGTCTCCATTTGGCTGTGTAGGTTCTGAGCCAGCTGTGTGAGCTGAGGGAGGAGAGCCATGGAGAAGGACTTATTACTCGTTGTGTGGGCGTGGTCATCGTAGCAGAGATCTTTGAGGAGAGAAAGAAGGAGCAGGGCCATATCCATGGAATGAAGAGGTGCTCTGCTCAACCCCGCTTCATCATCATCATCATCATCCCAGTCAGAATCCACCTCCTCCCCCTCACCATTCTTCCCCAGGGAAGCCTTCATAATGCCCGGGAAAACCCCCATGGGTTCTATGGCACCCTGCAAGAATGGAGTGGTGACAGTTCTGATGGATCGGGGCGAGTTTAAGCTCGTCAGAGTAACTGGCAAAGGGATTTCACTATCTGAGTCAGAGTGGGTGGAGTAGTCTTTTGAACCGCGCCTGGCCGGACCATGTCGAGCCGACGACCTGCGATGAAGAGTTACTGATGGAGGAACTTGCAGACTGGTGTGACGGGATTTGTGTCTGGGTGGGAGAACACTTGGATAGGAGCTGGTGCGATTTTTACAAGGTAGCTCTGTCAGGGACGGATATTTGATTTTACGCTGATGTGTCGAGATGTAGGCACTTTGAAGGTGACTGAAGCATGCTTCCATAGGAGCAAAGTCCACATCTGGTGAAAACAGGCCGATCGATGTCAAGTGTTTTGATGATCATTATCATTGATAAACAAAGAGTTCTATTTAGTCATATATTTTTGCAATATTGATGAGCGAACCTTCAAATGGACTGAAGTGAGGTCAATTTTATACACTGCTTCTAATCAGACCTGTGTACATTAAAAGCTATTACAATTATTGGACATCGACTTGTTGATTTTCCTTATCAAGCCCGGCTACCATTCATCACCTATCAATACATATCCATCATTTGAAACAAAGCTGGAATAAGCCGTACCTTGGTGCAGGTGAGGGTCGGGCGGTTTGGGGAACTTGATAGAGAGAGGTAGCAGTGACACCAATAGGTCCCCAAGCTCCTTAGTGCATGACAAGCCCTGTACAGCAAGAGTCAGTTCATACAGGGAAACATCCCACACAAAATGTGTCCTCTGAAGCCCATGACATTCGATGCCATGCTGCAAGCTCAATCACACACCTGTACTAATCAATCCTGACCACGTACCTGTACGCCTATGGTGTTGAGCACTTTGAGTATGACTCCGCCTCGACCGGACAGGAGATAGGCTTGAAGGGCCGCCACATCCTCATCTTGGCTCTCACTACAGATGCGGTGGATGTCCATGAGGAACTCCCCGGCCAGAATGTTACTCACACTCCGCATGTCGCTACGCACACAGACACAAATAACACATGGATGTACGTTATGATCACGTGTGTTATCGCTACACGCTATGACATATATCACTAGGTGCTTGCTTTTTTATTTTGACTCGGCAGCAAGTGAAAACCGCTTCTCTCACTTCAGAAGTAAATGAAAGTCAGTGAGATTCTCAGTCACCTAATACTGAGAGTGAGGAATAGAAATAAGCTTCGATTCCTTGGTTCGCCAACGAAACGGCATATGTACTGTTCTCCCGAACTGCAGAAGTCGATGGCGATATACTGTCAGTTAGCGCGGATCAGCAAACCTGTAATTCTTGACATTCAAACGTCTGGTCCTGTTATCGAGGGCTGAACTTCGGAGGGTAACGTAACAACTAGCCAACTTATTACTCACATGGGCTATCTGGCCATGATAACTGCTGATCGCTGGCGTGTAACTTCACAAACGTATCAATGAGTATATATAACACTTGATTGTGTACTATGAACTAAGCGTCGAAGTGTAACATAACATCACTGACGACCTCAACCCAGTTTACATCGGCTGCCTGGCCGAATGCCAACATACTGCATCAGATCACGCCGTTCACAGCTAACAACGCAAAAATTAACATCCAAGAAAATTTGAAAAAAAATTATCGTTTTAAAACAGCTCAATAAGTCAAGCCGTGTATTTTGAGAAGCGGAACAGGTGAACACGCCCTCTGTTGACATATTCCAGGCTAGCCGGGTTGCTTTCTGTACAACCCAAATAGAAGCACTGTTATCTAGTCACATGGCATAAATCTGATTACATAAAAGTGTATGTGTAATAGTAATCAGCTCTATACAGATAACTTCTTACATATGCGTTACGCGATCGCTCACATAAGACTTCACACAGGGGACATGGAGCATCACAACGCATGCGCGGTTCAGCGTAACAGAAACCCCTTGAATTTCTTACCAGTTTTGATGCCTAATCGCATCATCAACAAGTGGCCAATAGGCACCGAGGCGCTGCTGCTTATTGACTGTAAGAAGATGTACAACCAAAATTTGTACACGAGAAGACACGAGAAGACTGAATGATTTGAGACCGCCTGCCTCCATTAAACTGTGATATCAAAACTTTCAAACCTGCATTGGGTTTTCATGATGCAGGGTTTACATGACATAGGATATTCCTTTAAGTTTTTCAATAATTACTGTGGTCAAGGTCATTCAGGGTTCATATTAAGTTTGTAAGTGACCATCAATGTAAGAATGGTCCATGTGTAATTTGGGGCTGCTAGCTTGCTCTATCTGAAAACGTGCCATAAAAAAATTGTTCCCCACTAAGTTAACATGGTAAAAATATGGTTAAGATTTTCAAAAATAACTCAGGGATCAAAAGTCATGTAGGACTGATATTGAGTTTGTGAGTGATAATCAATATAAGAATGGTCCATGTGTTATTTGCTGCTTTCTTGCTTGATAAGAAATGGGCCATCACAATGTATTCCCCAGTGTGTTACCACAGTAAATGAGATTGCTTAATAACAAAACGTGCCACTTGAAGTTTACGAACGCACGGACGGATGGAGGTTCAAATGTATATGATCAGAATCCAGATGTGCTGGAGGGCAGAGCTAACAAAATGGGTCAGTAAAGCTTGCGCGATTCAACAGATATAGTGATCATTGACATGATAAGCGCACGTATCAGTAGCTTATCTTCGCGCAGGTGTCGGATACCAGGCGTTCGTATCCCGAACTAGCGCTCGGACAAGCTGTTCTTTGATCACGCCTGGTTTTTGTTTCAGCGACATCCCATGACCACTGACGTCATAGGGCACGAGGTCTCGTCGCACAGCTAAATTAAGGCATACTGAATTTGACGGGATAAGTAGGGTTGACTCACTGTAACTCGATGACTAACCCCAAACAGCTATCCTATTGCACACATAACAAATTGTAATGGAACAAAAATCTGAGCGCAAGTAAAGCCAGATGTCGCCAGCGATACGCTATTAATTCAATTGACTAAAAAGACGGCTAAATATAGAAACGCGTAGTACGCGCAAGTGTTTCATGTTATTTTCAATCATTGATGCAGGAAGCCATCTGCTACGGCAGTCATATCTGCACAGCCCATCATCGTCTGCCAAAGCCATCGACAACTTTCCCCATCCCTCCACTAAAAAATACCCACAAACCATATCCCAGATATCCATAAAAACAAATCGAATCAACGTTAGTATTCCCAAAGGTGATTAGCCATATGGAAGCGGGGGCCAATCGAAACCACATATCGACGCGCTGTAACGATTGGCGGTGACTGCCAGAGGTTTTAGCCCCGGGTTTAACAGGGCCTATATTGCTGCCCTTCTGCTACAGACAAATGCTGCGTGGATAAGCGGGACCGCCCCGCTAATGTGGATCACATAGGGTAGTCTGTGAGCGATGGAGAATCCAGTACCTAGGACCGTATTGGTTACAGGTACTGAATACTGTATCACTTTACAGCGCCTTTGAAACACGACTGGGGTGATAGCCCACAAGTTATACGGAACGGGTTATATATGTCCGGAGTTCCTCTGCTGGATAACGATTTATGAGAAAGCAAATCCCTGCATGAGGGGTATATATGTGCGTAATCCGAGCAATCGATGACATCCCCCAACTGTAATAGCAACGTGAGGGTTATATCCCGTGGCCAACAAACTATAACACAGCCTAGGACCGAGGCAGGTTTACGCCAAAGATGTCCTGGCATCTCACAGATCCACCATCTTCCAATGGGGGAGGGGGGGGGGGGGGGGGGGGGGGGGGGGGGGTCACAATCGCGTTATGGTCTAGCTGCTGGTTAGAAACATCCAACATTATCGACTAATTGACCAACTCTCAAGCGATACTCCACCGATATGTTAACACTAATTATAGACCGCCACAAGGAGAAATGGAACCCTTAATGAAAATCTCCACTCACCAATAGATCATGTTGGTGAGAGTTTCTACACAGATCTCCTTATTCAAATGCTCCTCCCAGCAGAATGGCATGGGATCCAGAATATATAGCGGGCCAGCAAGCGAGGCGGAGCGGTGACGGGGTGGAGCGGTGACGGGGTGGCACACCAGATGCGATCACGGTCAGGGTCAGCCGGGCGGTAATATGCCGTGCCCCTGTTACCAGCGGGGAGAGAGGTGCCTATATAAATCGCGTCCGATCATCGGGTTGCTGAGAACAAGCGAGTAGTGGGCGATAGAGCGAGTATCCCACGAGCTAGCTTGAGGCTCCAGCACTGACCGAGTCATGTCATTGTCCTTAATCAGTTTTATAAGCCAGCCCAAATGTGTGCGCCTGTTAAAATCCTCAGCTTCCAAACACTATCATCAGCCAGACGGACATTGGCCTGGTCGTGTCCCGGAATTAAACACTTGAACCTTCTATTCTTGCGATAAAACCAGGAATAGGAACTTTTAATACGGATCAGATAAAACGGTTATCAAGTGCACATTTCGTACATAGGGTTTTGTTTTCCACGACCTCATCACGAAGCCCTACAATCATCATAATGTCACCTCTGGATATTTCGATAGTTGACCCGGCCGGGTCGAGCCTGTTGGCAGCCGGGTCAGTTCGATCTATCACGTGCTATATGAGGTGAGCTTATCGACTCGAAGGGAGGGAGGGCAGGCGATACTAACGATGAGACATATAAAATTGTTAGAAAACACAAGAAATTCTATGGAAATAGCCCATGAAATACTCGATACCATTCAATGTTTTAGTTGGGTTGTGGCAGAATGGGTGCTTGATAAGCCAGATCAATGACGCAGGTATCAATACTTATCCCAGAGAAATGTAGCGGACAGTACTGATACAACGTACGCCAATGGAGCAGAGAATACTGATACAACGTACGCCAATGGAGCAGAGAATACTGATACAACGTACGCCAATGTAGCAGAGAATATTGATACAACGTACGCCAATGGAGCAGAGAATACTGATACAACGTACGCTAATGGAGCAGAGAATACTGATACAACGTACGCTAATGTAGCAGAGAATACTGATACAACGTACGCCAATGGAGCAGAGAATACTGATACAACGTACGCTAATGTAGCAGAGAATACTGATACAACGTACGCCAATGGAGCAGAGAATACTGATTACAACACACCAACATTCGGTTAATGTAGCAGAGAATAGATAAGACAAAGATTGACCTGATTAAGCAATGGAGCAAATGAGATGGACTGATACAAATGTACGCTATCCTGTGCAGTCACACCAGAATACTGATACAACGTACGGGCCAAGTAGGAGGTCATTGAAAGGAATACTGATACACCAGGAACGTACGAGTAATGCCCCCTATAGCACATGAGAATACACTGATACAACGTACGCCAATGGAGCAGAGAATACCGATACAACGTACGCTAATGTAATTCGCCTCTGCAATACTGATACAAATTCGTACGCCAAATGGAACGGTAAGTCATCTGTAAGGATATGTTGTTTGATTATAATAATAATAATCGGGACACCAACATCAAAAAAAGTGTGTTATATGGTGCAAAGAAAAAATGGTTAATAGATAAGAATTTGTTAAGATTGACCTGATTAGAAAGTTACAGCGCTTTCTAGGATAAGACAAGAAAGTGGAGATGTTCTTTGAAAAGATAAAAATGGAAACGATTATTTGCCTTTGCTGTGCAAGTCACCACACACAACCAAAAAAAAACTTGGACTGAACAGTTAGAATAAGATTTGCCAAATTCCATACCTGTCGTCAGGCGGTTATATAACGGCAGCGAGTAGTGTGCTGCAAACATGGTCATTGAAAGGACCACTCTGCTCAACCACCAGGAACCCATTGCCCACCAATACGAGTCGCAACCCACCACCAACAGGTTGCCCCCTATTAGTCACATGCAGGAGGATACAGTGGGCCTGTTCTTCCCCCGTGAACTATGCAGGGGGTTATGTTAGCATTGCGTCAAACATGCTGCCATGGAGAGTGGTAGCAGAGAATAGTGATACAACGTACGCAAATGTAGCAGATTTTAAATCTGATGCAACTTTAGCTAGAGCAAATAACTGCCAAGAGAACCAGCAAACAATGGCAGGAGTACCAACAGATTAGCTAGCCAGATAATGTGAATTCATAGCTCTTGCTAAGGATAATCAGGCAGGTCTCACGAAAATTTACTAACAAAACAACACTTCCGATTAATGATAATAAGAGGACAATGATTACCTCGTTAAGCGGAGACACGGAGAATACCCAGAGATCCGAGAGCCAAAAAAAAAAAAGAAAAGAGAGACTCGGGACGCAGACAAATATTTCATCAAATATCAATAAAGTCCGTTTCCCAAAAGCAAAGAAGCTTTGTCGTGGCTTCCGGTCGGTTAGTGAATCAGATGTCCATTTCTGCGCGGTACATTAGTTACACATTGAGCGACCAGTATGACTCACGAGTGATGGTCGTGCGCCAGCAGGACCTGATGAGCTCGTAAAACATCCAACTAATCGACATTAGTAGTAGGGGGTGTATAGATCATTGCTGGCAAACATCTACTATTTAGACATTGCAGGACTACGTAAGCTGACACGCGACCGTCTTCTTCAAAATCACCCACGTGCCAGACGAAAATCCAAAAACGCTGACCACGACAAAGCTAGATATATTTGCCGCCCGCGGCAATTGACTTGACTTACAAACAATTCGGCAGATACACACTCACGAATTGTTTTACTCCATTTGTAACGGATGACATATACAAATAATTCACAGAGTGCCACGGTGGGATCAATACATTGCACATCATGGATTAAATTGATTAAAGCTGCTGGATGGACGACCCACACAAGCAAACGGCCACCTGTTGCCGCTTACTTCCGTTTGCGGCGTAACAGACGAAGTACCAGGTCAGCACGTATCATCACTTCCGTTTGCGGCGTAACAGACGGAGTACCAGGTCAGCACGTATCATCACTTCCGTTTGCGGCGTAACAGATGAAGTACCAGAGTACTGTCGAGACGTAGAGAGAGGACTGTCGCGACGTAGAGAACGTATTGTCGCGACATAGAGAGAGGACTGTCGCGACGTAGAGAGAGGACTGTCACGACGTAGAGAACGTACTGTCGCGTCTTAGAGAGAGGACTGTCGCGACGTAGATAGAGACATTGTTGCGAGGTAGAGAACGTACTGTCGCGACGTAGAGCTAGTACTGTCGCGCCGTGCGAAGAGGAATGTAGCCACGCGGAGGGATGACGTGACGCGGAGGGAGTTAAGTCGCGATGTGGGGGGGGGGGGGGGGGGGGGGGGGGGTCAGCCATGACATGGAGTGTGTGATCGCTGTATATAATAACAAATTGGTTGTCGCATCTATATTTTCCTCGCGTACGATATGCAAACAAAGTTCCGCATTCAACTAACGTAAATACAGTGAACACATTATTCAACACACGTGCAAAATACGCATTGGCAGTCAATAGCAATAAGGCAACATCTAGCTCCGGTGGAACGGTAATATAAATATGCAGCCTCTTCATATTTCAAAGCCAGGTATATATATATATGTATATATATGTATATGTATATATATATATAGATATATATATATATATATATATAGATATATATATATATATATATATATATATATATATATATATATATAGATATATATATATATATATATATATATATATATATATATATATATATATATATATATATATATATATATATATATATATACATACATACATACATACATATATTAATTTCGTTTATATATTTATTTCCTGTGCCGGAGAAGTAAGGCTGTGTACGTACGTGCGTGCGACACTGTGTCGAGCTCAATAAAAACGCATAATCAAAACACGAAAAACACAGTACGAAGTGCATCAGACAGTGATGGTTGACACGCTGTATATAAACACCTGAATGTACCACAGTTATAACAATGAGCTGTAGGCACATTAATGTAAACATACTTGTTATCGGCAAACATATCCCTCGACCTACCGGCATAAGGGAGAAAACGAGACGACAAACTAAGGTGAGAAATAAGAATTACCAGAACTGCGGCAAGCTGTCAGGAAGCGCCGTTTTGCGGAGCGCCACTGCCAGAAACTTTTCCAGCTCGCGTAACTTCGTCTGCAAACATATGAGACACACATAGAATGCATGGACAGATAAAGATAGGCTTACAGTTCCAGCCAAAGGCCAAAATATGAAGCCGAGTCACAAGAGCGCCCTCAGGGTGGATGCATTTCATTAGGTCCAATATGTCATATTTTCAAAAGAAGAATGTTATATGAAAAAATTAGATTATGCAGCTTCTTCTCCTATATTCTTCGCACGTTGTTTCACAAGCACTCGCGTCTTATAATGCCCTTAATATCAAACCTGTAATATATAAAGAGGTCTTTATATATCCGAGGCAAGAGGGGAGGGGCGTTATGGGACTCGAGTGCTTGAGGGTTGACCAGGTAAGAAATATTATGATTATAGTCCTTAAACAATTTGTTCCTCTGAAGTGTTTGATATTTGTAGTGAAACATCAATTTGTGAGGCTGTTCTGTAGCTAATCAAGTTCTTGAACGCGAGCCCTTATGAGATTGGAATGTAATTAAGGTAAGGTAAGTATAGGGTTTAACGGCACACCAACACTCATGTGTTATATGGTGCCAAGAAAGGTTAAAGAGACTGTTCAGCCCCATATAAGGAAAGTGGTTGCCTAGCAAGCTGCTTGGTAACAGCACCTTGGAAACCAAAAATGTTACATTTTCAGACTTTCAGTCGCGACGCGGCGCTGTGGTCACAGAAAAAAGATCCTTACTTCGGCTGTTGCCATTTATGTTGTCGGACATTATCCTTCCTGCTTGTCGGTCTAATGTGTGCACAATTATGCCCACAACTTGAATGAGTGAAGATTTTATGAAATCTACATTATGTAACTAAAGCGGAAGAATACACATCGTTAGCGAGGTATATTCAGAGCGCGTTATGATTTACAGCTAACATTCGTGTAGTTCATGGTTTTAGGGAGGCACCGTTATCGATGGAACGACATAACTGAATAAAACAGATCTCCACAGTATATCATGAATATTTCCAGTCAAATAATAATGTTAAAAACTTATCAACATAACTTCCATCATGTAAACTCGGCGGCACAAATTAGAAGATGTCATTACTTACGTCTGCGTTAATCGTAGTAATGTAATAACGAAATGATCCCTGATAGCCTTATATGTGGCTGAACAGTCTCTTTAATAGATGAGATTGACCTGATTAAGCAGCTGCCTTCAAGGATAAATGAAAATGGAGATGGAAAACATAAAAATGGAAACGATGATCCTAGGGCTACCAGCCGATTGACTGAACCAGGCCATTCCAGCCTCTCGTCTAAGTGAAATCCGGGCCTGAGTGGCATATTGCAGATTTGGCCCTCAAAAGGACCGCTCCGCTCAACCACCAGGAGCCCATTGTCCACCGACACGAGTCGCAACCCACAGCCAACAGGTTGCCCCCTATTAGTCGCCTCTTACGACATGCAGGAGGATACAGTGAGCTTATTCTACCCCTGGACCCACAGGAGGATTAAAGAGACTGTTCAGCCCCATATAAGGAAAGTGGTTGCCTAGCAAGCTGCTTGGTAACAGCACCTTGGAAACCAAAAATGTTACATTTTCAGACTTTCACTCGCTACGCGGCGCTGCGATCTTTGAAAGTAGATCCAAACTCCCGCCGTCTGCAGTTTTGTTGTTGTTGTGAGAAATTACGCTTGCGAGGGGGTATCTCTTGTAGCACTTTACCTCCACTGGCCAGTCTCTCCAATATCACCGAAACGGGTAAATGGGTTGTGGAAGTGGAACCGCTTGGGGTCTCAAGTCTCTCGTAATCTGCAGCCTACGCAGACTGAATGGGCAATTGTTCATTGAGTACCTCCCGAGTACAATATGGAACGCTCGACGTTTCGAACGCCGGATTTATTAATGTGGCAAACGTTTTGGATCCATTTTGATCGGCAGGGCTTACGGTGACCGGACCTCCCTTCAATGAAAACTTTATAAACATCGCAGCTGAGTTGTGTTTGCGGACGGACGACAGTGAGGTTTCAGTTTCAATCTCCAGCGAGCGTCGGCGGGAAATTTTTCGGTGTTAGATGATGACGAATACAGTGTGCTTAATTCCATTGTATGATAAAAGGTACCATATGGTGGGACAAAAGTTACTATTTATCGTGTTGGTGTTGCCCACAACCTTGATTTGAAGAAAACTACATTTTGAAACTTGAGCGGAAATATACACATCCGTAGCGAGGTAGTTATAAGGCACGCGTAGTGATTTACAGCCGACAAACGAGCGGCTGATGGTTTTAGGGAGGTATCGTTATCGATGGACTGACACAGCTAAATGAAATAGCCTTCTACTGTATATCTTTTGGATTTCCAGTGAAACAAATATGTTTAAAAATTACCAGCATAATTTTGGATGAAGTAAAATTTGACGCACCTAATAAACGACGGCATTATTTCGTAACCGCATCGAGCGTAGTAATGTATTTACCAAATGATCCCTGATCGCCTTATATCAGGCTGAACAGCCTCTTTAACGTACCATTGGATTTTTTGCTGTAATATCAATGTGTGGATGATATGACTGAAGACGATGACGACGAAAAGCGACAATAGAGTGACAAAGGCTCACAAGACATCAACCAACTTATCCTTCAGCAAAACAGTTATCTGTTTATTCAAAATATTTCAACCCGTTTCAACCCGTCATTTTTACTATTCTTCTTCTCACTGCCCCTCTAGTCGCCGAGAGCCTCTATCTTTGCCGCCAGGGGTTCTGATTGGTTCGGCATGGTGAAGCTGGTGCATATATATATTACCAACGGAATTTTAGACAAATATGGAAATTTAAGCACAAGTCTTGCTCATATCGCCAGATCAAGTGGACGGAAGTGGCACTTGAACATGTCGGCTTAAAGAGACTGTTCAGCCGCATATAAGGCAATCAGGGATCATTTCGTTATTACATTACTACGATTAACGCAGACGAAAGTAATGACATCTTCTAAGTTGTGCCGCAGAGTTTACATGATGGAAATTATGTTGATAAGTTTTTAACATTATCATTTGACTGAAAATATTCATGATCTACTGTGGAGATCTGTTTTATTCAGTTATGTCGTTCCATCGATAACGGTGCCTCCCTTAAACCATGAACCACACGAATGTTAGCTGTAAATCATAACACGCACTGAATTTACCTCGCTAACGATGTGTATTCTTCTGCTTTAGTTACATAATGTAGATTTCATAAAATCTTCACTGATTCAAGTTGTGGGCATAATTGTGCACACATTAGACCGACACGCAGGAAGGATAATGTCCGACCAACATAAATGGCGACAGCCGAAGTAAGGATCTTTTTTCTGAGACCACAGCGCCGCGTAGCGACTGAAAGTCTGAAAACTTAACATTTTTGGTTTCCAAGGTGCGGTTGCCAAGCAGCTTGCTAGGCAACCTCGTTCCAAATATGGGGCTGAACAGTCTCTTTAAGTTAGTGTCGGGTAGGTTACAACCAAGGTAGATACCGAGGTGACGTGAATGACCATCGACGCCGACCTCTTAGGTAAACTTTTGACCGCATCATCGACAGAACGTGGTCAAGCGATGACCAGTAGCTGGCCATCATGAAGAAGGGGTCGCGGCTACAACGTGATCGGGAACGCTTGATTGTCGAACAGATTGTAATGAGTATCAGAAATACCAATCGCAATATATTGTGTCCCGAGTGAATGACAGGGAAGAGTGAGACAGATATATATATATATATATATATATATATATATATATATATATATATATATATATATATATATATATGTATATATATATATATATATATATATATATATATATATATATATATATATATATATATATATCTCTATACCAACAGAGGCCGAAACGGCGTTAATTTCAGACAAACATCAAAAACAGCTGGGCAGCATCGGGAACCGAGTGCCTGTGGGGCTAACATATACCGAGGGGTTGGGTGTTAAGGGTGTACGGTGGGATATGAGGTCCAGTCAAGTGTCTATGCTTATTACCTAAACCGAACACTCATATACAGAAGAGTCTACTCAGAGATAACCACATTAATGAGGGAGCCGTGGGAGTACGGTTTGTTGAATGATGATGATGATGTTGATGATGATGATGATGATGACTTGCAACCATGATTTAATGAGCCAGCACCAACACAGCACAGTTTTAAATCCACAATTCTTCCCTGGTTTACCTAATCGGCGAACGTTATGTAATAAAAGTGTCCGGACGGGGGGGGGGGGGGGGGGGGGGGGGGGGACTTAATATCCATCAATGTCATTACAACCTGGATATATGTTACATTTCAGTCAAATGTCAAGCAGCTTTTTATGTGGAAGGTATTATGAAAGATAAAAGTTGTTATATATTTCAAATGCAAACATCTATATCGTATCTCTTGATCACAGAAACAATATCTATCAGACTCTAGGGCACAAGACAAAGAAATTGGATGCATATCAGCAAGTAATTACTGGATTGGGAAGTGGGAGAGGCGGGAGGGAAATGTGGGAGGGAAAAGTGGGAGGGAGAGAGAGGAGATAATCGGGGGCTGCGGTGGTAGTAGTTCCGATGAAAAGCCTACCACGCACTTGCTTTCTAATTGAGATATTCTCCAGACTGGGTTGTGCAATGTTTGACTGGCAAAATGCCCATCATACAGCATTGAATAAGCCAATTGCCGTGTCAAATAAATCTGTCATCAGATATATCATTCATTTTGCCAGTCTAGTTAATCTGATTCAAGATAAACACTGTCGTAACTGTGTGTAGCACGGGCACATGCCCTGGGAGGAGACTATTCTGGTATCTGTGATGATACTGACAATGAATGGTTGCAAGTAGTGTCACCGTTGTTTAACTGTACTGTTCTACACATGCCCTCAGAATTGTTTATGTTAAACCATGTAACAATGAATTATTTAATATGCGCTCCACGGATGGGCACGGAGTCCCGCTGTAGCAAGTAGGGCCCTTTTAATTATACATTCACAACTCGACAATTCCCAGAATAATTAACATCAGTCCGTTTGATCTCCCCTTGGTATTCGTAGCGTTCGCCCCAATGACCCCAGGCTCCCGATAGCAAATCATAACTCGCCACATGAAACCGACCCGACTTATGTACTGAAAATACACCTTCATCACATCACGAAAAACAGGGCCAATAATAGACAATCCAGCGAACTCATATAAAAATTTCCTCGACACTATCCCTAAAAGCCCATCCAAATTCACAATGGCAGAGTCAACCAGACTCATCCCCTCTCATCATCATTCCAGACACCGACATGCGGTTATAGCTGGTGGAGACTCTGAGGTTGGCTTCCCTATGGCCAGACCTTTCTTCGATGCCGGTTGAGATGAGAAGCAGACATAAGAATCCACCAAAAAGCACCAACTTCACCACCGTGTCAACAGTTCCAGAGAGCAGCATGCCAATCACGAGGGAATTGAAAACTGAAGCAATGGCGATATACACCGCCATTGTACCAGGGGTGGAACTTAAGTGTATAGAGGTAGTATACATGTTCCGCGCGACGAAGTCTGGAGTGAAATACCTAACAAAATAAAACTATTGCATGCTTTCAAAAGACAGCTTAAAGCTCATTTGAAAACCCTATAGATACAAGGCAACTGATACCTACTCCTAAATTCTGCTTTTACTAAATATTTGCTTTGAGTCTAAGCTGCGCAATGCATGTTTCAAAATTATGTATGTATGTATAAGTATGTTTTGCCTCAATCTTTGTATTTTTTTCACTTCCTTGTATATATAAGGCGTATGTTGATGATAAGGAAGACAATAACTGAATATGTTACTTATTTTTCATTATTTATTTTAATTTTTTTAACACATGGAAATTGATACTTATGATGTAGTATGTAGTCTTTGTCAGATTGTATCATACCACTGTGTTGCTGTATAATGCAATATTAACGTTCGGTGTCTGAAACAATTACAAAATGTTAAGGTCACCAGCTCGATAGGTGCAAGCCTCTCTGATCTCCAGTTATGTGACTCTTTCTGCTTATGTTTGTTCTAGTTCACACATAACGAAATAAATTATCTTATCTTAGATCGCGGACTCAGCTGAGATTGCAAACTCAAATTGAGATGTCTCAAGTTAAGATTCTTTATGAATACGGCCCCAGATAAGCGCAGTTCGTTAACGATAAAATCACGCATGTCAATATATGATAGGTAGTACTGAGGTAGCCCAACAGACCAACATCAGGGTTTAATTACCGCAGCTCCCGTACTTGGTTCGATAGCGCTTATGATAGGTGCAGATTACACACCGACCGCAATCAGCTCCTTCTGCAGAATCACTTATTGTCTATTACTTGTTTTAAAACCGATAAAGTAACACCAGCCTTTTATGTGACATCAAGTTGAAATCAGAAGAGAAGCTATATAGTCGTTTAACTATGAATGGCCTTATACCGTAGACGTTCACGGAGGGGAAAAAACGACGTCTTTTTAATTTTCCCACGGTACTTTCACGGACAAAAATAATCGCGCTACAGACCAGAGCGCGACTTACATGCCTATTAAATACCAGTGGAGAAAGTTAATTAGTTACTGTAGGTCTAGAAATCGTGCGCATTGCCAATTCTGAACTGAAATGGTATATATTTCATTGTCTCTATATGCTACCCCACTAGAGGATTATTTATGTGTATTATGCTGGAAAATTACTTAAATGAAATAATTTATTTCAACCGATAAACAGACTTGCACTGATCACAATAACAGCTGCCCCGCTGTTTTCGGAATCTTCGGAAGCATGCTAAAAGCGGATTAAAGGTGTGAAGCTGCCACATAACAGCTTTGAGAGTATTAAGCACATTTATCAAACGCTTTCCAGACACTGACAAAGATGTTCTTCATACTACTAAGGTCATGGACTTACTGAGTTGGCCTGACAAAGACAAGATGAGATGTAATGGCTTGTTATGATTTGTGACATATTGAAAACATACACTGTAATAACAAAAACACAATCAGATTCTGATACGATGCTGATGTCTTTTGGCAGACTTTGGTGATGAAGAGGCTGGGACCCTGTACACAAACTTTGCTGATGATCTACAGAGAAGGCAAATGTGGATGTGGAAGGGATACAAGATGAATCCGCCACTTTGAAGAGTAAACTCTACAGGCAGGGTGACTGGGCAAGCGACTGAGCAGTTTGAGCTGGCCCCAAGTGAATCGTATGCTAGAGAAAAGAGTGCTCTAATGTTTTGTATTTGTTTGACCTGGTAATAAGAATTTCTTTATCGATGGCAGAATGTCAGAGAGGCTTCAATGTGATGGGCAAAATCAAGAGTGACACTCCACATTAGTCAACCTCATGACTGGTCTTCTTCAGTCTCCTGATCTTCCCAACTTCCATCCTGACAGTGATACGGAACCTGTGTGAGGGTGTCGACAGACTGCTTGATTTAGCAAGCATAGACAAGTGATGAGTGTTTGGACATACTTTTTGCAATTAAGGCGTGCTAAGTGTTCATTTCTATTCGTCTTTGTTTATATTTTATCTGTGAATTACATGTATCGTAGTGGGTAATAAAGATAAATTTATATTAAGGCATATGCTCATGTTATGTTTTGGGGTGATAAATTTGTGTTGGGTCGGTAACTTTTGAAAGTTACCAGCCCTGATGGCTAGTAGTTAATTTTGTTAGTGCCTTGTTAACTTGGCGTTTTCGGAACGCCAAGTTATGGCGATCGCCGGTTCGCAAAATGTATGAAATGTTTGTAACACTTTTTTTGTTACACGATACAGGTCGCAATTTTTGAGTTGTACCGCCACGCTTCGCAAAAGGAAACTCGGCTAAGTGGTTCGAAGTTCTTAAATTTCACGCTACGGCTAATGACTGGGAGGAAAAACAATTGATATGTTATATCCCATGCCTACCACACGATCCCGCAAAATCACGGCATCGTATGTTACCCAATGACACAAAAAGCAGTTTTAAAACCCTACAAGACGCATTAAACCATAGTATACAAGATGGCACTACCACACTGAGAGTATTCAATCGTCAGATATGGAAATACACAACAGGTCTGATAATAATGATAACGTCTACGTTAGCACACTAACCGGCACGACTCATACAAACAATTGGCAGACGACCAATACATAGCTGTTGTGAAAACATTAGGGATTATCTATGCGGATAGCCACCTTACATCTGAACAACAACAACAACTGTTCATCCTACTAGGCAAAACTAGGGACGAATTCGCGGAAGACCTTACATAATTCGCTAAAGACCTTACTGAATAAAATCAATTAGGTTCAACTCCAATCCAACAGCATCACATAGACCCTGGGGACGCCACACCCATCAGATAAGCGCCTTACACTGTAAGTTCTGAAAAGAATGCGGAAATTGAAAAGCAGGTGCCAATAACGGAGAACGCCGACCCGATAGAGACATCCCCATCACCGTGGCCAGCTTCAGCGGTGCTCGTCAAAATGAACGATGGCACATTCCCTTTGGCTGTAGATTACCGGAATCTCAATCTGGTCACAAAGAAACTACATCAGCCATTACCTCATATTGAGGAAGTTTTTGATACTTGTTAAAAAAAACAGTTATTTACTACGCTAGACTGTGCGAGCGGATTTTGGCAAATAGCCCTTCGCAAAAGTACAGCACACAATGCTGCTTTTGTCACTCACCAAGGCGTATACCAATTGAAATATCTTCCGTGTGGCATGCTATGTGGCATTGTTGTATTTGCTATGGTCATGAACCATATCCTTGGGAATTAGTCTATAAAATACGCCATGGTATGTGCATAACTGTGATCAAAACCAACTAAATGAAAATAGGATTAAAGTGAACTATCTTGGTCACATGAACACTCGCTCCGTCTTGGAAAAAGCTAAGTTGGACAAAGTCCAGAATTATCGGAAACCGAAAAACGTTAAAGCTGTTTGTGCTTTTCAGGGCCTCTGTAACTATTACAGAAGATTTGCTAAAGGGTTTGCTTATATTGCTAAGCCTGTAAGCAAGTAAACGCAAAGAGACATTCCTTTCGAATGGAACGATTCTGGGGAGAAAGCATGTATGTTACTGGGAATCAGACTGACTGGCATGACATATTGCCAAGAATTTTCAAGTCGTACTGGCTTTTCCGTCAACTCAATTGACCCAAAACTCGCCGTATTTCCAATTGTTTGGTACTAAATGCAATTTTCCAATTGATACTGTAAACTTACACAGCAAAACTCTTCTAAAACAAGTGAACAACACAAAAAAATCGTTCACAAAAATCTTGCACTCTCTTGCTAAGAATATTCAGCAGGGTACACAATCAAAGGGCACAAAGACCAGAATTCGAATTAGGTCAGCGTTCGTGGATATTCCGCACTAAGACCCCAAAATGTAAATCTGCTATTATTGGCATCCATAAAGCTATTCCTCATTTCATCTCCATCTATTGTTTGAGTATATTAAAGCCTCAGCAAGTCTAGACATGCAATGAGATCGAAGGACCTTTGTTTTAAGGCATGAATACAGGTGATGACACGTTTCTAGGAAGGATCCATTTACCTCTCAGGGGTGTTCTGTAACCCATATTCTCGCAACTATGTATGAAAGTGTTTCATTCAATTGGACGTTTTCAGCAGGTTAACTTCCCTTTTCCATAAATGAGCTCTTCAGGTATGTTGCGTGACCATCAGAAACCCAAGCATCTTGGGGACCCACCAGAGCCGTTCCTCGCCGTTCAAAGAGGTAACATTAACTTTTTAAAACTAAAAGGTGCTCGAAGTTGGAAGATGATAAAAATAATTCAATTAGAAGGCACTTCTTAAAGTTGTTCCCCAACAAAAGGAATAAGAAAAGAAAACATGAAATCATGGTTGGTGAAGAAACACATGGTCAGGGTTGGTGAAGAAACACACGGTCATGGTTGGTAAAGAAACACGGTCAGGGTTGGTAAATAAACACTGTCAGGGTTGGTAAAGAAACACAGGATCAGGGATGGTTAAGAAACGGATGGCTAGGGTTAGTGAAGAAACACATGGTCATGGTCGGTAAAGAAACACACAGTCAGGGTTGGTAAAGAAACACTGTCTGGGTCGGTAAAGAAACACACTGTCAGGGTTGGTGAAGAAACACATGGTCATAGTAGCATGAAAGAGTTAAAGTTCGAGCACGTCACAGGATTTTCATTTTAACAATAGTTGAAAAGTCATGTCGTCATAAATGCTTGGATTGGGACAATTAATTCTAAGACACAATCGTATTGTTGACTACTTGTTTATCATTCTAGTATTGCAGGAACACTGGTATGTATGAAAGTTGCTGATGAATGATAATCAGGAAACACCTGAGAAGTTCACCATTTGTAATCCAACAATGACTTTAAGCTCCCATCAGCATATGGTGATAGAGAAAACATGAAATTGACAAAACAAACTTAAAGTGCGGAATAAATGCCCAACCCACCTGTCTGGCACTAGCATCGAGAGGCACCCGGAGATAGGACTCCCAGCATTGCCTCAGTTTATGCATGGTTGCAGGTATTTACTAGTTCCACTCCTACTCCTACAGAGCAGGTAACCATAGGTAGTCTACCTGAAAAACAAAAAGAAGTTCAGAGAAAATTGTTATTGCCCAAGAAACAGTGTTCAGTGCATTCGTGCCATAGTATGAAAAAGCATCATGATCCTCCACCTTGAACATTAAAATGAACCTAAGCGCCCGCCCCGCTTTCCGCGCAAATAAATGAACGTTATCTCAAATAAAAGTTCTGATTTCCGAAAGAAAGATGATTGGTTAACTAAACACCTATTACTTTATCATGAAGATATCACCCGCCTGAAATAAATGCCACAGGGCATTGTTGATCCCACCCATGCTGTCAACAGTTCATACAGTCATAAATGAAACGATGACGTCAAAGCAATCCTTGAACTGAGCACTGACTAGGAGAGGGCGGACAAGAATTGTTGCAACATGGAGCGACATGTTCATAACATAACGTGTATAATTACGCCGATGAGACATATCAATTCAGATTTATCTTTAAAATGAAATAATACGCAAGCTACAAACACTTACTCTTCGATAATCAATTGACGATGACATGACAATGTTTTGGGGACAGTGTTTAAACCATCAACACGGTCATGTATGTCGGCATGAATGTTTATTTATAGGAGCACATGATCAGACGGTTGAATTTCCGGTCATTGGCACACCGCTGGAAGATAGCGCCACCGGCAACCCTTTTCTTCGCGCCATACGTAATAAAAGTCCACGCGCCTTCTTCTGTGGCTTGAGGTTGCGGTTCGGGTGCCCTCCTTATTTCTTTAAACAGTAAGCGCCAATCCTCTGGTTGGATGAATTTCAGCGCAGATTGATTGAGCTACATATGTGCCCCTGTGTGCTCTTGGAATCTACTCCTCGTATGCCCCCTACCAAATTGGAGTATGTTTCCGATGATCTCTGCCAAATATAATGCCAAATCTTTGCCTAAGGACGACTGACGCAAACACCCATGCGAAAACATTTTTTTTTAATATTTGATTTGGGTTGGGGGTTGTAGTGATGGGAGGGGCAGAATTAAAATGAATTTAGTCATAGCATCACATATAAACATGGATGTGAGTCGACGAGAATAAGGCCCGCGTGTGCACATTATTAATAGCAACAATTAAATAGAATTTATTTCACATTGGTGTAAATTTTGTTCTACAGCAAGAGGCGTTCCGGAGATGCACGATTAACTTTTCATATAAAACACCGATCTCCGTGACAGACATGATTGACGCTACGCTAACATTACATAACATGCGAATCCTAGCCTGCGCAGAAGCCGATGCGAAAGGAGATCGATAAAACACAATACAATACATATCCCACACCGACCATGTAATTGTACAATATTGTACACCGATTACCGAGAAAAACTGATTGTTCATTGTTTCCAATGGCGCAGATAAAGATTTTCGTTATGAATTGTTTTGTTACTAACACGATGGCTTAAGGTATGACAGACCTGATTTATAGCTCGCAAAGCGATATTGAGAGAGGGTAATCGTATGTTTGTTATGGGTCTGCTTACTTGCAAGCAAAATTTATAACCAAAGTTTACTAACAGTTGGATGGAAGAGGACTCTATATAGGTAAAAGCTGAAAACGTGCGCGTAGTACTAATTCCCGAGATGGCGAAAGCCAGCGATAACGTTTTGTTATATCTAATGTTTGCCTGGCTTGCATGGCCATAGATTAAGCATTGTTCAACTGTACTCACTCAAGAAGAGGCATACAAATAGAGTTATTAATCAAGACAATTGCTCTTTGAACCGGGTGCTTATTGTTTAATTACCGTGAATGTTCCAAGCACCACCATGGGCGCCTTACACAATCAGTAGAACCATCTAATCCAGCGTATTCAAGAAACCTTTAGAATGAGTGTACTAGCCCAGTTGAATTACCTGCCAACGTGACGCGTAACACTTGATTGACATTCGGATGACTCATACAGCGACTTGATGCCGAATACAACACGTTCATTTACTGACCAAGAAACATGGTGGATAGCAACACACAAACGTTATGACTGAGCATGAAATCATTCTGCCACAGGCATCACATACGAATCTTTATGATTTCTCTCAATTAATGCAGAGCTACTAAAATAAATATATTACTATTCATATCAGTGAGTGGTGTTTGGAAATGATAATATATTCATACATAAACAGAAAATCATCATTTATTGACATAAAAACTAAACATTTATGATTACTTATTGAAACCAGCAGGGCAGTATTCAGCATTTTGTTTGGGCAACATAGCAAAAACTTTAAAGCGTTCCCCCATCTTTTCTGGGTTGGTAAGCATATCAAAACCAGTCATTAAATTCTTTCTCTCTTCAAATGGCGCATTTCGCATGAGTACCTGGACAGTTATAGCATTGACAGTAGCTGTACATAGGACACCACTAATTTAATTGGACATTCATTTATACTTAACTTCATAATAAAGTTGGAATACCAGGAAATCATTTTTGAAAGTAAAAAATAATTGAAACTTGGATATCCGGCATTTACATACATTGATGTACCAAACAATATCATTCAGTTATGGTCAAATAAAATTTACCTGTAGTCTGGTACCAATGCCCATATTTTTTAGATAATTCTGCTGGGTGACAGGACCATAAGTTCTCACTGTCATGCGGGAACACAATTCCAAAATTACACATATCAATAAAGTTGGTCAAGTTGCCAATTAATGTGACATTATTAGTTATAAACAAAATATGCTCCAATGTATTTTTGAATTGATTATACCTATCTTTATATTCATGATTAGGTTGGTCTTTTCTCTCACCCATTTGTTCACTTTTGATAACAATAGATTCAACTTGTATAACCCACCTTGTTGAGATACCATTTTGGCCAGATAGGCAAAGTCAACATCTGCTGTAAGATCTGCTGTGCCTGGCTCCTGTAGAGCCTCAAACAATTCATGCTCCCGAAACCCCTGAAAGGAAGAACATCCATTTATTCCTGGTCATAAAAATTAATCTCTCAAGACATGGTCTAAGCACTCATACACAGTTCAGACAGCCACAAGAATATATTCATCATGTTGATTATTTTTACCCAGATTATGTAATTATTACAATGTAAAAATTAAGACAATAAAATACCCTAAATGTGTCCTCCTTTTCTCCTGAATGTCCATAATCTACTATGAGTGAAAATCCACCATGTGATTTGATTCTATGAGCCAGCTCCTGTACAACGACTGCTCCACTTGGGCATAATTCTATATGTTGCCGGGGATCATTATCATTAACCTGGTGCAGGCAATCATAGCAAACGATAAATCAACAGAATAATTTCAACTAGCCAGGTGATGGACAGAAACATAGAATGGGATTTCATCAATCACCTGCCTTGAGGAGGATGCTGGAAGCTGTCGTTGGACTTCTAGAGAGAACATAGCGGAAGTGGTGTGGATTGTCAGACGATTCATCCACATCAATCAGCACTTCATGCCAGCGCCCATCCTGTTTCTGGGCCACAGTAACCGCAACATGTGTGTATTTTCAAAAAAAGGCAAAACACAGATTGCCATCTACCATCAATTTGATTACCATACATACGGTATATGTCAACCAATAATAACCATGTGCTATATGAAAAACATATGTAAAGTATCTATAGATGAAAGCAGACCTGGAACTTATGTATAGGCAAGGCATCAAAGAATTCATGGGCAATGAAACATGAGGTTCTATGTGGTACTTTCCTCAAGTTGTCATACCAAAACACCTCAGATCCATATTTACTCAGGCTCTTCTTGTAAAATGTATCACTGGTTGGTATAGTTGACTCTTCAGTTTTGTGTGAGTGATCACTATGAGCATCATTTGTGCCACATATTTTCTGTTCCTGTATTGCACTAAGTGTTGGACTAACTTCCACAAAGTGCATAGACACGGCATCTTTTATTCCTTCAAACTGAGAAAATACCTGCAATTGGAGAAGCCACAAAGGAATTGAAGGTGTTGATTGCTTTTTGACTTCATTATGATTTCAATTATTCTTGGGAAAAACAGAGGTTATGTAATTATACCAATGACAAATATGAATTAGTAACACTCCCATCGATAAACATGTGGAGCAATCTTTAAAAGTTGGTTTTCAAATAATCCCAACAACATTTGAAATAAAATAAAGCAAAGTAAATTATGAAAAGTCATACCCTGAGCATGTCATCCGCTAAAGTACCACGGCCAGGTCCAAGCTCCACAAGTTGGAGTTGATTGGGGGACCCACACTGCATCCATTCATTGACACACCAGATGCCTAACAACTGCAAATAAAGAGGAGTGGGGGAGGGTATAAACAATTTATGGTGATAATATTTACTGCAATTATATGTAATCAAACATATGTATTGTACTCCAAGAATTCTCTCATGATAAGCCTATCTGAAAAAGGGAGGTGGCATATATCTGTTTTCTATATTTTAGTGCATATAACTACATGTATCCCCCTTGATTACAATGTCAAAAATTTATCTTGGTTATCCATTTGAATATTTCCAAAACAGTGTAATTAAGCCATTTCAGGAGATAATAGCTTTGTCTTAAGCCTCACAAAAATTCTTACAACAACTTTCATTGAATACAACATAAATTTCATAGGGAGAAAATGTTAACATGCCTCTCCAAATATCTGACTAATTTCTGGTGATGTTATGAAATCTCCTTTGGCACCAAACACATCCTTGTGCATATAATAACCCTGGAACACAATAAACAATGAACACACCAATGATACCATTTCTGAAAATACCTCAAGCTAAGTGAACATATCATTCAAAGGGAGTTTATATATATATTGATATTTTAAATGCTTATGAGACTTGAAGCACACTGGGCTTTTAGAGTCATTACCATTTATTTTGTATTATAATTTCATAGTTTGTGATTGTAGATTAGATTAAAATTGTTGTGAATAGAAATAAAAACTTACAGAACTTGGGTTGGTTAGCACATCACTCATATACTGGGCCACAGTAACAGGACCGTTCATTTTAATTCGTGCTTTCATTTGCTTTGCCAATTCTGTCTCAGGTGACTTAGATAGATATCGACAACTGGTATGTAGTTGCTTGGATCCATTATGCAAATCTGATAAAAACAATTACATCCACTGTATTCTATGTCAAAAATTCAATTGCTTAGCCATTAGAATATTTTCAAAACAGTGTAATTTAACTATTTCAGGAGATAATATCTTTGTCTTAAGTTCCGCAAAAATTCTTACAAAAACTTTCGAGTACGAAATAAATTTCACTTCTCTAAACATCTGACAAATTTCTTGTGATGTTATGAATTTCCTTTGGCACAAGACCTATCACAGGACTCTGTATGCACTAACAGAAAGTGATTGATGGTTAGGTCTGGTTACCGGGTAGACCTACAGGTAGTAGTTAGGTCTGTTAACCGGGCTAGTTACCGGGCTACTTTGCCACTAGGCAAAGAAACTTCGCCTCTGATAGCTCCGGTCGAACGGTAATAAAAATATGTACTCAGAAGTCTTGTAGGGCTATGACTCTGACAGCGTCCGCGCTATTTACTACTTTCGATCTCTCACATCCGCACATCCCTAAGGTGGCATCATATCATCAAAACATCAGCCGAGTGCCTTGCCTACTTTAGTCTTTACCTTTGAGGCTTTGGCACCAAACACCGATCCCCGGAACATTGTTCATGTTAATTTACATAAGTGTATTCATATGTTTGGTCAGCGTAACCTTAATTAGTAGGATAATTGCATCGGTAAAGTTAAAGTGAGACATACACGGTCTGTGGACAATGCTCATGCAAAGCCGCAGAAATAGCCTTGCATCGTTCATGGCGAGTGGTTGTAAAATGAGTAATTCGACGTTCGAGACTTCTCTCTGCCAAGGTGAGATCAACGAACGAGTCGGCAACACGTGACATGCATGTTTGGTATTCCCCCGGAATCCCCGGTGTCCCTCGATCTCAGCTTTACGCCACGTTCGCTTATAAGGTGTTAATGCGCACTCATGTTTGTTTATGTTTTCAAAAGTATATAAACAAACAATGCTATAAATTTGACACTAGTTCAAGTAATGCAGATATATAACATGGACGTTGTCTCTTTACTATGAATATGAATGACTGGCGAAAAACTCAATAAATATTGGTTGAATTTTTTTTATGGATTTGTATCTTTGCAGCGTGCTCATATCCGGTGCATATGTTGTTCGGCACAGCCTGGTTGCTCCAAAATAAATCGCTGTGACTGATCAAGGATCGTCTCATATGGAAATTACACTATCCATATTCAGTACAGCAACAACATAATCATGACCTCAACACAATTTGGATTAATGTCTTTTCTTATGATATTGCTTTGCAAGCCCGGACTTCCACAATCCGAGGACAACTGTTTCTGCAAGGTGGGTGTTTGTGCATGTCATCGGCAGATCGGACGCAGGTTCGAGCCCCTGGCTCGCTGCATCGGGCGCATGGGCATAGAATCATGATAACAGTTGACTGTCATGACATAACAATTTTGTTTAAGCTGGTATCACTTTGCTATAAACATAGATAGAACCTATAAATGCTCATGCGATAGTTAGTCTCAAGCATTTGTAATCTTAAAACTGTAAATAACAACGCCTTCAAAACAAACATGATTCGCTGATACGATCACTATATTATAACACTTCTGTCTTGGGTGTGGGGATAAATGGTCTGACCATGCCGCAGGGTTAGTGAGCACTTTTCTATATGAGTCTCTCACAGATTCAAGCACTTTTCTATATGAGTCTCTCACAGAATGACACTCAGATTATTGATTAAATCAATCTACATAAGTGATTGATTTCAGTGGCCATTATTCTGGCTCTTTGCATTGGTGAACTTTGAAGAATAAAGCTAAAGCTAACTTTGTCTGCTATAACTCGTACTTCAGATCAATTTTTCGCCGATTTGGTGAAATTGTTATTTATGTGTAGTTGCTAAGATGACTCGTTTTTAATCCTTTCATATCAGTGGAAACACTGAATCATTGATGATTAATCGATGAAGACACATTGGAACAGCCTTTCAAGCTCAAAACTTTTAAAATGATGAATGGCAATATTGACCAGTAACTACTTGTGCATAACTCTGGTATTATTGCTCAGATGCATTGTAGCGTCTACCATGTACCTTATGTGGGTTGAAATTCAAGTCCTGTTAAAAATTAGAAGTCAAACTTTACAAAGGCCATAAACACTAGTTGGGGTCACTGGTTTTACTCTTATTTTCACATATCATCACCAACATAGAAGGAAATAGATTAATGAATTTTTTTTCAAATAAGAATTTTGATGAAATGCACCTGTAACAATTGTCTGCAGTAATTCTTTTCAACAGTTGCAATAAGAATTTAGAAATAATGCTTAAGCGGTTTGGTTTGATTTTCAAAATGGATTTTATGTTAAATTGTTTGTTTGTAATCTGAACTTTAATATAAATAGCTGATATGGCAACATCATATCTTTGTCTTTGCAGCTTGTTGGGGAATTGGGTGATTGCTCTTGTGATGTGGAGAGTCTTGATGTCTTCAACAATTATAAGATTTATCCCCGCCTCAGTAATCTGTTAGAAAAGGCCTACTTCAAGTTTTATAAAGTAAGTGAAAGAAAATTGTCTTGATTGGTATGATTGAAAAACTAACCTGTTAAAGTACTTTAACATTGAAATCAAACTTCATTGCCATTACAAATGAGAACATTTTCACTTATTCATATAAATGTCTTAGTATTTTGTTTAGTACCAAATATTAGCTAGATTACAATATTTGGTGATATCATAACCAATGATGCTTAATTGTTATTGCTACATTGATCACGAGTCATTATTTAGCCTCATATGTCTGGGTTCATTTTACAGGTGAACATGTTCAGAGAATGTCCATTTGATACAGGCAGTACCGGGAAATGTGGCTCTCGAAGTTGTGCTGTGGATGAATGTCAAGATGTAAGCATGTATATCAACTTCCACCTATTTTATATTGTAGTATATATATTGAAGGCATTTTCACATCATATAATATCATTATTTTGCTGCAGTCCATATAATTGATTTGACTTAATTTCTGTAATATTTTAGGATCAAATTCCTGCTGGGCTAAGGAATAACGATTCTAATTCCAAAGACAAGGTAGAGTGGTGCTGTATAGGCAAATTTGGATTGCGAGCTGGAGTTGTATATTTCTGTTATCTTCCAAAGAATCACATCTTCCATGTTATGTTCCAAAGAATCACATCTTCCATGTTATGTTCCAAAGAATCACATCTTCTATGTTATGTTCCAAAGAATCATGTTATCAAAGAATCACACCTTCCATGTTGTTATCAGATCAATTATCAGTAAGAACATTATTGATAAAACTTCAATATATTTTGTTTTTTACGCATATTAAATGTTCATAAAGGAAGAGAAAGGAGAAGAGGACAAAGAAAAATGCGATGACGAAGACCAGAACGAGCTCGGAAATATCGATCCACACATCAGGTTCGTCTTTTGACATTTATAAGAAGCTTGGTTTAAAACCGTGCCTGGCAGCAAATACAAACATCTGCTGCATATGTTGAACTCATTGGTCGCTGTAGCTCATGTTAATGTTGAACTCATCAGCACATTCACATCCTGAATTGGTGCAGCCTTATACACTAAGTGCAATATGGCTGGTTGTAGTGGAATCACTGCATATAATTATTTCTGAGGTCATTGATGTATACAGGCAGTATGATGCCTGTATACAGTGATTCTGAAGAAGCTTTTTTGACTAATAGATCATGATAATGTTTGATCACATGGGCATCCTGTGCATATCCAAGGTGTTTAATGTGATTCACGTCCCCAATGACCACTTGAACTTAGTTCCTAATATTCTGAAGTAAATCAAGAGGATGGGTTCCAACTAATTATTGGCAGGGGTTCTCATTTACTTGGATGTCTTGTATGTCTTTAAAAAAATGTATTTACTTGTGATTTGGTCACAAAATTTATGCTAAATACTCAATGCAACCATGTCAAAGCTGTCCGTGTGCTCAGAACAAGTGGTTCTGATAGTAGGCGAGTTAAAAAATTCCCAGTTACTTGTCCAACTGGATAGTTTAATTACTTTGCTGATAGCTGGTCTTATCTTGAGCCTACACACATATGCTGCTCACATTTTTTACGTGCACCCAAGTGTGTAGCTGTACAGCAATGATGCTTACACCAGGTTGATGTGCACGGATAATTTGATTGCGTCTACAGTTCCGTGTTATGTGTCAATTTAAGAGAATTTTTGACTTGCATGGTGTGACTATTCTCGTGCTTGACAGCAACTCAAAACATGGAAGCATTGATTTCTTGCCCCTATCCATGATTATATGTACGGATCTGGTAGCGATTTCAGCGTCAGAATTGTGAGGAATTATAGCTGTAACACATTTGCTGTATCCACTTGTCATACAGAACTAGTGGATGCTTGAAATGTGCAGCTAGTGGCTAGTCTTATCAAACAGCTCTACACCTAGTTAATGAGCCTAGTCATGCACTATAATCTGGCCTCACCTTCCATCCTTTGTTCATTATAAAAAAAATGCCCAATTTTCATGGCAAAAATGTGGGGTACGACCGCTACATGGGTGCTAACTATTACAGCATGTTATATGTGATTATAGCATAGAGACAAAGGAGGCTTTTGAGAAGTGGAAGAAGCATGATGATGCCCAGGACAACTTCTGCTCATTAGATGGTAAGTTGACTTCTTGTTGCTGGACAATTATTTTTATCCTTGGCTTTGGTGGCAGCTACCTAGGTGGATGACATACATTACATGGCATGCCTAGTTTTTTTGTATCTTTGTAAGTGTTTTAATAAAAGTGCAAACAGGGCACATCAAATCCAGTGGTAATGGTGTCTCATTATTGTTCTAAATATGATTTTCACTGCCAGAAATCAGTTGTTATAATGGCTATACAGATATTGGTGGCTATTCCTACTAAAAAAATTTGTTCTGACTTGAATCTCCTTTCTTGACCTGTAGATATGGAGTCCCCAGATGCTGTTTATTATGATTTGATACGCAACCCAGAACGGTTCACTGGTTATGTCGGCGCATCAGCAGTCAACGTGTGGAAACTCATATATGACCAAAATTGTTTCAAGTATGTAAAACACAAAACAACACCATAAACTTGTGATTCCTTTCAATTATATTTTCTGTTGTCTGAGATGGTGACCATTATTTGAATTGTAATTATGTATTTCATTGACTTTGTTGCTGGATAAAATACAATCCACCATTGATATGAAGCTACCATAATACATGTTTGTTTCTTGCACTGACAGGCCTGACCAGTCTGACTTTGCTAATTACTTGAACCCGCAGAAAGGTAGGAATAAATATGTTTGTGGTAGATATCTGATTTCTATTTTGGTGATGGTAGTTCAATAGAAATCCCCATGCATCAACTACTAACTTTGCCCAAAACTTGTCTATATATGCATAGATCAAATGGGAACAAAATGTCTGCAAATCATGTCTAAGTTACATTTTCATAGCACAACAGAGATTATTTTTAATAACATGTCAAACCAGTTTTACCAAACATTTCAGTTCCCTTTTTTCAATGTTATATTTGGCTTGTATATAATTATCAAGATGAACATACCACATGGATCCGATCTATTATTCCTGAAACTACCTGCCCCATCCCTAACCAAACATATTAATATAAGCCCTTCACACCTACTTATTTTGCTTACACCCTCCTCAGCACTTTTATTCTCACATACCAAAATGAGTATATGATTAAAAAGTATTGCCATTAGTTTGCAATCGATGTTGAGTTCTGGTGATATCAAACTTAGTCTACCATAGATTGTTTTTCCCCATTGTAATGTACTATTTGTTTGGATGTTCATTGTGCCTATAATTGTGAGAAATGTCTTATAGACCACTACTCAAAAGTTATTAATTGTTGCAAATATGCATGAGATACAGATTTGTAGTCACTTTTCTTTGCTCCTCACCCTTTGTAATGCCCACTTAGCTTGCTTATGCCTTCACTTACTCTCCCCCAGTTGTGCGACTGAAGAATGTAAATTGGTGGGACAAAGATCCTCTTTTCAGGTCATCACAAGGTAGTGATAATTAAGAGGAATAAATACAATTATTTATTTTGCAAAGTCTCCTTGGTCCGCCATGCTTGTGTAAAATAAGACATGCAAGACTGGAGAAAAGGTTGTTACTTTCCAATGTGACATATGGATCATTGTGTAGGCTTTTGTGTACTGGGAAGTAAAATTTCACAATACACAAAACATTGCTTTGAATGTTATAAATATATAAGTAAGGGAATGGTGCTCTGTGGAATATGTCAGGAACCTGGAAAAAAGTCTCATTTAAGATGGTGGTGTGTATTTCAAAACAACATGGGCTGTGAGAAAGTAGAGGTACAGTTGATTTGTCACTATCAATGGTCCACCACTAGCTATTGTGTCATACTAAGTAATTGTTGATTGCAAGTGGTTCAAAAGGTTTGGTTTACTATATACAGAAGGGCTTTTTTTGTGGATATTTTTGTTGAATTGTAAATTGTTTGTGTGTGGTGGCATATAATTTTGTTTCATGGGACCAGTGACGTTAAAAGGTAACATGTCTGTGATGATTGATTTATCTCTGGTGTTTAGGTGTTTGTTTCTCTGTTACCGCTAAGGTATTTTCTTGGTGGTCCTGTCAGATCTCTTATATGATGGCCCAGATTTGTGGTGAAGCATGCTTAGCTTCGAAAATGTTTGGATATTCCCCCTTTTATGTGCGTGTGTTCTGGACTCGTCTTTCCCCAGGATAGGATTTATTCTCTGTTACATCAAGTAACCTAAATATATATTGTCTTTTCATTGAAATCTCACCGTGAAGGAAACAAAATGGATGAGGCTGTGGTATGCACATGATGGAAAGCATCACACTTTTGGCTACTGAGTTAGTTGCTGGTATTGAACAATCATCACAACTGTCCTGGACTGTTCTTTTACTTAATGTATTGAACCAATGTACATCCTATGGACCTGCTGGTCTGTTAAATGATGCATGTTATCAAGCTTGCATGTGTTCGACATTGCTTATGCATGAGCCCCTCCCCAGTTCTTCCCGTTGCAGCCACCACAACATCATCTGTGCTCTGCATCTCTTAATCATTTATACAATTTCTTTTATGGATTTGCTTTCTTGCGTGTGGGGACACAGCTGTTAATTTGGTTTCTTATTGTCGTACTCTTCTCTAGTTTTACCAGTCATTGAATTCAAGTCACTGTCTGTAACAACGATGTCATCATACAAAAGGTGCTATACCTGTTCAAAAGTCCCCATGTATTTTCGCTCCTTTAATTGAGACGATTGTAAGTTGAAATCGTAATCCTTCATCAGTGTTTTGGGGTTTTCCTATTTCAGTGGATAACTACATTTACATTTAATGTTTGTATTGTGCAGTCAGATGCCCGGCATCCCATTTGTTTATTGTCTGTTCGGTTATATATGTTTATCACAGTTACCACTTTCACTATTTTGTAAATGATTTCATTGAAAAGAAAATAACATTCACATGCCAGTAAAAATCTCACTTCAGTAGATCAGTATATAATCTGTATGTAATCTTTTTTAACAATTTACTGTCGCCGATAACCTTTTTGTCTATGTTACAATGTTTTGCCTGTGGTCAGACCTGTGTTTAGAGAAACGTGTCTTTTTCCGAATGATCTCCGGCTTCCACACAAGCATCAACGTCGATGTCACAGCCAATTGGCTTTTTCCGGGTGAGTCGTCTCTTGATCACTGTGAATATCCTTTGTTTTCTGTTAATGACAGACTCGCTGTGTTTGGAGCAGAGAACATTTTATCGCATGGTGTCGGGAATGCATTCTAGTGTAAGCCTTCACATCTGTGGCATGTATTTGAATGCAGGTTGGTAGTTTAGATTAACATGCTTGTGGGGATATATCAAAATCAAACATGATAAATGGCTTGTAGATGGTGCATTAAATGCAATCAGTGATTGCTATTTTAAGATCCAGATTAGCTGTGTTAATTTGCTTGAATAGGTCTGTTTATTGGGAACTGGGGAGTCTGATGTGGCACAGTACTGTGGTATATTATTATATTTTCACTTTGTGTACAGGAAAAAATGCATGGGATCAAGGAACTTGGGGACCCAATGTGGAGGAGTTCCATAAACGCTTCGATCCGGAGATGACTTGGGGTGAAGGCCCAAATCGACTCAAAAACCTTTACTTTACCTACTTGGTTGAAATGAGGGCTTTAGCAAAAGCAGCTCCTTACCTAGAGCAGGTGGGTAATCGCAACATTTTCAGTAATTTTGACTTCAATCACAAATATCATCGCAGACACATTTCTTACGGGAGTTATTTTGTTGTTATTACTCATAACTTTGAACACAGCTCTGTTTTTATTGAATATTCCAACATGTTGCCTCCAGGAGCTGTATTACACCGGTGATCATGCACAAGACAATGAGGTCCGCAACGCCATTCGCGATCTGCTCGCTGCTATAAAGTAAGTCAGAAATTTTATGAGCTGACTGATTGAAAATGTTTTCACTGATTTCTTATGTAAATGAATTATGGTAATCCATTGGTCATGAGGTTTATTCAATGTACTGTGGCACAGGTAAAAAGGTGTGGTTGTTGATAAAAAGCAACATATTTGACTCATGCTGCTTCTACATACAATAGTTATGTTACACTGGGCTGTTTTGATTGACCAAATATGGTGTTATGTGATTTACTGTCTACATGTGTTTGACTGTTGAATTCTCCTCATGTCCTTTGACAGGGAATTTCCAGATCACTTTGATGAAACCAAATTATTCCAGGGAGATTTTCAAAAACTTAAGGTAAGATTTGACATGGGATTTGACAAGATCTGTAGTTCACGTGACCTCAACTTGCGGTTGGTCAGTGATGCATTTTTGTTCTGTTTTCAGGAGGACTTCAAAGTCCATTTCCGTAACATCTCCCGGATAATGGACTGCGTCGGTTGTGACAAATGCAGGCTTTGGGGTAAATTACAGGTTGGTTTGCGTTCACGTTTTTGAATTCATTTTGCTCCAGGGATGTTGCTAAATCAGTTTTTATTGCCAAATGTTATTCTTTTTTCTACAATCAATGGAGTGATGGGAATGATATATCTTGACCATTTTGTTAAGCTTGTGTGGTCATAGCATGCACCCTAAGAAGTCCCCCTACAATATCATTAGGTTTGTTTAGACTTGAAAACTTCCATCAATGTTATTGTTCTTCAGATAACGGGTATGGGTACAGCTATGAAAATCCTCTTCTCCGGTGATTCACCTGGGCCAGAATCTACACTAAGTCATGCAGACAAGAAAGCTGATGTTCCATTCCAGTTGACAAGAGGAGAAATTGTTTCACTTGTCAATGCCTTTGGCAGGTGAAATATCATTCTTTATTAGTTTTGTTAATTTAACCTTTTAATGATGATAGCAAAGAGCTGTAAGCTTCACAGGACGGGTTCAATTGTTCCTTTACCTTAGAACGTTATTTGTTTCACTGAATTTTTATTGCTTTCATCTATGTTAGCTTATCTTGTACTTGCCTCTCTGTTTCTCAGGTTATCCAAGAGCATTCATGAAGTGGACACATTCCGTCAACTAATGACAAAACGTCACGAGGAGTTGTGAGGGAAACACGGATTTGATGTTTCCTGTGATGTCCGATGCCTTGCGGGGAGTTTACTTCTCATATTTGTGTCATCATTAAATGTCTTAGCCTGCCTTGCACATCTTACGCCAGGTTTCATGGTATCCATACCGTCATCTGTGATTCATTTCTGCATTGCCTTCTGTTCATTTCTTGTCAACTTCATAAAGTTCAAATCTTGGAAGAGTTATGAAGTGAATGAGTTCATTTATGAAATAAAATGAGTTAATTATTCCCCCAACCAAAATAATTGCAATAGTGGGTTATACCACATTTTATTACTTGTAGGAGTAACTTTAAAATGTAAACTTGTAGGCTTGTGCAGACAGTAATGCCCAAAAAAGTGTACAGGTGGAAAAACATGGGGTGGGAAATATATTGGTTTTATGAAGCTGTTGTTTGGATTTTTAAAAATGGTTAGGTGTAATCTACGTATTGTTTTATTGATCCTGTGGGGAATTTTTTTCCTCAGTAGTTTATGCTACAGCAAAGTAATTATTCCCCTTGATGTATTATGATAAAGTCAATGACTTTGCTATTCAGTTAATCTGTTATCTGATTTAATTAGTTTCTGGTCTGAACTGCAATATTTAAGTCCACCTAAAGCACTGTCTGTTAGTTACTGTTTCGTATACCCTTTATGCTTTGTTACTGCCTCGGAAATGTCAAACTTCTCGCCTGAATAGAACTATGCACTAGACTTGGTCGTGATCTCTGTCATTTTAAAGATACTGGCCTTCACGTATGTGTATTGAAGCGTGAACCTTTACATTCAGTGCAATAGCATGAATTGGTGTGAAATGTACATTCATTGTTGGTTATGGAATCATTTATTGCAGCAAAGGGGCGATGTTCTGTGGATGATAAATGATATGTTAATATTTAGTATTTCCATGCTCCAGTCTCTCTCTCTGTCACAGTTGCCTGTCTCTCTATCTCTCTCTCGGAGGTTGATCTAAGTCCAGGCAGCATTTGGGGTCTAGTATTTTCACATGAATCATTATCTTGCCAGATACACATCTGAAGCTTCAATGTGATGTTCCTGTGATTTGTCTGCAGGGTGTAGCTTGAATCAAATGTGAAGGTTATTGCAATGTGCTTCACACTAGAACTACTGCGCAACATTTGAAATCAATTTCTCATCTTGTATTTGGTATGTGGTATGTATTTTTCTCATTAGAGATGTGTACAAGGTGTAACTTATGTGGATGATGCTAATATGTACAAGTTGTGAAAATGGAATATGATGTATGGATTCTGTGGCAAGTTGTTCTATATTTTGAAAACAAATATTGAAAATAAATTAATGGAAAACGTGAAGCTTCACAACTGAGACAAAGATTAACATTTAAAATATTTTTTACCGTTTACTAAGTGCAACCAAAATATGAAAATGGTAAACCTATTTTCTTCATAAAAAAGTCATTTCCCATCTCAGGAATAGCTAGGAATGGACAGCATAAACACCTTCAGGTGACTTGACATGAAGTAAGTCTATGGTAATTTTGGAAGGGAACTGATGTGTAGGCAAACTGAGTAGTCCATGGTGTGGTGCCAAACAGCCAGGTTATTTCAGTGTAAGGATTTTGTCATCAGTCTTGATGACCTTCAAGGATAAATCTCTCAAAATATCACCTGGGATAAACAATAACATGCAATAATGTAGTCGTTTTGCTGGTCTCAGCATGTAACTAGCAAAGCACTTTGATTTCAAGTTATCTATAGCTTGCAAGACTCCCGAGCACAACTGATCGATATCATAACAATAAGCTCAATGCCCACATTGACAAATCATCAGGCAAACAGACCATTTACAATGGACCTCTTCATCAATCAATGACTGCGATTAAATAACGATCCTGTTTTGACAAATCATTGCAGCTAGTATCTTATTGGAACAAGATCTTTTTTAATGACAGAGTGGTGTGACTCGATGAAGGGTGTTTTTATTACTACTGCATATCAGATGATACAATGACCATTGAACTGTTACACAATGATCAGAATTATTACCACAACAAATTGACACAGGACATGATTTGATACTACAGGTATACACACATCAACAGGCCTTAATGCTTCACTAATATTTGACAACAGTTCATGATTTATAATGTCCCCTCCTTGTTTTTTTTAACGATATCAAGTTGCGGTGATTTGTAGAATGACTGCCATGTTCCTCAGTACAACCATGAAGCACCTGTTGCAAATGTGGACACGCTCACACAGGTTGGTCAAGAAATGCTAGGGAGGCATAAAGCCTGGTGCCTCTAGGTACTGCAGGTACCTGTGGAGATCCAAACATAGGTGTTAACACAACAACCATCTGTTAGATAAGGAGCACCTAGTACAGTTAGAGTTAAATTCTGGGGAAGAAAAAAAAAGAAAGAAAGAAGAAGGTTTCCAAGCCAAACAATGCTTAGCCAATCAATGCGACGTCTTTGTTCCCGATAATGATTATTTGAAGCAGCAGCTTTTATCAATAAGATTAATGTCTGGTATTTCCCACCTTGGGTCATACTGCTCCACTCGGCCACTGAGAATGTTGGGTCCAATGAATTGGCTTGTAGCTTGCAAACACTGGGAGGCAGCACTGGAGGTCAGTGCATTGTCACATGACTTCACACACACACACACACACACACACAGTGAACTGTAGAGCACTGTTTTTTCAACAGAATAGCAATGAATAATTCAAATTATGTCTCTATACTTGCTGCAATGCATAGAACCAACATGGAAGTGTTGATACAAAAACATCACAGAGAAAGCAACTCACCACACTGTAGAAGATGGCATCAAAAAAGCTCTCCAAACACATCTTGTACATTCTTTTACCAAGCCCCTTACCAATTGTGGGCAACTGTACACAGAAATGGGCAACGGTTTAAAAAACATATTCCCACACATATATCCTCAACACTACAATTATATTTCAGGGTACTTATGTGGACTGTTCATTTTACAACCAGCTAATATCAGCCAAACATATCAGAACCAAAACTGGTGTTATTGCAGTGGTGGTAGACTTGAGGCTGACATACCACTTTGCACACAGTCTCCAAGAAATGGACATGCTGGGTGTAATTTCTGAATGACGATGCTTTGGCCACAAGAGGGAGAAGTTTGCCGACATCTTGAGCTAGATTTGGTTGTTGTGCAAGCTCAGCGACAATATGCACACATCTATAGCAACACACACATACACACAGCACAAAGGCTATGTATTAAACCTCTGACAGACTATTTCATATCAAACAATATAGATGAAGGATTCTGCTGTTGCTGTGAGACTCTCACCCTTCAGCCTTCTCCCATGGCTCTGGGGGACGTCTGAACTTATGGTCCATACACCCGCCCTCTCTGGTCCCCTTGTGCATCTTGGGTGCCAGCGAACCACAGGAGTACATCTGTTGGGAGTATACATTGGGGAATGTACCATAGGGGTGAACATCATCTTTTATATTTACATAGACATCTCATAGTGCTATCCTACATATCCGAACTTCAGTATAAATAGAAATGCAATGCAAAAATTGATGGCACAATGTTGTCTGTTACTAAGATGACAAAGAGGTGACGTAAACAACGACCCACAGTGGATTAATTAGCTTGCTGCCTCCGCATTCTCTAGGTTAATACATCTAAAAACTTTAATATTGGATCAGGATATTAAGTGAAGTATCTTGTACTGTTTTGCCCTGGTTTGACTTCAAAATTCACAATTTTCAAACAAGAAATTGTTTTTGTAGCTTATCCATCTGTTATCTTTCATGAAATATGAATTATGATTTATTTTATATCCTCAATATATTTGATTGACTACAGCAAGTAAAAGCTCTGATATCTCTTACTGGTTAAATTATTGTACAGAATGCTAGTATCAGTTACATAACAATTAATTCGGGACCAGAAAATCTAAAACATTTAATGATGGAGAAAACAAAAATGAACCGAGTATGCAATATCTCCTCTCAATTCTCATATTGATGCAGTGGCCGATATGTCTTTTTCCATAGTGATAATATTGTCCTCATCATAACCCAATTATTGAAGAGAAATATGTGCCACAAGTGCTAAAGGGTAAACAACATAAACAAAGAAGCCTCCCTGAATAGCCATGTCCATGCAAATTCCCTTCCTTATTCAGACCACGTTGTTATGAAGCTTCACCTGTTTATCGGTATGTAACTCCATATCATTGTCTCTCAGTCGCTTGACCACACCAAACGTGGCTGGTCCGGTGTCCAGATCGCTGTACTTCTGGCTATTCTCCGGCTGAGCGGCGACCCCATCAAGTCCTTGTCGCACTTGGTCCAACACAATGCTAAGGCTCTCCTGACCTGGTATATCACAGAGACAGTACACTCGATTGTATTACCTTACCATGCATTCTACCAATAAGAATGGTAAAGGTACTTAGAACAAACATCTCATGTATATGAATTTCTCAGGCCTTGTTTTCCCTATAACATCAACATACTATATTTTCTCACCATAAGCTTTGACAACGTTGGCCAAGGCAATGGCTGCCCCTTGTCTGACCGAGGCTATATTGTCAGCCAGGTTACCAAAGAAGAGTCCATACAAAGTATCCATACTGGATCTAACAAAGGATTATGAAGACACAATATCACTATAACACATATATAACATCATACATATTTGGTAAACATTATATGTTTCAATGGAAACAACAAATGATTTGATGCATAAGCATAAACAAAGCTTTAAGCTCCATAGGCCATATGTCTGTGTTTCCCTACAGGGTATTATATGAGATTGATGGAAGAGTTTAGACAACCACATACCTGCATTCCTCCGGGAAGCAGAGGACAAAGTTGCCACACGCAACACACGAGGCATCCCTGACAGGCCAACTCTCATCCTTAAAGCACACAATGAGTGCCTCGAGCAGCTGAGGCACATAGGGTCTCACAACATCCTTGCCGATCTGTCATGGAAACATGCCCGAGGGACAGGTTGATGAATAGAATAAACTGGGAGACTGTGAAATGTAGACCACTAGTAATGATTGCACTAGCAGTAATAACAGACCACATTCAGAAGACCACTTTGTTGAAGCTATATGATGCCAGATGACATATCATATATAACAGGGTGGCATTTGGTGGTTCCTGAAAACACCCTCACCTTGGCTCCCAGTTCTGCTATACAGGCACAGGCAGCCTCTCTTACGGCATGGTTGTCAGCATCAGATTGCTGGGTGTAGAACTCGACCTGCACGTCATATTACCACAGCAATCATTAGATATACAGGTTATTAACACAAATTATCATGCATTTTGAACTGTGATGGAAGTTTGTCATGTTTAGACAGGGAAAGCCAATAAACACTGGAAGAAAATATACATGCCAGAACTACAGATTCAATTAGCAAAGTTAGCAATTTTATCAAAAACATGAAAGATAAAAAAAAAAGTTTTGAGGGCAAAGGTCATGATTCATATGACGACTTAAGAATAAGGTAATGACTGACCACTTCTTTAATGTATGTCTCCACCAGCTGTACACCCTGACCCTCTGTCAATTTAGCCCATGTCTGCTGGTTGTAGATTCTCACTCCCTCAGCCACGTAGTAGCTGCATAAATCATATTCATTTTTATGTATTGAAATGTATATTTCTAAATCAGCTGTCTTTTCAAACACCTTACATGAATTACGTTGCCCAATAAATTCAGGTTACTTAATGATACAATTTAAAACACGAGCAATTTTCAACAAAGAGAAAGAGACTGTTAGCTGCTGCATATGGAGATATCTAATTATAGAGCTCCTGGACTGAATGCAGACTGAACTGATAAAACAGAGTATGATTACCGGTTAAGGCAGAGTGCAGGAATAAGAGAGGAGTAAAAGTTATGACGAGCCTCTTCTGATGGCAGACCTAGTAGGAACTGTCTGGCGGCCACAGATGCAGCCAATCTCACCTGTTTCATGTGTAACATGTTATGGTATTTCATACGGAGTCAGAAACAATAAATTTACCAGGCTATTTCGAAACTCACCATAAAATAAGCCAATTTATGTCTGGATGTTTTATTTTGAAGACTATACAAGACTCTCACTTAATATTTAAATTGCATGTCCATATAAAAACAAATATTCATGACAGTAGTGAGTTTAAAACACATGCGAGTCACCTGGCTCCAGTTGTCAGCGAGTCCGGCGGCGAGCTGCCGAGAGAACTGCTCACCGTGTTGATACACTGCATTGTCTTCAATACTGACACTACTGGCGCCACCTGTAGCACATCATAACAGACGATAGCTTGAAACCAGGAGTCTGGTGACAGAGTACAGTAGGTAATCATTAGTTAACCCAGTCAGGCTGATATACAACACCACTCTCATGGAAAGCTTTAAATGACAATTGAGGCTTGGGTAAAATGATTTTGTTAGTGGAAGGTGCTCTCAACATATCAAACTGAATATCACAGCGAATCTAATTCAGGACCTTGACGTAAAATGTTTAGATATGTTACAAATGTAAAAACAAAGGAGGGGATGAATGTGTCTGCCATTGATTCACGGTACAGTTACTGACCATCAGTTGGGGTATTACAGCTGACAAGAGCACCACATACGTAGTAGCCCGTCTCTCTGACAAAGCGGTTGGTGTGAGTCAGGGTCTGGAATATCAAATCTAAGAGCTCAGCATCCACATATGGGTTGAATTCCTGACCACAACCCTCAATGGAAAACTGCAGACATCTGCAATGAGAACAATCTCAACATTACTTAACTTGTAGTGAAAACAATATTCACTGATTGGTATTATTGTGGATTATGCTCTCACTTCATCCAGTTTCCAAAGATTTCCATCCAGCAGTGTCATGGAAAATCTGTTCGGCATCAGCACTATTTCTCCTCTGGTCAAAGTGCACAGATAAAATTTAATACATTTATTAACAATTCACAACAAATTACAGTACAGGAAATAACTCACAACTCCACAGCACAAACAAAGATGGCCAGATGAATTGTACACATTATATACCTTTCTTTCAGGTTGACTTGAAGCAAGTTTCTCAACAAGTTTTTCAGTTCCCTGCTGTTCAGAAAGTTCAGCTTCTGTCAGTGGTTTGCGTTCAAGGTTACTGCGAATACCGTCAACAATTCTGCATTTGATGTCAGTGTACACTTGAATACCATTGCGACGACACAATGCTCCAAGGGTTTCGCCTGAGGGGAAACATCCACCGTAAATAATTGCAATGCTGTTTGATATTGGATTTGTGAACAGCATATTAAACGGTAAAACATCTGCATCGCGTTATGATATTGGCACTACAAATGTACATCATAACGTAACCCAAAACAAACCGCTAGTCATTCTATCATGCGTTGTTTCTTCGAACAGTTGGTGTTGTTCGTGTTAAGTTACTGGAAGTTATTAATAAAAAGAATGCATACCTGCGGACAGCCTCACTCTAGATTCAGTGTGCTCTAACAAGGCCATAGAAGTTTTCAGCATGTAATTAGCGAAGTCGTCCGTGCATCGTCTGCTGTCAGAGAGCATCGACTGAGCAGCGAGAAGTGCTCCATGCTTCGATTCCCACGGCTCTTCTTTGGAACACAATAAATTTTGTAAAACAACTTCAAAATCTCTAACTGCTGCGTCATCGGCGTCTTTGAGGTGCTCTTCCAATGATCGCACTCCCTTGTCACGTTCGATTTTCGCTTGCGAGCAAAGCAACTCAGTGATTTGATGCGCCATCGCTCGATTGCAATGTTAATGGAACACCGATTGAGACATGCGCAGAAAAGCTATGTAATGCTGAATTAGCTCAACGACCGACGTAAGCGGTATTCACCATTTAACCATGTTAATGAGGCATAGCTCAGCGTATATCTATATATATATATATATATACACACACACACACATATATATATATATATATATATATATATATATATATATATATATATATATATGATATATATATATATATATATAGATAAATATATATATATATATATATATATATACATATATGCTTAGATATATATATATGCTTATATATATACATATATGCTTATATATATATATTTATATACACACATATGCTATATATATATGTATATACATATATATATATATATATATATATATATATATATATATATATATATATGTGTATATAAAGATGTATATATAAATATATGTGTGTGTATGTGTGCATAAATATGTATGTGAAATAACTTCAGTGAAACGGGCGACACTTTTGTTTAACAGTATAATCACGCAGCATTAATAATGGACATGGTTGGTAGTCATTTTGTAAATGTGTTTGTCCACGTTACAGTAATGGCATCTCTGAGAAGAACTTATGATTCAGCAATCTAATCTAACCCCTGTGAAAGATACCACAGCTGTCTATATATACATGAACGACACACAATTTTCTTCCTCTGCTAACTCAAGATGTAAGGTAGGCAAATTTGATTATGATTTAGCAGATCGAAGCTATCGAGCAATAGTTAAAAATGTGTCGTGAAATGTACATACAATGGATGTGTTCACAATTAACTTGTACCATGTTTTTTTCCATTAGATTATGGCTAGGTGAATAGTCTACGAACCAGCCTCAATTGTTTTGGACAATAGCAAGTCTTCTCAATAAGGTATTTTCTGTTATGTCTGGTGTTCCATTTATTCTTCAAGGTTATGGATTGCTTCTGCCACTAAATAGCTTACAGAAAAAAATACTCTCCATCATCAATTTTATAAAGTACTGTCAAAACAAATCTTGAGCTGGTTTTGCACTGGTTTGACTATGGCTTAACATGGACCTAGATATTTTCACTAAAAGGACTTCTTTAAAGGTTCCAGTATCTCTTCACTAGAGAAACCTGTTGAGTAGGTGTGCTCTTTTCATTTATCTAGCTTTGTGAAGATGAACTAATGGAAGAGTTAAGTCCAATGAACTTTTCCATACAATTCCATAATTTTTGGCATTATTGCTCAACCTCTTTAACGACACTTATACATACATAAAATTTATTCATCTTCAAAACAATGATTTTTCATAAATACTGAGGATGACTAGTGATGAAGTTAGGCCACATGTCATTTGCATATACACATGGCAAACAAATGAAAATATACACATGAACAGCAGCCTGAGCAAACTGTTTGCAAGCTACTATAGGTGTTGACATATCAAGAACACACCTAGCAAGTGAAACATTCAAGTACACTACCAATATTATCACGTAATATGAAGAATTACATTTTGATTTTTTTATACTTATTTGGCGGTCTCCCATAAAAGGACATGTGACCGTTAATAAGGAGTTCATGGCATAACATCGATTAACCAGCACAAACATCGGGAAGAAGTAATCGGAACGGGATTACATGGTCAAAGTTTGAAAATCAGCAAAGCACCAACAGCACTCCTGAGTGAGTGGCTAATTTCAACATCCATCTGATTTTCTGTCACTCTTCCATTAATGGTTTACTGAGAAGGTGCAGAGGTGGTAAATAGGGAAAAGAATTCACTAGGATGAGCTTGATACTGCCAGCTTCTTGAGGTGATCCATGAAGACTTGAAGACTGACATCATCAGTAAGTACATGGCCACCACCTTCCTATAAACACACATCACATGTTCTGTTAAACATGTAAATAATCAATAGTTCGACAGTTTAGTCTGGTCTGGGTGTATGGTGAGCACATATGGTACTAATTGCCAGTATTATAGACATATTCATTTTTCATTCATTCAGAAATAGTTTTGCTTCCTAAGCCATGCACCTTATCACCGCAGCATTTATATAATCTTTGAATACCCGACAATCATAAAAGGGTTTTCAAAAACTTAAATAGAATAATTGGGAAGTTAACACCAACAACCCAACTAACTCCTCATCGGGTGATTATTTTAATCCAGTTACAGTTCAGGACAAAATCAACTCTACACCCAGATCTAAGTAGAAGGTACTACAGGCCATATAACATGCCATAGACTTAGTCATGTTGGTTAAGGCAACAGAAGTAGAGGCCATGTTCTGCTATACCCAGTAGAGTAATACCCTTTTAACATATCTAAAAATATAACACTGATACATCTATTGCAACGGACCCTTTCTAGCCCAGTTCTTAACTACCATACATCATACATCCGGCAGGCAAGCAGTAACCAGCCAGGGGGGTACCGCTAGAAAATGAAATGCCATTCAAAGCAAAGCAAGTTCAAACCAACCCAACCACCGCATCACCCTGACCACACAGAGCTTATCTGGTTCACACGGGACCTGCTACCAATGCCCCATGATACAAACACGATATGATCGCAAAACAAACCCCGTTTTGTTGAGACTCAGTGGCCACCATAGACTGAAACCATGTATCAACTCACAGTGGTCAAAAACACAACAAAACAGACATCCGCCTCATTGAGGTCAATGCCAGGAAGCTGCCGTGTCAATGAACTCATCACAGGGAACAGCATCAGCCAGGAAGCATTGAAAGCCTTGTGTTGTTCTATGTACAATGTATGCAACAGGGTAAGATGGGTTAGAAAAAAAGTTAGTGGTCTCAGATCATCAGAATCTGCATGATAACTTACCTGGCCCCAGGCATACATATTGTTGTGTGTTTGTGAAGGATTCACTTTGGAGAGCAAGAAGCGAGCCTATGTAAAACAAGAAGACGCTAGGTAAGCAACTCGTCCAATGGCAAACACAACAAATGTCACATCAAGTTATCATGAATATCCTAAATCCATGGAAAATTACATTAAACATCAGCATATAGAATTGTCCATTACCAAACCAAATGTTTTGAGCATTTACACCTTTGCAAATTGGCTAACCTTGTAGTATTTAATTGTCACAATTAGTTTATAAATGGGACTTAATTTTCCATTATGAGGAGTAGCCTACCTGGGAGCCGCCAGAATGGGTGTCGATGAAACGAGGCATAGGGAAGCGCGTTTGAAGGATCTCCTGGGCATCATCCATAGGAGCTTGTAATAGCTGTTTGAAGTTCTCATATTCAGGTTGATCCTGGTATCCTGCCTTCCTCCACTCAGCCACAGTCTGTAGAAAACCACACAAACATACTCTGTGTAAGACAAAGGGCTACAAGTACGAGGATACAGCATCTTACCATGAGGTGCTGGACCTCAAAAAATAATTGCACAGAAGGCAGGCCACTTAAAAGCAATCAATACCTAGTGCTGTTCCAGTGTAAAGGATGGAAAGCAATTCAAATAAATATAGTTAACACCATCAAGCAGATGACAGAAACTCACCTCTCCATGGTAGATGAGAATCTGGAAGAAGGTGTCAAGCAATAGGATTCTGTCTGGCGTGATGGAACTGGTATCTAACAGCACCGGCTGAAACATAACAAAACCAATAAGCAGTGTGGTAATGCCAGCAACACTCCAACTAGAACCATATTTGGCATTGAGTTATTTCCAAAGAGTAAACACTGGTGCAAGTGAACTGCAAGTGATTGACAAAGCTAATGACACAGCAGAGAATCCTTACCTCTGGTGGACCATTAAAACTATAGGCATAGAGAATCGGTTGAATCATTATCAAACTCTGGGTGAGGTCTTCCACCAACAATGTATGTCTGGCCACAAAAATAGATAAACAAAATTATAAAACACATTACAAGGAGTCAATGCAGTTAAAGTAAACGACTGAGACTTTGTGTCTACAGCGATGTGTTCTCTCCATTTCACCTGTAATATGAGGTTTCATCAGGACTGTTGTTGAACACTTGTAAGAACTGTGATCGTCTTAAATGGAACATGAACTGTGGGTAAAGGGAGAAGCTCTCAGAGAATCGGAATGAGTTGGGATCATCCTTGTGGTAGTCCCCGAATTTCTGACACTGTTGACAGACAAGTTTATGGAATATCATATAGATAATCCAGAAATCACATCAAATGTGTTACATATCATTCAAGTTTACTTCTTCAGTAGAGGTAATCATTTCTCTTTAGTTTGTTGATTAGTCAACAGAGGATCTTATAGAGCCAATGATGTGCATACATAGTACACAAGAGACCGCAAGTATGCAGCAGCCAAGCGACCTACCAGTCTGATGAGCATGCGGTCGAGCCAGCGTAACACGTCAGGCCCGTCATCAGTCTCCGCACGGAAGATACCAACACGCGACATGAGTACGGCGGCCGCCTCCTGGTCAAACCCGGCCGAGAGATGCTGTGTATTTACAGATGCATCCACCCAACTGAACAACACAACCACAAGGATACCAATGTAGATTAGGCTGATGAAAACAATGCAAACAAACCATCAGAGGGGTGTTAGAAAACAAACCACATCTTGATCAGCATGCTGTTGATACGAGGCATCATAGATTGATCAACACAGGAATAGCTGTACTGGTTTTTGTTATGCTATTTTAGTTAATGTCATAAGCTTTGAATCATCCGAAAATATTTGTCATCTGAGCAGATTTCCACAAATTCTTTAATCTCATTGAATGGCACATTATACAGTACCCATTGTGACTCACTTTCTGGCCACTGTGGTGACACGAACTCGTTTCTGTCCACTTGAGTGCTGGTAGTTAGTGATGAACTGAACATAACCCCGACCACCCTGGGGTATGGGTGCATTATGCTGGTTTACAACTTCAAAGTAGAAAGCGTATGTGCTGTTAGGGTAGATACCACACATCCTCCACTGGGTGGTGCCACCCATACCCAGCTCTGTGTCAGAAATGCTGGGACCTTTAGCGTCGAGACCGATACAGGATCCTATACAGCCTTGCACCTTCAACTCCCGTGAAGTCTGAAACATTAATCGGAACGCTACATCTACACTTATTCAAACTGCTATCAGAATATGACGGTTGAAATGTAAATGCGAAATATGCTCACAAAGTGATACGAACCTTGATTTCTACGTTAGCTCCGAACGCCATTTTGAACTCATTTTTCATGTCTTTGGAGAAGACTCGTTGGAAGGTTTGCTTGAAGAGTGATGTGTTGAACGAGTCTCCCATAACCATCTGTCCCCTGCAATACCGCAACGATGAGAACTATGGATTGTGATGTTATGTAACATTGGGGTTGATCATCACCTCCAAATATGAAGTGAAACCATAACGATAATGGATGGGGATTATTTTTATGGTTGGACAATGGTTGGACAACTGGCAAAAGGTATGAAAGAAAAAGGAAATGTTTTGAAAATCTTCCCGCCAACTCAGGTCGAGAGATTTTTCCTGTAAAAAGTGTTATGATAAGGTTAAGTATTTTGATGAACCGAGAAACAAGTTACCCTGTGAGGTTGGGGAGATATTTCATCTCATGCAGGCCAGTCTGGTCAAGGGCACACGAGTAGATGTCCACCAGGTGGCCGTTGTTGGCAGCTCGGTTAGCCAAGCCCTCATAATGCTACATACAGGGACACAAACAATACTCAACGGTCTGCCATAAACATCTCACAAGTCCATTGATATCAATTAGATAATCAATGAAGACATGATCTATGATATGATATTCAACATAATTAATTTCAACCAAGAATTTCCTCCATTGGTTAATATTTGATGGATGTTACAGATTAGCAGGACTAACCTTCATGGCTTTTTTCATGAATTTGACGCTGTCCTTTTCGATGTCATGGTGAGAGCGGATGGGGTTCTTGAGCTCATCTCCGACAACGATGCCAGGTCCCTGGGTACAGGCTCCGCCCATGAAACACATGACGCGAGCACCTGTGTTCGGATAGGTGCACTTAAAACACAAAAAGATAAGTATAAAGTAAGACTCGCTCATAAAGCCGGGGAAAATCAGTACTGCGAGATGATCACCATAAGCAACTATCTAGATCGTGGAGGGCGTCAAGCAGACAAAACAAAAACCAACATCCAATCCTATGCATATCAAAGTGTCCTAAAATAGAATATAAAGTTTTGGGAGATCGATAAAGTTAAATTACCTCGAGGAGTCCTACAGCAATTGACAGGGCTACACCAGTAGATCTGAGGGGGCGCTTCCCCTGGGGCACAGGCCAAGGATCCCTCTGGAGTTCTCCCAGCAAGTCTGTCAGTGCCATGTCACACTTGTGTACAGGTTGTAAAAATCTGTAAATTTTATAAACATACATGTTAATCACATGTATAAATATACATAACATTGTGATATTTCAAGCATAGGGTACTAGTGTCGTGGAGACAGGAGATTGTGGGAGTACCTGTTGGCAGGCAGTTGGTGAGGCTGTGGGTGATTACTTGGTTGTTGTCCGCGGTTCTGTGGCTGTTGTGGAGCACCACGACCCAATCCTAGCATCTCCTAATAGTTAAATACAGACAATATCATGCTTGAGAGGCATCCTCAAGGTTATACAAGCACATTCCAATAATTTTTATCTGTGTAATCCTCTACATAATGGTTTCCAAATGGGTAGTCCTGGATCATAAATCTAAACATATTTTACAAACCATGCATCCAAATATTTCATCATTTGGTAAATATTTGATCACATTAGAATTTTTTCTTTACGGTGAATCAAGAAAAATTCGGTACCTGGATCTGTTTAGCTGTTAGGTCCTTGGTTCCCCGGAATACATAGCTCTTTGAGTAACCCTCACATCCCAAATCATGGACTTGCACCATCTTACCATATGTTATGAGTCCAATGAGGGCATTAGGAGGCAAGAGGCTAAGAGACATTTGCAGTGACTCCTGTTACATCAACAACATCCATTTATATTATACCGTTCATATAAAAAATAAAACAATAATTGTGTGGGAAATGGGACCAACGGTTGTAACAATAATGAGGGAAAACACTGCAAGCTTCTTGTGTTATTACTTTAACAGCCTGGAGGTCTTCTTCATCCATACAGGTGTCGAGGACAATGAGGAAGACAGGAGGGTTACAAGAGGAACGAGTGAGCGTGTACTCTATGGTGGAGAACTGGGGTATGAGTTCAGCTGGCTGATGCTGCTCTGAGATGGCAGCATACTGTGGAGGGAACTAAATGAACACACATACCAGATGTAAACATACATACAGCATGCTGATATTCATCAAAACGAGTCAATGACTGATTAAAAAATATTTATAGGCTTCAAGTGCATGACAGTTACTTACTGGGTTTCTTTGGAAACAAAAGTTGCATGACCACATTTTGGCTCTGTAGTCCACCTGGCTGCAAACCAAATATGAAGTGAAACTTAATTTCAAATTATATTAATCATCACAAACAGAAGAATACTTTTAGCACAACAAAAACAATATATAACCAAAAGCCATGAATGTATTTAGGTTTTGGTGGGTCGTTTAGAACTTATAAGCAAGAAGTGTAAAATTATTTCCATTAATAGACTCACCTGAAGGGATTGAGAACTGCCCTGCAGTTTGGACGTGTACACAACACTGGATCATACTGAATGGGAGGTAGATCCGCTCTCTCTTTTATTGGGGTGTAAAGACAACCGAGAGGAACCACCATTCTGGTGGCCTCAAGTCGACTAGATGGCCAAACATTCCAACTAAACCTAACACCATCTCGATCTTCATTCTGCTGAATGAAGTCTTGAAAAGTTGCCATTGTTCCTAATCTGAATAAAAAAATTAGATTGAGTTACTTTGCTTCAGAACTACCGACAAAACAACAAATTGGCATTGTGCACTAAACTTCTAAATCTAAAGCAGTAAAGGGTCCTGCAATTGTCTTATTTCGTTACCACTTTCGAAAAAATACACGCCACACCAACCATATATCACAATAGTCAGATACTGTTAACTGAATAGGTCGACTGTTCTGATCATCCCCGTGGTTATTTTTCATTTACATAATTCCAGCTGATCCCCAAAGAAGCGAACTGCACTTATTGACTTACCCACAGTAGACAGTGTATTGAGATCACTGTATTGTTAATTTTACAATGGACAGTTTCAAAAGGATATTCAAACTAAAGAATAATACATTATTTACCTGCAATATCAAAATTTCGTTCGAAATAACGTTACTGTCGTATTTATACGAATACAGCCCACTTGGGTTGTCACTTCTATCGACGCAAACGCTTTCCAACTCACCGGATGATTGGATATGCCACGTTGATAATGACGTCATTTGTTTCGAAGGAATTCCGAAATTCTCCTTGTATTCGCCAGGTGGCCACATATTTCTCGCGCTTCCGCGACACAAGACACACGCCACGTACCATGGTATTTGAAATCACGATAAGTTATTTATGAGACAAATAAATCTTTATCTGATAAAGAACCAGTCGTTAATCAAAAATTAAGATTTGGTTTTTCATACACTAATGGCATTCACTGGGAAGCTGGAGCAAGTAATGATAATGATGATTTCGTATGCGCTCTTAAAAATGATTTTTAAAATTTTGTCTTGAAGGCATGCAGTTCGTGGTTTCCGAATGTCACACGACAGCGAATTGCATAATTTTGATCAAAGTTTACGGTAACTCTCAATACACGTAAATCATTAAGAATGTCTCTGCGCTTGATCGCAAGTGACCAGCTGGTTTTGTATGGCACTATGAGGTTGGATAGGCATGTAGATGCCATGTTGTTCAGATCCATGGCTACAAGCAAGATGATCGTATATCCGGACTCCCATTGGTAGCAACTGCAAGCTTCGCAGCACAAGTTTTACATGCGCTCGTCATGGACATCTGGAAGTAATATGCGCTGCGTGGCGTGTGTCATAAACCATCAAATCTGTCCTCTTTATTGTTTAGATTGCGACATACGAAAACATTATTCTGCTGACACGGTGTATATGCGGCCGTGTGGGGTGATATCGATAATATCCAGAAAGGAATACAATCGAGGCATTTTAAGCTACACAAATAAATGGCATTAAATTGGAATTATCCGAAAATTGTGGTATGACTTATCACAAACGTTCGGTATCATATACCTTGCTGGTTTAGGAATGCATCAGATAATATAAGAATTTTGCACATACCTGATCTTAGGCAGGGCTAAATGAATTTGTCTTTAGGTTCGATTATAAAAATGCAAGAAAAAAAACTAAGTAAACTTTAAACTAAATGAGAGCGAATAACGAAACTGATGTAAACAGTAGCTTATGACAGATCAGTTACTTATGGCAAATGAACCGGGCAAATAACCATCCGCTCGATGATTCGGTGCACGGGAGATACGCATGCGCCAATGAAACATTCTGTGGCGGGATATTCTTTCGTCACTTTCGTTTACATCACAAAGGTGGAAGGACGCCATGGACGTTGGAGCGAGATTTGATTCTTATAAATCACTGGTAGAGGGAGTTGAAGTGTTTGATCAAGAAAACAATGTTGTATTCGTTAAACACGACAGTAAGACAGTTGAAACAGCAAACAAGAAAGCAAAGGAAAGATTCCCTGCACGATTGAAATTCTCCTATGTGCGTTTTGGTTTGTGTTTTTTTGGTGGGGTGGGGGGGGAAAAGATAGACCATATTTAAAAATTAAGTGGGTCCAAAATGTGGTCCCTTAAGGAATTTTTGGGCCTAAATCACTCCCATAGAAATCGATATCAAAGACTGGTCTTAGGTGGCTCATGTGGTCAAAAGAGTGATCTACAAATTGTAAAATGTTACTTTAGCTTAAGTGGGGTTGAGTAGCATGGATTTTTGTGCTCTATCATGACCTAAAATAAGGGTCTTAATAGTTTAAATTCGTTCCCTTTAGAGGGGTATGTATGTTCAGCAACGCTTGATTGAATTCAATGCGAAAGAACAATGTGGTGCTAGCTTTATCTGCAGAAGGCCTACCAAAAAAACACATCGACTGGATTTTCTGTGACGGCTGCCTCCTACGGTTTCATTTTGTTTGAATTATGTCAACAAACCTGATGGGCAGTTCTTCTGTGGAAGCTGTGGCAATCCACACAGAGTGTACAAATCTTACCAACTTGTTTTATAACTATAGTAATAATTTGGCATTCATAACTTTTGACGGTAAGGGGTTCCATGTGCCAAAGCTTATTGTATTTTCCAGGTAAATTTAAGTATTAAACAGTGAAAAGGTGTGTTCCGAGTTTAATACTATGCCTATGTCTTTTTTTCATATGATTTGAGCATGTTTTGTGCCATCCACGCACTGATGTCCCAGAGGCAGTTTTTTACGGAGGATAAGACTTCCTTTTTATATGCTATTCACACGAAATGTGAAAATCAGCATATACTTGGCAGAACGTATCACAAACAGGGTTCATATAATGCATATTGTGAACTTCAATGTATATCCGCATTGCGGATTCATTTACTTTGACCTAGTCTATGAATTACTAACAACCAACATATATACCTCTCACGAAAGTCTTATAACAGATTAAATATATTGGCAGTAACTGAATGTTGTAGATTATTATAGGGCAACTTAACCCGTTATTTCCGTAATTCACGATAATGTACAGATACATTGCATTGAAGTCGTACACCATTTATCTCTCATCACATCCACGTGGTCAATACCAAATAAGTAAGAAACTGTAAACATCTTGCAACAGTATATTACACGTCAATCAAATCTTGGTAAATACAATTTGATTTGATTTGTTGTATTACTATTATTGACTGGAATAATGTTATATTCATTAATTAATGGCTTATATAGGGTCATAACTTTACAATATTTGGCGCTTATAAGCCGCGGGCATTTGCTTACAAACTTTACTTCACAAACCTCCATATTGTTTTGATTGCGATATAAGAAAACAATTGTACTGCTGACACTGTGTATACGGGGCGGTTTGGGTGATAGGATGGCGTGTAGAAGTACTTGTCAGCATCTATGTGTTAATGTGTTGCATAGATCTTGTCTATATCTTTTGTACCATAACCGAGATATGTTTGCGACTTATTCTATATGTTGGTATTGCAACTATATGGATTCAGAACGCTTAATTAAAAACCTATTCATAAGAGTATGCGCATAGTCTGCGTCCCAGACTCCAGGGGTTCCGCTACGCTTCTCGCCCTAGAGTCTACGAAAAGATAAGGTCTTAAATTGGCGCGTCCGAATATTCATTAGACACGTTCGTTAATCTTCGTGACCAATCAACGCAAAGGTTGTGACCCGGATTGACCTTAATTGCGCGTGTCTGGCTTGTGATACGCACCCTCGGTTCTATGTGACGTCATGGACATTGTAGTGGTCTGCGTCCAATGAGAACACATTGAATGTCTTCTGGAATTATGGGGCGTCTCAAAAGTTCAAATTGGCACCACAACAAATGCTTTAATGCTTAGCTGCACGATAGTATGTTTACTGCTTCTCTCGCCGACTGTGTGATTAACGGTGCCACTCAGCGTGAAACAACAAATCGGAGTGTAAAAGGATGTGTGCCCGGCTCATAAAAATCACTCCACCGGTTGGACTAGTTCTTCGGAACTTGTAGAACTGATCAATGAGAGACAACGACTTAAAAGTATCAGAGAGTGATCGAGAGACACGGCTTGTGATTGGAGCATCCCAAATTTGGGATGCCTGTCCAATTCAAGATATTAAGCTCGCCCAGACCTGAAGGCGAGACTATTGAATATCAGTAACATGTAAACAGCGCCCGCAGCCATCAGGCTGGGGGACCTTGACTAGTATGCGCACTTTACCATAGAAAATGTAATGGTACATTTCATGAAAAATAAACACTTCATAAATGATAATTTTCTTCGTTTGAAAATTATATAGTCCAATCACTGACCTCAGCAGAATCAATTTATTACATGTGATGGTTCTTGCCAAATCGCTCAAATACGTAATTAGGTATCAGAAGGAGAAGACAAACGGCTTTTGAGCGATAATGGAAGAACACGATTGAATGCCACATGCGGAGTTTCTCAACCCGCATACGAAGCTGATTTGAAGGCGCTGATATCGATAATATCAAGAAAGGATTACATTCGAGGCATTTTAAGCCACACAAATATCCGCAAAATTAATGAACGCCTAACGAACATTTACTTTCCGTTGTACCATGGTAGATTGTCAATATCCGTATTTCCACCACAAAGTATGATTCCAACTTTCTTGATATTAGGTAGATTCTTGAAACGCTCGGACATGGCAGCAACAAGGCCACCACAAGCACTAGGCTCCACCACCAACTAAAGCATGTATCGCACACAGAAAAAAATAAGAGCCTATCAGACAGCAAAATTGCAAAAGGAGAAAAAGGTATATATTTCAAATGATTTATTTAATGTTAGTTTTAATGATGGTTTTTTTCCGGGAAAAGTTTCATATCGTTTATATAAAGTATTTATAAAAGAACGCATAAATGAATGTAGACAGATTTAAGAAGGAAAGGGAAATATATTGTTATACAAAGGTAACCACCTTCATTCTTGTGAACAAAATTTTCATGGCTTTAATAATTTCATCGTCATTCTGAAAAGCAAATACAATCAAGGCTCAAAACAACAACACAAAATGTCCTCATGGTGAATGGCGTGAAAATAGAACGAGGGAACAGTAGTTGAGGGAAATGAATTGGTACCATTACAACTTAGAGCTCGTCACTGCTCGATGTGACTGAAAATATGTGTACATGATATTATTTAATGTGAGCTTAATGTAAGGTTCATATTGATCTAGCCCAAGCCCCTGTGGTGTACACAATCATGCCTTGACGAATGTCTTCATAATGTTATTGATATTTTTACGTCTTATCAAAGTTCACTAACCACCGTGAAGACTTCCTTTTCGGCGTATTGACAGAGGATGGGAAATGCGTGAGGACCAGCTTGTTGCATACGACAACCATCAGCTATTGTATCTACGAACTGTGGGGGGTTAGGCCATAGTCTTTGTCCTTCATAAACATGAATTGAATATACGGAGTTCATCATAAATTTGCCATTGTTCTTTGGTATTAAGGAGTAGACTTCGACCCGAAGAGAGATTTAGGGTCAGAAGTCAGTCTTGCAGATGATGTATGATATATCCCTTGAATTCACAATGACTTGATAATGAAAAACGAGCCCAATGGTAATCCTTCTTATATATAGATCTAATATTCACTTATCGCTACTGGGAAATCGATATTGCACGAGATTCAACTGTCTATAATCAGTTCATGGTTCAGCAATGATTATATATATATCTAACGGCTCTGAATTGAGTTACAGCAGTTCGTTACTATGACTTATCACAAATGTTCGGTGTCATATTTTTTGCCATAACGGCTCGCCAAGCCAGTATAATAATGCATCAGAGAATATAAGAAGAATTTTTTTACATACCTGATCTTAGGCAGGGCTCCAGGAATTTACCTTTAGGTTCGACTATAAAAACTGCAAGAAAAAAAACTTTAAACGTTAATGAGAGCGAATCACGAAACTGACATAATCAGTAGCTAATGGCAGAAGAACAATTACACTTACACTTGACTGGGGTCTGACACTTTTGACAGTAATACTTGTGCCGGCCGCCATCCCTCCTCCAGACATCATTGCTAGAATAGCATCAAGCTCAGGAACCTCTTCAAACATCTCTTTAGCGATTGTACCCTGTGATGAATACCATAATTTGCTGATCATTAAAACGGAATAAAATGATTTATCTTAAGAAGAAACTGATAAACTGAGGTGATATTTAAGCATTCATTTCAAGTTGACTAAATACATATAATACGGCGTTGGTAATTCAAATATGGAAACTGCTTTCAATGTTTTGATTATAACAAATTCTGAAACCATGCTTTAAAACGCACAACACACAATTGCACGAGAGCCAGCGAACCAAAGATTAGGTGATTGGTTTCTCAGTAACAAAACACGAATCGTAAGGGCACTGAATCCAAACGCTGGGGCTGAATAATCGCGATCACTGGCTGCAGCACAACGCACCTGTCCAGCCATGACGTTAAGGTTGTCACATGCCGAGATGAACACCTGTCCTGTACGCTTCTCTACCTCCTTACATGCTGCCACTCTGAATCAAACACACAAGCAACCATAGTCAAACAATTGACAGCGATTGGTTAATCAATTATGTCAAAGTTCTTCATTTAACGCGTTAATTTGTCATTTTACGCGCAAATAACTTGGACTTATGACCCGAGTGGGCAACCATACGTGTGTGCGTGTGTATTTGTATGTGTATAAAACAGACGTTCGTGTGTACGTGTTGATACGGATGCTAAGTGTATACACACCTTGCAGGTGGGTTTGATTCACATGTGACAATCTTAGCTCCGTATCCCTGAATGGCTTCTCGTTTGATCATGGACGTGTCATGAGTCACAACTACAGTACAAGGCAATCCGACTGCATTGGCTGCGTACGCCAGTGCTTGACCATGGTTACCACTGCTATGTGTGACCTATCAAATCGATCAGAGGGTATGCATAAGGGTATATGATTACATGCGCTAATGATGAAAATTTGAGATCCAACACAAGTAAATGGACGATACAGCTATAGGGAACGAACCACTCCTGGGCATTCTGGGTTGCTGTCCTTTAATTGCATAACCTGCAGAGCACCAACATCGCAACGAATAATATACAACTCATCATCATTTTTGTAGTTATCACACTTGAATTCAGTATAAATGGACCAAGAATGTGAAATCCGCTTATGTGAATATGAAAGTTTCAGTTTGCTATCTGAGCCAGAGAGCGAGCTTCCTTTTGAGCTATATATATATTCCTCATCCTTAAATTCCCATCTACACAGATGGTGACGCTCTGTCTCTCTGTTTCCCTGACGCTCGTCAAAAACACCTTGCGGAGACACCCGAATATGTTGTTGTCCATCGGCTGTCGAGCTTCCCCTGCTGCTCATGCTGACGGAGAGCTTTCCCTGCTGCTCATGCTGACGGAGAGCTTCCCCTGCTGCTCATGCTGACGGAGAGCTTCACCTGCTGCTCATGCTGACGGAGAGGTTTCCCATGCTGCTTTCCCATGGAGAGAGTTTCCCTCCTGCTCATGCTGCTCATGCTGACGGAGAGGTTTCCCTGCTGCTCATGCTGACGGAGAGCTTCCCCTGCTGCTCATGCTGACGGAGAGCTTCCCCTGCTGCTCATGCTGACGGAGAGCTTTCCCTGCTGCTCATGCTGACGGAGAGCTTCCCTGCTGCTCATGCTGACGGAGAGCTTTCCCTGCTGCTCATGCTGACGGAGAGGCTTCCCTGCTGCTCATGCTCCCTGCTGCTCATGCTGACGGAGAGCTTCCCTGTGCTCATGCTGACGGAGAGCTTCCCCTGCTCTCATGCTGACGGAGAGCTTCCCCTGCTGCTCATGCTGACGGAGAGCTTCCCTGCTGCTCATGCTGACGGAGAGCTTCCCCTGCTGCTGCTCATGCTGCTCACGGAGAGAGCTTTCCCTGCTGCTCATGCTCATGCTGACGGACGGAGAGCTTTATCGATTGACATGGCTGCACACCATAGCCATAAAGCCATAGCACCGTCAAGCGAGCGACGGAGAGCATTTAAAAGTAGAAAACATTCCGTGGTCTAATCAAATGTAATGTCAATCACTATTTGTAGGTAGAGCTCAGCCCATTTCATTCGTCCTATCAACCTACCGTCCCCCCATGCTGACGGAGAGCTTCCCCTGCTGCCTCCCTACACTCCTCGGTCATTGGTGAACTTGTATTCATCACCCCTTCACAAACCCATTGACATTCCAACCCCAATCGTTGATCTTAAAAGTACCATGCCATAGAAGTCGTTAGCACTGATAATAGATCTTAACTACCGAAGACTAACATATCATGATCGGCAAAAATAGAGAACAAATGTTTTTACATCTTATCGTGATATTAGTCGGCGGATCAGAGTGGCGATAAGCCTGATTGACAATAACGGCACAGATAGTGATTGTGTTAGTTTGTTTGTGGACTACAGCAGAACGCAGAGGTCAGGCATCGGACAAATACATGCAACAAAATGATAGAACCCCTGTTAACTCACCGCATTGACAGCTCCACGGACTTTGAAAGAGCCAGTTTTCTGAAAATTCTCACATTTGAAATACACTTTCTTGCCGACCATTTCATCGATAGCAGAACAGGTCATCATAGGCGTCCGGTGTATGAATGGAGCGATCCTCTCACTGGCCTGCTCAATGTCGCTATATTTCACTGCATCAGCCATGTCAGAAGCTGCTGTTTAGCGCGTTGAGAAAACTGACGCCTATTGCCTGTCGACTTTATATGTACATATAATGTGGATGTCTTCAAAGATATGAAAACAATGGCTAGCTGCGGTAACCTTTTACCACCACGGATACTCTGGTATAGGTTTGCATCTAGCCTTGTATCTTCTTGATAGTGAAGCATCGCACAAAGCCCAGATTGAAGACTTGAGCGCACGCCTATCAGTGACGTCACGCGTTTGTAATCAAACTTTAACCTCGTTGAATCGCAGAACAGGCCTGGATTGACCTGACTTGGATATATTATGATATAATAATGGCTACATCGATTCCAATATGAACTTAGATATATGTTACCTAAAAACATCGGGTTTTGACGCGCGGGTAGTCCTGATATTTTGTACCGCATGAAAAAGGCGTTATAATGTTTTACTTCACTTTGATGAATCAAGTGGTATGCAACTTAGACCCTTCTGTAGCACCTAGCACGGCGCGAAATCGACGACAAGAAGTCAGCTGTTTTGCACTTCTTGTGTGATTGTTCATGGGTTAACTTATGTAGCGGGCGCGGTGTGTGCATAATTAACTTGGCAAATGGAGAAGCCCAGACAGGCGGCCTAACTTAACAAGCATCTTAGACAACCATTTAATAATGATAGCATGACCTAAAACCCACCGGCATGAATTGATAGTAAATATAAGAATACGAATGACTACTTACGATGTCTGAGAGGCTTCCCACACAGCATCCACCCACTCCGGCGATATGATTCGCTTGCGCAGGTTAGCAGCCACTATGTATTTCTTGGATCCCACCTCAGCGGCCACCAGATGGGTAACGCGATCATGAAAATCCTTGTTCACCTCTGCTAGCATCCATGACATTTTCTCGTGCAAACGTTCCTGTTCATTCAGCAGAAATAAGAACTGTAAAGTACAAATCGTATGACAGCAAAGTGAACCAAATATGAAATTGGGTTTTTAATCCACTTTGAACTTTGAAGGTCAAACAATGAACAGGAATGGATCAAGGTTGTGATATTGTGCCTCGTGTACCCCTTTATGGGATGATAAACATTGGTAATGACCACAGACCCTGTCTTTCTTGTCTAGACCTGTGCAGCTTACAAAAGACCTTCCATTGCCCTACTGAATACAGGGTGGTCCACACTTGGTAGTTGCTGTGAATCATACAGACATCAAACAATGCAATAGTTACCTGATTTATATTCAGGTACAGTGAGTTCAACCTCAACATGACTAGTGAATGGGCTCACTGGAACAACAACAAAAAATGTATCTAGAATGATACAACAAATTAAGATGCTGGTTTAATTGGTCACCTTGTCTTGCTTGATACTGTGCAGAATACATACAGGTCCAAATATCCTGCAACAGTTTCACATTGATTTAAAAACACTATAAAACAATCAAGTAATGGTATTTCTTTCTTTCAAACTATGAACAAACATCACATTTATGAGCAACGTACCTATTGCCTGAGGTTGCAACATGTCTAAATGCGGGCCCACCAAAATCTTCAAATACATATAATGTTTTACGTTCTTTTGCTGCCACTGTGATAGCTTCATCGGCAGAGAACCATTCACTTTTAGCACCAATCTCTCTGATTTCCTACAAGCAATATATATGAATCAAGAAGCGATAATTTGCATCTAACTGAAAGACACCAAATGATCATTACCTCATAAGCTTCAAGACATGCAGCACTTGGGGTGTCACAAACTTTTACAAAGCGACACAGAATCCCTGCCTCATCACTGGATGATGAATTGGCCATCTTGCTTCACAGGCAGCGATGGTGACTACCATGGAATAACCGCCATAAACAGATCCATGCGGCATTGACCAAATGAAAAACATTACTGAGAAACCAAGAGTATGGATAATCTTCACCTTTTGGGTTTGGCTGTAACTTTTGTTAGTCTTTCACAATAAGCTGCAATATCAAAACTGGATGCAGTTTTCTCCTTGTGGATACATTACACTCGAATACAGGGCAATGTGAAAAGTCTCTAATTTCTACATTATTATATGCTACTCTACCCTTAGCCGTGCACGACGTCTTATTGACGTCGTGCGATGATCGTAACCGAATGCGGCGTGAACGATACATGAGTTCCAATTATACACGATAATTACACAAATGTACATATGAAGAATAATTTTTCACATAAATAAATGTTTATTAACCAGTTGAGTTAGTTTACGTGTGAGGTTTCATCATAGGCGATTTAATCCGGCCAGACACATTTTGAAAAGTTCATGTTTATTTTGAATGACAAGATGGGTTGCTGCGCGCACGCGCAGACAAGGTTCTTCGCAAGTGAACTTTTGCTTTCCAAATTTTATTAATTAAGTTTATGTGTCATTTTGTTAATGATTATCTTTTGGCAATACCTACCTTAGAGGGGGGATATTTATTCAACGATATCACATTGACAATTGAAAAAAAGATAACACTTATGGCTTCCCGCAGCCTGGAGGGGGCACTTAGCCTTGTCCTGAGTAGGGGTGTGCCCAGGGATCTCAAAAACCCGTACCCGTCATAGAAAGTGAAAATGGCAAAAGCATACCCCATCCGAAAAAAACATACCCCAGCAAATGTATACTACCTCTATATACTTAAGTGCCCCCTCCCCCAGGACCTGCAGTCACATGGCGAGTGAAACTGAAACTGCGTAATATGACGTCATATGTCCAAAACGGGGGTTGCCGTGAATGAAAGTTGTGATTCTAAAATTTCATGTGACAATTGCTAAATAATAACGACATAGTGGATAATCAAAATAGTGCGGTTAAACGAATATTCATCTCAAATCTCGACATATATAGGTACGTAAGTACACAACATTAATGTGAAGCTATATGCACGCGAAATAAAAAAACTTGCCGCACGACCCACATATATCTTGTTGAGTGCCAAATTGATAACAAACCTACCCTTCATCATAACGTACCCCTTCAGTCATCAGTTGATGGAGTAACCCCCAACAGCTTATATTAATTATACGCCCCAGTTTCCCAGATCCACAAGTGACCTACATGTCACCTGCCACTTCCCCCCTCTCCTCATACATACCCCATATTCCAGAGCCACATGACCTTCCTGCCCAGGCAACGCCCGATAGCCCCAACCCTCACAGACCTGGCTACGGCATGTCCCATGAGAATTGGGATGGGGTGCCTTAGTCATTGAGGAAAGCAGCTTATATTTCAAAATCAGTTCTCTCCTGGCCTCCGAGCTCAACACTTCTCTCTCTTAAGTTTAGGCTAAGTTACATCTGAAATTCGAAAGTTGAAAACAGTTAAATAAAGTTCAAGTTGTTATTAACCCTACATCTGGAGTTCAATTCTTTTACTTACTACAAGTGCGTAGCGTGAGCATCTCTACACCACAGATCACGTTACGACAATCTCAGCACGACGGTATATATCAGTATCCAAAAAACTTAACTTAACACTCACTCGTATATACCGGATAGGAGTGTGCCGCGGGCACTCGAAATCCCGTACCCGTTGAACTCGTTGAGAATGAGAAAAAGTATACTCCATCGTACAAGTGCGCGGCTACACTACCCTATATCCCCTATTTGGCTGTTACTATTAATCATACACGACAGCTCTTTGTGGCATTACACACAAGATAAGTCAATCGTGTTCCTTATTATTTATCCTGTAATCAACTTCTTGGGATTGAATCTGTTCTACTTGGGTCAAATGTCACACAACCATCATCGGCGACAGATAAATACACTGGCTATACGAAGTACCATGTATTATCGCTCATGTACAACATTGTCTAAGCCTTTTTCACGAGACAAGTAAGAGATGCATTTGTTTGAGATCAAACCGATTTTAAAATAGTGCAAAAAATTATTTGAAATATGCACGATCTGATAAGTGTTCATTCGGTATAAGGTCAGAGTAGATAAATTACTTAAGCGTTTGACGTTTTTGAAACTGAATGGATTGAGTAACGGAAGTAGGTGCTCATTCGTCCATTTTCGAAGGCAGGTGATTGGGGGGGGGGGGGGTTACCCGTTTGTGACATGAAAAGTGAAAACGTTGAGGGTCGCATATATCTGGTTTCGGTAATTATCATATTAAAAAGGTTTTCAAAAAAGTCAAGCCTTCATTTGGTCTTTCAAAATACATTCGCTTGCCATCTAGACAAAAACAGACAAGAGACTAGTTAGTCAGTTACTGGGGGCAACCTATACTATAGCTTTAGTTATGTAACTCCTTACAGGGGGCGAGGTGTGCCGCGGGACCTCGAAAACCCGTACCCGTCATACAAGGTGAAAATGACAACCCCGTCGTACAAGATATTATGCATTTGTATTGTCAACGATCGATAGGAAATATGTATATTCAAGCCGTTATACAGGTAGGAAGAGAAATACATACCCCGTCGTATAATACGAAGCCCCCCAAAAAAACCCGTCGTACAGATTGTAGCTGAAAAACATACCCCGTCGTACAAGTATGAGGCCCAATAAAACCCGTCTTACAAGTCGAGAGGCCGAAAAAACAGAAAAAACATACCCCGTCGCGCGGCACATATATACTACCTCTATACACTTAAGTTCCACCCCCCCACCCCCCGGGGGGGATATTTTGTCTAGATGTGTCCCACAACATCTTTGTTCCATCATGGAATATAAGTTATCCGCTCATTTTGAATTCCACCTTTGAAACAGGCCCATCAACTTCGCCCCCAAACAGCGTCCGTGCTGTTCACACAGGTCCAAAGGCACTCGAATCACAAATATATATTAAATCACGGTGTTTGTATTCACAGGCGCTCGGTTCTCTTTCTCTCCGGGTGATACTACGCCTCTGGGTTCTATCAGGAGTGTATGTTATTCGTAAAATACACTGTAAAATGAGCATGAAGCGCAAAAACTGTCAAATATCAGTTTGGTTCAACTGAAAAAAAATTGTTATTATCGACATCATCAACGCGCATTTCCCACAGCGATTTATTTGGCAGTACCGGTCCATCAAGGGGGCACTTCTCTGATGGGAGAAAAGAATGGCAAATGGTCGATGGTATATCAAAATTTAACCTCTTTGCGAAATATGCATGCAACAATTTATGGATGCATGTATTGGATTATTTTTCCACATTCAGTAGCACCGTGAAATTCTAACTCACACGGTGTTGAATCCATATGACTGGGGTCACGAAGATCCAAACTGGTGAATCGGGTTGTAAAAAAAGTAGTCTTTTTTTCAATGATGGTCAAATTTTAGGTAATGCTTGGGAACCGACATTCAAACATTCAAGGAACCAAGTCAGGGGCCCGGGACCCGAGTTGGGAGGGGGTGGGGGGGGGGGGGGCGGTTTGGGTTTATGGGTTCACTTAAGTGTATTAGTCTGCGTCCCAGACTCCAGGGGTTCCGCTACGCTTCTCGCCCTAGAGTCTACAACAAGATAAGGGCTTAAACTGGCGCGTCCGAATATTCATTAGACACGTTCGTTAATCTTCGTGACCAATCAACGCAAAGGTTGGGACCCGGATTGACCTTAATTGCTCGTGTCTGGCTCATGATTAACGGTGCCACTCAGCGTGAAACGACAAATCGGAGTGTTTGAATGTGTGCCTGGCCCATAAAAATCACTCGTCCGGTTGGACAAGTTCTTCGGAACTTGTAGAACTGACCAATGAGAGACAACGACTCAAAAGTATCAGAGAGTGACCGAGAGACACGGCTTGTGATTAGAGCATCCCAAATCTGGGATGCCTGTCCACTTCAGGACATTAAGCTCGCCTAGACCTGAATGCAAGACTATTGAATATCAGTAACATGTAAACAGCGCCCGCAGCCATCAGGCTAGGGGACTTTGACTATAAGTGTATAGAAGTAGTACATATGTGCCGGGCGATGTGGTATGGTTTTTTCGGCCTCTCGGCTTGTACGACGGGTTTTGTTGGGCCTCGTATTTGTACAAAGGGGAATGTTTTTCAGCTGCAATCTGTACGACAGGGGTTTTGTGGGGGGGATCGTTGACAATACAAATGCAATGAATTGTCCCTGTGTGACGCTCTCGACTATGCAAACGCGCGAAGTTGTTACTGCATATAATCAGAAGTCAGCTTTTCAGAGATTTTGGGATTTTTCCGACGCATTTATCCTGCTTACGACGTACGGAGTTCGCTTGTGCGAGGGGATATGCCTTTTGCCGATTTCAGCTTATACGACGGGTTTTCGAGGTCCCGCGGCAAATCCCGGGAGAAAATCTCTACGTACTGAAACTAAATATATATTAAAACCACTGTACAGATGGGAAGAGAAAAACATACCCCGTCGTACAAAACGAAGCGATATGCATTTATAAGATATCTGATACAGTGCTGCAGGCGGCAAAGCGCCCATTCAAAAACCCTTCCATTCCGTCCCGTTGTCAATGCGACGAAAAATTTCAACTCATTTATCTTTACAAACATTAGACGCATGAGTATACATATGTACCTATATACCTATATGCACTTATATATATATATATATATATATATATATATATATATATATATATATATATATATATATATATATATATATATATATATATATATATATATATATATATATATATATATGCATATATATAATATATATATAAAGATATATGCATAAATGTAATGTATACATCAATATATATATATATATATACATATATATATATATATATATAAATATATATATATATATATATATATATATATATATATATATATATATATATATATATATATGTGTGTATATGTGTGTGTGTATATATACTGTGTGTGTGTGTGTGTGTGTGTGTGTGTGTGTGTGTGTGTGTGTGTATGCGATGAGGCTACAACAATAGAGATCGTGGGCAATTGTTTAGCAGTTTGAGCTGCCCAGTCTACGCGCGTTGACATATAAGCTGATTAGCGCCGGCTAACCCATTCGACACCCGCCTCTCCGATTGTTCTATCCATACTATATTTTCCCCTCTGAAAGAAGTCAATCTTCTTACCATAGAGTCGCAATTCCGAATGTGTTAGTTGCTAGCGTGCTTTAGATCAGCCCTTATTGGTCTAGTTCATCTATTAAGCTCCATATTTCGTTCCCTTGTCATTTACCACAGCAGTCGATGATCTGTGTTGTGCCTAACCGTGGAAGTCTATGACGATCAATTCGCGGGAGAAATGACAGCAACTCAAACCACCGTTCGATTTTTTTATTAGGCGTACAACTATAAGTAAATGTCTATGCGAAATATGTAGATTGTTTTCACCACAATAACTTGAGTCATGAACGCTCACCCATGCCAAGTTTCATCTTTATAAATGAAAAGTAATGTGAAGTAATATATTACATAAAGACGGCTGTACCGAATCCCAGGCAAAACTATAAAACCCCAAACAAGCTGTTGGTAATTCACGTCAGCGATCGTTTGACTTAAACTAATTATCACAATGCATTGCAAAGGAGAGTCAAAAGCAACAAATACACTGCCAAGATGACTTCGGACTGTGTCTGTTAGCTATAGCTCTGTCGAATAAAATGTACGAAGTACAAAAATCGAAACCAACTTTTTGTTCACTTGGTAAGTATCATTTAAGTAAGGATGGAGGTGTTAGTTTAACCATTACATTCCAGGTACATTTAGATGTCATGCATACCCTAGGATCTTCTCTTTTTGCGAGTCAGTAAAGCAGCTGTATTTTGCAAAATTAAGCATAATCACATTTAAAACATCTAACTACAAAAATTCCATATCTATCAGATTATTGTATATCAAGGCTTTGGCAAAGATACCAAGTAAAGGATATGCTATATCATATCTCATTGTCGTTTATATACACAGTATTATACACACAGTTAACACATTCTGAAATACAATATAATTCTATTCTCTGTTACCAAAGTTAAAATGCTTTCATTTCTGTATTTTTAATTCAAATTCGTGTTAATTAAGTATCAAGTTTGTTTTAATACAGGATTCAATTAGACCTTTGCCATTCTTCAACATAAGTATCCTTTCTGTTCTACAAACCATTTCACGGCTTATATAAATATCAATAAACTGAGAGATCAATGGCTTACAACGCATACACTTCTCTCTTACAGTACAGAAACGTCACATCCATCAACTTATTAATGTGAAGTAGCAATAGACAAAAAGAGAAATGATATTTGATTCTCACTTATGCATCGATATTACGGCTGATTTCTTCCTTACACACATCGCTGTCAAATAACATAGACAACACATCAGGTCTGTGCATGACACGGGGCGTCTTGTACTGTTGGAAATTCTTGTTGTCTTTTGTCAGCAGCGCTTTCACGTTTGCAAAGGTTCCCGTCTTTACCTGGACAAAGGTAGTGGTCGAAGCATATATGTATCATTTTCACCAGGTGTTCTTTTGATCATGCCTGTATATTCATTGAAGTGTCAAACATGAATTTGGATTGAAGATGATTACTACAGCACCTGTATGACTATGGCCTGGTCAATAGCCTGGCGGGCTCTTTGGCTCTGATATTCATTTGATACTTCACACAAAGCCTCATCCAACTGCAACAACCCGTCACACAACGCTATGTCACACTATAACTGTCACGATGAGCCTTGTGAAGTACACAACAAACTATTTACCACTAAAGTACCACTACTGTAGATTGTGTAACCTGGTTTTACAAAGATCGTAATTAATGCAAAAACCCATAATTCCTCACCATTGTTTTGTGTCTTTTTGAAAGCAGTCTCCGATCCTTGGCAAAGATTTCGATGAAAATCACATAATGCGGTCTGCTCTTGTCAGATACACCTTTAGAGGATGGTATATTGATTAGACTATTTTGGTTTTGTTTTACACAATCTTAAAACTGATGAAGCTTGATGATATCAGAATAAGTAACAGTGAAAGTTTTGTGGAACAAAGTATTAGCAAATCTTACCCAACATCGCTTCAACGTGAACGTTTTCTGTAGCCGTGTAATCAACGCACAAGGGACCCTCCCACCTTTTCTGTGCCGTGTTCAACGCCATGAAGAATGTAGCTTCATCCATCTTTTCAAAGGTCACGCTAAGGATATGACCCGACCTAAATATAATTTGAAGAATTCAATGATGATATTATGTTAACTTGGAAATAAGAAAGTTGCTGTCAAAGCAGATGTTAAGCGACTTTGAAAGCAGAATACCTCCTTTCATCTTGCCAACACATTGGACGATTTATACTTACCTATATTGGAACTCGTACTTTGGGCACTCATTGAAATGACCAACAACTTTGATCACATCCCCCATACGATATCTGTAGAGTCCATCTTCCAATGTGGTGACCAGCTCATAGCACTTACCCAGTTCCAGCTGATTAAATACAAATTAACATAATATTCTGCTTGGTACTTTGGGTTATGGTATTGTATGAAATGCGTTTTTAATCATTAAAGCTTCAAAATTACATAGGGGAGAATAATGCCCGCAGTGTGAAATACCTAATGATCTAAAAGATTTGATTAAGTTTGTTTACCTGGTCAGCATAACGCACATTTGGTTGGTCAAGTTTGATGCTGTCTTCTGGGATGAACTCAAAAAAAGCAGTGCTTATTGCGCATGCGTAAGCAGTCTGCTTTCCAACACTCGACGCATTGTCAACATCTACACCATACATTCCTTCAGTTCCACCGTGAGCATGACCTCGGTGTGAAACACCTTTCAAGTACGTGGACTCTAACAGCCTAGCTGCAGCTTGGAAGCTCCCTGTGGATATCATGGACACGTGTCGCATACAGGGCCATAATGCTTTTGCTAAGCCAATTTCTCCTGCAGCAACAGCTCGCCGCACCTCGTCAGCACGGTCTGGGTCAGCTTTCAAAAATCTGTTGACGTCACTTCGCACCTGATGGGTCACTTCAACATGGTCACTTAGAGTACCGCTTGCCAAATCTTCACACAGGCTCGTAATGTCGTTTTCAATTAATTTGAAGAATGAATAACAACTATTGGATAGCATGGTATCCATGTATACAAGCTCTGGCTCAGCAAGGGCGAACAAGGCGGACACATACTCGGTAGCGATGCAGCTGTCTATCTTGCCTAGTATACTTGCCGGTACTACAGTGTGTGCCGGTGCAGTTGCTAATAACGAGCCCATGGTTTGTACAGGAAGTCCACACTCTGTGTATGTCACGTGAAACTTATGCCTTAGGAGAAGTGTTCTTTTCAAGCTATTTATGTTATCGCTTAGGAATTTAAGGAATCCAAGCACCCGTCGAAATCTTGTCGTCAATTTCGCTGTCACGGGAATACGTTTACTTTTGCCCGTAGTTCCTGATGTTGTCAACAAACTTATGAGAGGAAGAGACGTCAAAATATTCGGTTCTCCGCGAGCAATTTTTTCTATGTATTGCTCATAGTCGGGATAAAATTTGGATAGTGGGACCTTTTTCGAATACTCTTCACGGGAATGGATCGTGCTGAAGCCGTGTTTTATTCCAAACTCTGTATTTCGATTAAGATGTAGAATATGCAAGAGTTCATTGTGCTGCGTATTAAGGACATTCTTGGATGCGGCAACAAACATTCTGCCACTCATATAACCAATGATTGATTGGCTTCTCAGTGAGTAATATTGCAGAATAAGCGATGAGAATGAATGGCTATCGGCAGGACCGAGACGCATCATATCCACAGCAATGATACCGCAAGCCAAACACAGCAATCCTGTTACTTCACACACACGGGCAGAACAATAGCTTACAATTTCATACGAATCCATTTTGAAATCGCCATGTAAGTTATACACACACACACACACACACACACACACACACACACACACACACACACACACACACACACACACACACACACACACACACACACACATATATATATATATATATATATATATATATATATATATATATATATATATATATATATATATATATATATATATATATATATATATATATATATATATATATATTTAACAGAAGAAGTTTTTTACCGAAAAGAAGACAGGTAGTGCCGAAGTTCTGTCCGTGCTGTGTTGATTGGAAGCACCAGGCTGAGATGGCCAGTAGGAAAGCTGCTGTTCCGCCACACTTCCTCACCATAGACTTACCCATGCTTATATCAAATCTTATATATGTGTACTCAGAAGCTTGCCGGGCAAATTATATCATGATGCGATTGACAAGCGAAATATATATTCGTAGCCAGCTCATAGATAGCTTGTTGACCTTTGGGATTTATTGCCAGAAGTACGAAGACTCGTTGCTTATCGTCGTGGTCTCAACGTTCAACTCTATACTGGGTTACATATGTTTGTATACTGACAGAAATGAGTGGACTTTGAATGAAAGTACACATTGATTGCGCGTACACTTCCGGTTACAAGTAGGAAGTGTATAGGCAAGGCAACTCGCCCCTGGTGTTTTGATGATCTGATGACAGCTCGGATGGGAGAGATCGAAAGTAGTAAATAGCGCGGAGCTGTCAGAGGCGGAGTTTCTTTGCCTAGGAAGTGTCATGCTGACTTAACCTAATAGATATCTGTAGAGTTAACTTCGATGAATTCCGCAGAGAAATGGGTTTTGCTAACCGTTTCAAAGTACTGCCATTCCAGGTAAATGAGGTTATAATAATATCCATTTAGCTTGCAACAATCATTGTGTTCTAACAAACTGTTTAATCTTGGTGGATTGTTTGTACGCATTTTATGAGAAGAAATGATGTAACGACTAACGTGTTCAGTTTAATGGAACATCCGACATGTGTCTGCGTTTGAGTTTATGTGTGTGACTGTCCGTACAGGCCATGGATAGATTCTGACATTGATTTTCTTGTTGAAAAAGTGACATTGTTCAGAAATGCAATGTGACGACAGCGAAAAGAATCTCTCAAGTTTTTAGTAATGTCGCATAATAGTCGTTCACCCATTATGAGAATACCGCTATGAATTTGTTGCATGATTTATGATAGTCATAGCCGATCTTAGAGAAACATTGTTACATTATAACGTTATGACAGTTCACAGTATTCAACAAGAACAAACATTGTGCTTACGTTTTTACGTCATGTGATATCCCCGCATTATTGACATAATGAATGACTACATTTCACTAGTTGTAATAGCATTCGCCGGGTGGCGCGATAGTCGGTTCCGTTTCTGTAAGTTCGAGAATAAACATAATATATTACTTCGTTATCTGCAGAGGGAGTTAAATAACTTGTCACTGGGAAGCTCATTCATGGACAGTTAATAACCCACCCTTTGATTTTCAAGTCTGAACCGACCAATTTCCCGTCATCCTTATAAAACCTGCCTCAGCAGCCCAGGCGCACCTCTCTGCTTTGAGTTGCGCATATGTCGCTCCCCACGCGACTTTCCCTCGCTTTGATTCCTGTGCTTGTAGTTAAGTAGACTTCCGTTAGGTCTGGTGTTGTATTAAGAAGGCTTAGTTAGGCCATTATCATTTTTAGTAAAATAACTGACATGCCTTATATTCTCTCACTATCAATACGCAATGAGACATCATATAAAGCCCCCTGAAGTATGTCTCATAGCCTGGCAGCTGCTTGGAAGCTCAAAGAAGTCAATGCTTCCTCTAAGCAGACTTCTCCCGCAGTAGAAACTCGTCGAACCTCGTCAGCAAGCACAAGTTAGGCTTTCAGAGATCTGTTGATGGCGCATTGAATATGATGATATGGTTATTTCAACATGGTCACTCAGATAATCGCTTGACAATTAAGCGCACGTGTGCTTTCGTGTTAAGTCAGTTGGTATAAGGAATGGCAGCTATTGGAAAATACAATGTTATTACAAACAAGCTCTTGACCAGCAAGTGCGAATAGCGTATATCATTGTCATTGGCAAAGTAGTCCAGGTGAAATCTTGGCTACCACAGCGAACTAATTGTCTGCGCATGTGATGAAACTTGCACGTAATATCCATTGTTATTGTAAAGCTTTCAACGCTTCTACTAAAATATTTAGCGCGTCTGGCCACCTTCTGGCCTTTGCTTATCACCATTGCCGTCAAAGGTAGGCACCAATTCTTGTCAGTAATTCCCTTTGGAGGGAAAGTGACATCAGTATATTTCCTTCTCTTTGAGCCATTGCTTCTTGACAGTTTCATGATTAGATTTTCGTCACGTCGAAGTTGCTGTGTCTTGCTATATAAATGATAAATATTTACTTATATTTCTAATAATATTAGATAAAGTATATTGCGTTGGCATTAAACCGTTTGTCCCAAAGTATAATTGTTGTGCTAGAAATTGCAGATGAATTAGCTTAGTGATGAATCAACAAGACAACACAGTAGTAGGACGAAAGGAGTCCAAATGCTTTATTCGTTGAATAATATGAAGGTCCGCCGAAATGTCCGAAAGAATGCTGTTTGGCTATTAGCGAGAGGAGATGTGTTCTGCTCCGTGGCTTGTTACTGACTGACCCCGCCGGTCAACCCGAGGGGCCGGCTGGCGTCCGTTTAGGGGCGTCTTTAGTTGGTTGGCTAATGAGGGCACAAGGACCGCTTATTTACAGTTGCAGTACAGCCGCCTCAATGTTAGAATATTTCTTGACAACATCTCCCTCTCAGAATCACTAATTAGGAGTACCATTTTGAACAGTAACTAAATGGAATTAAACTTTAGAATCTCTTATCAAGAACTATTTGAACATTAATTTATTTATAGTATTGTATTCATAATTACACTATGACAATAAGATACTGATTAAGTTTAAATTGGCTAATTTAAATTTACTAAAGAGAAGAAAATAACAAATATAAACTATAACTATTTTGTAACACACTGTTACCAAAATAGTTATCATAAACTAGTATTAGTTATTCAATTTATATCTTTATTTCAATAATAATAGAAGTTATATAAGTTGTTGTTGTTTTTTTTTTTTTTTTTATAATTATATAAAATATACCACATATACTTCTTTTGTTTTTAATGCTCCCAAGGTGCTCAAATTAACGAGCAACCTGGACGAAACGCGAAGGATCTGATTAATGCAATCATCAAAATACATTTATCATAGTAGAAAATATGTTAATGATGTACGGTCTGGAACGCAGGCATGATACACTTTGATTGTAATTCATGTCGGCAGATATAAATTAACATTGATCCCAACATACCACAGAATATATCAAGAAGGAGATTTTGTTGCTGTATTTGACTTTATGGACCAACATCTTGCGCGACGACACCCGGCCGCCGGGTCAAAACGCCCTGAGAGCACTCTGACCCGGGATATTGGTCCTGTATACGGTTTATCTGGAAAACGGCAGTCATGTTTTTCTGCCAGTGGCAATTGGATGATATTTTGGTGTCGTGTAAATGTAATTTTGTTGCCATAAACCTTTCAATCATTCAGTTTGCGACCTATTATTTGAGTTCAATTGCTTCAACTTACTGCTTTTCCGATCGAAGCCATTGTCCATATTATCCACTAAACTATTGAATATTTGTGTGATTATTTGTTAGGCGCAGAATAATATTTGCCCCACATTCTCGCGGTTAATGTCATGCTGATGACAGTAGCACAGGAGCTAAGATGAAGCTGCAGTAAGTTAGGATGTAAATTATTGCAATTTGCCAATATTCCGGCCATACCTTAGTACCCGTCCATAAAAGAAATAACGTTTGTGTTCACGCAGGTCTGTCAGTTTGGTATTTAAATGAAACGAAAAATAATATTAATAATAACCACATTCTCTTTTATATATCTGGTCGCAATATTGTTGCAAATTGATGATAACTCAGAAAGTTCTACTGTGGCTGTCTGCTGGTGCGTCAGGCAGAGAATAGAGTACAATGGCATGCATTGTGGCTTTTGTAGCCCATCAGTTTGCTATGGTTGGCGAGTAATGATAATTACTGTTGTTAATGACATAGATTATTAATTTGCTTCAATTATCATGTTTCAGAGAAAGTTGATGTTGTTATAATTTATAGATGATAAATATTTACTCATATTTCTATTAATATTAGATAAAGTATATTGCGCTGGCGTTAAACTGTTTGTCCAAAATTATAATTTATCTGTCGTTTTCCAAGAATAAATGTTAACTTATATTAATAATATGAGTTGCCTTTTTTCTATGTATCCTATTTATTCATTGCTAATAACTATTGTTGACTGTTCAATAGTTGTAGTGCTTGTTCTTTGATGCTGCGTGTTTCAGCTGTTCCAATTAGGAAAACACCACACAAGTGCCTGTGACTTATTCAACTTCAGTAGCCTGTTTACAGGTAGATGACATGCTCCTCAGGTAAGGTATATCATAACTGCTTGTGTCCAAACTTCAGCATCTTACTTGGAACATCAGAAAGAAAGTGTATCGGCGATCTTGTTCATGCTTTGCAATGTAATTCTACAACAACGCAATTCTTATATGAAGTTTTTTAACACGTCGACTTATGGCACTTAGTTTGGTGTGGCTCATGAATCAATATAACATCATGTATTATTACCATTATCATTATGAAATAATTCATATCTGTATTTTGTGACACGACAGCTTACATCAAACAGTGTGATGTTAGTGAAAAGTTAATCTTGAATATATTTATCAATGAGTCTTAAATGGACATATGGTTTGACGTGAGTGATAAGTGAATTATAAATGGGTTAGTATAATCATTGTTAGAAAATTTCTGAAAAGACTCCGCAGCAGGTCATCTTACCACGTAGATGATTATAATATAGACTCTGCCAGCTTGAGGTTCATATTTTTGTGTGATCGAGAGAAGAATGTTTCATAATAGATTCTGTATCATAATTATCATTATAAAATCTGAAAGCTGTAGCAAGTCAGCGTGAAGAATAGATTAACATTTTATAGATGTAATTGCTAATATCAATCAATTATCTGTATCACGTCAGCGTACCACACAGTTTGGCGTAAATAGTAAATTGTGTAGTTATTACGTAACTATCATTATGGAGACAAATATTTTACGACCAGTAATTAAATATCGATGAAATGATAATCGATGTTTCTTTTTGATTTTCTAATGACCAAGCTAATTGCAATCATTGCATTATCAGCTATTAACACGCTACGATAATTACATCAAGGGTAATTATTTGGTGCAGTTCTAAATAGTTTTCACCGAGGAGAAAATAGCGTTGCAAGGATTTCATGGATACACGGGACCAATTATTCGTCACAAGTTGCAATCTCTTTCCGCTTATCACCTCTGGGTGCGTTGCTCGTGATACGAAAGGATCAAATCGACCCTGTCGGAGGTATAATGCCACCTTTATAGATGATGATAATGATGATGTTGACGATGATGATCTTTAGGTTACCTACCAGTGGTTGATAACACAGGTGCGAGGGCTCATCGGCTTATTGAGTACAAACAATTCAGTTGTTTTATGGCTATTCTGAATTCACCATGCAATTGATGCAATTGTTTGCATGAACTGTTTCCCGGTAAATTTTCAAATTTGTAAAGAATTTCTTGCGACTTCCGTGGAATCTTTGATACAGCCAATGAAACCTCAAAATACAATTAATTAATATATTGGTACCGAAACAGAAAGTTGATCCTTTAGTGCCAATAGTTAAAGCTGTGATTGCTATTTCCTACATGTGTCTGTTAAATTATAATGTAATTTCAAAGCATCATTTTATCTAAATTATATATACTTATCCTCATATGGGTGGGCTTCAGAATAGTCCCACAACTTCATCTGCAACTGCCGTTATCTTCCCAACGTATGTCTCCAGTGAATACCGAATTAGCCCATGGCTATTTGAAAAGTTGGGCCACCATTTTGCCGCATCTGGAGGCTCTGCAAAAATGGTATTATCATACCGATTCATCACGGTTCTGGGCTTTTTACTTTGCCCTGCGATGTTGAAGAATCGAATCATACTGACAGACTCTGCTCACTGGTTAAGTTGTAGATAGGAAGAGACCAGAGCTTCTTCTGGGTCAATTATTGGAGCTTCTCGATTGGGTTATCGGCCTGCGACGCGTCGCTAGCAACAGACCGGATAGTGCTGCCATCTAGGGCAAGAGGCCCATGGGTACATTGGGGAACTTGGCGAACTGCATCCAAACAAATGCAACAATTTCTGAATCGGGCCAAAATTGGCCAAAATCGGCCAAAAATTACCTAAGTTATCATGCCTCTTATGTTGAAAATCATTATGATTGCAAAGTGATACAATGAAAATCATAACGTACAAATCATCATTACGTTATATATATATACAATAAGATGAATTAGTTGGCCGATTTTGAAATTTTCCTTATGCAGTTCGCCAAGTTCCTCCATGTACCCATGGGCCTCAAAGTTCCCCCATGTATCTACGGGCCTACTTGTTGTGTAGCACGAGAGGGAAATGAAAAATCATAAGGTACGTTATCATCGTTATGATGCTAGGGGAACCATCGATAACCAAGGACGATAAAGAAGTAGCGGCATGGTTTTAGTTTGCTGTCCATGCATCGATATGCTAGGCCGTGAATTGGACTGGTCCGTATCGCTGCTTGCCGGCTTTACGCAAAGCGTTTTTGGCAGCAGCGGCGACCTTTGTATTATCAACCTTAAACATTCATTCAGAAGCCAAACAACATTAAGCAATAAAAAATCCGTATCAACCTATAATCAACAAAATTACTATGGATTTATCAATCATGTTGAGTGTTTAGCTGTTGTTGGTATCTGTAATACTTATTATCTATATATGACAATAAAACCTAGTGTGCTAGGCCGCGTGGCGTAGCGGCATAGTTTTAGACTTCCATGCCAGAGGCCGGTGTTCAAATACAGTACACAGGCTTAATTTTTTCCCACAATTATTTCATCTAAATTCAATAGAACACGATTCGTGCTGTCGATGACAACAGCTGAGCAGATTTTTGTGATTATAGAACTGATATTTACGATTTTATTAGTAATCGAAAATTGGACGAAAATTGACTGAGTGAAATTTGTTTTTTCAACTCAACGCGCTTTGAAAACTACGAATATTTTGATAGCATATGTCAATTATCAAAGTTTAATAATTGTGTCAGCTTTTAGATAATGTTAATTTTGTTACGATCGGGCGATAATTAGTGAATTTATTGCGAAATAAAAAAGTTTAGAGATTTTGGTTACCAGAAATTTTCGACCTGCAACAATTTTTTTAACAATGCATTATTTACAACTAAATATATTTAGAAAAAGTTTACAATTACATTACACTTTTCAGAATTTTTAAATGGAATTCTAAAGCATGGACGTATTGAGCATTGAACTTGTCATTTTTTGAAAACTTTGATGCTATTGTAACAGGAAGTGACGTCATCGACATTTAGGATATTTTAGGATACGTCTTGGTATGCTGCGGAAAACATGTGAACCAATTTTTATTACAATTCATGAAACTTATGTTGCCATTTGGACCGATACCACGTTTTTTCGACCTTAGGCGCTTGGGAAAACCGTCGGTGCCATGGCCACATATGTCATTATAAAAAGTTTGCAATTGGAATGAGCTACACGATGGTGACCATTATTAACGGAGTTATTCGAGATACTAGTTTTTCACTTATTCGATGACCTTGACCTTAGTTTTGGGTCAAGGTCAAAACAAAACCCCTCGGTTCTGCGCATTACTCATGCCTAGCGATTGAAGAAAGAAAAAAACTGGAAAATTTCAAACATTGCGACCTGTATCGCGAAACAAAAAAATTGTTTACAAACATACACACACACACACACACACACACACACACACACACACACACACACACACCACACACACACACACACACACATACATACATACAAACCGGGGTGATCGCCATAACTTGGCGATTCGATATCGCCAAGTTAACAAACATCCAAACATACAAACCGGACCGATCGCCATAACTTGGCGAGCCAAGTTAATAAGGAGGATCTAAGAGCAGGCGCTGCTAAGAGAATGGTCATTTACTGCAGACAGGGCCTAGAGCAATGTTTCAATGAATTTTCCATACGGTCAGTTATAGTTTTTTTCGTACGGAAAATTTATTTCATATATGTTCAATATATTCTTGTCCTCATAATATTTGACTAAAGATGGATAAAAACCGCACTCCTTCACTGAATGAGTTGTTAAGGATAATGGACGGTATGTTTAAGACGGAAATATATATATAAAACATTGAAGTTTACGCCGCTTTAAAGTTTGTTTTCGCACAGCACTTCACACAAGCGAGCTGCCCCGTGCTGGAGTCCAGGGGAATGGTCTGCAGTTAAGCGATATTCTTATGCAAACATTTTTGGTTTCCAAGGTGCTGTTACCAAGTAGCTTGCTAGGCAACCATTTTCCTTATATGGGGCTGAACAGTCTCTTTAAGCGATATTCTTATGCAAACGCATCCGATAATCTCTCACCGGGTGATTGCAACACATGGGTTCATCGCAAATGTATTGGCTGGACGAAGCGCAATGTAGATGTCAGAGAGTACTTCTGTAGCCCATGCCAGGAAAAGCCAGCTGCTTAACTTTCTTCTTCATGTTTCAGCTTCACTGACAATTGCTTGTATAACATCTTGACTTGCATATTCTTCAATTTCTCTATAAAAGTCAAGCAGCACAGATTTTTTACTTCTTTATTTCATTCCAGCTTGAAAGCAAAGCTTCTCTATCTGCTGATTCATTCATCCCCTGGATTTCATCTTCAATCATTCTCTTTATTTCAGCAACAGTTTGATTTTCTACAAATGTGTATGGTGCTCTTTATCAGTGATAAATACTGGGTGCTCCTTAAATTGGGGAGGTTTTGGCTTGAATAATACAGCTGTTGCTTCATAATTTATATAACACTCCACATACTTTGCACGCTTTTCTCTAGCAAGTTGGCAGAAATGTTTGAGTTCTGGATCTAATGGATCTCCTTTCAGGGACATATGTGGCTTTGTTACTTTAGGGGTGAGAAGGTACTCAGCAAGCCGCAGCTTTGTACGGAAAGCAACTACTTCCTCAAGAATATCTTGCACATACTTTGAAGTACTTCTATGGTCTTTGGGATTTTGGACAATTAGAGAAGTTTGTCCTTGCTTGGTCTTGGGATGTGTTGACTTCAACTAGCTGCTGACGATACATACCACTGGTTGTGCAGAATGTCACTGGCACATACACTTTGAAAAGGCATTTTACCTGTGAGCAACAAGAATAAAATAGACTAACCACTTCTACATTAAGCAGTCATTTGTGTTCCATGATTAAACTGTGCAATCATTTGGGAAGGGTGTGTTATTGGACAGAGGAGAGTGGGCACATAGGCAATGTTTGGTTGGTAAATTATTTGTTGACATAGGCTCATAGCATGCATCAGCCTGCATAATCAATGGCGCAAGAGAATATGTCCACTGTTGATAATTACAATGCTCTTTGAAAGCTAATATATAGGCATTTGACCAACAACTTATATCAGGGTATTCCAATAATAAGTTAATGTGGATTGGGAATTGAAATATAACTCAACATGTGGATAACTCCCTCGACTGCGTTAGTACTTAGTTTGACGTACGCGACGTCCTTTGTTTTAAGTACGCGCCGATTCTGATTCTACAGTCGGTCTATTTCAACATCAATATCATCAAATGCGGACATACAAATTCAACAAAATTATTTGATAATGACTGACGAGTGTTTACTTTATGTGTACAAATAACGAAAAAGTCTTACCAATGTCTTGTATTACAGAGGAAGCACGGAAAACAGAACATCACGGCGCAACAACTGCCATTGTTGACATTTGACAAGGTGTTAGGGGATTCCTCGAGTGACATCTCATGTGTTTCCCTGTTCCTAAATATAGCTCATGATGTCATACGCGAGTGCCGAGTGAATTTTCACCGACAGAGCGGGCTGTATCGCAAGCAAAGGTGTTAACATCGATTTACCCATGAACTAATACTACCGTCCTTAGATTAAGGTACGGCGTACGTTAATCGAGGGACGTACTTTATTCAAAATACGTACTTTAATCTGCGGTGATCCCTGACCTGATTATACTGGCTTATCTTGTACATCTGGCATGCATGCATGTACATATAAGGCAATATTCCCTTGGAGATGTATGGTTCTCCACAGCGATAAGGACGTCCTAAACCATTTCGTTCTTCAAATCAAAAGTATAAATAAACTCATGGCATGAAATGCAATGTTATCTAAACCTAGTCAGATGCTGAACCTAGTCAAATGCTGACTTGGATTTATTCAACACCACCAATAGATACCATGTCCCGTGCATATAGGGACATGATAGTTCAGTTGTTGGCACGGTTTCCGGGCGAATAACACGCCGTCAGAGCATTCCGTGCACGGTTTCCGTGCATGAATCGTGAGACTGTGTTGTTGTTGACCCGGCTTCCGTGCCAATAGCAACTTCCATGAATAAATGCGCTAACGATGAAAATTTGAGATTCAACTCATCAAACGGTCTATACAGCTATAGTGAACGAACCACTCCTGGGCATTCTGGGTTGCTGTCCTTTAATTGCATAACCTGCAGAGCACCAACATCGCAACGAATAATTTAAATGTAGAGCTCATCATCATTTTTGAATCAAATCAAATCAAACGAATTTGTTCTACGTTCATAATAGTTATATGAATCTCTCAAAAGCTTTGCACATACACTTATTAATCAGCATAGGCAATATAGAAAGCTATTTAATTTCGTATGTGCTCTTACAAATGATTTTTGTCGATTTTTTACTTCAAAGCATGCTGTTCCGAGGTTTTCTGAATTTCAGACGACAGCGCATTTAATAATTTGGGTCCCACCTTACCGAAACTCTCCTCTCAATACACGTTAATCATTAATAATGCCTCTGCGCTTGATCGTGGGTGACCAGCCGGTTTGCATGGCACTATGAGGCTGGATAAGCATGTAGATGCCAGTTATTTAGAATCATGAATAAAAGCAGGATGATCGCAAAGTTTATCTGGACTCTCATTGTTAGCAAGTGCAAGCTTCACAGCACAGGTGTTACATGCGCTCGTCATGGACATCTGGAAGTAATACGTGCTGCGTGACGTGTGTCATAAACCATTATCTCTGTCTTCTTTTCATATGATTTGAGCATGTTTTGTGCCATCCACGCACTGATGTCCCAGAGGCAGATTTTCACGGAGGATAAGACTTCCTTTTATATGCTATTCACACAAAATGTGAAAATCAGCATATACTTGGCAGAACGTATCACAAACAGGGTTCATATAATGCATATTGTGAACTTCAATGTATATCCGCATTGCGGATTCATTTACTTTGACCTAGTCTATGAATTACTAACAAGCAACATATATATCTCTCACGAAAGTCTTATAACAGATTAAATATATTGGCAGTAACTGATTGTTGTAGATTATTATAGGGCAACTTAACCCGTTATTTCCGTAATTCACGATAATGTACAGATACATCGCAATGAAGTCATACACCATTTATCTCTCATCACATCCACGTGGTCAATACCAGATAAGTAAGAAACTGTAAACATATCGCAACAGTATATTACACGTCAATCAAATCTTGGTAAATACAATTTGATTTGATTTGTTGTATTACTATTATTGACTGGAATAATGTTATATTCATTAATTAATGGCTTATGTAGGGTCATAACTTTACAATATTTGGCGCTTACAAACTTTACTTCACAAACCTCCATATTGTTTTGATTGCGACATAAGAAAACAATTGTACTGCTGACACTGTGTATACTAGGCGGTTTGGGGTGATAGGATGGTGTATAGAAGTACGTGTCAGCATCTTTGTGTTAATGTGTTGCATAGATCTTGTCTATATCTTTTGTACCATAACCGATATATGTTTGCGACTTATTCTATATGTTGGTATTGCAATTATATGGATTCAGAACGCTTAATTAAAAACATATTCATAAGAGTATGCGCACTTTACCATAGCAAAATGTAATGGTACATTTCATGAAAAATAAACACTTCATAAATGATAACTTTCTTCGTTTGAAAATTATATAGTCCAGTCACTGACCCCAGAAGAATCAATTTATTACATGTGATGGTTCTTGCCAAATCGCTCAAATACGTAATTAGGTATCAGAAGGAGAAGACAAGCGGCTTTTGAGCGATAATGGAAGAACACGATTGAATGCCACATGCGGAGTTTCTCAACCCGTGCGTTGCTCATGTGCATACTTTTCTTAAGAAAGTTCGAAGCTGATTTGAAGGCGCTGATATCGATAATATCCAGAAAGGAATACAATTGAGGCATTTTAAGCTGCACAAATAAACGGCATTGAACGCCTAACGAACATTTACTTTCCGTTGCACCATGGTAGATTGTCAATATCCGTATTTCCACCACAAAGTATGATTCCAACTTTCTTGATATTAGGTAGATTCTTGAAACGCTCGGACATGGCAGCAACAAGGCCACCACAAGCACTAGGCTCCACCACCAACTAAAGCATGTATCGCACACAGAAAAAAATAAGAGCCTAACAAACAGCAAAATTGCAAAAGGAGAAAAAGGTATATATTTCAAATGATTTATTTAATGTTAGTTTTAATGATGGTTTTTTTCCGGGAAAAGTTTCATATCGTTTATATTTTACAAAAAAACATATACTCTGACAAGTATTTATAAAAGAACGCATAAATGAATGTACACTGATTAAAGAAGGAAAAGGAAATATAATGTTATACAAAGGTAACCACCTTCATTCTTGTGAACAAAATTTTCATGGCTTCAATAATTTCATCGTCATTCTGAAAAGCAAATACAATCAAGGCTCAACAACAAAGCACAAAATGTCCTCATGGTGAATGGCGTGAAAATAGAACGAGAGAACAGTAGTTGAGGGAAATGAATTGGTACCATTACAACTTAGAGCTCGTCACTGCTCGATGTGACTGAAAATATGTGTACATTATAAAGTACATGATATTATTTAATGTGAGCTTAATGTAAGGTTCATATTGATCTAGCCCAAGCCCCTGTGGTGTACACAATCATGCCTTGACGGTCTTCATAATGTTATTGATATTTTTAAGTCTTATCAAATTTCACTAACCACGGTGAAGACTTCCTTTTCGGCGTATTGACAGAGGATGGGAAATGCGTGAGGACCAGCTTGTTGCATACGACAACCATCAGCTATTGTATCTACGAACTGTGGGGGGTTAGGCCATAGTCTTTGTCCTTCATAAACATGAATTGAATATACGGAGTTCATCATGAATTTGCCATTGTTCTTTGGTATTAAGGAGTAGACTTCGACCCGAAGAGAGAATTAGGGTCAGAAGTCAGTCTTGCAGATGATGTATGATATATCCCTTGAATTCACAATGACTTGATAATGAAAAACGAGTCCAATGGTAATCCTTCTTATATATAGATCTAATATTGACTTATCGCTACTGGGAAATCGATATTGCACGAGATTCAACTTTCTATAATGAGTTCGTGGTTCAGCAATGATTATATATCTAACGGCTCTGAATTGAGTTACAGCAGTTCGTTACTATGACTTATCACAAACGTTCGGTATCATATTTTTTGTCATAACGGCTCGCCAAGCCAGTATAATAATGCATCAGAGAATATAAGAAGAATTTTTTTATATACCTGATCTTAGGCAGGGCTCCAGGAATTTACCTTTAGGTTCGACTATAAAAACTGCAAGAAAAAAACTTTAAACGTGAATGAGAGCGAATCACGAAACTGACATAATCAGTAGCTAGTGGCAGAAGAACAATTACACTTTGACTGGGGTCTGACACTTTTGACAGTAATACTTGTGCCGGCCGCCATCCCTCCTCCAGACATCATTGCTAGAATAGCATCAAGCTCAGGAACCTCTTCAAACATCTCTTTAGCGATTGTACCCTGTGATGAATACCATAATTTGCTGATCATTAAAACGGAATAAAATTATTTATCTTAAGAAGAAACTGATAAACTGAGGTGATATTTAAGCATTCATTTCAAGTTGACTAAGTACATATAATACGGCGTTGGTAATTCAAATATGGAAACTGCTTTCAATGTTTTGATTATAACAAATTCTGAAACCATGCTTTAAAACGCACAACACACAATTGCACGAGAGCCAGCGAACCAAAGATTAGGTGATTGGTTTCTCAGTTACAAAACACGAATCGTAAGGGCACTGAATCCAAACGCTGGGGCTAAATAATCGCAGATTGAAGCAATAAATTGGTTACTATATTCCTACCACTGGCTGCAGCACAACGCACCTGTCCAGCCATGACGTTAAGGTTATCACAAGCCGAGATGAACACCTGTCCGGTACGTTTCTCTACCTCCTTACAAGCTGCCACTCTGAATCAAACACACCAGCCACAATAGTCTAACAATTGACAACCGATTGATTGATTGATAAATTATGTCAAAGTTCTTCATTTTACGCGTAAAGTTGTCATTTTACGCGCAAACAACTTGGACTATGACCTGAGTGGCCAACTATACGTGTGTGTGTGTGTATTAGTATGTTTATAAAACACACGTTCGTGTGTATGTGTTGATACGAATGCTAAGTGTATACACACCTTGCAGGTGGGTTTGATTCACATGTGACAATCTTAGCTCCGTATCCCTGAATGGCTTCTCGTTTGATCATGGACGTGTCATGAGTCACAACTACAGTACAAGGCAATCCGACTGCATTGGCTGCGTACGCCAGTGCTTGACCATGGTTACCACTGCTATGTGTGACCTAGCAAATCGATCAGAGGGTATGCATAAGGGTATATGATTACATGCGCTAATGATGAAAATTTGAGATTCAACACAAGTAAATGGACGATACAACTATAGGGAACGAACCACTCCTGGGCATTCTGGGTTGTTGTCCTTTAATTGCATAACCTGCAGAGCAACAACGTCGCAAAGAATAATATACAACTCATCATCATTTTTGTAGTTATCACACTTAAATTCAGTATAAATGGACCAAGAATGTGAAATCCGATTATGTGAATATGAAAGTTTCAGTTTGCTATCTGAGCCAGAGAGCGAGCTTCCTTTTGAGCTATATATCTATTCCTCATCCTTAAATTCCCATCAACACAGACGCTGACGCTCTGTGTCCCTGTTTCCCTGACGCTCGTCAAAAACACCTTGCGGAGACACCCGAATATGTTGTTGTCCATCGGCTGTCGAGCTTTCCCTGCTGCTCATGCTGACGGAGAGGTTTCCCTGCTGCTCATGCTGACGGAGAGGTTCCCCTGCTGCTCATGCTGACGGAGAGGTTTCCCTGTTGCCCATGCTGACGGAGAGGTTCCCCTGCTGCTCATGCTGACGGAGAGCTTTCCCTGCTGCTCATGCTGACGGAGAGGTTCCCCTGCTGCTCATGCTGACGGAGTGGTTTCCCTGCTGCTCATGCTGACGGAGAGCTTTCCCTGCTGCTCATGCTGACGGACAGCTTTCCCTGCTGCTCATGCTGACGGAGAGCTTTCCCTGTTGCCCATGCTGACGGAGAGGTTCCCCTGCTGCTCATGCTGACGGACAGCTTTCCCTGCTGCTCATGCTGACGGAGGGGTTTATCGATTGACATGGCACACCATAGCCATAAAGCCATAGCACCGTCAAGCGAGCGACGGACATTTAAAAGTAGAAAACATTCCGTGGTCTAATCAAATGTAATGTCAATCACTATTTGAAGGTATCAGCCCATTTCATTCATACTATCACCCTACCATCCCCCCGCCTCCCCACACTCCTCGGTTCATTGGTGAACCTTGTATTCATCACCCCTTCACAAACCCATTGACATTCCAACCCCAATCGTTGATCTAATACCATGCCATAGAAGCGTTAGCACTGATAATAGATCTTAACTACCAAAGACTAACATATCATGATCGGCAAAAATAGAGAACAAATGTTTTGACATCTTATCGTGATATTAGTCGGCGGATCAGAGTGGTGATAAGCGCAACTGACTATAAAGGCACAGATAGTGATTTTGTTTGTTTGTTTGTGGACTACAGCAGAACGCAGAGGTCAGGCATCGGACAAATATATGCAACAAAATGATAGAACCCCTGTTAACTCACCGCATTAACAGCTCCACGGACTTTGAAAGAGCCAGTTTTCTGAAAATTCTCACATTTAAAATACACTTTCTTGCCGACCATTTCATCGATAGCAGAACAGGTCATCATAGGCGTCCGGTGTATGAATGGAGCGATCCTCTCACTGGCCTGCTCAATGTCGCTATATTTCACCGCATCAGCCATGTCAGAAGCTGCTGTTTAGCGCGTTGAGAAAACTGACGCCTATTGCCTGTCGACTTTATATGTACACATAATGTGGATGTCTTCAAAGATATGAAAACAATGGCTAGCTGCGGTAACCTTTTACCACCACGGATACTCTGGTATAGGTTTGCATCTAGCCTTGTATCTTCTTGATAGTGAAGCATCGCACAAAGCCCAGATTGAAGACTTGAGCGCACGCCTATCAGTGACGTCACGCGTTGTAATCAAACTTTAACCTCGTTGAATCGCAGAACAGGCCTGGATTGACCTGACTTGGATATATTATGACATAATAATGGCTACATCGATTCCAATATGAACTTAGATATATGTTACCTTAAAACATCGGGTTTTGACGCGTGGATAGTCCTGATATTTTGTACCGCATGAAAAAGGCGTTATAATGTTTTACTTCACTTTGATGAATCAAGTGGTATGCAACTTAGACCATTCTGTAGCACCTAGCACGGCGCGAAATCGACGACATGAAGTCAGCTGTTTTGCACTTCTTGTGTGATTGTTCATGGGTTAACTTACGTAGCGGGCGCGGTGTGTGCATAATTAACATGGCACATGGAGAAGCCCAGACAGGCGGCTTAACATGATAAGGAGGATCTAAGAGCAGGCGCTGCTAAGAGAATGGTCTTTTACTGCCGACAGGGCATAGGACAATGTTTCAATGAATTTTCCATACGGTCAGTAATAGTTTTTTTCGAACGGAAAATATATTTCATATATGTTCAATATATTCTTGTCCTCATAATATTTGACTAAAGATGGATAAAAACCCCACTCCATCGCTGAATGAGTTGTTAAGGACAATGGACGGTATGTTTAGGACGGAAATATATATATAAAACATTGGAGTTTACGCCGCTTTAAAGTTTGTTTTCGCACAGCACTGTTGCGTGATCGCCACTATTCATCTTGGAGCCCGAGTGCATTTCCGTGGGGCATTGTTGCTTACCATGATAAACAATAGCACGGCCTTGCATGATTCTGCGTGCACAGACACTGTGGAGTTAGACAAAGAGCAGTCAGATATATATCCAAAGTTCACACTTAGAATGGTAATATGAGTACCCGAGTTAGTCCCGGTCGAACGGTAACATCAACATGTAGGGCTATACCCGAGTATGCAGGACGCGCAAAGGAACTGGTTATTGTTTCGGTTGTATCATAACGTTATTAGTTTTTACGCGCGCGCTGGATTTTTTTCCTCGTGGCATCGGTCATCGTGAATGTTGATCTGGTAATATATTTTCACTACGCATCACATATAAACATGGGGCAGCGTCGGGATAAACCAGAATCCCAAAGGCAAAACATCATGCACAATTGAAGGTACTGTACTGCGTCATATGTTAATGTCAGCGAGCGACAAGCGATCAGGCCCATAAACTGAAAGCGAGTCTTCGACTGTAATTGAAACGTGTAGGTTTCATCCTGTTACTCATTGCCAAGTATTGTGTGTCCAAGTGTCGATTGTAAATATCAGCGAGCGACAAGCGATCAAGCCTTGTCGCTCCATCAGTGTAGAATGGAAGGACTTACTTACGAGTTACTTAAAATAAAAAAATGAATGTCATTAAATTATCTGCAGGTTCACATTGAAAGGAGCTTTGGGATGGTTTGAATTTCACCGAGGAGCCGCTTAAGACTCCGCAAAGTATTTACCATAAGTTTGAAGCCCACATGGTCGGCTTGCAGAACCAGTGGGTAGGTCGCCTCGAGCTGGTTGCCATCCAACAGCAGGCCAGTGAATCGGTCGACTTCGAGTGTCGTCTCAAAACCAAAGCTCGGTGTTGGCAGCTTCGTCTAACATTTCAAATAATTCGTGGAATTAAGTGGACCGAGACAAGGAGAAAAATGATGTCCAAGGGCAACAAATTGACTCCAGCGGATGCCATTCTATAAGCCCAGGAGTTTCAAGCAAATACGTTATTTTTGAAAAGAGCAATATCGGTGCTTTTCAACGACGTGGCCGACAGCAGCGGCCAAAACGCGATTCACACCACAGCAATAATGAGAGCCGGCATCCGAACTGTTGCCAGTACTGTGGTTCCCAGCATGAGCCGAGAAAATGCCCCGCTTATGAAAAAAAATGTTGAATAAAAGTTATTTCTTCGGTCTTGGGTGGTCCAATGAGTGGGTGGGGATGAGGCCGGTCCCAAAGAAATACGACGATTTGGTTGACTTTCACCACCAGAAAAACGTGAAGGAGTTGCTGGGGTTTCTCGGACTAGTGTGTCTGAGCCCTTTCATACCAAAGATAGCTGATGAGTCCAAGCTTCTGTGCCAACTCAGAGCTGTCAGTGCTACGAGAAGAGGTAACCGCCGGATTACCCAAATGTGCCAAAATTACTACAACGATACCATAGCTTCAAAGACCTCATTATAGTTGAGAATGGGATTATTATTTTTTACGGAGAGATGCATAAAATACCCAAGATTATGCAACAAGAATACCTTCCACGAATCCATGAAGGTCACATAGGAATCAACAAATCACAACTTCATGCTAAGGATTTTTGGTTTTGGCCTGTAATGATGTCTTGCGTAGGCGACTGCTCCATTTGCTTGACTAATGCGCGCAGCCAGACTAAAGAACCAATAATGATTCATAATCTACCATGTACCCCTTGGCAAGTTCGGAAAAATACTTCGTGGCGGACCAGTATAGTAAGATGCTTTTTGTGAAGCCTAGGCAAATGAGTCAGATATTAAGACGTGATAAAACAGCTAGAGGAACTGTTTGCTACTGTTGAGTTCAAACAAAACGGAGCTGCCCTCTGGACACCCACACGTGCAGCCCAGTTGAATTAATGTTCCGTCGGAAGATACTCGACAACATGCCCACAAAGTTATTATCGACCAACGAGGACATCGACTTCGTGGAGAGGCAGACCACACGTTCTCAGGAAAATATGATTAGGTGTAGCAAAAGCAAAGGTCATGAGCTCAGTTGATTGCTGCCTGGGGTGAAAGTCTTCGTGCAAGATGGCAACAATTGGCTTCCTGATTAAGTCCTAAGAGCCTCGCTGTTACCTGATTCGTACCCACAACGGAAACACCACGCGAAAAAATCTATCACTATCTGTGAATGTTCTGCTATTCCTGTGTGCAATATGCCTACAGTGACGCCAAAGAAACGTGTTTATTTTGAAGAGGGACGAAACGTCGTAGCGCCTACCTCACCTAGAGCACAACCTGAGAAACTCCACATGAGACAATCTTAGCGCATCATCATCCCTTGTCCGAGTGCTCCAAACGGTTCATAAGCGCTCAACTTAAAACTAAATTCTCGGCATATTAACGAGCATTAGAATATGTTGGTCACGTCTTCGACTGCTCATCGAGAGTATATAATGACCTCGCAGATGCAGATTCGTGAAAGGGTTAAAAGATAAATACTATGTGTCCCAGTCCGGAATTGACATATATTCCTAAATACATCAAACCGCAAAAAAATATGAATACAAAGGTTAATGCAACAATCCACAACCAATGTACCGGCAAGGCACCCATTTATTACTGATGTTTACAAGAATTAGATCAACAAGTATACAAAGACACATATTACTTGACAGACAGACTGCATGCAGGATCTCATCACTCGTATAAGATATGTTTAAAATCAAAACACGATTATTAGTACCAAGGGAGAGCGTCAATATCTACATTGCCACCACAAAGGATGACGCCTATATTCTGAAGACTGGGGTCCATTTCAGACATAACCCGTGACATCACAGCGGCAATACCTGCGGCCGAGCTTGGCTCTACCACCAACTGAAGACACATAGCAGCAGGGATTGTTAAGTAGAAAATTGTGCTACGGTAAATTCTTCCAAAACTGGAGCAAATGACGCGTTTTCACCAAAATACCTTCATTCGTTGGAAAGCAAATTTCATAGCCTCAATCATTTCTTCATCACTCTGACGACACATGGGATCAATATGACGCTATGACTCGAACTCCAGTTCAATTTTGTTCATGATGTTCACGATAGAGATATATCTGCTTATGTTAAATTGCATACCACTGAAAATACTTGTTTTTCAACAAGTTCACACAGGATGGGGAAGGTTAGAAATCCCACTTGTTGAAATCGTATGCCATCAGCAATCGTATCAAGAAACTTGGGTGGGTTCTGCCAGAGACGTTCTCCTATGAAAGGCAGTGTAAACATGTTATCATAAAGTTCAACATCATAATGAATGTATAGTGAACACAATCGAGACAAACGCGGCACTGTCGTACATGGTTGAGAAGCTGCAACCGACTTAAATACAAATGTGGGCTAATTCGATAAAAGATTACAGCAATCGAGTTTAATTTCACTAACGTTGTCACTGCTCCACCAAACACCCAGTACTATCAGACAAAGTTCCGGGTGGAATTAAATTTTATGGTAGAATAAATCCATAACCTTGTGGCGTTAGAAAATATGATACCAACCAGCTTGTAGGCTAGCAGAAAGGTTTTTTCCAACTGGCTCAACAGCAAACACTGGAAAAGAAAATTGGTTTAAATTCACTGGCTCTGATCAAGGCTCAACATTTGCCCAGTGTGATATTTCACAATAAACTTATTGCTTACATATAGTACTTACCTTTTGTTTTGGGACTGATGGAGCGAGTTGCTATGGCTATTCCAGATGTCATGCCTCCTCCACTTATCGGAATTAAGATAGCATCTAGTTCTGGTTGTTGTGATAAAAATTCTAAAGCAATAGTCCCCTAGAATCAGACATGGTAACCCTAAACACATGATAATGCAATATAAATAAACATAAATTATTATGCACACAACAATACACATACACACGTGTATATATATATATATATATATATATATATATATATATATATATATATATATATATATATATATATATATATATATATATATATATATATATACATGAATATCCATTCATATGTGGCTGTTCAATCATTTTTTGTCTGATTACTCCCATCTAGTACACATGAAATGTTGGGCTAAGAGGACACAAACCTGGCCAGCAATTACATCATGGTGGTCAAATGGAGGGACAAACAACCGGCCAGTTTCTTCTGCAATAGTATTGCAGGTGTCAGCTCTGGGAATAATCAATATCAACTATCCTTCAGCAGTAAACAAAAATAGAACCAGCTGAATTCTCGGTCAAAGTCCGTGATTTTCAAATAATACATGAATTCTAATAACATTCTAATATGAAATTGTTCTACAGTTTTAAGAGAAAATCTATGTTGAAGAGCATCCTGGATTGTAATGTTATAAGTGAATGATTGTTACCTGGACTGTGGGGTAGGCTCACAGAGGACCAGGTCAGCCCCATAGCCTCTAATGGCTTCACATTTGACTTTAGGACTATTATTAGGAACAACAACAGAGCAGGGAAGACCAGCCGTCCTGGCAGCCCAAGCTAGCGCCTGGCCATGGTTCCCACTGCTGTGAGTAACCTGAAAATACATTTTATGATGTAGCATTGTGATATACTTGAAAACTCTTTCAGATACAAAGATATATCCAAGTTATAAACAAACCCATAGCAAATGGAAAAAGGATAAATACTTTTTAAATGGGTACATACCACTCCAGGAATATTTGGTGTTTTCTCTTTCAATTTGAGAACCTGTAAGGGGAAAAAAATGATTGTCTTACAAGAAATGGGTGAGTTGTTATGTCACTTGTATAGTTCGCTATTAATCCATTCATTTGCTAATTAACCAGTCATCAAACAATTAACATCCCGAGTCATTCACCATATGATTTACAATTTCATGGAAAACATGAAGCAGTTGGTGGAGTGATCTATATTGATAAAACTATCCAATATTTGCCCTCTTTGGAAGCAATGTTTTACTACCCCATCAATAACTACATTTCATTAAACATTAAGATAATGCAATGCACTATATTATAATTAAGTAACAGGATAAAATGCAAATGCCAAATATTCCAGTTCTAAGTACACGAGGATAGCATTTGTTCATCACAGTTAATTACTCACCTGCGTTATTTAGTAATAAATATAGCACAGCAATTATTGTACCAACACAAAGACATCATTACTCAATAAAAATACTGACAGCATTTAGAGCCCCTCTGGCTTTAAAAGATCCTGTTTTCTGAAATGTTTCACACTTTAAGAAGACTTTTCTGCCAACGAGCTTATCAAGCGTTGACGAAGTCACCACCGGAGTTTTGTTGATGAATGCAGATATTCTCTCCTGTGCATGGAGTATCTCATTGTACAATTTAAGGGAAGACATTACCAACTTTTTTCATAGGCATCCACCGAAAAGAATAATCAGAAGAGCATTCTAGCTAAGCAGATACGATTCCAAAGTTGGATCATGGACTGTGGGATCAAACAGCTGAGAGTAGTTTGATGGGGAATACCCTGTGGTACATTCGTCGGGATCTCCTACAGAATTGGGGGTTCCCCGGGGATTCCACAGAACGTGCCCCGCTCCGCCGGGCCCAATTATTTTCTTGGTGCTATTCTTGTTTAATTGGCCACATATTGTGATATATCCACGTCAAAATCTTTCTACAGCTGAAATGAGGGTCGTCGCACTTATTAGGTTGGCCAGTAACTTGAAAATAGTGTAACTAGACTGGAAATAATTATTTTTATGGGCGATAATATGTTGATTTCCAATATGAAACATTATTGAAAATAGCCCTACAAGACGTTCGACCGTAGGCAAGGCACTCGCCCCTGGTGTTTTTATGATCTGATGCTACCTTATGGGCGAGGGTCCGTATGGAAGAATCTTTAGGGTTATTAGCAAATTTGCTGCTCGCAATGCAGACAAGGGACAGTTTAAAAAACATAGATTTTGTCTGAAGCTCATGAAGTAGCTCAGATCGAACGGTAGTATAAATATATACCGTTCTGCTCCAATATTTTGGGTGCACATTAAAACATGCGTTTGACTTTATCGCTGGGTTTGACATCTAGAAAACAACATATATCAAGAGCCTATGAAAAAATATGTCGTATCACACCAAAAGATTACCACCGATCGATGCGATGCTATATATCATTTCCCGCCATTTTGGAAAATATTGGGTCCTGTGATTTCCCGTGATTTTCTGCCGCCTCATCCATATTGCCTCCCTGCTAAGCTTGCGAAGCATGTTGACCCACTTTGGATACAATCTGCTGTATCTTATCAAGTTCAGACGCAGGAAGCAATAGTTGTTGATGCGTCACGTCATTCTGAGCATGTGTGATGTACGTGGGCTTGAACTTGAAAACAAACATGGTGCTGTGTTTCGGACTTTCTACCGCTTCCAAATTTATTGAACTATAACTAATTACCATGGATGAAATCCCCCGCCACAAATGGATAAAATTGTCCGTAAACATCATTGCATTCCAAACATCCATCACTCGGGTATGTTTGGTGTTTGGTAGTTGTCTGAATCGATCTCAAAATTTATAACATTGCGTCGTTTTCAAACAGAGTAAGGCGTCTACTCAGACGTCTTGTAGGGCTAACAAACAAGATGAAGTTTAACGACATTACCTGGCCCACTATGTAATGTTGTTACTCTGCTGTTTGAAATCGAACATGGTGGGACTGATCTCACAAATATGGTAATGTGGCTGCAACAGAGGGATGCCCTCTACCATTCCAGTCATACCCACCTGCTGTTGTATGTTGGTTTGAATGTTTTGAAAGGGTCATTGATTCTTTTGCTATACCTCCTCTTTTTCAATGATAGGAACCTTCACATGAATATCATTGTGTACTTATCTTGTCTAGAAAAAACTAGAAATGGCATTGGATTGGGGTGTGGTCACATGCTTTTACGAACATGAGTCCCTTGTTTATGATATGGAGCTGATGCATGCCATTTCGTGCATTTGTTAGAATTTGACTCGAACAGAGGTACTTACATGGATGTGATTTGCCCGCGGATTTCCGTGGATCCGATGGCTCCAGGGAATATTTCTTTGCCCCCTTTGACCCCCATCGGGGCTTTGAGCGGCCCCAAAACCCCTCGCCGAAATTATTTCAGCTCTTCAGCTGCCAGGGCAATCACATGCCTGACTTAATCCAGCCACGAGCGGCTAAACACGAGCAGTAATGCGACCGCTGAGTTGCGGTGGTTTTGAAGTGGCTACAACTTATAAGCTGAAAAGTCCTGTTTTGTTGTTGTACCAATATTTGATGGCTCCATGTGAATGTTATAATATGCAGCATGACATTGTTAAAGTGAATTGACTGGAGTGCTTCTCACAGTTACAAGTTTGCATGAATGAGCTCTGGTCCAGATTGACCAGCAGAGAGAGGGCAAGAGCATTGCTGCTTGGTAACCTGCTGTGTAATACTTATCAGCCTTATGGGTCTTTTTGATCAGTGCTCCCCTAATTGCTCAATGGATCTATATATTATCTCACTCACAACTTTGCTAAATCAATCCTAATGTCTGGGGTAAGCATGGGATTTAGCACCAAATCAACAAAAGTGTGTCACATACTGATCAGATGTTGTTGAAATCTGCAAGCTATCAGTAATTTCTTTGAGTTCACAGAAAGTTTCCAGCTTCTGTCATTTTATTTTTACAATTTTATGATCTTCTGCAATTGGCCTTACTCCTTCAACATTCTGATTTTCTCTCCACCCTATATTGGGAAAGGAAGTCAGGTTGCATGTCATATGACTACTGATACAAGAAAGTTTAAAAAAAATCCTCCTCTGACATACATCCCTCCTCCCCCCACTACATGCTATACATAGTCTTAATCTGTCTTTGACAGGATTTTAAAATGTTTGTTTGTGTAACAGTGGTGGCAAAGACAGTTGCTACAATATGATGCAATGTGTGTCAGAAGGCCATGAAATAGTGGCATTGGCTAACCTGAAACCCAAAGAAAAAGGTTAACCAGTTTTCATGCTTTTACAATTACTATATCAATAACCAGTAAGTTGATCATTACAATTTGTAAGGAACATCAATGGTATATAGCATTGGTTGTTTACATAATGTTTGCTAATGTTATCTGTTGAATGTTGATTGTAGATATGGGGTAAATGCCATTGATTTTATGTTTATACAGATGAGTTGGACAGCTACATGTACCAAACAGTTGGACATCATGCCATAGATATGTATGCTGAGGCTATGGGTCTTCCTCTGTTCAGGAGGATTATTGGTAAATAGTTGACATATTTTTCAACCTACTCCTGGCCATGTAATATTAAGTTATTTTATTTCAGTGTATCGGTGAAAAATATTAATCAATAACAGTGCACACTGATGAATGATTATTTCATGCCAAGAATTGTATCAAGGATCTCTTTAGAATATTTTCTTAATTCACATATGATTAATTTGCAAGGGGTGCACAATTGTATGGATGTAGTATTGCTCTGTGACCTAGTAAGCTATTTGTTGAGAGACACATTTTTCAATCTTTTCCACCAGAGGGCACTTCTGTTGAGCAAGGGAGGGACTACCAAGAAACTCCTCTGGATGAAGTGGAAGACATGTTTGAATTACTGAAAGAAATTAAGGTAAGGTTTTATTGAAATCTTGGACTACTTTTAATGAAATGCATGTAGCAGTCCACCCATTAAATTTTATAATGATCACAATGAATGATTAACATCATGCCTTGCCCTCTCAGACCAGCTGAACATCTCCATTTAATTCACATATTGTAAACAGTTTACAATAATAACTTCTACTGACTTGAGTGAATTTATCAATGTGATATTTATGTTATATTTAGAAGTCTGAATCAATATTCACAGAAAACTGTTGAAAGGATGAGTGTGGTTGAGTGTTGTATGTGTCAAACAGGTGGAGTGTGATGTAGAGGCTGTGTCTATTGGAGCCATACTGTCGGACTACCAACGTGTCCGTGTGGAACACGTGTAAGTCACCTCATTCTAAGCCTGACTCTCCCTGTGCTTTCAAAATAAAGGCTTACTGTATGTGTTCATGGAGTGAGTAAACCATCCATCTTGAATAAATATTAGCAACATAGTTCCAATCTTTAGAGATATCTCTCTGGATTTTTGTTGTCCAAAGATGTATGCGTCTTGGTTTGACACCGCTGGCTTATCTCTGGCGCCGGGACCAGCGTGAGTTACTGGAGGAAATGATCGCTTGTGATGTGAAAGCAATCATCATCAAAGTGGCTGCCATGGGACTTGATCCAGATCAGCATCTTGGTCAGAGTTTAGCAGAAATTCAACCTCACATGCTGAGAATGGTGATATTTATATTTATTTTGGAATAATCCCATTCTACTACACTTGAAATAATCCCTTCTTCTGTGCTTTGAAGCCATCCCTTCTACTATGTAATTATTTAATACCCCATAATTGTATTTCATTATATGTTATCATTTCAGAGTGATAAATATGGACTGAATGTGTGTGGCGAAGGAGGTGAATATGAAACATTCACTTATGACTGCCCACTTTTCCACAAGTCCATATCAATGTGAGACATGCCAATGTTTTGAATGTGATGATAATCAGGATTTGATAAACAGAGAATGTGTTTCATCGCATTTTAATTGTAACACAAAAACAATCATATCCCTACTTTGATTTGCTTTTCTTACATTGTTAAGAACCACAGTCGTTATTGCCAAGTGTTCATTAACAAAGCTCTGGTCAATGATAAATCGCAATTGCTTTATGAGAATGCTTTATGAGAATGTAATCAACTTTGGTAAAACCTATGTGATCAGAACAGTCCTGTCATGAAGTCTGACTGGCCACCCCGTGATGAATGTTCTAAAGAAACCGTTGTCTTTCCAATCAAGTCTACATGTGACTTTTGCAGTGAGACGATTCACCCCATGTGTTGTGTATCTAATTGAGTTTGTAATGTTCATTGTTACTCAGAGATTCTCAGGAGGTAATCGTGCACTCTGCTGATGCATTTGCTCCTGTAGCCTTCCTCAATCTGACAGCTATGCATCTTACAGACAAACAGGTATTTTGGTAAATCATTTATTCTTTCATTAAACCTGTTTGTGGTTGATTAAAGGTGTTAATATTTATTTGCTGGATTTGTAAATGTGTCTTAACAGCATATTATTTGTAAAAATGTAGTTGTTCAGTTGACAGAAAATGACCTTTACAAGCGGCTTCTGCCTTATCCCATGAAAAGAAGCTGTGACTTAACAAACCAACTTCTATCATTAGACTCAGAAAACGACCCCAAGAGGACACTAGTTGCTCATGGATCCAGAATTCAACATTCAGATGCACAAAGTAAGATACAGTGAGCCTCATAGATCTCTCTTGTGATGATTTAACCAGTATGTTTCGAAAAAAACCAACACATTTTCAATGCTACTTGGACAGATATTATCTTACGTTTCATTCATTGAACAACTCAGGTGTCCCACCATTCTGCACCTCCCATAGAGATGGCGCTGTGTACATTTCACAGATAGTTGCTCAGGCATCAGCCTCTAATGAGTCCACAACTGAATTAGTCACTAAAGCAATGGAAACCCTCAAAGGTATTGATTTCTACCATGTGAGATTTCAGTATTTTATATAGAAGTATATTCATGATAAATGAGTATCTTTTTGAATGGCCAGTAATTAACCTTCCACAAATAATACCAGTTCCATTATTTCTGCACAGCAAGACTATTTTTTAAGTTTCCCCATACACAGCAATAATTAAGGTCATCAAAACCGATTTTAGTCACTTTGCGATATTTTTGTGTGTATCAGTATCTTATTCTTTGATGTTATTATGCCTGGTATCAGGACTCGTGCTGTCAAGGCAGTTAGAGATGTCTCATCTTTTGGCCGTCCATCTCTATGTAAGAGATATGTCAGAGTTTGCTGCCATTAATGCTGTGTATAAAACATATTTCTCAATCAATCCACCTATCAGGTATGTTTATTTTAAAATGTTCAATGATATTTATGAAATACCTGTTCGTTGCCTCAACTTAATAAAGTAATTGAATATTCAAGTTATGACTATGAGTATGATTTGAGTTTATAGCCTTGCCTGTTCAAGTGTGTTTCTCTGTTATAGAGTATGTGTTCAAGCTTGCCTACCATCCAACATGACATTGTTGCTGGATGCTGTTGCTAAGAGACACCCAGAGAGAAATACAATGCATGTGCAGGGAATATCTCACTGGGCACCGGCTAACATAGGACCATACAGCCAGGCCGTGAAAGTGAGTAATTAATGCAGGTAAATTTATGTGAGGCAATATTTAGGATGTAAATCAGTTAAGCTTTATCAAGTATTATGTTGGATGTTTGTTTGAATAACATAATAGAAAACATATATGCAATGACTTGATGCATGCTTTCGGTTACAATTGTAAGTAATAGTTTTCTACCCTTGTGGTATGAAAATAGATGAGGACACAAAGCTACATAACTTTTTTTTTTTTGGAAGTGTTCGTCAATCATCGTCATTGTCAGTCTCTCATGCCCACAATGCAATATGATAAGGATGATGATGATGATGGTGATATCAATATAGTGGTGATTTTATTCGGACACATTTACTTGTTTGCCAAAATCTCACAATGATTGGCCTTTTGTAATTTAAGGTGGACATCTGCTAGCTTTCATTAAGTGCTTCCACTGTAAGTAATCCCATGCTATCTACTTTCCATTTAATGTTACCTTCCATGCTCTTCATGAATTGTGGTATTGTGTGTTTTTATGTGTGACAGGCTGGTAGGAAGTTATTCATTGCTGGTCAGATCCCACTTAATCCTGGGTGCATGTCCATTGTATCACCGGGCATACATTCACAGGCTCGACTCTCATTGCAACATGTTCACAGCGTTCTCCATGCAATGAAGTCTTCTGGAGCAGACCCATATGAAATTACCATGGCAATATGTTATCTCACTCAGGTTAGGTTTATACCAGTGGCCCTGGAAGAATGGAAGCACAAAATGGAAGAAACTTGCTCTGTATGTATGCCTACATACTACTGTTGAACAAAAAAATCAATCAGTTATTAAGTCACCTGGTATTTAACTCGTTGATTTGAACACATTATTTGGTACACTCATAAATGTAACCTTGATGCTCATTCAGATTTTTAGACTTCATCAACCCGTGGCTGGGATAATTGTAGGCTTGTAGCTAATATTGTAGGTATCCAGGTGCATCCAAATGCCCTAATATTGTTGAAAGCTGCTCTGATTTGTGCGGTTATTTTTCAGGATGTAAGAGATGCAGTGCAGCCTTTATTTGTGGTTGTACCTGCTCTACCCAGGGGTGCTCTCATTGAGTGGCATGCTCAAGCAGCAGAGAAGATGGATGTTGACTCTCACAGTTAGTGGCTGAGATATTGTCATACATGTATTCATGATACCCTACTGCAACAGTGACAATCCTCATTATTGTTACAGAGAGCTCTGCCACACAGCATGACGGTTTCTTACTCACATGTGATTTCAAACTGAGATCCTACAAACAGGAGGATGATGGAAATGCTGAGGTCGACAAATATCTCAATCTTACAGTTCATGCTGGTAAGAATGTTTAACATTTTTTATATGTTAAACAAAAACGAAATATGTTCGTCGACATTTTATCTATCATTCACGGGTGAAAATATAGAATATAAGCCACGTCTATGTCTTTCGCCGATAGCATGGTTGCCTGATTCATGTTTTTGCAGTATCAACAGGAGATGTAAAGCCTGACAAGAGACTTGTTAGCAGCATCACCCTAAGTTTATGTCAGGCATTGAAATCTGGGACGGACAACCTGGGTGTAGATGCAAGTGAAGTGTTGTTAACGCTACGAGTTTTCATTAGGGCCGATGTTGACCTTGTACAGGAAGGTACGTAGAATCTGGGCTTTAGACGCGTTAAATCTACAATCATATGGGGATGATTACACTTTATGGTTGATAGATCATCTGCATTTCATTGTTTGGTTATGGTGATGCACACAGTTACTTGTTTTTGTTTCTGTCTATTCCTAGATATCGTTGTGATGTGCATTATCCAATGACCATTATTCCATGTTATATTCCCCCATTGGTTGTGTGTTTCAGAATACAGGAGGTCCTATATGGATGTGTTTGGCTGTGATGAAGCCAGTGTTCTGCCTGTTGCCATCATTCCCGTTCTGTCTTTATCTTCCCCTCGCCATCTTGTGTCAGTCTGCCAGTAGATCCGGTCAATGTGCATCATTAAAATAAAAAATGGATATAACATCAAACTTCTCTCTGATGTTGTTTAATCCTGGCTATTCTGGTTCTTTTGACTTTTTATTTAGCCACAATTTATGAAATCTGTATCACATGGCTGTACTTTGACATGAACCTATAGTGACAAGGCGTCACACTCAAATATGGAATGAGTGGATATACTGTAAAATTTGTGTGTGAGTGAAATCTGGATGTGATAAGCTTGAAACGTTCAGCGCGCTGCGATACTATTTCCCCTTCACTATTTCTGTCAGTTACGTCATCACTTGGCAAGCATGCTCAAGAATTACCCCTGACATCGCTCGGAGCCTTTCACACCCAGGCAGGGAGATGGTTCTGCGGGTCAGAATAATCAATACACAACCTCAAGAAATTCCGCTCACCCTCAGAGACGTTCCCTCAGAATCAAAGCTTGCTCTCGTGTCAATATTTTATTTAAATGTATAGACCAACACAATGAAAAGATGGAACCATCGCTTAGAGATGACATATACAACCGAAGCGAAAGAGTTAATAGGCAGCGAGTCCATTGCAAGATTGTTGAGGCACTTGCTGCTACGGATCAACGATTACAGGATGGTAATTTCAATGTTGTCATCCTCTGCCTTGGCACCTGAGACTTTCCTGTTGGATTGAACATAAGTTGAAAAGGGATTTTTCGAACACAATGACAATTGATACAGTTGTGCTATAATACCTCAATAATGACAACCAACAGTGCCCAAGTCTCGCATAGGTTGAATCTTTTACTGCATAAAATAGAGTTGATTCTTTACCTGAAGTAATGGAAAACGATGGATATGTTCAAGGTGATGAATATAATTGACATTCCAGCGATCGCACCGTTCATGGCTCCTTGAGATAGTCCGATGTTATCTGTTCCTACAAAATTGTGAGGCATTAAACAAAGAAGAATTGAGGTTTGTTGCAGTGGTATTTGAGGAACATCCATTCATCAAATGATTTAGATATAGAAAAGAAACTAAATTACAAGCCGAACGGATAAAATAGCTTTTATAGATTCGCTTGATAATAGAATTACCAAGGGAAGATTCATCATGAATGTTGATGTCAGCAGATCGTCGGTCGCGTTTGCTGGGATTGAGGCAATCATCACCAGAACAGCCCTGATCGCGAAGAGTTTTGGTCAAAAAGCCGTTTTCTGTGACAGCCAAATAAACCCACAATATTTATTTACCGGATTTTAAGTTAAATTAAAAGCATCAATAAGCATGCGAAAATATCTATTTGACACGAAATCTGACCCCCAATATGGAAGTTGACTTTTTTTGGTGAATTGACATGGACGTTGATATCTCCTCCAACTTTGGTACCGTCATGGATGACAGCTTTCATGTCCTTGCTGCCGTCGGACTGCTTCTTGGCTGCTCCATTGAGCTTTGTTGGCGCTCTGACATTCTGTTTGCCTTGATTCGTAGCCTTATTTCTAGGACCTTGGTTCTTTTGGCCCTCTGACGTGCCCTTATTTCTAGGGGCTTGAGTCTGCTTGCCCTTGGTTTTGCTTTTGTCGGAGGTCTTACGAGACATTTGGACGTTCAGTTTGCCTTTAGTCGAGGTTTTAAGAACGGTGCGGACCCTTTGTTTTCCTTTGATGGAGATGTTTCGTCCAGTTAGGTCGCTCTTTGCCTTTGACGTCGGTCTTACGAGACATTTGGACATTCTGTTTCCCTTTAGTGGAGGTTCTATGAACGATGCGGGCATTTTGTTTTCCTTTGAAGGTGATGTTTCGTCCAGTGTGTGCTCTTTTTTTGCCTTTGTCGTCGGTCTTACGAGACATTTGGACGTTCTGTTTGCCTTTAGTGGAGGTTTTATGAACGGTCCGGACATTTTGTTTTCCTTTGATGTCAATGTTTCGTCCAGTCTGGGCGCTTTTTTTGCCGTTGACGGAGGTCGTACGAGACATTTGGACGTTCTGTTTGACTTTAGTGGAAGTTTTATGAACGTTGCGGGCATTTTGTTTGCCTTTGATGGAGATGTATCGTCCAGTTACGTCGCTCTTTTTGCCTTTGTCGGAGGTCTTACGAGACATTTGGACATTCTGTTTGCCTTTAGTGGAGGTTTTATAAACGGTGCGGGCATTTTGTTTTTCTTTGAAGGCGATGTTTCGTCCAGTGTTGGCGCTTTTTTTGCCTTTGTCGGAGGTCTTACGAGACATCTGGACGTTCTGTTTGCCTTTAGTCGAGGTTTTAAGAACGGTGCGGACCTTTTGTTTTCCTTTGATGGAGATGTATCGTCCAGTTAGGTCGCTCTTTTTGCCTTTGTCGGAGGTCTTACGAGACATTTGGACATTCTGTTTGTCTTTAGTGGAGGTTCTATGAACGGTGTGGGCATTTTTTTTCCCTTTGAAGGCGATGTTTCGCCCAGTGTGTGCTCTTTTTTTGCCTTTGCCGTCGGTCTTACGAGACATTTGGACGTTCAGTTTGCCTTTAGTCGAGGTTTTATGAACGGTCCGGACATTTAGTTTTCCTTTAATGGCAATGTTTCGTCCAGTCTGGGCGCTTTTTTTGCCTTTGTCGTCGGTCTTACGAGGCATTTGGACGTTCAGTTTGCCTTTAGTGGAGGTTTTATGAACGGTCCGGACATTTTGTTTTCCTTTGATGTCAATGTTTCGTCCAGTCTGGGCGCTTTTTTTGTCGTTGACGGAGGTCGTACGAGACATTTGGACGTTCTGTTTGACTTTAGTGGAGGTTTTATGAACGTTGCGGGCATTTTGTTTGCCTTTGTCGGAGGTCTTACGAGGCATTTGGACGTTCTGTTTGCCTTTAGTCGAGGTTTTATGAACGGTGCGGACATTTTGTTTTCTTTTGAAGGCGATGTTTCGTCCAGTGTGGGCGCTTTTTTGGCCTTTGTCGGAGGTCTTACGAGGGATTTGGACGTTCTGTTTGCTTTCAGTCGAGGTTTTAAGAACGGCGCGGGCCTTTTGATTGTCTTTGATGGAGATGTATCGTCCAGTTTGGTCGCTCTTTTTGCCTTTGACGTAGGTCGTACGAGACATTTGGACAGTCAGTTTGCCTTTAGTGGAGGGTTTATGAACGGTGCGGGGATTTTGTTTTCCTTTGAAGGCGATGTTTCGTCCAGTGTGGGCGCTTTTTTTGCCTTTGTCGTCGTTCTTACGAGACATTTGGACGTTCAGTTTGCCTTTAGTGGAGGTTTTATTAACGGTCCGGACATTTTGTTTTCCTTTGATGGCAATGTTTCGTCCAGTCTGGGCGCTTTTTTTGCCGTTGACGGAGGTCGTACGAGACATTTTGACGTTCTGTTTGACTTTAGTGGAGGTTTTATGAACGTTGCGGGCATTTTGTTTGCCTTTGTCGGAGGTCGTACGAGGCATTTGGACGTTCTGTTTGCCTTTAGTCGAGGTTTTAAGAACGGTGCGCACCTTTTGTTTTCCTTTGATGGAGATGTATCGTCCAGTTAGGTCGCTCTTTTTGCCTTTGTCGGATGTCTTACGAGACATTTGGACATTCTGTTTGCCTTTAGTGGAGGTTCTATGAACGGTGCGGGCATTTTTTTTTCCTTTGAAGGCGATGTTTCGTCCAGTGTGTGCTCTTTTTTTGCCTTTGTCGTCGGTCTTACGAGACATTTGGACGTTCAGTTTGCCTTTAGTCGAGGTTTTATGAACGGTCCGGACATTTTGTTTTCCTTTGATGGCAATGTTTTGTCCAGTGTGGGCGCTTTTTTTGCCTTTTTCGTCGGTCTTACGAGACATTTGGACGTTCAGTTTGCCTTTAGTGGAGGTTTTATGAACGGTCCGGACATTTTGTTTTCCTTTGATGGCAATGTTTCGTCCAGTCTGGGCGCTTTTTTGGCCTTTGTCGGAGGTCTTACGAGGGATTTGGACGTTCTGTTTGCTTTCAGTCGAGGTTTTAAGAACGGCGCGGGCCTTTTGATTGTCTTTGATGGAGATGTATCGTCCAGTTTGGTCGCTCTTTTTGCCTTTGACGTAGGTCGTACGAGACATTTGGACAGTTCAGTTTGCCTTTAGTCGAGGGTTTATGAACGGTGCGGGCATTTTGTTTTCCTTTGATGGCAATGTTTCGTCCAGTGTTGGCGCTTTTTTGGCCTTTTTCGGAGGTCTTACGAGACATTTGGACGTTCTGTTTAACTTTAGTGGAGGTTTTATGAACGGTGCGGGCATTTTGTTTTCCTTTGATGGCAATGTTTCGTCCAGTGTGGTCGCGCTTTTTTGCCTTTGTCGGAGGTCTTACGAGGTATTTGGACGTTCTGTTTGCCTTTAGTGAAGGTTTTATGAACGGTGCGGGCATTTTGTTTGCCTTTATCGTCGGTCTTACGAGCCATTTGGATGTTCTGTTTGCCTTTAGTGGAGGTTTTATAAACGGTATAAACGGTCCAGTGTGCGGGGTCTTTTTGTTTTGTTTGCCTTTAGTCGAAGGCGATTTTGTTTTCCTTTGATGGCAATGTTTCGTCCAGTGTGTGCTCTTTTTTTGCCTTTGTCGACGGTCTTACGAGCCATTTGGACGTTCTGTTTGCCTTTAGTCGAGGTTTTATGAACGGTGCGGGCCTTTGGTTTTCCTTTGAAGGCGATGTTTCGTCCAGTGTGGGCGCTTTTTTTGTCTTTGTCGGAGGTCTTACGAGCCATTTGGACGTTCTTTTTGCCTTTAGTCGAGGTTTTATGAACGGTGCGGGCCTTTTGTTTTCCTTTGATGGCAATGTTTTGTCCAGTGTGGGCGCTTTTTTTGCCTTTGCCGTCGTTCTTACGAGATATTTGGACGTTCTGTTTGCCTTTAGTCGAGGTTTTATGAACGGTGCGGGCCTTTTGTTTTCCTTTGAAGGCGATGTTTCGTCCAGTGTGGGCGCTTTTTTTGTCTTTTTCGGAGGTCTTACGAGCCATTTGGACGTTCTGTTTGCCTTTAGTCGAGGTTTTATGAACGGTGCGGGCCTTTTGTTTTCCTTTGATGGCAATGTTTTGTCCAGTATGGGCGCTTTTTTTGCCTTTGTCGTCGGTCTTACGAGACATTTGGACGTTCTGTTTGCCTTTAGTGGAGGTTTTATGAACGGTGCGGGCCTTTTGTGTTCCTTTGATGGCCATGTTTTGATCAGTTTGGGGGCTTTTTTTGCCTTTGTCGTCGGTCTTACGAGGGATTTGGACGCTATTGCCAGGGTGATGATTCTTCTTACCCGGAGCAGATGTTTCACTAACTGAGCGGGAATCTCTTCGGTGAGGAGATGCTAAGGGCTGACTTCCAGGATGGGATTTCTTTTTGCCGTTTTCTGGTCCAGGGCTGCCGATAGTTTTGACATTCGCCATGTTGTTATTAACGCCAGATTTCGCATTAATATTACCTTTAACCAAGCCTTGGTAGCTAGGAAGTGCCATCTTAGTGGCATTTGACTCTGTATCGCTCTCGGGATTAACTGTATTTGGCAATGCCGTGTTTATCGTTGGGGGAGGTGCTATGGTGGTAGAGATAGCGTCTGTGAGAGCGGCGTCCAATGGCGTAGTAACCATACCGGCCGCTGAAACAACCAAGTGTCATACACACGTTAGTTATAACATGATAACTTAGAATGCATCTTTTTAACGTTTGATTCAAGGGAACTGGTTATACTTGTTGTGGAGATTATGTTTTCTTCACTCAAAATCCGAGGCGGGGTATAGGCCATATCGGTGGTTGAGCGACTGGAAGTGACGGATTCGGGGTGTGTCTCAAAGTGCTGGATAACGTCATGGGGTAGGTATGACGGAAGCGGTAGACGGGCGGACGAACAGCAAACCTGCATTACACATTTGGAAACATTACAGATGTCAGATTATTATGATCTGTTGAGTAATTAACATGCGAATGAATTGGTATTCAATATTTACTTTGCGAACTTCAAGTATTTGTTTTTATTGCGATATTATTGTGAATATCATAGATATGTAACAGAAAATTATGCGTTTATTATTTCGATGTTTCATTTTAGCTGCAGGTATTAAATGCACCTCTAAACCAACGTTCTATTTCAAATTATGGTTGTGAGAGGGTGATCAAAAATGTTATATTCCATGTGACCATTCCCAGAGAAAGCTCAACTCAGGGTTTATAAAGTACTATCGTTCCTTGGAGATTGTAAAGGAAAAACACAATTCTGACCTGCCGTGATGAGAACGGCAGATGCTATGATGAACCGCATCGCTGAACAGGAGTAGGAGAACAATTTGGAGTCACTGGTGAAGATTGGCTAGAAAGCTAACCGAAAACGCGTCCTTCTCTGACAAAGTCGAGGAGGAAACTAAATATTGTTTGTTTTCTTTAGATACGAACACAAAAACCATGGTACGAATTATTGTTGTTACGTTCCCTGGCAACTGCGCATTTACCACATTGTGACGTCGGGCTTTTATTGTTTGAGATTTGCTTTGACAGAATAGTCCCCAAAGTAGGCATATTTGTATGAGACCCCACCGGCAAAGGTCAATGGGAAAATACCTCCATGTGAAATCGGTTACCTCTGGCGTGGGAGCACGTGGATAGGACATTACCAGAACTCAAATCAAATCCCTCTTTTGTTGCTCATTTCTTAAATTCTTTTTTCATATAAGGTATTTGCTTGACGAACTATCATTACGGAGAGTTACTATTAATTTATCAATACTAATGTAAATATGGGCAGGGCAATTAAGCCTCTCAAAGTCTGTATATGATACTTAATCCATGGTACCGTGCCCCAATAATCACGACATAATTAATCGATAATATATATATATATATATATATAGATATATATATATATATATATAGATATATAGAGAGATATAGAGAGAGAGAGAGATAGAGAGAGAGAGAGATATATAGATATATATATATATATATATATATATAGAGATATATATATCTAGAGATCTATATATATATATATATATCTATATAGAGATATATATATAGATATATATCTAGATATCTCTCTATATATATATATCTATATCTCTATATATCTATATATATATATATATATATATATATATATATATATATATATATATATATATATATATATATATATATATATATATATATATGGCCAGCATCATTATTGGGGCCGCAGTCAGGGATTTTTAATGAGTAGAATGTTGGTTTGTTGTGATTATACAGTTTACTGATCGCTACCTATTATCTATTCTTAGTCATTATCGACCTACAAGATAATTTTACCGTCGCCCGAATCACTGGCTCAATGATACCTCGTTTGCAACCCGATGTGGGCAACGTTAATGTGCCAAATGGTTGCGGGCGCTTAATGGGGTGCTGTTCATTCGACCTGCAGGTTGTGGATTCGATCGCAAGGTGTGAAAACCTAACTGGGTAACTCGTGACTCGGATGTTCATGTTAAATGGCGCGCCCATCTATGAAAGGTGATGCACTAAACCGGGTAGCTCATTAGTACGTGCTGAACATTCGTCCTAGCGGTGTGGGTTTCGCAGCCCGATCTGGGCAACGGGTTGGTGCCAAGTGGGCGCTATCCAAGCATCCTCATCCATCACAGTCGCTTTATTACCTCGTTGTTGAAAGTGACATAACACCCCAGTATTACCATTAGGATTACAATCATCCTAATAGATCTCAGTCGATACATCATTTCGTCCTGATAGCGACATTTGACCTTCATCTTTCATTTCATTTCTTGCGGTGTACTGCCCGAGAAGGAAGAAAAAGGGATATTAATCTTAACTTACGAACCTAATTGGAATTGAAAGCGAAGCCAGGGGGTGTTTAAATCCTGAACGCCGAGGTGACACCACGTCTTATGTATAGGCGCTGTAAATATTGCAACGCTCTGCCTCAACAATTGTGTCCATTAAGGCGACGACCTAACATTAAAATCCACTATTTAGGGTCACTGTGCGACCCCAGCTGACCCTCAGTCGCCCACCAAGTAGACCAAATATTTGATTCGGACAGAGGCACCTTGGGTTACAAGCACCTGCGGTCATGGAGCCATGTCTTTGTGGCGTTTTGTCAGATTTCGTAGATAGCAAATGGACAACAGTGCTTTGACTTCGGCAAGATGGCGGCTTTGATAAAATGAAGGCCATCGATTACAGAATAGTTATATCAGCAAACATCTGCACATATAAGCACCAGACAAGTCATTATCTCCATTAGTGAGTTATAATGGGTGAAGCTTTCATCCGCTCTTGAAAAACGGGTTGTGTGTCACACATCTGCCTTGGGACTGACACCATGCTTTGTGGTTAACTCCTGCTATTGCAAATTGGAATGTACCTTTTCAACCTGGTGAGTTTTTATTTTTAAATGACATTCACCCTATATTACAAAGAATTCTGGCATTCATCGTTTTGATTTGACACAAGGACGAGAAGAAAAGGAGTCCCGAATACCCCAATGCTGTCCTTGCGAGCTGATCACAACCTCAGCAGGGTCACTCGAGCGAATCCACCTTATCTTACCTCAGTTAGACAAACTGTCCGTCATAGAATAAAATCAACGAAGCTGTAGTCAGCAATCACAAAGGGGTCGTGTAGCGCACCACTGTAGACTGACTGATCTCTCGTTCGTTGGAAAGAATCTGGGGAGACTTTTCGTTCACCATGGCTGGTACAGAGGCCATCGTATGCACTGTTGTTCTTCTGCTCAGCATCTTTGTGACTTCATCAGCGGCTGTCTGTCCAGAAGCATGCTCGTGTGTACCAAGTGCTGGGCCTATAAATGGTGTAGACGTCAACTGTATCTTATCGACGCCTTTGTCCGAGTCGTGGCCAGCTCATACCAGACAAATCCATGTGTGGTTCACTAAATACCCGGATGGTGGTTTACAGCGTGGTGCGTTCAACAATATGGACGGGATTGTGAGTATAACGCTTCGCGGAAGACTTGGAGTCGTTCATTCCGGTGCATTTCACAATCTAACCGGATACATGGATCATCTTGGTTATCGTAAGGCTAACATTTCGTTTGATAAAGCTGAGATATCGCGCATGAGCAGTGGAGCTTTCGAAAACGTTCACCATTTCCACAGTGTCGGACTGATATCCTCAAACATAGACGTCATTGAGTCGGATGCTTTCGTTGGTGTATCACAGATCTACGAATTCAAAACATCATCTGTAGTTATTGGAAGGGCAGAAACGCGCTGTTTTGGAGGCATGCTTTATATAGATCGGATTGTTTTGTCAGATACAGATATTGAAGTGCTTTTAAACTTTGCTTTCTTGGACATCACTTATGTAAATGTATTTCGCGTCGATCACACAAGAGTGACAATATGCATGGGTAAGTATGCGTTTACTGGGATGGGATCAGTTCACAAGTTCCACTTCGCGCATTCTAAGTTCCCAACAGAGCCTCTCTTGGATGGTATGGAAGCATATGATATCGACGATGAGAATCTGTGGTGTTCCAACGGGTGGCGTGTCCCAGGTGAGTACTTGAGCGCCATGATACTGTACTGTTATTCTGATGTAAACGATGTATGACGTGGCCCAGTAAGTCACGGGGAAGTTCTTCAGATTTTTGATATTGTATAGCGATAATAGAGCCATCGCATGATGCTGTCCCATCTGGTTTTGGTCATTTTCTATGAAGTTGGTTACATTATCATTAACTGAGTATTAACTTGAATATATTCCTTGGTTCTTCTCCATAGAAAGCAGACTCTGGTTTTACAAACACCGCCTGGAACTGGCAGTTGGATTTAGTATACTTCTCCTGGTACTGGTAACGATAACCGGGGTCCTATGCGTGCACTGCTGGAGTCGTAAGATGGCCGTCCCTCCCGAGGTAAAGAAGCGTAGGTTATGTTTGACTAGCTTGCGTGTTAGATGTGTTCTCAGTGATATGTGATGATCACGTGATAAAAGGTTTACCGTGGGTTTCCCCGCCTGTTACAGACAGAGGCCGCTGTGGCGGTTGAGAGATTGGGGAGACCTGCCCTTCGTTGGTCTTCTCGTCCTAGACCTATTCTATGTGAGTCATAGCATCCAGCACATGAAAAACTGAAACGTTTTCATATATGCATCAATTAATTGTCTATCTATAAAGGGTGATCCTTTTTAACTATCTCAAATTGTTGCTCGAAATTTAGACGTTGGACCGAAATCATATGCTTAGCTTAGCGTGTTTGCCAATTGTCTTTACGTTGAGAGAGTGGCCCTATGGTGTGCTTTGACGGGTTTGTGCAGTAGCCGTTGATCAGTTGCCACAGCCACCGTCCTACGACGATCCTTATGATAGACTGAGTACCCGGAGTCCTCCCCCGGACTACACCTCCCAGGTGGGAACTATCACCACCCACGCCCACATCATCACACGATAACTCGAGGACAATCATCACGCCTCGCTTTCTGACAACAGACAACGCTCCATCTGAACACGTGGCACATGCTGCGCTGATGGACATTATGATCTAACGCCTCGTGGATTATATGCTTTGACATTATGATCCACCGGCTCGTTGCCAAGGTGCCTTAGACTACGTCGACACCGGCTTCTTTAGATTGGATGCATGTGATGCTCATCCGTTCTTTTGTGACATGCAGTTTTTGGGTTCTCACAGTCATTTATAAATTGTACATCAGCAAACAATTATTTGAACATCGTCATCGATTTATTACAGTCAACGCATCAATGGATGGTTTGTATTCAGTTGTTTACTTTGATCTTTTTCAACCTTTGTTATGCTGAGGCATTTTTCATGTTCAATACACCAATAAACTTATAAAGTCTTTTACATCTAAGAAGATCGTTTCCAACATGCGTGGATTACGTTGTAGAACACAGATACATTGTGATCTGTCCCAAACACAATGCCACAGCTCCAAGCTGATTGTACTGTGTTTAGTGCAGCCAGATATGTGAGGTAGATTTATATGAGGTAAGCATGGAACAGCAAGCAGAATGACGGATAGAATCTATTGGACGTCGGTATATCTTCATCAACAACACCAAACACACCTCATACCTTTGGGAGAAGAAGAACAGTTTTTTTTAAAATCATAATCAAGACACAAAAACAGTTGAAGATAATGATGTCCCTTGTGGTTTAAGTTGTTTGCTGGAATGTACAAGATATGCTAGAAGCTGGATATATCTCCGATTAACAATCATGATAACGAGGACAGATTCTGTGTTGTTACTCCCTCGGCGTATTCCCAAAGGCGCCAATGACCCTCCTTGTTCCTGTTGTTGGACTCTGGGGTGCAGTAATATTCCTGACCGACGTGTCATCCGACGCTCTATGTTTCTGGGACGAAGTGCAAGTAAAAATGGCGAATAACTCGTTGTGGTGATCAGGTAAACAGATTTATCCTAACGCAATGAATGAAGTGAGGGATGTATAAAAATAATTGTGCTATTATGTCATAGAGTTAAAATAAACAGCAGCACCCCAGTCGAAGACAAACACCCCAGTCGAGCATAAATATCATTAAAAGCACACGAGGCTCATGTTTGTGCATCATGTCACTCGAAGACTCTCTCATCGATTATCACCGAGATATCAGGTGGTTGAACTGCAATATTCCTTTTTCTTTGTTTAGTATGGCATCAAAGTGTGCTACGCGAGGCTGTTGAATGAAGCAACTCACAAAGCAATGTACATATAACGTGATGATTAATACAGATCACATCAAGCTTTGTTCGCACTTAACAATGTACCATTCATCTACAGCACCTGGTACCTTACAATATCACGAGAAACGGAACCCGCCTATTAGGGCGTGGTCTGCCTGGAATAATGGGTTAGAGCAACATAGTAAAATGTACAGAATTCATGACTAGCATGACCCTGGCTTGTGAAGACGGGAGTCTATTTCACCGATTCCGCCTAAAACAATATTATGAAACACACCAGATTATTCCATTCAATATCGACTAACGATCAGTAAGCCAAGTACTAGATCATTTAATAACACGTAAATACACCATAAGGCCAATCATTAACAGCTATGTATGCCACAAAGTCACCTTGACATGGATAACGACCCACTTAAAACACACCTGAGTCGTGGTTGAGGTTTGAGGAAACGATGATGGAAGTGTGTCTGCATCAAAACTCTCACTATCAGCTTTGTGGCGGGTTCAGGGTGTTATAAGTTGGCCACGATGAATTAATCGCATCACGTAATGTAGGTTGATTGATCGAATACCAAAAAATGTTCTATTTTCAATAAAGAAATCGCGCATCGGGAAAGAACACAGCGAAGCATTTTAATTCGTTTACTGTTGATTTGTGTAAAGCTTACGCTCAACCGGGTATGATCCAATAATTTGTTTGTATTATACACGCTCCGAGACAGCTCCTGTCACTCCTCCATGGATTATATATTTATATACTCATCAGTATAACCATCCTGTGAATAAAGAGTGTGTAGGTTTGACCTAACCTCACCTGCCCTAATGTCTGGGACCAAATTTGTTATCAGTACAATTTGTTATCAGAGTGCAAAGAACCCAGCCCTACAAAGCGATCGATTCCTTGCATGGCAGCAAGCGTTGCTGTTTAACTGTGTAACACCCGGCCAGAACGCCTTATGCACCACCCGTTTTAGCTGTAAATGAGCTACACTCATATCAATTGCCTTCGATTTTCTAAGCGAATATCAATATTTTCACCGCATAATACCAAAATCGACACCGATCAGATAACTGTAAGTGGCAATTGTTGATGGGTTCCCGTTTCCTGGGCTTTACTTAGCGTTACAAACAGGGACAATAGCAAGCATGCTCTGATCTTATAGAAGTGCCGATACTTCATATCCTGCAAGGATTCGGTGACTGTGATTTACTCTATATCAATGATGGTTCAAAATGAAGCTATAGAGCAAACTAAAATGTAAGTATGAATCATATGTTTACTAAAATGGTAAACTCAGGTTAAATGATTGATTAAGGCATACATGGTTAGTGTATTCCGTACGTTAGGATCATCTCGCTGGCGTTTAACGATACTGGGTGGGTAACGTAAAGCAAGGTCGTTATCTGCTTACAACGGACTTTTTTATATTGATTGTACAGAAGTAATAAACGTAATGGAAGCATTTCATTCTCATCAGTTAATCTAATTGATTCGGCCTTGAGCGAAAATCTAGAATCAGTGGAAAATGATTTCGAGATTATCGCGGGAATTATTCACCATTCAGCTTTGAGATTGGCTTACATGGGGGCATGTGCAATCTGTATAGGAATCTGCCAATTTGACGCTGGCATTCAGTTATCCTTTCACAAGGTGCGCTTTTAATGATTTAACTTTTGATTCACGTTGACTATTACTGCAATTTATTCCTTTACGGGAACAGAGAGATATATACAGATATATATATATATATATATATATATATATAGATATATATAGATATATATATAGTTATATATAGAGAACAGATATATATATATATATATATATATATATTTATATATATATATATATATATATATATATATATATATATATATATATATATATATATATATATATCTCTCTATATATATATATATATATATATATATATATATATATATATATATATATATATATATATATATATATGCGTGTGTGTGTGTACGTGCGTGTGTGTGTGTGTGTGTGTGTGTGTGTGTGTGTGTCTGTGTGTGTGTGTGTGTTTTAACCTATCAATCTCGGGGAGCATTCAATCATGTTTGGAAAAAAAAACCAGTTGTCGTCAACACTTTCATCACAGCCAATCGTGATTTCAACATCAAGGTTTTCACCGCTGCCCTTTGATGGTATGAGATTGGATTGATTGCCTCAGGACGATTGTGCACATACAAATAACTTTTGCCGAACACCACGCGGGTGCTTGGCTGCCAAATGCGTTTCCAGTCACATCCGATAAAGAGATTGATAATGAGGATTATATGAGAGGTGTCTCTCAAGCTAACTAACCACATTTCTTGTAATCTCGTCACAGAATGTGGATCTAAAATGTGACTATATGGAAATATAGTTAACGTGGTAAGAGAATTGAGAATTGTCATGATATTTAAATGCAAATTCCATCAGAGGCTCCTGATTGCTTGCAGGCCCTGATAAAAGTAGAGTGGCACATTAAGTGGTGAATTTTGAATCAAAAAATGATGTATCGAACGCAAAACTTGTGAAAGGAACACTCAATGGCCGTGCAAAGTTGGCAGATTCTATTGCTGAAAATCGTATAAGCCCCCATGTAAACTATGATCTAATCAGAATGTCGAATAATGTGTGCGATAATCAATCATGCTGATCTCATTCTCGATTTTTATTTAAGACTGAATCAATTATATATACTGAGAAGAATAAATTTCTTCCATGACGTTTATTGTTCCGGTGCGATTTAATGTATCCGTCAAAGATGTTTGTACTGGGTGACCTATTCGACCAGTCTCGTTTCACTAACAGCTCTGGACAGACCGCGCCCTGCCTGTGGCTGGAGGTGAATGTTACAACAAACAAAGCTCGGCGAACGTAATGGATTGATTCATTTACTACTAACGATAATGGATTTGACAACGGTTTTGATAAAAAGGTCCATTCGCATTGTGCATGCTAAAATAATTGATTAGCAGCAACACCTCGTGCCACTGAACTAATGAAGGGTGCCTTTTTATTTCTTCGATTCGCACCGAGATTAGCATTAATTGGCCTGTTATATATACAGATTCGCGATTTCCTTCATTCAACATTTATATGTAGAATTTCAATTCTGCTTTGTACATGATACATGACTTGACATCTACAATTATAACCAATACGTCTCATACAAAAGCCGTCTTTTACCAACATCACGATATCTTCTATTTCTTTTGGATGTTTAATACAATTAATTCCATGAAAGGTTCTCAATTAATGGCGGACCTTGACCGTTGTACTTTGATTCGTAACAAAAAGTAAACAAAGAATTCCTCTTTTTGTGATTCGAATCTCACTGTGTACATACGTCGCATTTGATCGGACTATTCAATGTCTGCATAATATGGGCGTACTCACACACACGGGGCAGCTTGTAATTTGCCTGCCTCCATGTCAATCACAGCTGAATAATGGGTAATACCCAAAGTAAAATGCCTATAATTCTGCCCTCATCTTCAATTTTACTGCATTGCTTTTATTGCTGTTGTGCAATCAATCTTAACTTATGTGCCCGTAACTAGTAGTAACGGTTCTTTGTCTTAAAATGGCTAACGGAGAACATAATGTGACGAAAAAACGATACCTTTTCACCATTTTATTCAACACAGCACATCCCATTGATTACTTTCAAAGATATGGTACCGTGTGACTTATTCAAGTCGACGAAATCCCAGTCGACTGTGCTTACAGACACCTATATTGGATATTCATACGTATGCATGTATGCAAGACAAACATCACTACACTTTGTAAAATTCAAATTAAGTGACGCTGTTTTTACAGCGGCCGTGTGCTTGAAACGTGACTTGAAATATACGCTATTCGGAATTGTGTTACTAGCATCTAGTTGAGCCATTCTGACAGAGCTTTCAAAAGAGTTTGATTTCTTATTTTAACATCCAAATAGCTCCATTATAATTGATTGCATGACGGTCGTGTTTCTTTGCTATAGCATGACTTGTCATCACTTATGTTCAGAAACGAAGCCTTGCCTCAGGCACAATCCGTTTAAGCGACTAATAGGGTATACTGTGAGAGACGAATTGATTGATTCTTGCATATCCTTCACGTTCTTAGCAAATGTCAACTCATATTTATTACTTGCTGTGGTCTAACCGGATGTCGCTATCAGTTACCTCGTTGTAAATAAAAAACCGGAAATCATATACCATGGGCAACCAAGATCAACATGGAATCCTATAGTTATGCAATGGGGCGCTTATATTTACGGGAAAGCTGATATTGCTTGGACTACAAACGGAAAAAGTTGCGGTGAATTACTCTATATTGATGATGATTTATAGCGAGGGGGTAGTGTTCAGCATTATATGTTTTCTTTAAAACCAGGTCCAGTTATTTCAGAAGGTTGATTAAAGGCGAACGCATTCAATAAGCCAAGGCAATCTGGTTAACACACCAAGAGGCAGGATTGAATGGTTTAGCCACGTACAATAGGTCACGCGGTACCAACAAAGATGGGATGATTCATTTATTCTAAAGTAATCTCTGAAGTTAAGTTGCATGGTGGAAATGGAAACTTTTGAGGTAAATCATTAACGCCGCCAGCCATTTTATGACAAAGGGAAATTGTGGGCAAACTCTCCTCAGCCGCTGTATCCGATATATGGCATAACTCATCCCTATCATCATTGATACGCTAGCCTATCGAAGCGCTGTGAATACGCTAAGTACAGTCTGATCAGGTGCTGGCCACGTGTAGTCTAATTAAAGTTAAAATAGAATGCACAACATTTATAATGGCAATGGATCTATAATAATAGCTGACATTGAATCAGGCGATTTATTCTAACTCTCTGTAGTCCTATCAAAAGGCGACGTGTTTTATACACTGAAATTACAATCTTGTGTATGCCATTTCTGAAAAAAAAACCCACTATAATGATCATGGTAATTAATTAGGAACCATGTTATGGAATAAATAAGATTCAACATACGAAAGTAAATATCGCTGATATTTGATGATTCACTGAATTAAATTCTCAGAAGCGTCAAATCACTTTTGTTTTATAATAGGTGCATAACGCGGCCACAGCCCATGTCATTGTCCAGAACCATTCGAATCGTGTCTGTTTTGCGTAGTCAATACTTGAAGGCCATCACCTTTGTAGATCAAACATGTCATATCATAACCAGAGACTGGATTGATCACATGAAGCTTAGTCGACGAGGGCGCCAGGGCAATGATGTATTTGTGAGGCAAAGCTTTCTCTTGAGCGTGCCGCGTTAAATAAAGAAGCTGGGACGGAATCTTGGCAAAATATAGATGCCATGGAGGCAATACACGGATTCTGTTGGTTAATACTCACGACTCGACCATGATAAAACGTTGTAATGTAATATTTCCTTTATGTGAATGCGCCGATGTTTACCTCCATTCAATAGATCTATAACAGTTAACGCATTTGATACATATCATATTACATGATCAAATTGTTCATTTGCCTTTTTATGAACCACAAAACTCTTCCGATAGAAATCAATCAAATAGAAACCATTTATTCAGTTATGTAAATTCAAACAATACAGATGTGATGAATATTGTTAATTAATGCATATTCATTTCCATTTACTATCTTATAGAATTAAGAAATCACGACTATTTGTTATTTTCGAATCTACGAAATGGTTAAATAAGATAAGGGAGTGCGTTGACCTTTGCTTTCCATCCACCAACGCAGACGGACTTCACTCGTGCATGCTGCTGCAGAGGGTCACTTTCCAAATTCGACAGAACATCCACTGTATGGTTTAAACACCATGTAATTATCTTTCATTCTAAAATGCAGAATAAGTATTCACTATTTGTGTGTGTGTGTGTGTGTGTGTGTGTGTGTGTGTGTGTGTGTGTGTGTGTGTGTGTGTGTGTGTGTGTGTGTGTGTGTGTGTGTGTGTGTGTGTGTGTGTGTGTGTGTGTGTGTGTGTGTGTGCGTGTGTGTGTGTGTGTGTGTGATTGTTTTGGACAGCCAGATGTAGCAATGGGAAGATATTTTACAATGGCCTAGTTAACAAATTGATGCCTACCCATGATATACTTTAAAAATATATATCATAGACAGGCGTTAACGGATATCCGCTTGTCAAATATTGCTGCTCGTGAACTAACTGTCCGAACGGGGAAGTTTATTGTTGCACAGGTCGCGATCGTATACACCAAGCACTCATGACCTGCAGGCAGAGGTTAAAGAATTGGCAATCCATATTCACAATTGAACCATTGAGGTGTCAAACATGTTAGTTATACGGATGCAGATGATTCACACGTTATTCAATATCAACGATGGTTCACAGTGAAGCTAAAGCGCACGCTTACATATTAAGATGGTTCAAATGATTGATCGAGGCATAAATGGTTTTCGTATTTCATTATTCAGGTCCATCTGGCTCACACTTATGGGTTGAATATGTTGAGCCCAGGTCACCCGGTACAAAACGATCTGCAAGGAAGTCTATGCCAAGAAGAATGAAATAGTGAAAAGTCCGTGACAGCTGATAACGGACATTTATATTGATGGCACAGAAGCAATAAACGGAAGGACGTAATTCATTATCTCTATTTCGTAATTCATTTGGCCTTGAGTGCAGAATGGTTGCCAAACCTTTCGCCAGTCTCGCACAATCTCCTGTATTGGAATCACCCCATTAATTACTGACATTCAGTATTCCTTTCACATTTGTGGCATTTGATGCCTAAAGTCACGTCACAATTAATTAGAAGCCATTCATAGATTTACCTGAATAAAACATTATACACGAGAAGTATCTATTGTTTGGATGACATGCCGAATGGTGTTTAGATATCATGACAGTTGGTAATACGCTGACTAAGAAGAGAGATTAGAAACCGGGATATGAATCAGCTGTAGCATCAATTCGTGAACGGTGGTTCTGTGACTGACTATGTCCGGTAGCATGGAGTTCGAAACTAAGCGAGAGAAGGCTTCCAATTTGTACTTTGCATATAATGTAAGATGTTAACAATCAAAAGGCCTGTACTTTCCAGTTGCTTTCTGTAATTCTGGACGATGTATTTATAGCCAAAGAATACTGCCACACCATATGTTAAACGTAATAAATTACGCCATTTCAGGAATTGGGAAGGGAAGATTGCTTCAAACTCACACCAACGCTGTCAATAAGACTATTGTGTCAGTCGACATTCACACCGATTACACACGTCCTACTGAGAGCACCCAATCAGATTACACATGGTCTCTTGACAGCGCCCGATCCGATTACACATGGCCTACTGAGAGCATCCGAACAGACTGGACAATTTGTTTGTATTTTACACACCCCGATGCAGCTCCTGTCACTCCGTTATGAATTATATATCTATATACTCATCAATATAACCAGACTGGCGGCAAGCATTGCTGTTTAATAGTATAACACACCCGGCCAGAACGCCACATGCACCAGCTGTTTGAGCTGCAAATAAGGTACCCTCAGATCCATTGCATTCGATATTCTAAACGAACATCATTTATCAATTTTCACCGCATAATACAAAAAAATCGATAACTGTGGGAATTATTGATTGGTCCCGTTTCCTGGGCCTTACATAGCGTTACAAACAGGGACAATGGAACTCCATATTAACAATTAACTCTATATGCGATGCCAAGCACGATGTTATGGAACTTCGAATGCTTCCTAAACTGCAAGGATTTTTATTTCATATCAATGATGGTTCACAATGAAGCTATAGAGAAAATGTGAATGTTAGTATGAATTATATGTTTACACAACGGTCAAGTCAGTTCAATGATTGATTAAGGCATACATGGTCAGCGTATTCCATACTTTAGGATCATCTCGGTGATGTTTAAAGATACTGAGTGGGGTATGTAAAGCCAGGTCGTATAGGTCATCCCGAACCAAATTCTTTGCGAAGAGGCGTTCATTTTTCTATTCATTTAAAGGGTTTGCTGAATTGATACAAATGATGAAAAAGAAATTAATTGTGTGGATAAATGCCGGTAGTAAATTGGTGACAAGATATCGTTACTGCTTACAACGGGCTTTAGTTTTATTTTGATTGTACGGAAGTAATAAACGTAATGGTAGCATTTCATTCTCCTCATTCGGCCTCGAGCCAAATCTAGAATGAGTGGAAATGATTTCCAGAATATCGCGGGCATCATTCACAATTCCGCTTTGGTAAAAGCTTACATAGGGCATGTGAAATCAGTAGGGTGGCCCGTAAAGAAGTTATTTGCAGAAAAAGTCAACATGAATCAAAAGTTAATATATTGAATGCAAACTTGTGAAAGGAACGCTGAATGTCCGTGTTAAATTGGCTGATTCCAATGCTGAAAATCGTATAAGCCCCATGTGAACTATGATCAAATCAGAATGTCGAATAATGTGTGCAATAATCTAAATTTTTATTTTAAGGTCAACTACAAAGATTTTTTTTATTCCATTTTTCCAAAGTTCTATGTTTTAAAAGGGTATCGTAACCAAAATAAGGTGACTGCGCGCTTTTTCTTTTAGAAAAATGATTTTTAAATGTACATTTTCCACGTCGAATCTGACAAGATACCGCTCGGTAAAATTCGTGAATTTCCGGACAGTGACGTCATTCGGGTTGTTCACGAATATTCCTCGCCATCTTCAGCCATCACGGTTGGTTGACAGCGTGTGACTTACTCGTCTTTCATCACGATCTGGTGCGTTTCTTGGTGTGGATTATGCCTTATTGTTGTGCGTTTGGTTGTCGGAACAATGAGAAGTCAGTCGTGAGTTTTTTTCTGTTTCCAAAAGACAGCATAATGCGCCGCATATGGGTGTCGAAAGTCAAACGTAAACACTGGAGTCCTACCCTTACGACAGTTCTGATCATTTTGAGAATGGTGCTTATGATACTGAGTCAGAGCTGCTCAAAAGTCTAGGATTTCGTAAGAAACCTAGGCTCCGAAAAGAAGCCATACCGGCTCTCTTTAGCCACGTTGGAGTTGATGAGTCAAAGTAAGCGACGGAGTGCCTCGGAGTAAAGGCAACGACAACAGGTGAGATCTGTTGGCTTGAACCTTTAGGCTAGTCCTGCTATGTTGACGTATACTTATTTAGATGTTAATGAATTTATCACCAAGTTGCCAGTTTATCAATCCAGCTGTTTCTTGTCATGCAGGTAGTAAATGAAATGGTATTGGCAGCTGAGCAGAAAGATAAATCAAGTGACAGTGGTGAATCACAGACTGAGGTTTCACACTCAAGCACTGCCGACCTAGGCGAAGAAACTTCGCCTCTGACAGCGGCTCTCTGTCACTAGGCATGTCGTCAATGAGCACGCGCGGGGCATGGGGATCTGTACCCGGAATGTGAGCATGCACTACAAGAAGTGGATACTGAAGGGTCGGTATTAGTTTTTAATCATATAAGTTCATCTAGAAATATTTACTTCAGTGGTAGTGTAATTAAATGAGTCGTAATGGTAAAATCCATGTCCCTGTGGTACTACTTTACCAAAGAAATGTAATCTGTATTGATATATGTGTTAACCATAAATAGGACCGAAGCCACACAAAGAGTTGGAGTTGATAGTCTCCAGCAAGCATCTCCTAAATGACATTGGCAGGCTTTCCCCATCAGAGCAGACATCAAGCCTAGAATCGTATCACAAAGTGGTCATATTCTTCGGACCAAAGAGTGTCCACTATCCTTATGCCACCATGGAGGCCAGGTAATACCAATGAAATAACAGTTTGAAATTCGGTTGTGTATATTTGTTGTATGGAAGTTTAGCACATTTGTGTAGTGACAGCTGTAATGTTCTTTGTATAATTGTGTGCTCAAGTTTCAATTATGTTATCAACCTGCTATATATATATCCAGATTGCTCCTAGCAGTAATTCACTTCAATGAAAACTCGAACAGAGCTCAAGCCATCACTGAAGGAGGTCAGTCCCAATGGAGAGTGTCTTACACCAAAGCCAGACAAGGAGACCCAGTTGTCAAGCCGGTCAAAGTGCCAATTTCTTTTGGTGTGTACATGCATTAATCTAAAATGAAACATGTTATTTTGACATTTATTACCGAAACCTAAATAAGTTTCATATGCACACACATTGTTACTCAATTCAAATGGGCATATTTTATAACTAACTTACTTTATGACTATCATAAAATATGAATATCATTGATTTGCTTCAGACTATGTACATCAGTTCATTGCTGAGGTGCTTGATCTCAGGCAAAAATACCCAAGCTACAGACTTGCAGAGGTCCTTGAAGAGGAAAGGAATGTTCCACCACCTATTGCCTCCCAGTACGAGAAACCTGAAACGGATCTCATATATGCTCACGGTGTCAATTTAACCTGACCAAGTAATCTTCCGCTCCATTGTAGATAACCTGTATATATGCCGCCCATGTGAGGGAAGGATTCTCTAACAACTGTTACCACACAGGCTGTCAGGACTTTCCTGTTTCTTTTGGCCAGTCTGTGCCATATCAATAATGTAAACTGGTGGTAGGCTAGATACCTGAATAATCCGAAGCAATATGTCAATAAGTTGTCTATGGTTATGAAATAAGTTGTATAGTTAAAAAAACAATTGTCATTTGTCAACCATTCCCTCACTTTGTAATTTTATTGTAAGCTCTGCCTCTGGATTTCATGTTACTGGTTTTATTTATTCTTGTCTATGTGAAATATATTATAGTTTATCAATAGGAACACTGAATATTTTACACAGCGGGATTGATGTTCCCTTAGCAATAAATATGATTGTTCAACCTCAAACCGTCCTTTTTGGTAGCAATAATGGCTTACTTACTCAATGTAGAGACCTCATCTCCAACAGGTCCATCCATTTGAATAGATTCAAGTTTGGAAGCTTCTAGCACATTTTTATTCAGGCAGTTTGCCAGGAATCTGGGATGCTTGGTGATCAGATGCATGTCCATTCCTCCGTTATATCCATCACTCTCTCCAAACTTCTGCTGCACACTCTGGCTTTTTCCATTGGGATGCAGTGCTGACAGCTACACCTAACTTACAGAAATAATTAAAGAGTTATTGTAAATTTATATTTGTGGTACAATGAAAGAATATAAAAGGAAAATACTTTATATACTGCATGTAATCATCTGTCCAAAATATTTAATGTGCTGAGGGTACAATGGCAAAGCTACATTCACTAGCCAAGTTCTATCTGTTGTAATACTAATAGTTACATCTGTGAATATACCATCCTCAACTTACAGAATGTGTAAATTTATTGGGTAAATGATACTAAAGATTATTTTTTACCAGTTAACATAGTTCAATAAAGCTTGGGAAGGGTATCCTTAAACTCACCATTCGTCGAAATCTTAAGTGGATTCTTCAACTATTTCTTCATCCGAAACGGACTCTTGAGTTCCCGGTGTCATTTCGAAGTGTGACTTGGATTTTTCAACTCCCGTCCGTATTGGCTCAAATAAATAGTCATGGACATAATTTGCCCCAATTTTATGCTATGGGGCCTCGTAATTTTTATCAGAAGATGACATGGCTTAATTTAAAAACAGTGTAATCCTAAAATCCAAACAATCGCTTTTCGCTTCGCTCGCTCGATCGCTGTCAAATTCTCTTTGAGGCCGCGCAGCAGGAATGACGTCACGCAACCTGCCCCTAGCGGCCAACTGAGGCAAAATGGCATCGAGGAGATGGCTTCGTATTTTCTTCCGAGTGGAACCTTATCGGTGGATTTTTAGTAGTTATGCATGGCGGTGCAATGAATTATGAGTACCCGTTGGTTAATGAGTTATTAATCTTCATTTTGAAACAAAAAATAAAGAAATGATGAAAATCGTTGAAGTTGACCTTTAAGACTGAATCAATTATATATACTGAGAAGAAAATATTTCTTCCATGACGTTTATTGTTCCTGTGCGATTTAATGTATTCGTCATTCTTTGCAAAGATGTTTGTACTGGGTGACCCATTCGACCAGTCTCTACATATATAATCCAGTCTCTAGTTCTGGTCCACTGTTCAGAACAGACCACGCCTGATAATGGATTTTACAACGGACTTGATAAAAAGGCCCATTCGCATTGTACATGCCAAAATAATTGACCAGAAGCATTTGTATTGTTGCCATAATATCCATCAATGAAGCCTAAACCTAACACCTCGTGCCACTGAACTAATGAAGAATGCCTTTTTATTTCTTCGTTTCGCTCCAATATAATGATCAATTGGCCTGTTATATATACAGATTCGCCATTTCCTTCATTCAACATCTTCGTGCACCACTTTGGTACAATGTACAGAAAGAAATAAGACACTTGTTCCTTCTGATTCTCGGTGGTGGCTAACGAGAGAGTAAATGAGGGCTTTGGTAGGCAATGATTGGGAACCATTCATGGAATAAATTGGATTCAATATCCAATTGTATAAGTTGCATATTTCCCCACACCAAGCATATGACAATTGCAAAAGCCGAGAAGGCCCATTTGCCGTTGTATCTTTCGTGTGTTTATTATTGCTTGTGTGGTCAAGTTTTTGAATGAGCCATTTCTATTGCAAAAGATAAGAATGATATGGGTGTGTATGATTGATGACTGAGGACATTATGGGGTACAAAGTACTTTCTTTCAAAGGAGGTGTCGTCACTTTGGTATGATGGCTGTTACAACATTCCGTTATATCAGTTATACGAGCGAATTCTGGGCAATTGCGTTTTATCTTCAAAGAAGATCGCACTCGCTCTCAATCGATGTACTTCTTCTTTGGATGGAGAGTCGTCTACTTAATGAGCAGATATTTTATGCATGCGGCTTACTATCATACAGGGGATATGTTGTACAAAGCATCGTCGACAAACCAATACATGAATGCCATTACACCGGTGGTAAATTGGGAAAGATACAGAACCCATTAAGCAAATAATGTTGGCTATGAATGATTAAAACAAGTTGCTCTTAACCTAATGATTGTGCATGGGTATGTACTATGCACCGATACATTTCATATTATTGACGGGAACATGAACAACAACACTATTTGCGTACTCAGTTTTGTTGAAACCTCGATTACCGGCATAACATTTCCCAGTCATTACTACACATAACCACTCGTCGAACACAAATTAATCGACCTCCTGGCACGCCATGTCACTTAATATCGATCATATTAATAGCCAGGCACATCAATGGATTGACCTCGAGAGCGGCAAGAAAATAAAAGGCAATAAGAGGTATCGCCTTGCGAAATGCATAACGATTAAGTATATAACAGATCAGTTTTTATAGGTCACTTTGTATGACGATGTTTATAATCCGTGTATCATTGTCAAGGGGAGGGCACATGTTTCAAAATTGTGGCGGATGAGTTGGAGGAGATTGGGGGATAATAATGCACAATTGAGATGTTACGTTGCCCGATTTCTAATACGAGGCTTTCAAATCCTCAACAAGAAATAATCGTGCTGTGTCGTTAATTGAGAAAGCATGTTTAACGGGGAACTTCACGCTACAGAAGCAGATGAGCTGAGGCGTTTGTATTAATTAGCATGTATGCGGTCTGCTCTAATGTACAAAGCATGGATAATTTTAATGCCAAGACTTTTCAAAAGCAACTTGTAATGTTTAATTAACTTGCCAGCTGTTATCGAAGGAGACGCGCCAATTCAATGAACAAATTTCTCTATAGGAAGCATTTTAACAACCTTGCTGAGTTGACTCTGATGGAATTTTACAGTGTTACAGTTTGATTTGGGGACTTATGCCCACTGTTCATTATTGCTTAATTAAATACTACTGATGAAAGAGTTAATTGCCCACATAAATGGTTAATGATTGTCAATTTTACGCGTAATAAGGTACCAATGTTAACGCTTACGCCTTGAAAGAGGTGATAAGTGGGTAATTATCCATGCACATTACACGTTTCATCAGGTTGTCTAATTAGCACGACGACTGCTGAATATTCATATAATATGCTGGTAAACTGTGGTTCACTGAGCGTAGATTTTCCGAACTCCCATGACGTGCGATTTCATGCAAGGGCTTAACATTGTCTGGGAAACACATTTGAACCTACCTATTTGCGTATTAAGTAATCTAAAATCTAAACAAGAGCAAAAGGATGATAAGGAGCATCAAGTATGCTGAATGGGATTGGGGCAATAAATGAAATAAAGAGCAGCGGTGTAGATGCGATGGAGAAGGGAGTCGGACGAATGCCGCGTAGGTTATGCTGCCGAGCAACAGCGTAGAAAATGTAATTGCCACATTAAGTCGGGAGAAGTGGTTAGGTACTTTAACCGACGACCTTATTGCTTGACAATGAACAAATTAAAAAGATTTATTTTCTACAGTTAGTTTCATGAACCGACCCAGGCGATATCTATAACGTTATAAAATGACTTGAGGAACTTCTTTTTAGCAGCACAGCAACATGAGCACAATTACATATAAATAGTGAGTTATAGTGTTAATGGTACAACTTGGTGTAACTTGGAACGTACACGGATGTAACGGTCGCTAATATTATTGCTTGATAAGTTGATTGATCAGGATTGTGAGTGACCCCATTTCTGGATGTCATAACCTGTAGGATCTAAAGCCATTTTTCACAACGGCCTTAAACCCATTGTGAAGTCACTAATCCCAATCCTCATTAAAATAGTATTTCTGCTAAAGATCCTCTCATAAATGTCCTAGACGGAGTTGTATTTTTCCATTTTGTATTTGTTTGATTTTACCTGATCGGATTAATTCTAATAGGGTATCTATTGCGTCAGAGGGCTATGTTCATTAACAATGGAACATCGTGTCAGTATGTTGTAAAAATAATCAAAACTGAGTGATTCATTAATTGCCTGTTGTCGCAATATGTATGATATATGAGAAACCGAATCGATTTCAGATATTCCAGTTTCGTAGCCCATGTGCTTTGAAGCACGGCGTGGTATATTTCCACCATGCGGCCGCTTATACTTAACCCAAACTGTGACTTGGCTTTGCCTGAGCCTAAATATTCCATTCTTGATAATGCGATAGTGCCATGCAGTGCATTTACACACATTTAGCTGTCATGTATCATAAATTTTCTTGAAAAACGTAATCTATTACAAAGCACTGACGATAACCTTAGTAGCTCTACTCGATCATTTGTGACATTCAGTTTGCGTGAAATTTGTTTATGAGCTTTTGCTGATAAACGCTTCAAATCGATCATTGTCAGGCAGAATGGAAGACCTATATAACTATGTGTGCTTAATAGGTCAGCTATTATCTAGACTCTCAAATTCAACCTGGACAACTCATCTGTCTGGAGAAGACATATGACCGTAAGCGCTTTTTAATAGACAATGTGCACATCACATCCTCTTAATACGATATGCAAGTATTTACACAAAAGAAAGCAATTGTCGAACATTAATCGGCTACGGACATGCTTGTGCTAGCAACCACTGCAGCCAGATTTGGTATTGAATGAGAAGGCAGGAATTAATTGAAAGTCAAATTCAAACTCTTTCACTGGTTTTATTGGGTTAGGGGATAATATGTGTATGTTTGTATGACATGGGCCTGTTTCTTAGCTACAATCTTAGCAAATAATGGTATGCAGTCATCAGGGCTTCTAACGCCTTGCTCCAACTTGCCATACATCGGTGCAAAATACATCTACTCATCAACAAACGTCTAACACAATCACCCACAGAAACCGGTCTCATGTAAATATAGACATGGTTATTTCAGATTATAATTATACCATATTAACCGACAGTGACGAGATATCACTAGATATATCGATTTGTATGCATCTCAACCCGAGGAGCTCTCAACTCTACTGATTAGTGATTGCCTTCTCGTAACTCTTTATATATCTTTATTGCTCAGGAAACGAACATTTTGAGAAGCAGAATCACTGTGTTTTGGCACTTAGTTTCAATGGTTGCTATTCAGTGAGTGTTCTTTTCGCCAGAATTATATTTATACTCTGGATACAACATATGGTCATATTAGTTACACAATCGTAGTCTGGGCCAATCGAAGGATCACGCTTTTTCTCTCAGTCCTTCACATAAAAAACAGGTATGTATAATACGAATATATTTCATATGTGCGTAATACTATTTCCTGCACAACATCATCGACAAACGGTAGGCAAATATATAGACCAATACATTAATGGAGATACATCGGGGGTTAAATGTGAACGATACTGAAGCCCATTGCGCTTTTGCATGGGTATCCAGTTTACGCCAATGCATCGTAAATTCTGATGAAGAATGCAAGAGCCGGTAACCGATTTCCAAAGAACTGCATAATACCAATCGTCGAACGAAAATTGAATGACGTCCCAGCACGCACCTTGATATACTTATTGCCTCAAGAGATCGAGAGCGGCAATCTGATTAAAGGCATAAGATGTACTTATCATCTTATGTTCTTAATCCAAATCTCACGAGGCGTCAATCACGAAGACTTTCATGTGAGAGAACATCGAATATCATTCTTCAGGTAGATGAGCGTAATAAGAAGGAATCGATTTATCTATTGTTGCCTCGTCACTGAGAAAGTACCCCATAATATTTGAAATTTGATTTCGTCTTGCGCAATTCATAGCGACCAAGTCGTTATCAAAACATTTAGTGTGAGGATGTTTAGGATATTTATGTTATAGACAATGTTTACAAGTATAAACTAGCTTAACGGATTGACCCCGGTTATGACAACACCTTTATCTCGTTTACAGCTTCCGCCAATTAGCTGACCCTGCAACCATATCGCTTTTTCCTAATAACATGAGTGCCAAACAGATGAGGCTTCAATGTTTCAGTGTTGTGTGTGTGGAGGGGGAAGGCTAATAAAGAACGAAGGTAACCTACTGATCATGTCGCATTATTGTGCGAGATTAACAATATTTGAGGCATGTAAATCTTCTGTTATCAGCAATGATCATCGGTGACGTGGAGTAGGTGAATATTTACATCCAGACACATTCGAATACAATACTAAGAGATGCAGGGATGTTGAGGCTTTATGTTATTCAGTATTAAGTTTGTTCTTATGCGCATAAAGATTGGTCAATTTGAAAGCCACTCGTTAAGTTTGATTAACAAGGCTAGTTTTGGCGGCCTGCGCTTTTCGTGTATTTATTGTTGCTTGAGCAGTCACGTTGCTGCCTTCTAGGGAAGTAACTTACAGATCATAAAGAGTTGATAACCATGGATGAGCTATTGTCTTGATAAGTCAAAACAAGAAGTCAGATACATGGTCGGTTGATGTGGTTAAGCACTGGGGATATCATGGGGTACGGTATTCACGACAACGCAATTTCATTTGAGGAGCAATGTGGTATCAGCAGTAAATTTTGATGGCTGCTTTACCGCCTTCCATTAAAGTGTTCCGCTGGGATTACGAAAACATGGTGGATAGGACATTTCCTATAATGCCCTTTACATAAGCAAACTCATGGCCATTAAGTTGGCCCTTTCAGGCATCTTACTCATGGCCATAATATAATTTTTACCTTTTGAGGCCTAACGGTTTCCTCATGACTTTAGGTTATTGCATGAGTATTTATATACCCGGAGTCAGGTTTAGATCCCGAGAACGTAAGAATGCATAATCGAGCCGTTTGGTTATTTCTGAGAAACACAGGTAAATCTACCCCAAACAAACATTACTATTCATGTCGCCTACTTTGTCTCAATCGGTCACCGCTGTGTATCACCCTATTTACGTTTATATATGCGCCTTACCAAGGTCTTATTCGACGACTTGAAAAACGTCATCGGCAAACAATCGGTCAAAAGTTTTATATATTCCAATACAGCAAATAACCTTATTTGTTCGTGTATGGTAACAGGGGTTAAATGTTTTTAAGCTACAACACTTAATTAATTAAGCACCCTCACTAATTTGGGGGCTTTGACTGTAATTTGTGCACGGACATAACGCACGAATCCGATCATCCTTGTACAGTCCCGGAAATTTAATTGGACATAGAGGTGCTATGTATTTTACTATTTCTAAAGAATGCGACGCATCACTAAGGCTTTGAGATCCCGAGGCTCCATTGCACAAATTGCTGACTTCAAGTGGACTTCGAGTGCTGCTGACGATTAAGAACCCACAAAAGGCTTTGATCTGGTAACGATCGACGCGATAAACCATAGATGAGTTATTATCCCAACAAGCGGTTCAGTGAGTAGGAATCTGCAATGCACAACAATGATCATGGCATCAAGAAGTTGAATGCGTGCGGTAGTTTAGTTTTGCTGGCTACTATTAAGTGATCGTTGTACATTAAAGGTAATTCCGTGTTGGTTCATGGTGGATGCGACATCGTCTGACATACGTTGCTCCATGTCTCTGTGTAGGATCAACGTCTATTTACTTTTGGCGACGAATCAACAGGACATGCTCCATGTAGCTTTATAATTGTTGATCCCCTTGTGCATAACCGGATGCTGAGAAGTGGTGGGATGAGATTTACTTAAAGCAAGTAAAATATGTTTTAATGACATTTTCCTTTTCTTACCCTATAACGTGTCTTGTTTCAAATGTTCACCATAGTAACAGATGTTATTGCTAAGCACTTACTTGAAAGCACTGTGGCATGGCACATCATCAATTGCTCTAGATACCATAATTTCGTGCATGTTTTGAATATCTGGACATGCTTGGCTCACTATTTTGCAACCCTAACTGACCTGATCAATCAAATACATTTAGCCAGTCTTTGATATCATATACGTACGTTTAAACATAAAATACGCAAAGCAACACCATAACATAGTACGTGTTTCACTAGATTTGATTAATACCCTGTTTCAAATGATTATTTTAAAAATAAGCTTATGTGCATTTCCTCTCGATTTACAATGATTGCAGCCCAAATATTTATGATGATGAGAGGGCATAAATAAATGTTCTAAGAGATGCCGGTCCCAACAAGTGCAATCCAGCTTACAAACCAATTCACCTGCCGCCATCGAGCATCGGCTTCCGTTTCTTTACAACTTCTGTTGCCGCCTAAAGCAAAATTTTGGTTTTTCTGACCAATTTAAGACTTTCAACTGTCTAATTCTTCATACATACAAGCCGCCATCGAAATTTTACCATCACTGAGCCAAGGGGATCCTACATAATTAGTTATGAAACTACATAGTAAAATTTATTTATACAGATGTTCATTAGACATCTTAGCATATATACATCGGCGACATGCCTGCTACAGACATTTTAGAGGTCAATGTAGATGCTGCTTAGCAATTAATCCATGCATCAGCGAATGCTACATTTTCAGCTATTTTTCTATACAAAATGAGCTCGTGTGTTGACATTTCTAAAATCCGAAAAACGGGATAGCACATCACCTATTGTGAAATACCCGAACACGATTACTGCGTACCTCGATTTTATATAGTACTCAATTGTGCTTGCAGTAAATCTGTAGCTGCAACCCAGAGAATGGTGCATTCAGTAAGGAAAGACCATTGGCACGAACGATGAAATGAAAGCCTCTGTGCTCGTTTGAACACCTTAAGACAAGCAACACACTTGTATGTCAGGACGGACAGCATTAACTTACGCACAATAAATGTCAAATACCCGTATTTAGAAAAAGATTGTAAAGAGCTCGAAATATTGTGAATTGCCTGTGCTGTTTGTTCTGCTTCTTCGCCCAGGCGATTTGTCGGGGCTCTGAGCGCGAATCTATACGCCTGGTTCATATGTCCGATTTCACATTGATCTCAACAACGTGTCTTTTTGATGATGCTCACACACTCTTAGAATATGACGGCAAATGTACAGATAGATATGTTGACAAGAGTGACCTTGCACTAAGAGTCGCAAATCATCATTGATTTAACGTCTTTGTTTCCCTCTCGCTTTGTCTAACCTCATTTAACATATATAATATCGCTCTGACTCGTGAAGCACATGCTGATCGATGCCTTCTATGGATTCATAAGCGAGGACATTGCACTCTGAGTTTGCAACTTAATTAGACAAGCAATTACCATCAATACGAAAGGCTTAACTTGCTCATACTTCATTCAATTGACGCGATGTGTCGTACACAAACAACCACAGGAGCCGTTCTTAATTCGAAACAAATTGCTTCCATGGATAATGCAAACTTCCATGGTATATATATATATATATAGATATATATATATATATATATATAGATATATATATAATATATATATATATATATATATATATATATATATATATATATATATATATATATATATATATATATATATATATATATATATATATATATATATATATATATATATATATATATAAATATATATATATATGCACATCGCATATATATATACACCATATATATATATAAATATATATATATATATATATATATATATTTATATATATATGTGTGTATATATATGCGATGTGCGATATCAACCATTCTGGTGATTGAGATGGCAGCAATACCTGAATATATACGACATTGTAATGAAGATTTGTGTATTCCAGGGCACATTTTATTTTGTTATGATGTGATTGAATTATTTATCTTCCAATGCATTGGAATAACCCTCATCAAACCGTTAAAAACGCAACACGTATCAGGAGTATAACGACCCATGTCAAAACCAATTATCGCTTGCATTCACGCGGCTGTTGTAAAAAGGAACCATACACAGCCGCAAATGACGCTCTCAAAAGCCGTCGTTAGTAACACCAACACCGCATCGAGCAGCTGCTGTTGGCGTACTGATTAGACGTGTTAATCCATTCCCTCCAATCAGCATAACCAAGCACGATAACAAGACAAAGGCTGTCGCAAAAAACATCTGTAACGATATTATGCCATCGGAGAATGATGCAACTATAATCACTTCTTCACTGGTGTGATGCGTTTGAAATGGCTTTATCAATTTTACGGCAAATAACCTTCGGTTATTATGACAAAATTGCTTGCACGTGGATCTACCTGCCACGACGACACAGAACATTATAAGTAGAACATCATTTAATATTAGATCGAATCATAAATAATAGTCTTTTTTTATACTAAACGTGTTTTTTTTTGCAGTAGCTGTCTCTTTCTCTGCACAAAAATATTGTCACAGTCTGCATAATATATTTAATTATAAAAAAAATCATACTCCAGACAATTTGTTGTTTCAATACTATCTCAGAGAATTTTATGGAAGTATGCTTTGTATAGATAACAAATTGTCTCACTACTTTGACACACATCTGAATGATATTTTACTATGATGCTAAGCATCAATATTGTGTTCACTGAGTATTGTCTGACGCACTTGACAGCTGGGTTAGTTTAACGACAACTAAAGGCAAAACCTGCATGGTTACAGTTTTTACTAATAATCTTCTATAGCCAATATCCCAAATGACAGAACATGGTTTGCAGGCTCGAGACGATGCTCAGTGATTAAATGTTCTGTACGATATGTGATTGACGCAATAACGCTTACTAATGAATAAACAGACGTGAGCTGCATGGACAATGACAGTGTTTCCTCCCAGAGGCATAACAGATATTTCTTTGTTGTTTTTTCCTTCTCGATGCTTTGTTTGCTGCGAGAAAACATAACCAACTGCTTGAATGTAACAGGAACTATGGCTCCTATCACACACTCACACTCGTACACACACACACACACACACACACACACACACACACACACACACACACACACACACACACACACACACACACACACACACACACACCCACACATGCACACGCACACGCACACACGCACAAACATATGAGCGCATGCGCACATAAACAAGCACGCGCAAGCACACAGCTTATGATCTAGATCTAAGATCATCTCTGTCTTAGGTTTCGAAACTTCTGCGACTATTATAATGCTGTAGTAACAAAAAATATCCTCAGAGATATCAATGGGATTCCTGTGCAATCAGGTATTCCGTAGACTAACCACAAGAAGAGCAGCTGGATAAATAGCGCCCTCATTGTCAAACCAATTCAAGAGGAGATGATGCTACAGAGAGCTGCATCACAGTGCGAGTTGGTGGCAGGTAACAATTGCAGGTAGGTTACATATAAATAATCGCATTCCTCGAAACTGTTAAGAGGTTCAACATTTTCTTTACTTGCTCTGACATTCCGTCGAATAGCTTATGGTTTTTGCAAGAGGCTTCGCTCACTCACGGACATGGCTGGTACAGTAGCTTTCAGTAGAGCACCAATGCAGATCATGCAGTTTTCAAGGAATGGAAGTATATCATGCGGTGATCATAACAACCATCAGCAAGAAAGGCGGGGATGTAATATTGTCATTTATAATTATCCAGAGGGAACCTCTTTAAATGCCAGTCAATAATAGAAACCTGCGAGGGTATGGAAATGTTGAACTGTATATATTGACTGAGGGCTGGAATATGTTTAAATACAGCCTGGTTCCTTGGCTTTATATACGTCGGGCGATAAACTGATCCGCATATGTAACGATGTACTGCCATCAAAGTATAATTGAATTAGCTGATGTCAGATATGTGATTTAATTAGAGGTGCTGTGGTTAAGATGTTTCATCTATCACGACGAGCACTTCTCTACATCTTGCAAAGAGCGACAGACGATTCAATTATTTGTCAGTGCGTACTGTCCCAATAAGAAGATATCGGCTCAAAGATGCATGCTAAATCGCTTGCTACGTCGCGGCGTCACCTGTTGCCTGCTTATGTGGCTTCATTTCATAATTCCTAAGACTTAACATTCCATATTCGATAGCTTAAGACACTGTTTTTCCGTACAATCAATTCACGCCTAAGTATTCAGAAAAGTCACAGCAGTCGTCGACTAAACAAACACAAATACATACACGTTCATTAAAGTAGCAAAGTCGTTCAAGAGAATGTCAATTGGAAGTGATAACTAATTACATTATTTTTCCGAGCCATAGTTCCGAGTTCAGGTGAGAGCATTTATAACTGTGTAATAAGATTCAACAAGTTTCGCAACAGTTAATGTAAACCTGAATTTGTTGAATCATGTATAGCGAATTTTCTGATTCAGTTGCCTGCTTTTCCTGATCCAAAGCCAATTGTTTGTAAGTTTTCAGCCACAATCAAAATGATGCAGCTCCACACTTCCCTACGAATTCTAAAACATTTTCTACTTGTCTGTCCCAATTGGATAGGATCAACGAGCAGCTATAATCAGGGCATTAATGCAGCACTTGCCAATGCAGACTGCCGCAAATTAACTGTATTATCAACATGAAGCAGCTGTTTATCATTCGTGTAATATGTCTGAGTAGATTACATACCTTACAAAACACTCCCAAGGGCTTAACCACCGAGCGTTCCATAATGGGACAGCTTCGAGCTGTCGATAAAGTCTCCAGCGTGATAGCACTCTAAATGAGACGAGAACAATGTGGTTGAAAGTCGTCTATAGTGGTATAGCCCTATATATATATATATAGATATATATATATATATATATAGATATATATATAGAGATATATATATATATATAGAGATATATATATATATATATATATATATATATATATATATATATATATATATATATATATATATATCTATCTATATCTCTATATTTACATATATAGCAACAATATATATCTATATATATGTATCTATATATATCTGTAAATATATATATATATATATATATATATATATATCTATATCTATACATGTATATATAATACTGCCATTATTAAAGCATTATAACGGACAGTATTCTAAGTGACAGAACCCAATCTCATTCAGTATCGTGTCGCTTTCACAGCGTATTCGGTTTGTAACAGAAACCCGTGCTGCCATTGGGAAGAAAGAGATGAACCAGCTATGGGAATGTTGAACTACATATACCAATGGATATACAGTCTACATGGAATAGGTACCTGTTGATTCCTCGGGGGTGATAATAATGCTACGCATGTTACAATCTTCACGGTCAATGTATACATTGAATTATCTGCTGTTGTAAAATGTCAGACGTTTGACTACATTGCGAGGAGCACTCCTCCGTATGTTACAAAAGCCAAAGAAGAATATTGATTAATTTATCAATGTTCGCCTCCACTAGGGTATCGATCGAGAGATATATGACTATTGGACGGATGCGATTCTCAAAATTCTCAGTCAGTTACAGCTGAGCGATAAATTGATTAGAATTACCCAGCTCCTGACTGCAAGGCATGAGAACAATTTGCATCGTGTGTTCTCATGCACTAGCGTCTGTGTTTGGCGGATTAATTATGTGCATTTATGCCCTCTGTAAAGCTAGAAAGCCTCACAAGTACTATATTTAAGCTACACCTATTTAATTTAACAAATATCGAGCCGAGCATGACGAATTGGTTGCATTCATGGCGGAACGTGGCTTAAGGTATTTATACCTTCAATCCTGACCCTACACTCAATTCGTTGCTCCTTTTATCAGAGGAAAATCATTTCGTTGCCACATCTATGTACATAACCCGCACATCGTAGCTTTCATTTGTCTCAATGAAAATAGCTATTCAATCAAAAACTGTTAGTGATCACATAAATGCAGTTTAGCATTATTTTCAGCAATGTAAAAAAAAATTTTATTTGTAAAAGGCCTCAGATATATAATTTCTGCTTTTTTACGTAGTATCTAGTCAACTGTCACAATACTGTTTTTCAAAGGAAGAAGATCACAAATGACTTTCTTGATACCTATATGGAGGTTGTAGGATGCCGTTTGATCTCGAGAGCAAAACGGCTGTTATGCAATCATGAATAGATCAGTCTGTGCGAAAAATAATCTGTACGGGAGATTTATTGTTAGCCATCCATGTAAATAGATACAAAAACAATTCATGTATTTTATATCGCATCTGCTGATGAGAGTAGGGTTCTAATTGTGAATATAACTTAAATCCTAACACTACACTCCATTCTTTGCTCATTGTGTCAGAAGAAAATCATTTCAGGCGATTGCTTGTACCATATTCTAAGATAGAGTCACCAAAATATGGTCGTTACATTATTTGAGCCTGCATAGATTGCCTTTTAAATGTTACATATATGACTTGATGGAAAAATCGAATAGTGATATCGACGTTACTCTAACACATTATATTATTATATTATATGGTTATATTAATGTAGGTTTTACAAAAAGAAATGGCAAGTGAGAGGAGAATTTCATTGGTGGCGAATAGCTGCATGCAATTCAGCTGGGGGTGGGGGTTAGGGAGGGTTGAGGGGAGTTGGATTCCGACAATCCGACAATATGCAAGTAAGTAGCTGTGCTGCTACTTAACTGGGTGAAACGCACTTCTTGAAGCTCCACAATCAATTTGCATCCTCGTGTTATATGAACCTGGTTCCAATGATCCATTTCACTTGCTATCCCTTATTTCATCGCCCCTCTATCAACTGACTTAGTGAGATAGCATCGGTCCAATCGGCAGAGGGCTGGTGTTGACGATGGGACGCTGCCTGAGCCTGACAATCATCCCCATACATCACCGGATCGATATCACTTCGATGAGATACATGTGAAAGTTCACCCAGCGTGGACAAATTGCAGCAGCATTACCAAAATCATAGACGATTCATGAATATATCACAAATATAAAGATGATTGGTGTTTTTCCACTTTATTAGGTCAGGTATTATGACAAAAACAATAACATATGACATTTACCGTCATACAGACAAAGCGTACCGTTAACTATCGGTGCTCACCAAATGCTGCTCGTCTCTTCGTGAGCATTAGCTTAACTATTTGTTTCATAAGATATGGCTGGTGACATAACTTTTCGAACTAAAACTTCTAGAGCATTGAAAGACTAGCAATCATATCAAGACGCATAATATCTGCTCAAAAGCAGTGAGCTTGTTTATACAATGCTTATCGATTCGTGCTCAGTCTGGCAGTTCGGTCTCGTCATTCGGAATGCCAAATCTCGGCTTCTATTCTTTTTTGAATTCATAGGGTTTGAGACCGTTCTCGGCAAAAATGAATATTGAATGGGATTGTCCGTAGCCAATATGATATAATGAATCATATCTCATGATATATCTAATTCCGGATCTTGTTTATCTTAATTTGGCGAGTGATTAAGCATCAGGATTACTTTGTGGTTGATATACATCTGTGGTTTTGTATCGACATATAATCAGTTGTGATTGGCACTACCAAGTTATGTTTACATATCTGATCATAAGACAGTCAAACTGAATATGTAAGACCAATAAGCATGATCCACTTGCAGTAACGACGAGGCGTAGAGACAAAGTTTGATCCGACCTAGACATATTGCTAATTTGTGTGATGTCAAAGTGTGCTTGCCATTGACTCAAGACTCATCCCATCAACTGACATGACTAATTCGCGTACGTTGTATTTACCAATCACAGCGTCGGTACAGGAGTCGTTTTGACGAGATGCGATCACAATTGCATTCTATTTGCACAGTACTAGCCAGAGCGATTATTCAAAGGCAATCATCGCCTGGAAACCCATAAAAATATACTTACTTTGAGCACTGCAATGTTGTAATGTGTGTTGATATGTTGCCATTGTAAGACAGAGGTAACAACGGTTATCTATTGAATTAACCTTCGTAGAATTTGGAAGGGCATGTTATTAAAGAAATCGTCAAAGGACACGCAATAGTCATTGATTTACCATTTATATCAAATTGCCATCACCGCCTACGCGGGTAATTATTGCAGACCTATCGTGGAATCTTTAGGAGCAACTTGTCCTGGGATTCTTTTCTGCAAAGTTTGATGAAGCAGAAACACGAAGACTGATATATATCATTCTATGCAGATCTAAAGACAAATATCAAAGTACATTGGACAGATATAACACAGTCCAGCCTCATTTAACATTTAGACATGATTGATGCATAGAATCGAAGATCGCGTATGTAATTGAATATTTAAGCTCCTTCGAAACACGTTTTGACTCTCAACATTGAACATCTACTTCGCCAATACAAATCTATTAAGTGAAATTTAATCTACTTAAAATCATTGATTATATATAAATATATATATATATATATATATATATATAGATATATATAAACAGATATACAGAGAGACGGATATAAGAGATACACAGAATATATACGAGATAGAGAGGATAGATATACGGAGGTATATTATATATATATACATATATATATAGAGATATATAGAGATAGATAGAGAGATAGATATATAGATACATATATAGACTATATATATCTATATATATATATATATATATATATATATATATATATATATATATATATATATATATATATATATCCCTCTATATATATATATATATTATATATATATATATCTATATATATATATATATATCGCTATCTCTCTCTGATATATATATATATAATATATCTATTCAAAAGTTTTTCATATATATATATGTATATATATATATGTATATATATATTTTATATATATTTCGCCATTTGATTATGGGAGCCTAGTCTAAATAAGGTAGGGAAATCTTTCATGAATAGTTTCATCGCATTATGTCAATGATTTGGTGAATTCAAAAGTTTTTAATCTAACCTTTTTGTACACTTGTGTACACATGAAGTCAATCAACTATTTTTGGCAAAAATATTTTTTCATATAGTGCTGTGAACATTTGAATGTGACAGTCTTGTCTTAATAAGCTTGGGAAAGTAATATTTCATGACTGATCTCATTGAATTATTAATTCCTTAGCGAATCATATTTTTTTCAACAATCCGTTGAAAAGCCACATCAGTATCAGAATATTCAACCATGAAGATTGTTCAGGCAGATTTATAACTGCGTTTGATGGATTTTATCAATGATTATTTTGTACCCTTAAATTAAGTATTTTTACCAAACATATTAAAAACGCGAAAGCACTCCTGCGTTTATCTTTATGTTACCACATGAGAGGAACATTAACTCGTTTTTATTGGTTTTAAGGTCCTGCAAATGAGGTCACGTGAAGAAATTGCACATAAGTCAGATGACCAATCTAATATTGGTTATCAAAAGGGGATTTTGAGACACGATATGCAATTACCTTAGCTCCGTGTACATGATCATTGTCCTTAATCACTCGTGGACTTCCGATCGTTATTGGACTCCAGATGATAATCGTTAAAGCAAATTCAGGCGTGTATGTCACTTATTGGAATAAATGCGAAATGTACTCGATTTCATGTCACGACTCTATTTGATTTAATCATTTTACATAAATTAAGAACCTCCACACAACCCATTATCTAGGAATCTCTTGTTGGCACATTACGTGTGTTATGATCTTGCCCTAGCGGTAATTCATGTAATGGGATGACACCAATGCATGCCATAATTGTATTCGGTACCACACAATTGGCAAGCACTTTAGCGGTGGGATTGTTCAACGTTGTACCAGAAACCAAAATATTGGCTAGCACTGTATATGGTGGCTAGTTTAGGCCGGGTGCCTGTATTTGCAAATGGTTATATCAGTTACGGTCTATGGCCATTGCTCCAGCGGGTCAAGATATAGATATAAGCAAAATAATATTAAGGTTTCGTGAACATTGGTTTGACTGAGATGAATAATTTATTTCACTAACTCAGTTTTTTGAATTTATATATTGTTTGTATACAATATGCTATGAATTGTTAGAGGCTCAATAGGTTTTAAGTATATGAAAAATAGAGTAAGGATTGCTTTAGTTATTGAGTAGTATTTCACATGCAGATTCTTTTTTCAAATCTAAGATATCTCGGATTGGTAACAACAGTATGAATTCAAGTGGCTGAAATTGGTGAGCCCCATGATGGTAGGATGATTAATGGTACAAAACAGAGTTATCTACGGTACTTTTATAGTTTGTGGTTATAAAAACGCATTTGTAATTTAAATCAACCAGTAAATATAACATTTGTGTAACCCATTTTAATATCTGCTTACTGTTTACTGTTCTTAATCCTCCGAAACACATGTTCAGCACTATTTTTGAGAATTTGTTTTGGCATAAACTCAATGAGCTTTTACCGAAAAGTTTCTTTGTTGCTTAATTGGATTGGCTTCTTCTGGTTTAGATTGCCTGCTTTCGCCCCTATATGATAATTGGATAAGAAATTGGTGCATAAAAACACCGCAATCATTCAAACTAGAACAAAAATTAGGCTGCAAAACGTTTCACAAAGGTGCGAATGTTGATCGCTCAGTATGCATAGAGACTGATTTTCGCTATTGAATTATACAAAACTTTCTTTATTTCCACAGTTATCTACGCATTTACGTAACGCATTTAATCCTAACCCTTTGGTAAAATCATCACGTCACTGTGAAAGTATACATCGGATGCAAGTGAGTCACCAGTTTGATAACTCAAACTTTTTTTAAAGAAAATTAAATTGTTCTTAGAATGTCACAAAAGGTTGTATCATCGTATTACATCATTGATCAGAGTCGGTCGAGCTATGCTCGCTTCAGACAATCATTGTCTCTGCCATTCTGTTCCCCTGGTTAACCGGTTATGGTGTTGCGGAATGACAATATGCAACTTTGACAATTTGTGGGTTACGTTTTTGCCATGTATCGGATTATATTCTGGTTAATTAGTTGGGACCATCGCGAATGACACACATGTTTTCCATTGGATTGTAAATCGGTACGTTTTTATTGGAGAATACACAATATGCATGCTTATGTTTCGTGGAAAGGGATAACTGTATGACCCAAATCACTGTGGCTTATATTACACTGTGAATTTCTATGCATTAGTTTGTGGTGTTTGCATAAAGAAAGCTTCATCATTTTAGACATCTTATTATTGCTATATATAAGAACGAACCATCTGTTGCCCCATAATGTTGACAGCTAATGTTCCGTATTCTAAGCGCTTTCTTGTAAAATGTAGAGTTAATCACCTATACACAACAAGATGAGCAGCAGCATCGGCTGATCATTTACCTGCAACATTTAGTGGATGATTCAGAGTGAGTGTGGAGTGAGAGTGGGGTGAGAGTGCGGATGGCCATATAACTGTACATCAACGTGCTTATAGTATATTTAGCACTGATTCATTAGCTACGCCAACTAATATAGTTTTTTTTATGTTGCCAATTGTGACGAAACTATGTTTATAGTATCAGGGGATGAATTCACCGTGCATGCGTCTCAATATCTATGCTGTATACGGGCAAACTACTACTAAGGCCTCGATGGATATTTGGTGGACTCTGAGGTAGATTAATCATTCTCAACCAACCTTTTCCATGTCTTTTGTGCGTATATTATTTACCTTACATCAGCAACTTCTCTGACCGATTCTCTGCTACGAATTAATATCCGTCTAATCCGGCCCAATCCGTGTCTCGATTTTTTTGATGGCCTTTGAAAAGTCTGATCCCATATTTTCGACGGTGCGTGTAATAAAATGTGGTAGACGATACTAAACATCCGAAGTTGAAAACGGGCGGAGTGTGATCGATAATATCAGCAAAATATTGAATTGCGCATCCGTAATCGCGGTTTTCGAGGCGCTGATAACGATAAATTATCAATGATTTGATGTTCCCCAAGTCATAAATGGTTTACAGTTGAATTGTTTCAGCAGCCACACAAGAACGGAACTTTTTTTATATTGCATCAGCTCGCCAAAAGTATGCATCGTCAAGACACTCACGCAAAGTTGAAGTATCAACCAACACGGTTATTGCAATATTAAGGTAGCATCGACGCTTACTGTAACAGGCTTTCATAATACATAAGGATAACTTGATAACATAAATAATCTGTTGAGAATTTAAGTAAAGGAACAAATGTCACCAAGGGCCGTGCCTTACATGTTTTGAACTTGCTCATCCACAATTTTCTCTCATAAGTGTTCGACACCTAACATAACACTCAGTGACTTATGAATGATATGGCTTAAGGAATTGCTCTTGAGCAGTTAAGTGTTGACTCCCGAGCCGCTCAATGCTAACGTTGTTATTATTTTTTTGTGGCTTCATGCATGATTGTCACACTTTATTATTCTGTCAGTACCAGTTGTCTCTACGTACGCATGTACGTATGTATGTATGTATGTATGTATGTATGTATGTATGTATGTATGTATGTATGTATGTATGTATGTATGTATGTATGTATGTATGTATGTATGTATGTATGTATGTATGTATGTATGTATGTATGTATGTATGTATGTATGTATGTATGTATGTATGTATGTATGTATATGTATGTATGTATGTATGTATGTATGTATGTATGTATGTATGTATGTGTATGTATGTATGTATGTATGTGTATGTATGTATGTACATATGTATGATTGTATGTATTATTGTATGTATATGTATGATATGTATGTATGTATGTATGTATGTATGTATGTATGTATGTATGTATGTATGATGTATGTATGATTGAATATATGTATGTATGTATGTCTGTTTGTATGTATGTATATGTATGTATGTATGTATGTATGTGTATGTATGTATGTATGTATGTATGTGTATGTATGTATGTATGTATGTCTGTCTGTCTGTATGTATGTATGTATGTATGTATGTGTATGTATGTATGTATGTATGTATGTCTGTCTGTATGTATGTGTATGTGTATGTCTGTATGTCTGTCTGTCTGTCTGTATGTATGTATGTATGTATGTCTGTATGTATGTCTGTATGTATGTCTGTATGTATGTATGTCTGTCTGTCTGTCTGTCTGTCTGTCTGTTATTAGTCTCTACACATGTATGTATGTCTGTCTGGGGTCATTGTGTCTGTACTGTGTCTGTAATCTGCAGAAAGTTTGAAAATAAAGGTACCATACACTATATTTGTTTTTTTTTTATTCAGAGGATAATGTTTAGCGGGTTCGATGATACCGCCCGCACACCCCATTATTTGTCCCTTAGCTACCCCATAATAGGGAATTTTTTGGCATTTGTCTGAGTATGGAGGTAATAATAATTATTAAACCTGTAATGATAAGTTCCCATATTCACGTCGTGTTTTAGTTAATAGCGATCTGCAGCATTGCAACACCATGTTCATGCCAGTTTCAGATTTCTTCCACACACTTGTTATTGACATTCATCGATAGTGTCTCTAAACTAAACAACCACGACTGACTTAATTATCTGCAGAATGAAGTTGCATTGATAAAGGTCGGATTGAATGAAATATATTTCAGTTTTGTTCCATTGCTTTGATGCCTTCATTGTTATGGTGGTAATCTCACGACGAAGATACGAGATATGCGGCAGTTGTCACATAAGAAACAATTACGGTGTAGAACACGCTTCCAACATATTTTGTGTGAGCCCCAAGGCACTATACTTGATTAGATAGGATTAATATATTTGGGGCTGTCCTTTCCTCGGTGATATCCGCGGCGACTAAAGCGCTGATAAGGAATAGGTTCACATTATATCGTGTTGTATTCCACCACTAATGCCCACACATTTATATTATTATCTTTTATATTCTTATCAAGCACAAAACCGTGATAAATTGAGGTGTCTATTTTGGTGCCACTGTGTCTATAATATTTCTCCCACGAGACACATTGGAGGGAAATGAGTCACTAGGACGAATTTGAACATTGTTTGAATTGTATTCCCATTGTATTCATTGTATTGTGCCCTTGATCAGAAATAGCACAGATATGCTGGCTTAAGACAAATACTTTTTTATTAAGCAGCCCTGATTAAAAGGTTTTTATAACCGGCCTGTCACCCTGTAACAATGCAGGCCGTATCTTACCTTCTTACTGACGGTTATCTTTAATAATCTATTACAACACCAATCATTTGTCTGAATACGAGAATATTGTGACTCACTTCGGTGCACAATCGCTATATAGTGTCGTGATACAGTATGTGAATGTTGTCAAAACAAATGATTATCATCAGTAACGAGGTTGCATCATACTGCGTATAAAAGGATATGGTTTACTCATAGCGCATTGAAAATAAGGAATTCATAGCCACAAACTTTCTTTGTAGAGTTGTTGCTGTAGATGGGCATTCTCTTATGAAGAGTCGATATGATACATGAATAGGGTGGATGGCCACCATATATGTCGATTTAAATGTCGCTATATGTACATGCCCAGTGTGGAGCATTTTTCACACGTGCCCAGATGCGAATGTCTGTGCAGACATATTTATATCACTCGTAAGTGCTGCCAAGCTACCCCATTACAAAACCTAAGATAGGGGCATAGAACACATTCAACATTATGTCAAAGCATTTGGAGGTGGACCAAATGCATTCAATGACATAGCATTTCCGAACATCAGCAACAATGGCGTCATATTGGCAACAGAAGTTTACCCTATTTCTATTAGGATAACCATCCCTCCCTATGACGTGGCAGTAGACGGAGACGTATCCATGTTCTTACATACACTATTCCTGACTAATGAAGTGAAGATAAATTTTACTTAAATATGTGTATCAAGAGACCGTTAATGTGCTTGATTTACTGTCGAAACAGGGGGCGGCACATGAACGGAGAAACTGATGCCAAACTTTGGAGGATGATTATTTACAAGGGTAGCGTCCAATTGAAATATAATTTGTGTTACAATATCGATTAAATGGAATACTGTCAAGAAATAAGTTCTTTTCTGGATATGGCATATACCACAGTCAGTGTTTTCACTTCGTTCGTATCTTTGAAAAATACACTTAATAGTTTGCTTCATCAGCTCTGATCATCATGCATGCAACAGTGAATAACCAACAAGCTGCAGCGAGTGCTGTCATCTATAGAACGGCGTCTCACCAACAGATCCATAATGATTGATATGCTATTGCTGGCATCGTTGGCTGTTTAATGCTGATGAATGACATTGGGGGCAACGTACTAATGCAGTGATCTAAATCTCAGGCATGTGTCCAGTAAATCAAACAAAAAATTAGGGGAGAATTTCATTGGGGAGTTAAATCTCACAACCTACTATTATTTGTACTGAAAAGCATTCTTTCGTCCGGCAAATAAGGGACCTGAAGAGTAGGCTTCCATTTGGTTTGCTGCCTAGTGTACAGCTCAATCAATGCTCCTCTCCATTGTTTCATTATTCATTCTGAAATCATTAATTGTTTTATCTTCATGCTACTATTCGTTTGAATGGGTCTAGAATAATCATTATCCAGTAATGTATCACATTAGGCATCCTATTTGAACAATACGGGTTAAAAGGACGGTAATTAAAATGGTCAATGAATACGGACTGAATATGATACAGCTGGTGATGTACGTAGCATTCAATTATAAGATAATAACACTAATTAATTGATGTGAAGTCTTATTGGCAATGCCGTACAACAAAACGATTCCTTGTAGCAATTATTAACAGAAAAGCACCCTTATAAATAATGCACAACAATTGTAAGTAGACCCATGGTATTTGAGCCACAGATGATATAAATCATCATTTATATGGTTCTATTTAGACTTCTCATGTATGTATACACAAAACAGAGACATACACGGAAATCATACATATCAAAATAAATATGCATTGATAGTGTCAAGCTTGAGCATGTACAACACATGAGACGCAACTATCATGTATGACATCAATAACATATATAGCATATGGTTAATAACCGCATGCATGCCAACAGATAAACATATAAAGATACCAACGTCAATCAATGCTCACAGCTGATTAGCAGAGTTTGCGAATTCTAACCAAGTGTTTCTACTGACAAGGAGTACGCCTGGTCAATAATTATATTTTTTGGGCATTAGTTATGTCATCTGTATTGGAGACAACAGTTTCATGCTCAAGAATCAACATTTCATATTCGAAGCATACCATGCATTGCAGATAATAGACAGATCAAATACGAATATCGCATTAATAATGAGAGGAAGAACTGTCGTTGCTACAAAGTAGATTTAATGATGCTGTCACGTTTTCCTATTTTGTACTTGCTCGACTCACACCGGCCGGCCACATTTTAACGAATACTGAGCTTGATTATGTTAATTGTTTTGTGTCGGCTGTTTCTTCTACTTCAATGACATAGACATTTCAGCAAGTGCTTGTAAACTCTATTGAAGCAATCTAAGTGCTGTTTTGAGACCCCAAAACTGCACAATATTTGTGAATATTTCATTTACAAATTTGTTTTCCCTATACGCCGCTTATCCCCATTGATCTACTGCGTTTACGTAAAATTTTTGAGATATTTTTTTCTTTGTTTATTTACTTTGATAGGTGCATTAATGTATAAGCAAATGTATATCACAGACTCACATGCTTTATTCTTTGCAGGTTCAAGTCAATGTTTAGTCTTGTCTCATGAGAAGAAACATGTGACACATAGAAAGTTTAACGGGTACACGGTACCTAACACAACAATGGAAACAACAAACTCACTAATGCTTATTTGAGGTAGAATATATCAATAAATAAATGAGAAATTAAATGTTTAAAAACAAAAGTCACTGAGTAATCACACACATAATCTGCCAAAGTGAAACTTTATATCATATTCTATTGAATCATACCATACGCAACATTTGGAACGAATCGCTTGTAAAACATTTGAGCCAATAATTTGATATCAGTTTTTGATTTATATAAATATATTATGTACAGGTTTGATGAAAGACGTTTAGATCAGTGTAAATGACCAGTTTTACTTAATGTCCCTTTTCAAACTTTAAGGAGTCTTGCCTAAGAAATAGTGCGATTAATATATTTCGGGAAAATTTGATTCAACACATGCTCCGAATGGCTTGGGACATGGTACGAATATTGGCACCTTGACATTTGGATTGCAAATAGAAGGACCAAATATCTAAGTTTCAAATGATTGCTTCATCAATAAGACAACGAAACCAACTCCAGGTCAGTTGGGATTGCAAGGATCAATTTACATATTAATTTCAAAAGCCTGATGTATTCGTTCACACCGCGCTTTACTCGCAATGCGGTCAATACTATATAAATTGTCATGATAAAGCGCGTTTAATTCCGCCTACTGTAAACCAGCTGCCTAAATCATCTTCATGGTGTCAGGATAAATCTGCAAAGATCGTTCCTTTGATGGATAGAGAGATTTGCTTTAGAAAAAGAAATCATGGCCTCTCGGTTAGTAATTTTACATTTGTCCAGCCTTGTGGGCGATAGACCCTGATGTTCTTCAGAGGTGATTTCTTCTCAAGGCTTAAGCAATTTCAGCTAAGTATCTCTAGTGTACTGCTTACGAAATGCGTTGCTTAACTTGCGTCCACCTACATTGTTACGCGATTGTTAGCAATGCAAGCAGTGCAGTGGCTAAAGATGACAATATAGTAGGTTTCAATGGCTTCTATGTGGTCCTGCATAATTGTTGTGGCTAGGGCTGATGGGAAGGCGAGATCCATATTTCTCCTAGCACCGCCAAGCCCCATTTTACCTGGTAATACAGAAATAGGCCGTGCCTCTGATTATTATCGATTGCCATGAGCCTCCAGCCAGGTAATATCTCTACACAACAATACCTGCATCTGATGATAATACCTATAAGCCAATTCACTGTCAAATTGTGACATACAGATATTTTGATGACTGAGAAGTATAACCCCAGCCCTATAAGTGACTAAGACACCTTCTATGTCGTGTACTATGCGCAGTGAAATGAATTATGGTGGAAAGGCGACCCGAACCTACATCAGCTATAAAGTTATACCTAAACTTATTATCACTATGCATAAACACACTAAGCATTGTAATATTACACGAGTCTTACCAGGCACCGTATCAACAAAATTTGTATATTTGGTTCATCACTTTTGCCGTATGGTATTCGAAATTGATCGAAAAGATCATCCATTAGAAATGACAGTCTTGCGTGATATACTTACTTTATCCCGAATGTATATCAAACAGTAATGCTCCATAGTCTGACCACACTTGAGAATCATTACATGTGACATAAGGGTTTTGCATATCAGATTACATCAGAACTCAAAAAGCGTTCAAAATGCTTCGTTTAATGACGATCATTAGACAAGCAATAATCTCACGAAAAATTGCTAATGGTGTTAGTTGCATCTGTTAATCTAATTACTAGTTTACTCAGTTGCTCAGAGTATAAATTGTTATTGCAGAAACAGATTGCGTATTAAAACAATTACAAATTGTGCACATTATTAGACCATAATTGATAGGAATATGCCTATAACATGGTCTAATGTCTGTAAGGACCTTGGTATGCTCCTCTCGCATAAACGTTTAATAATTACGTTCTTGAAATAGCTGCTATACTCTTAATCGTGGCCAAACAATGAGAACCGGTGGGAATCTGGCATAACGGCAACTGTTTAGGTAACTCTCTGCAATTACTGCAGTTTTGTTCACACCGCTTATTCACAGGATTAACTTCTGCGTTTAGCGTTTTGGGGAGCTTGGCACTACCCTATTATTTCGCTTCGGTGTTTATCAATGTGACAAGGATCCAATGTAGTTTTCAGGATTAGGGGCAATTTTCCCGCAATTCATATCTACGGTAATTTCATTCCCCTAATACTCCATAAAAAAACGACGTGACTGTCTGAAATCATCCAAACAGCATAATGAGACCGTCGTCATGGCTATTGTACATTTGGTAGAGTAACTGAGGTGATTTTAATTGCTTGGCGTCTTGATATACTTGATGGCTATACTTAATCCAACTTTATTGACGCCATGTACCATAACAGTTACTCGTGAGTTTTAATGTATGGGTTGTTCTTCCAAATCGGTTTCAGCTGATAAGTCATTGGATGACGCTGGTTGTACGCTTTTTAAATACACGATTCGTGATTTGATGTCCACTAGGTAACTCTAGATTGATGTGCAGTTGTCATTATTTGTGTGTAGACTGTATGATGTTGTACAAATGTCATATATTTATGACAGTGCAGACTGCTTTACCATAAATGTGTAAATTATATGGTAATGTTAGTATTTATGTTACTACCGCATAGCACCCAGCAATGCTGATTATAATAACAGTGTTTGTAGTAAATATCGTAACTCATGGCAAAGAATAGTACATATTTTATTCCAGTTCTAATTACGTGCTGCAATATGCAATGTGCATTGTGATTACCGTGTGCACATATATTGTAGTGTATAAACAACTATTGACCTGTTACCAAGAAGAAAGCCTAACCGGTGTAACAATCAAGCCCTCACCAAGGTACAGGTATGTGACAGTATCAGGCGACTAACAGTGCAGTATCCGAGTGACTGCCCGTTGGCTTTAATGGACCTTTAAATTATGGTCATATGGGAAAAAACATTGGAATGGTCGTCCCTGACGCTCACTAAGCGCTCGCACTTAGTAAGGTCAATGCATCTAAGAAGATTCTTGTATATCGGCACAATCTAGGTCACACTGGCAAGGAGAACAATCCTACAAAAGAACGTCCAGCTATCTATATGCAAGTGATGGAACACACACCTCCTTTCTAGACATGTACAATTTATCTATGCATATGCACATTTGGCCAAACCTTCTTCGAACAAATCCATTTCTGATGAAACATTTCCTTCACAACTTAGAAAGCCTGAATCAGATAGGTAGGATTTTCGAAGCTTGCTATTCTTAACTGGCTGGTGAACACCTAAATGTACAATTAGAAGAGCTCATTAATGCTCGGCATGAAAACTCGTGTCGTTAACATTAGTTTCTATTGTCGTTATCAAGGTATAGCAGATTATAATTTGTTTGTGCACAAACATGAAATTAAGGCCAATAATTGGAGAGCGATCATATTAATTGTTAATCCTGACTGGCAAGAATTTTACTGTTGCACGTAATGTTTGGGAGCCAAATGAAGTTATAATTAGGATGATTGTTATTATATTATGTACGCATGAAATTATGATTAATCTGTAGTCAGAATGTACTCGCTTCTCTATGCATTTTAACACGACTAAAATTATCACTCCATTTTAAAGGGTGCAGATCGACTATAAATAAGCAATCTGAAGGCAGTTTCCAAGCTACAGTTGCTGTTTTTCATCAAGCTTTCGATCTGGGATCCGAACATGAATAGAAAAATTTTCGATGCCTGTCATGACATTCCTACGATGTTTATTAAATCCTGGATAATTTCTACCTGTCAGTGTGGTATAATTGGCATCATCTCACTTACAAATACACGAAATTGGTATGATATGTGAGCTTCCATACCAATCGGGGGGCATATTAAGTTAATCCTGAGGTAGTATATATTGTGCCGCGCGCCACGGGGTATGTTTTTTGGGCCTCTCGACTTGTACGAAATTATGATTAATTTAGTCAGAATGGGCTCGCTCTCTATACTTTTTAAAACGACGGGGTATGTTTTTTAAGGGTTCAGATGTGTACGACGGCAGTTTCCTGCTTCATTCGCAAAATAAGCTCGATCTGTACGACGGGATATGCTTTTTTACCCTTTTGACCTTGTACGACGGGTACGGGTTTTTCGAGGTGTCTCGCGGCACACCCCTATCATCTCAAGGCCAAGTGCACCCCCCACCCCCCGGGGCTTCCAGATGTATCTGTTCATACCAAACAAAGAAATTGTCTAACTAAGCGATTATCGGAGAGACGGTATGGTTTGATTACATCACCAGCCTAATTAACCTACACGACTGCATACGCGGTTTCACGGCAGTAGTTGATTAATTATATGAGTCAATCCAGACATTGCAGATGTTGAGCCCCTACGTGTTTTCATTTATATACAGAGGCTCGATAGACTGCTGAAGCGGTTTGAACAAAGACGCCACTCTCTACTCTATAGCTACCCGGCAACCCCAAACGTCCCCGTCAAGGTCATGCTACTCACTTATCCAGTGTTGGTCCGATGCAATCAACACGATACTGGAACTGCGCAGAGTAGCTTTCCATGAGTAGACTATCTTCCTTCATTCGCAAGCGTCATTCCAGGCGTAATTACAATTCTGTAAACAGCGGGTTGCTTAGTTGATCCACGTAAAACCTCATATAGGGGAATGAGATCCACGGCATATGCCATCTATATCAGAGATGTAAGCATAGGATTGATCCCTTAATCAACATCATGTTTGATCAAGGCTTATGGATTATTGGCATCGTGCCAGTGACCACCTATCTAGTTGCGCCCGCTATAACCCGCAGTTCGAAAATAAACCACAAGCTTTCTTTGGCTATAATGACTCAGGGTCTTGATATAACGATTTACATACAACCAATCGGCAGGTGCTGACTAGTAACTTATATTTTCTTTATGAAATTCAACTGAATATTATTGAACCAGATACAATGATCAATAGGAAGTTGCCCTCAAAAGCGACTAACTGTGCTGCTTTGGTCACAGTCAGAATAGTAAAGTTTTATATAATATATATATAAATTTATATATATATATATATATATATATATATATATATATATATATATATATATATATATATATATATATATATATATATATATATATATATATATATATATATATATATATATATATATATATATATATATCTCTATATATATATATCTATATATATATATATATATATATACACACATTACGATGACAAAAAACTCGCAAAAGCCAAAATGACCTGTAGTCATATGCTGAATTGTGTGGGTTTCAGGGTTGGTGGTTTTTACTGAACGCAACGTGTTCCTTACGTCCATAGAATCTACTACCTACTGGGGCAGGAAATTGAATAATGGACTTGGTTTTGTGTTGAACGGACCACCCGTTAGGGCTTTTGCACTCCCACAAAAACCATCTCTTTCGCACTTAAGCTCTTAAGCTTGATTACGTTATCCGTTGTGGAATACTAATGTGCACATGAATATATATACATATCATTATCTATTCAAAACCACGCTAGCCGGGAGCTAAATCATAAATATTTGTTCGTTGATATTCATCTGTGCTGTCACCAGTTTAGGCTGCAATAAAACAGTGATAGTGTCAACAGAAACGGCTGTAAGTAGCATAGTCGACCATGTTTTTAAACGCCAGCGAACAAGTCCAACTACAACTTTACATTTATTATTAATACATGTATTATTTATGGTGTAATGATTTTACCGTAGGATAACAATCCCCAATTGCATATGTATCAAACCACTAATTGATGAACAAGACAATAGGTCTCATAGTCAGCATGATTTTAATGGAGATATGATAATGACATACTTGCTCGATTTGGTATCAGAGAAGAGAACGCGATAAACCTCTCTTGTTATTTATATTGAATTACCCAACAGATTTTGATTTTGATATCAATTGGCTCAAGTTGATGCACTATTTTATTCAAAGAACTCCCAACGGTCATTGTCCGAGTTCGCGAACATAAAACCCAGGCCGTACCAATATAGTTTTACATCACCAATCTTCTTTACATCATGTTTTAGCATCAAAGACATCATAATCTCATCAAAATGTCCTCGCGGTATGACAGCGTATAATTCTTTTCTTGTGCATTCTAACGCAAAGGGGAAGAATATGCAAGTTCTATCGTTTATTGGCGATCAGATGGAGTTAATCTATCTATCATTCAATGATGACCCTTTTCGAGGCACAAATGCAACACAGAAAAGATAAATACAACCAACCACTGATATGTGGCTAAAACTTGTATTACGCTAACGATGTGATGCTCTATCAATCAATTACTTGTGTGGTTTCTATTATCTCAGTACACATATTGGCACAACGGGCTCGCAAACGGAATGGAAAGTAGCAGAACACGACATTAAAACTTTTCTATGCGATGCTCATCTAACATGTCGTAACATCTGAGCAAAAGAAAGTCTCAATGCAAATACTGTCATCAACCTAGGCATCATTATAATTTTTACACAACCAGATCTGTTGACTGACGTCATAGTAGTACGTCAAACTCACCGAGGAGGCTGGGTGTTAGGTTATTGCTTCACCAGATGAGACTGCAAAGCATGCTCACAAACTGCACACTTCTTTAGGTACCCATAGTCATAACCATTAATGTGTATACTGTTATTGGGCATACTGTGTATATCTCATGCGTACGTGCAATCTACACACGATAACTTGTGATAGCAATAGTCGATGGCAATACAAAACTAGACTAAATCAATAAACACATTTAAGCAAATTAATCCTCCACTTGTACAGTCAATATATTATTGACATAGGTTGGTGCTTGTGTATTTTTAACGACGTGGTCAGTTTGTAATGATAGCATATCAAATGCTGCAAATCTAGACAATCAAGAACTGCATGGAACGCAGAAAACTCTTGTAACTTGGAGCCAAAGTGGTGTGATTGTTGGAATTATTGCCAAATCGCTTACACATGTATTTGATCTCTTATTCCTTTGATGCCACAACACACGTCTCGTTGATCTATATACCGTAAAACCTACTGCAGACGGGCTATTCCAGCTAAGGCTTCCTCGCGTCGGGCGGCTAGGACTCTAGCCACTAGGCTTGTATATCCAACCACTCAGCGCTAGTAAGTCTGATATTGGGGAAAATGCGCATGTGATCAAAAACCTCCATCATCACAAAATTTTTATTTTGTTTTCCTGCACTTTGCTGTACCTTCTGTAACACGCTTCCGCTTTTATAAGAATGGGATAATGTGGCGTAAAGTTTGACGCCAGTATTGGTTGGAATGCATTATTGTCGCTGGTGCTGTCACACGAGGACGCACAAGACCTAAATTGAACCTACATGGATTTGTTGACAAGCCATATTTTAGGGTTCGGGTAAAGAAAATCAAGGAATCATCGCACGATAAAATCGAAGGGATGTAAGGCTACGTTATCGAAATTGACATTGTGATGTACGTATTTATATCAGTGAATTCGAGTCACGAGATTATAAAAACAGCTCAAATGAAATAAGATACATAAACGTCTCAACGCTGGTAACCGTGCACAGGTTTAACAGCGCCAAAACTTCTTATTTAAAGCTTAACAGCTGGAGCAAAATTGGTTTCATTGGTGTATTTACATGCCATTCGTAGAGTTCACTGACATTCTACTTTTGTGCAATAATACATCAGGCTATGTTGTTGAAAAATTGCGCACTCATTGAGTCAAAATTCATGTTATTCCATTCAGGAAGCATCTCACAGTTGACCCGCTGAGGTTGTTGTTTTTCCGGGTTCTTAATGCAGTATATCCCGAAGTGGAAATATGTTTCAAAGATGGCTAATATGAATTTATGTCTTGGTTCTTTAAACCAAATGGACCTTGTGAAAAATTGTCATTCCCCCCACAAGATTATTCAATGTTCTTTTCCCTTGCGCCCTTGTTTGCAATGATGAAGACAATCTAGAAACCTCATTTAAGGGAGGCATTGTGTGGTTAGCCATGCGCCATTCCTACAAGAGGTTATTGAGTTCGTGTCGCAATACTTCCTGGGTGTGGTTAAGATATCATGTAACGTAGGCGCGAATCTGAACGGATGGATTAAAGTAATAGGCTTGTTGCGTGACGTAGACCATACAGTTGGACAAATTGTGGTGATAACCAGCAGTCTATTGTTTTGAATTTCATGCATGCATCACGCAATCGCTATTTATCTCGTTTTTAACTAATTTATTTTGAACAGTCCTTGGTTAAAGTCACATAACATAAGCAGGAACACACAACAGTTGTTTTTCCTTTCCGCTTATTAAACTCGTTATTGCAAATGAAGTCACTTATCCTAGAGCTAATTATACCTGCGGTGCAATTTCAATAGAAAGAGCAGAAGCAACCAATATTCCCTCCAAAAGATTCAACTAAACCCTTATTTAGTGTTGCGTGAGCATTGCTCTGGACTCTTACGGTAGAAGATAAAGGTGAACTAATTTTTCCTCGCGCTTGCACATGCTCCAGTTCTCTTTTTTTAAGACAATGATAATGCGATATTTTTGCCATATTCATAGATTCCATGATCGCGTTTGTCCAACTTTACAAATAGCCTTCGACCGTCGTTGTATGGCTTCAGTTGTATATGATGTCAGGATGTAAGCGATATACATATTTACGCAGATTCTTGGCTCTCGTAAGTCTGGGGCGCTCACGTAATTCCAAATTAATGAAAGTGAAATGATCTCATCAGCTTTACTAGGCGTATTTGGGTACTTATCGTGGCAAATGTAATTATGATGCGCGGAGATCAAACCCATTCAAGGTTTAGTAGGGATAAAGGAAATTGGATATAATAATGATATTCCAAGCCTGCTTTTGGAAATTGAAGTTTAAGCATTAAAGAATCATTATCCATTACTAAATAATTGAAGGGTAGCTACCTAAAGGTAAGAGATGGTTTGAATATATAATTTACGTTTTCATGTTACATTGAATGCTGTCGTTGTGCAAAGTATGGCAAATGAGAACACAATCCAATCGTATGTGTAATAAACATGGGCTTATGAGATAAATTGGGATAATGTGTTCTATGCTTGCCCCAGAGTTAAAACATATCGTGGTTTTTGTCCTGCAGGCCAAAAAACTCCCATAAGTGTAATTTTTTACAAGAGAATGAAGAAGGTTGACGTCTGGTATATCCAACACGGACGCAACTATCAGATGTCTGTTAGAAGAATACTCTTCTGTTCCTTCAGCATAAATTTCACTTGTTTCTAGCGCTTATTTTATCCTAGCCGCAAGATTTAATGTGTTAACACGAGATATAATGTCCATTATGATGGCTATTACGATGCTGTATTCATCGATGCAGCAAGCACCGATCATTCGGTAAAATGAGGTTGCTGTTGGAACAATCAACTTGGCAGTGAATTGATTTGCAGTTTGTGGACTCGACCAGAGGCCGTTAGAGAAATGGATTAATAACACGTAGTAGTAACTTGAAAATAGAAAAAAATAAAAATACATCCGGCAAGAAAGCAGGATATAGAATTGTGGATTATTGCTCATTCTGCTCTCATGTAATGATCATATTGCTTAAGAGCCAGTGACAGTAGTCATTTTCAGGACGTCATACGAATTTTCATAACAATCGCCCTTGATACTTTATCCCGTTTCCTGTCTTGATAAGCTAGAATTTGATGAATTAAGATCGCGTTTCTCTTTCTGTGCTAGAAGCTGTAAGTTGAATGATTACGTTAGTTACAAGCTCCATGAGAATTGTTTTGTATAATCCTACCACACAACGGCTGGACCTTTGTGTTGAGAGGCTCAATTCCGTGGAGTTTAATTTTACAGCTAACCTAAAAACTATACTCACGTGTATGCTATTACCATTTTCCCAATATGGTTATGTTAGTTGTGCTTGATCGGACCATTGTTACATGCAACAAACTTCCTAAGGTCATATACACACATATCTCGGCCAGAAAGATTTATCAACCTGCGAATTCCATGATGGGCAGATCAATACAAAGGTCATTGGCGTCTTCAATGACCGTTTCTCTAAAATGGACCCATTTTGTAAATACGGTAGAATAAGCACAATTTCTATTCCTCGGCTGCGAATGCCGATAACAGTACCATCGGAGTTTTGTATCCTGTAGACATATTTGGGTGTTTATAACTAATGTCAGATAGGGGAATGAGATTCACGGCATATGCCATCTAAATCAGAGTTGAACCTATTATTAAGCACAGGATTGATACCTTAATCAACATCATGTTTGATCAATAACAACCAATCATTTTCCCTCAAAGACATGAAAGCTGCTTTGAACTTGAACAAGGCTTGTGAATTATTTGCATCTTGCTAGTGATCACCTATCGAGATGCGCCCGCTATAACCAACCCGCAGTTCGAAAATAAACCACGAGCCTTGTTTGGCTACAATGGCTCAGGGTCTTCATATAACGATTTACATACAACCAACAGCTAGGCGCTAACAAGTAACTTCGTTTATTTTATTTATGAAATTCAGCTGAATATGATTCAACCAGTTACAATGATCAATAGGAAGTGACTGTCTACCTACTGAGGAGCGCATATGTCCCGACATGGCCGACAATGGTGTAGCATTACAGTGTCCCCGCGAGGCTGTTCGCAATCGGAATGAGTCGTGCAGTCCAACGCACCAAAAGCGACTAACTGTGCTGCTTTGGTCATAGTCGGAATATGAAAGACTGTGTGCAGTAATGGTAACATAATGACAAAAGAAAGACTGTCATTCTACGGCGTTTATTGTTCGATTGAACACGCTGAACCAAGTTATAGATCCAAATAACCAGTGATCGATTCGATCAGTTAAACATGTAAATGGATATATTTGATTTGATAATACTCAGCATATCATAATAATGAGTTGTTATTTTGTAACAGTCTTACGTGACCCCTGAAATGAAAGGAGATTGTTAAGTCAACGTGATAATTCAGACCACAGAAGATGCTATCTACATGCTTAGTGCCTGCTTTATTTCTTCTTGTGAATAAACGCGTCCAATCGAGATGTAAACACAAGAACCTAGTTTACTTACCCCACAATTCCATTGACAATCGTCTCTGGATGTTTGTTGTAAGCCTGATTCTGACTTACTTGTGGCTAAGCCTTTAACATTGTTTTCTGTCATCAGGAGTCTTCAAAACATCATATTGGTCTGATGTTAGGAGGTGAAAGCTGAGTCGTGTTTGGCTTATAAGATGTTATTGTATGAAATGCTGTTTTGTCCCACAGTTTTGTGTGTGCCATTGATGTTGATCAAACTAAAATACTTCACAATTGGTCGTTAGTAGCGCCGCTAAAGGAAACAAGTAATATTTGCTGGTTGGAAACTCTTTATTTCATAAATAGGCCTTATTATGCCCTACAACGTTCTCGAGGAACGATATAAAATGCGAGCGGTCTTTACTGTGCAGATAGCCACCAGCAACTCTTACGGTGCATGTGTGTGAAAAACGACCGACATCGTTTTACAACAAAACGATGTTGAGAATAAATGCATTGCAGCCTGTGAAGCAGCATGTATTATATCATCATTGGGTTGTAATAAACCTAACAAACGATGTCTGTGGTGGCGAACTCAGGCAGTCATGCCACAAAAATACTCGGTAGTGAGCAAAACATTTCATGGATTTGGAGAAAACTTCTCGCAGCGAATGCAGATTTATGGATAGTGAAGCTGGCAAAGGATGTAACCGAGCGGAAGAGTTATTCGGAAAGGTGAAACAATAGAACGATCAATGGTTGTGACTTGTCCATTACTCGATTCATATTGACACATGTTTAGCCCTGCCAATGCAGTGTGTTACCATATGGTATAATTGGTGTGGAGAGACTCATACATTGTTCGTCAATGTGCTCATGGTGGTTAATGTAGTAATTCAAACATTATTTAATCGGTTTTGTTACAATTTGGAATCACTTTTTTACGATAATATTAACTGATCTTTAGCTGCAATTTTACGATGCATTAATTCCGCACTTATTAAATGTTGATTTTGAATTGCTCTATTATGATTAACAATGTAAAGGCTTAATTACTAAAAATAATGACTAACTTGACACATCAATCAATTGTAAGTGAAATTGATTTGGTTGCATTTCTATTTATTTCTAAATACGTAACCTAAGTGATCATAAATTTATGTTGATAATTTATCTGGAGCACTGTTTTCTGTGATGTTTCATACTGCAGTCCAAAATTTCTATGGCCAAGGGATACATTAATCTTTAGTTCGTTTGTGTACAGGTGGACGTGCCATCTGACCAAAGACATAACATGAATTAATCTACATCCTTCAAATGACTATCAAACATTGCTTTGTAAACTTTTGAATATATTGACAGATAACTGAGCTGGTAAGTTGTCCCACAGCGAAAGTGAAAAACTCAATGTGTTATTATCAAATTATGTGAATATCAAATTACACCACAAGACATGATTTTGATGTTTACTCTCAATCACATCCAGTCGACATCAACGTTGATTGCATCCAATCCATTAATAAGATGGCGTTGCTATTAATTTTGCTTTATCCAATACGATGGCTTGGAATTGTAGCGGTCACTCTTAAATTCTTTAAGCCACACTGCTAGAAGCAGTGTAGTGATTTTCATATTTCTTTTGAAAGCAGTTCAGTACGCTAAGCTACTCAGACGCAAGAAGCAATGACAATTTGTATTGCAACAATGCCTAATAAACCCTTAATATTACACATTTAATGTGTGGCCACATTATCCCTGAATAGAAAGAGGTACTTAATTGACGACAGCGTGTTGATGTATGCATCCGTATAAGCGGATTGAAGCTAACTGATATAAACCAGGCAAACTACGCTTGAAGGTCTTGTGTCTATAAAAAGCATAACCGTTGGATCAAAATAAGTTGCATGGGTGTTTTATTATGCCATTCATATGATTTTCTGAGATTCCCCCTTTGTGTTATAGAACTTATACCATATATTACCACTCATCCAAACAATATTAAGGTTATCCTATTCGGGATTTTAAATAAAGTAACTCTATTTAAAGAACTATGTAATAAAAATGGCAAGTATATATTTATATTTTGATTCTTTACAGCACTAAAATTTGGAGTTCCTTGCAAAAATGCAATCAAGAGATCCCATGCAGCGAATTACTCTTGGTTTATGACCATAAACAAGAATTTACACGTCCGTAATAGATAATTATTATTAAACTACTTAAACAACATGCTATGATTATAAAGCAGACATGTCATTAGACATGCGTAATGTCGTCAAAAAGGAAATAAGTTTGTGTCGTTATACTGCCTGGGTACGGCGAAGATACCCAGCAACAAAAACATGAGCACGACTTAGAAGTTAACAGAATGGATCAATTAACATCCAATAGTTTTTGCGTGAAAGATACTTAACCGGACGAGACTCTGCGGCAGATATCAATACGCTCTTGCTCGTATTACATCACGCAATTGTAATTCAACTGGAAAATGTCTATCAAATAGTATATGCCCCGATTAGCACTAGCACACGCGACTAGCACGCTAAAGCGTTCTATGCTCTATTGATGTCGTAAATTTTTCCAAAGATTTGCTTTTGGCCGATGGAAGGGATATTGGAAAAATGGGTTAAACCAGTTCATCTATCTGTAAAAGGAAACAAACCTTTATACCGTTGTGTGGCACTGCATTGCGGTATACAAGTATCTGCTATATATGATATATCATGACGATGCGAAAAGCCAGATAAAAGTCTGACCGCAACTCTTGCTAACAGTTACGATAAATGACGCATCCCATTTAGGTTACTTTGGATCTGAAAAACTTAAATGTATGCGCACATTATTCTGGTTTTGTCGACACAATTTAATATATTCTAGGCGAACAAGTACTCCAAGCCACATGAAATGATGTGATTCGTTGCGGTATATGATGTACATGATGACGGTATTAAATACGTTTATGCTCACACCTACCAGTTCCCTTGCAAACGAACGAGAAAATAATCACGCAATTCGGCTGGACGGTGGCATATGACGTCGCAAACTCAGGAGCCAATGCACACAGTTCAGAACGGACAATATAATCGAGATGTCTTCTTTTAAGGTGATGATTTATGATTGTACATCTACGATCAACTTCATATCAAATCAAATCTTGCAATCACTGATGCAGCGGCACAAGCGGCCAACACGATAACTTTAGCAGATTACCGTTCCAATCTAGTGTTATTACTATAAGACGAGACCGTAAGGAAAGCATTAAGCAAGGTCATCAGATACTAATACATATGTGAGGCAAAGCATAAAGTGTGCCCACTTAAACAAAGGAGCAGAGAATCGTGTCGAATTGAGATATTAACTATTATCGATCACAAAGAGAAACTTGTCGAGATGGAAGCGTCATGCAGAAATCCAATCAAGCGTATTCCGCTCCCTAACGAGCATCCTTGTTGGCTTCCTCATTAACGAATTCAAGCTGAAGTCATGATCGGAGGGTGCGCCTGCTTGGAAATAGCAGCTCAGAACCAACCATCAACCATGACATATTTCTCCTGCATTACCAAAATGATGAACATCAGTATTTCGGACTGATACGCACACATTCTCGAAATATAAGCACTAACGTATTACGGATCCAATCCCAGTGATGTCACAAACATGTGCGCCGAGATGGTGACCTTTCATATGGCAGGTGTCTCTACGGCAAAGAGACAATGTGACCATTACTTTTGCGAATGCAATGCAATGGGTTGGCTATATATGTTAATCACTATTATCAATATTGTCGCTATACCTTGCCCCTTATAGTGTAAGCCTCTAACGAGTGAGCAAACTGATAGTTGGCAGGTGCTCGTTCTCTGTTAAATATCAAGCAAATTGTCCCGCTGAAGAATAACTGTTCACAAACCATGTTGCATTAATATTATGTTGCGTACTAGCAATGACTTGGTGAGATATATATGAATTAACTAAGTTGTAATCTCAACCCTATTGCATTAATCATTGGCTGTCTATTTTTCATTGCAGGGATATATAATGCCTCATGATATATGTATATAATTTGGATATTGTTCACAGCAAGTATATTGAGATCGTTAATGAAAGTATAATCAGCAATAATTGATGATAATCATGTTGTTGACCGTGTCTGTCAGGCCGAGATGAATTTCGACCAAGCGTCAATAAAATCCAAGTTTTTGCCGGCACAATGTTAAATTGCGACATGATGTGAGTTATTCGGAAAGGTAAAACAATAGAGCTATCTATGGTTGTGACTTGTCCATTGCTCGATTTATATTGACACATTTTTAGCCCTGCCAATGCAGTGTGTTACCATATGGTATGTTTGGTGTGAAGAGACTCATACATTGTTCTCAACGTGCTCATGGTGCTAAATGAAGTAATTCAAACACTACTTTGTTTTGTTACAGTTTAGAATCACTTTTTCACGATAATATTAACTGATCTTTAGCTGCAATTTTACGATGCATTAATTCCGCACTTATTAAATGTTGATTTTGAATTGCCCTATTATGATTAACAATGTAACTGCTTAATTACTAATATAATGACTAACTTGACACATGAATCAATTGTAAGTGATATTGATTTGGTTGCATTTCTATTTATTTCTAAATGTGTTACCTAAGTAGTCATAAATTTATGTCGATAATTTATCTGGAGCAATGTTGTCTGTGATGTTTCATCCTGCAGTCCAAAATTTCTATGGCCAAGGGATACATTAATCTTTATTATTGAGTAAATTTGCTCTCTGATAGTTCGTTTGCGTACAGGTGGACGTGACATCTGACCAAATACATAACATGAATTAATCTACATCCTTCAAATGCCTATCAAACTTTGCTTTGTAAACTTTTGAATATATTGACAGATAACTGAGCTGGTAAGTTGTCCCACAGTGAAAGTGAAAAACTCAATGTGTTATTATCAAATTATGTGAATATCAAATTACACCACAAGACATGATTTTGATGTTTACTCTCAATCACATCCAGTCGACATCAACGTTGATTGCATCCAATCCATTAATAAGATGGCGTTGCAATTAATTTTGCTGTATCCAAAACGATGGCTTGGAATTGTAGCGGTCACTCTTTAATTCTTTAAGCCACACTGCTAGAAGCAGTGTAGTAATTTTCATATTTCTTTTGAAAGCAGTTCAGTACGCTAAGCTACTCAGACGCAAGAAGCAATGACAATTTGTATTGCAACAATGCCTAATAAACCCTTAATATTACACATTTAAAGTGTGGCCACATTATCCCTGAATAGAAAGAGGTACTTAATTGACGACAGCGTGTTGATGTATGCATCCGTATAAGCGGATTGAAGCTAACTGATATAAATCAGGCAAACTCCGCTTGAAGGTCTTGTGTCTATAAAAAGCATAACCATTGGATCAAAATAAGTTGCATGGGTGTTTTATTATGCCATTCATATTATTTTCTGAGATTCCCTCTTTGTGTTATAGAACTTATACCATATATTACCACTCATCCAAACAATATTAAGGCTATCCTATTAAGGAGACAGCTTTGCCCCATTGAGGGTTGTGGTTTATGTTCGGGATTTTAAATAAAGTAACTCTATTTAAAGAACTATGTAATAAAAACGGCAAGTATATATTTATATTTTGATTCTTTACAGCACGTAAACTCTGTACAATTTGGAGTTCCTTGCACAAATGCAATCAAGAAATCCCATGCAGCGAATTACTCTTGGTTTATGAGCATAAACAAGAATTTACACGTCCGTAATAGATAATTATTATTAAACTACTTAAACAACATGCCATGATTATAAAGCAGACATGTCATTAGACATGCGTAATGTCGTCAAAAAGGAAATAAGTTTGTGTCGTTATACTGCCTGGGTACGGCGAAGATATACAGTAACAAAAACATGAGCACGACTTAGAAGTTAACTGAACGGATCAATTAACATCCAATAGTTTTTGCGTGAAAGATACTTAACCGGACGAGACTCTGCGGCAGATATCAATGCGCTCTTGCTCGTATTACATCACGCAATTGTAATTCAACTGGAAAATGTCTATCAAATAGTATATGCCCCGATTAGCACTAGCACACGAGACTAGCACGCTAAAGCGTTCTATGCTCTATTGATGTCGTAAATTTTTCCAAAGATTTGCTTTTGGCCGATGGAAGGGATGTTGGAAAAATGGGTTAAACCAGTTCATCTATCTGTAAAAGAAAACAAACCTTTATACCATTGTGTGGCACTGCATTGCGGTATACAAGTATCTGCTATATATGATATATCATGACGATGCGAAAAGCCAGATAAAAGTCTGACCGCAACTCTTGCTAACAGTTACGATAAATGACGCATCCCATTTAGGTTACTTTGGATCTGAAAAACTTAAATGTATGCGCACATTATTCTGGTTTTGTCGACACAATTTAATATATTCTAGGCGAACAAGTACTCCAAGCCACATGAAATGATGTGATTCGTTGCGGTATATGATGTACATGATGACGGTATTAAATACGTTTATGCTCACACCTACCAGTTCCCTTGCAAACGAACGAGAAAATAATCACGCAATTCGGCTGGACGGTGGCATATGACGTCGCAAACTCAGGAGCCAATGCACACAGTTCAGAACGGACAATATAATCGAGATGTCTTCTTTTAAGGTGATGATTTATGATTGTACATCTACGATCAACTTCATATCAAATCAAATCTTGCAATCACTGATGCAGCGGCACAAGCGGCCAACACGATAACTTTAGCAGATTACCGTTCCAATCTAGTTTTATTACTATAAGACGAGACCGTAAGGAAAACATTAAGCAAGGTCATCAAATACTAATACATATTTGAGGCAAAGCATAAAGTGTGCCCACTTCAACAAAGGAGCAGAGAATCGTGTCGAATTGAGATATTAACTATTATCGATCACAAAGAGAAACTTGTCGAGATGGAAGCGTCATGCAGAAATCCAATCAAGCGTATTCCGCTCCCTAACGAGCCTCTTTGTTGGCTTCCTCATTAACGAATTCAAGCTGAAGTCATGATCGGAGGGTGCGCCTGCTTGGAAATAGCAGCTCAGAACCAACCATCAACCATGACATATTTCTCCTGCATCACCAAAATGATGAACATCAGTATTTCGGACTGATCCGCACACATTCTCGAAATTTAAGCACTAACGTTTTACGGATCCAATCACAGTGATGTCACAAACATGTGCGCCGAGATGGTGACCTTTCATATGGCAGGTGTCTCTACGGCAAAGAGACAATGTGACCATTACTTTTGCGAATGCAATGCAATGGGCTGGCTATATATGTTAACCACTATTATCAATATTGTCGCTATACCTTGCCCCTCATAGTGTAAGCCTCTAACGAGTAAGCAAACTGATAGTTGGCAGGTGCTCGTTCTCTGTTAAATATCAAGCAAATTGTCCCGCTGGAGAATAACTGTTCACAAACCATGTTGCATTAATATTATGTTGCGTACTAGCAATGACTTGGTGAGATATATATGAATTAACAAGGTTGTAATCTCAACCCTGTTGCATTAATCATTGGCTGTCTATTTTTCATTGCAGGGATATATAATGCCTCATGATATATGTATATAATTTGGATATTGTTCACAGCAAGTATATTCCTACCGAGTGTTTTTGAGATCGTTAATGAAAGTATAATCAGCATTAATTGATGATAATCATGTTGTTGACCGTGTCTGTCAGGCCGAGATGAATTGCATTTTTTACAACTAGAATGCGACCAAGCGTCAATAAAGTTTTTGCCGGCAACATGCTGTGCGTTCCTCGGCCAAGACCTACTTCATTTAAGTTTATTCATTGTAAACGAGGGTAGATGTCGGAAGACATCTTATGATTCGGAGATAAAGTTAGCGTTCTAATAATAGGTCAATCAAACTCCATTACAAACGCCCATATATGACGCAGGCTGCTTACTGTATGGGCATATTGTGAGTGCTTAGAGCTCAACAGTTATGTTTGCAAAGTCGATAGCATAGCTAGATTCTTCTACATTATTAAACACTATTCCGCACCAGCACATGCGGTTACTTTAGATCGGAACTGTACCTGATTTACCTTTTTATTACCACTCGTCGTTTTATATGATATTGTTAAGCAGTATGTGGAACGATATCATGTAATGGTTTATTTGCCATTTATTTGTCATTGCACTCAAAGTTATCGGTATGAAGAAAGAGAATAGCAAGCAAGCGATGCGGTCGACATGTAATAGTGGATCTAATTGTCTAAGATTAGTGTGAATTCGTTAAAAATATGCTCAACAAAAACGAAAAGACTTAAGAAAGATGGCAAGCACAACTGCCTTGAATTGCCGTACAGCGCTATACGCATGCACACACATATCAATGTTTTTTATTTGATGAGGATCAAACAGAACATTGCAATGAGCATGCTGGCTGTCTATTGTGCTATTTCTGCTGTATGTTGTCGCGGTGCCTCTTCATAACAAACATTATATAATCGACTTAGCATTGTAGGAGCAGATATTTGATCACCACTGCATTTATTACTGACGTCATATCCTCCGCTGAGTTTTACCTATATTTGGCAAACCTACACACGTTAGAATCATTCTACCTTGCATTTTAGTACATATCATCTTGTTAAACAAAGCGAATGAGATTTTGTTACATAATGAAATTATGGGTATAACTTAATACATCTATGTGTTTAGATGACGTATGAATATGCCTACCCCTTTTCTTATGTTAATAGTCAGAAAATATATGCTTTAAACCCGTACAAGAAATAAGATTTTCAAGTCCAACTTTCGTCCTTTCCATAATTTTAGATAACACCAGCCTTTAAGATGTGACCAGAATTTAGAAAAACAGCTAGCTGTGCTGTGTTCTAATATGTCATGACGCAATGGCATTTAAATGAGGCTTTGACTCACTCGACCCGTGAGAAATTCGAGTAAACTATGATGGTAATGCAAAACTGAATGAATTATAGGGAGCTCGTATAATGAGGAGCTGGTGCTTCTCGCGGGTGGGTAATGAAAGGACATTAATAATGCTCATTTATCCTCCCAATTGGCGATCAAAAGCAAGGAGTAAATCACTCGACCGACGCATATTAAGCTAGCTTTTATGTGAACCCATATAGCGTCTCACAGTTAAACGATTACTAAAAACCATGACGTGCTTCTGTTCATACTCACTTGGCCCCGGTTATATATAGTATTGATCAAACAGTGCATAGCAAAGTAAAAGCAATTTGGATTATGCAAATTCCTTTAGATGTGATTCGTTAATGCTCAATCGGTGCGATAATGCAAAGCCGATCATCGCTAATCAGGAATGCCATTATGATTGAATTGCACCTATTAGTTCAAAAACATCAAGTGTATCTTAGCAATTCTTATCTTTGATTCACTGACAAACATTGTTGGACAAGACATTGAATGGGCAAGACAAGTACACACACAAAACAAGAATCATAACTCACTCTTGATATGAGGGAAATTCAATCCAACAACGCAATTGTTGTCCACGTATGATACCATATCGGACACGGGCGTAAGGCTGATGGCAAACATAGCATCGAACAATTTGAAAGTCTAAAACATTTTAAATCAGAAAGATAAAGATTGCTTTAGATTGTGATGATTTGTTCTTGACTAATTCATACAATATGTACTGCCAACAACGCACTTCGATCACGTTTAGGGCAAATCAGTTTACACAAACAAAAAATATGTTCTCTTGTTTTACATTTGCCTGACCGTGCTGTTCATTCTTATCATACATGACTGAATGTTAAGTGTGTCACACCCCATACAACTTATTGGGCTGGTGTTACGTGTAGAGTGTTCAGTTCATACTTTACATTTTGTGTGAGCCTACCTGCATAACCCGTCCTCTGTTAATCCAAAATTATCGCATTGAATTCTACATCTCATGTTTATCGACTTAGCCATCACTGCAATATTTCTTGGCAACTATCGTAGTGTGGTTTCGGGAGTTAGCTACACAGTATTCACCGCACGATCAAGCAGCCCTTCGGTATTAATCAGTGATTTGTTTCTATTCTATACTTATGCGGTTTTAGATCTCTAAGGTCAATCCACCAATTGGCTTAACTGGGAAGACTTTGTTGCAGGCTAACATGATTTAAGAAGGGTCAAATATGATTCTGGAGGGTGTAAACTTGACCAGAATATTTGCACAAAATAACGAATCTTGTATGCACACCTTTTGATCTTGCCCATTGCTAAAGGAATACCAAATTAAAGCATCCTGAATATGCTTGACCAAAACCATAATTTTTTTATCCGACATGGTGTTTCCTTGAACCTTTATAACACCATGGGTCGGCGCATTTTATATAAGATTTGCGTGCAGCTATTTTCGATAATTACAGAATACGCAATCGAACTTACTTACGCAATGTAAGACTGCAAAACTATTCGAGCGGAAAAGAAGTCGTCATTATCATATTATAATCCGTATTTTTGCTAAATGATAACACTTCATTGCAAATTTAAAACTCAGTACAAGTATAAAACTGAAAACGCAGTTATGAGAACATAGTCAGTGTAGTTTAATTACGCTTTTGTGTCATTTCGACAAAACATAAAGAATCATTCCCAATCTTGAAATGTCACAAAGCAGATTTACCACGGCATGCCACACAAATATGGGCAACATACGTTTTAAGTATGTCGGTATGAAATGTACACGTGCGAATCATCGACTTATGAACCTTATGTTGTATTCACAGCACGACTCCAATGGACGCTTTATATCAGTAATGGAGAGCAATGAGTAAACAACAGCTATAAAACATGCAAAATGGGATGATAATTAATGAATAGAGAGCGTCATGTTACAATCTTACATCCCCACCTCCCAATTGCCTAAAGAAGGAATTGAGGTCGTGCAGCAATACCGCCAGGGTATTGTGAAGGCATCATGTGACATGAACAAAAGCGCAACCAAAATAAGATTTAATTAATCGATTACCAATGCCTAGTGATTGTACCATGTACAATGTACACTGTAAGTTAGGCAGTATATGAGCAGATAATTCATTGAACAAGTAAGCAGTTTACCATATTTCGTATGTCATTACTCGCATAAATCGGGCAATCATAATTCAACTATTTGTATTGAAATACCTTGTACCTGGACACAATAAAACACACGTAATTGGGCTTTTCTTTCTAACAACCGACAATTGTGTGCCCTTTCTATTGCTAGTTAACTTATTTCTGCCGTGTACAATTTGTAAAATTAAAAAAGTAGCTATCATAACAATTATCATGATATCGACGCTTGGCTTATTATCAAGATATTGACGCTTGGGTTATCTATAAGTGAAAAACGTATGACAAACTTCGTTGTTACATTCGAGAAGCCAACATCCTTGCCAAGACGTGGTTAGAAATTATTAGCGCAATTGAATGCGACATAAGAGATGGCTTCAGGCATACCAAGACTCAATAAACAATAAACAGTTACAATTGGTTTGGTTATTGGAAATTCACAATACATGCTTAAGAATGGTTTGATGTGCGAGTAGTTGCTTCAAGCAAATGTAATGGTAAATGTACTAACCGACGCAGTGGTTATTGCCACGCTGTGCTAGAGGAAATGTTAACCCTGTAAATGTACGCTTGATTTCTAAGGCCATTTAGTCGGTGAGTTAATTTACGAAGGACTTCCATTTGGATATTAATTCCGGTGCGTCCAATGCAATGCATGCCAGGGTGCTTTAAATCAGAGTCTTGGCAATATCGGCACAGGGAACTGTCTGTGAAAGTTGCTTAGCCCCATTAGCTACGTTTTTGCTGTTCTGTTTTATGATGACCAAATCGGACCAGCTATTTGGCAAAAAAGAAGAGATTTAATTTAACGTGTGGCTCTGATTCCTCTTATGACTGTTACAGTTGTCTGATTGACTTTTTGCGTGCAACGAAAACCTCTGCGTGAGTGATACCTGTTTTAATAAATGAGAATAGTCACAGAGGCCTGATACATGTGGTATATAACCGAACTAACTGGTTGCACGCTGCACTAAATGATCGTAGTTATCGTTGATACATTCATGATTGACGTAATTACACTCAAACGAGGCACCATGTCATTAGGGTACAATGGGAAAGCAATGTATCACTTCGATGGGTGATATTATGGCTTCATTTGCCCTGCACATCTACGTTTGTACTGCATCACCGCTTAGATATTACGAATAGATCCATTAATTTATTTCATTTACACAGTATGGTTATCAGATATTTAGATGCTAGTTGTCAACATGAGGTGTGCTAGGTAACAACTGCAATGCATTGATGAAATCGATGTGTTATCGTTTAAGTGCTGCCAATAATCAGGGTACATTTGTTAATCGGGTGATTGACACAAACCTCCAATCACAGCTATTTATCATGGAGACACCAAGCCATGTGTGCACTCATATATTTGATATCGACGGTCGATTTCTATATTACGCCACTTAGTCTGCTGCAGTAGATTAAAAAGTCTCATTAATGATAACGACAGATCGTAAATACAATATACTTCATTTGCCCCCAAATTAGTTTCGCTCATAGTCATATTCAACGACGTGCAAAGGTCAAAAGATAAATGGAACGACCTATGTATAAACCTTCACGAGAAAAATACGATTCGCAATGACCTTTGTTGTGCTATTATGGCTTTGAGTGATGTATTGAATAAGGCGAGCAATAGGGAATTAGTATAGACACCCAAGTGTCTTATAGCATTAAGAGTCTCCCATATCATATGTTCAGTAGCTAAAAATTACTAAAAATCAACCAAATTGTCAAAGACTATATTTTGCAGACTATATGTTTAGATTCATGAGATTCTTAGCCTCATTTTATCTGTGCTGTGGTCAGTTTCCCGATGAAGAAGCTTGATTCCCACAAACATTTTATTAATTGAATGATAAAATATCGGTATGGTATTACAGACAATTAATGAAGAAACAATTTATATGTTCATATAAACCATTGGCACTGGTAACATTACCAGATTACTGAAGAAAAGAGTGACAGAGCCTCGACCCCTTCTCCCATAATGCATAATACTACAAGGCATATTTCTTTAGTGTCAATGTTGCCAGACAGTTCCATAGACCACGCTTACTTCTTACTCCAGTCGCGTATCTCCAGCGGTCATGCTTAAAGCGTCATGACATAGAAGTAACGGAACTCTATTGAAATGACACTCGATTGGAAGTTTTCATGCATACTATCGTCAACCTCGATCAACAATCATCTTTTGTCATTAATATATTTCAACATCGCAGAGTAAAGCTCTATGGCTCTGCTAATATTCTGTGTTTGCGTGCCAAAAGCGCCCGATTTACTTCAGTAATTGATCGATGACGCACCCCATCTTTGGTGCATGGAACGTCAGGGCCTACAATCAGCAGGTGATTGTATTCTGTTTTCCCCTGCTGCGCTATCTCCGTAAATTCCTATCAGCGTTTTAAGAAGCAACAGTTTATCAGTATTATGCGTTTGGTTTCGAACAAAACCACGAATTATGCGATCAGTGTAACCGCATAGAGTACTCTTAATGAATGAAGTAATTCCTCCTGGTTGTTCCGTGTTGCCATGATAGTCATACAAAATTAAAAATGCATCCTTCATAACCAGGATTCGTTATCAATCGCAGCAATTATTTAATCGAGGTTTTATCTGCTTTAGAACTATACAGCATTTAAACAATTTCCAAAGGGAGAATGTGCAGTCTACTTTTGTGATTACATGGTATAATGCTCAAGCTGAGGGAAGGCAATGTAGACACGGGGAAATCACCGAGTTGCGTAAATTACCACAGAACCGTCTGTCAGGTGCTGGTGCGCAGTGGGATCAAGACTATTAGTGCTGGCCTCGAGAAAAAGAGCAATTATGTTTGAGGCTATGCTAAACATACATTTTAATAACTTTTAGCCGCATGAGTTATATGCTGTGCACGTTCATTGACGTGATTCATTGAAATAGTCTTCTGAGGAACGAGCAATTATTCTGGGGGCTACGTTGAACATGCATTTCAACAACTAGTGCCTGCATTTGTTACATGCTGCGCACTGCTCTCGAAGTGCTACACAAAAAGCAACATTGACAGGTACATTCCCACAGGATCAAATTCAATTATATGTCTTGATTAATGGTGTTTCTGTGAACAACGGACTATAAATCATGTTACCGTTGCTTAAGTCTACTCTTAGATCAAGGTCTGCCATCAACTAAATGAATCATTGTAACGCTATCCAAGTATTTTAACATTGAACCTGATCTAAGCATTGTTTTGTAAGGTGACATTGAACTCCATTGGGAAGACATCAATGAACAGTGTCTGCAACTTACCAAACACCGGGTACCACCGCCAGGCAATGCCATTACCGTTGCTCAAGTCTGTTCTATGATTTAAGTCTGCTTTCTGTGTATCCCAGAAGTTAACTGGTAGTTTAATCAATTGCCTTCTGGTTGACATGAGAAATCAGCCTCATTAGAACGACAATACATGTTCTGGATTTAAGTGTGTATACTCAATCAAAGGCCATGACAAATAACGCTACGGCAAATGTCAATGTCATGGCTGCGTCTGAAAACAAATAAATATCCCATTTAGTCATACGTGGAACCCTTCAGTGATTGCCCATTTATTCACATCCTAAATATTAATATATAAATTTATAGTACGATGCGTGTAAAAAAACGAAATTGTCACTGCTGTACACAATATTACTTGCTGGAGATTACATAATGTTGTATTGTAGCTTCAATGTGCCAAACTGTTATTCTCCATTAAATAACGTTTGTATGAGCTCAGGCAGATCAAAGAGGAGATAAACCCTTGGACCAAAGACTGACCATGCTACAGATGATGATATATTCGCTTGATATATTCAACTGGTTAGCAACAAAATTGCATATATCCTCTGCATAAGCATCATGTTTTTGAGTGATACATGTAACAGATATATGACGGATCAATGACCGATGTGGAATGTCTCCATTGGGCTCTTTTGTCCATCGCAAACACCAATAACGCCATAACAGGATTCTTTGAATATAATAGCATGTGTCGGGCGTTTAATGTCAGATGGAGGAATTCGGATGCGAGTTCTCTTATTTGTTTAGATTTATAGTATTTGTTTAGATTTATAGGAAACTATGAGTCATCTATCTGTGCTTATAAGGATCGTAACGACGACGGTTGCTTCCCTCGATTACTACTTTCTTATGATCAAATCATTGGATGCTACTGATGACTGATTCGTCCATCATATTGTTTTGTTTATTCATGTGGATGGTAACATAGCTCCTGTATTGGATCAAATCGTTTTCCGGATACTGCATTTATGGCGTCGACACGTCCATTGCGTACTATCCATTGCTGAAATAAACTATCAGCCAAACAGCAATATTCATCACTAAAATTCCCGTGACGTCACTGTAACACTCACGGTAGCGACCATAGGCACAAATCATGAATATGCGACGTAAAAACGCTGTTTGTGTCATCATTTGAACGAAGCACTGCCAGAAGTCGTCACGTGCCATCAAATCCATTGCAAGACAATGGAAATAACTAAGCAGATTTACACAGAGCGTTTGATGCATGGTTAATCACTAAGCGCAGACAACGCCCTTTTACGGAAATTGGATGTTTTGTTAATGAATGTCTCTACTCTTATTATCTGATAGGCACACTCACATACGTTAGCGGACAGAACTAGCGGGAGTGCTTTCATGTCTACGCTAGATATAACTTTTAAATTCAAATAGAAGTACGTCGAATGCATACCAAACTAGTATATATATTTAGTTTTGAGCTTTGCATCTGGCCATGAGTAGTTGCAAGGTATGCAGTCTTATTTTATACCATCTGGAGGGTAGCGATGTTGAGCTTGATGCTAACAATATAATTGACAAGGATGTTGATATTGTTAACAACCATGTGAGTCCTCATTATATAATATACACCCTCACACTAAACGCTCATTAAGTCGACCGAGGAAAACAATTAGTTTTGAGAACGGAGATTGTTTGGCATCGCAAACGACTTGGTCACATCTTAAGGTACAATGTGGTAACACTTTTGTTTATTTCAATACAGTTTGAGAATTTGCATAATGAACTTGCCAATTGTGATGATCGTTGAATATTGAGCTTAAGCTATGATTGTGTACAGCATGGAAGGGGTGACACGGATTGCCACAAACAGGAAGACCAATGTTTATTAATTTGACTTTTATTTACAATGATAAGAAATGCTCATAAATTGTTGGTCCTTGACTTCTCAATATGTGCCAGTGTATGTTATGTAAGGCAATAAGCAATTGGAATAATACAACGGGTTCTAGGAAACTGTATTCTTTAACTGTAGACGGTAACATAGCGCCATATTGTTTCATTATCTATTGTGTTGTCTGCACAATGTTTGGCACGAGCAGCACCATAACACAGCACCCAGATCTGTTGTGGATGTCCTATGAGTTATACCACCATAAAAGGTAAATATTACCAACGAAACTGTAAGATTAGCTTTTGTAACGATAAATAGGCATTCAACCATCAACAAACATAATTCGTTGAAGGATAAGCTCCAGTTGGGCGATCGGAAAAAATTACATAGCTGGATCCGGATAACAACAGCTTTTGCGTCAAGGCCATAATCCATTTAAATAGCTGTGTTTATCAGGATTCACCAAGGTGCTCAAAAGAGTGTCAATACGCATCTTTTCCCTGTACTCATTTTGGTAAGCATGGGTATAAAAGGCGGAATAGCGATAAACGCGTCTTCTGAATGACGCATGCAGGTTGTTTTATCAATTAGACATACGAAGCTGATAACGGTTGGAGTTTGGGCGACAATACCAGAAAATGAAATATTTGCGCATGCGTAGCATCTGTAGCCGGTCATTTGCATCGTACTGTATTTAAAGTTAAGAGCATGCTTTCAGAGCGGCAATTTCGATAAATTATCGATGATTTGTGTCCCAAATACGGCAAATAGATTAAAGTCGTTTAATTTTATCAACTAAACTGATATGGAAACAATAAATATTGAACCTGGCACGAGCAAAATACATCTTCAACATAGACATTTTATGAGCTGCAACCGTTAATGAATATTACATTGGAATAGGTACGGAAGATTTCCGTTGATGTATTTGGATAGTGGTCTGGTCGGTTGCAAAATAGTCTTGTGTGATAATCCAATATATTTGAATAACTGAAGAGGTATTAAAATAAACGCATTTGTAACTGTTTAATTTCTTGAACGTAATGAATTATTGATCTCATGGTTCTGCAAAGAGCTGAACAAAAATATTTCATTCTACTGCTGTAGTATTGTGCTTGAAATTGCAGAAAAGGCGCGCATAGCATGATAGCATCATGGAATACACATGCTTTGCTTAACGCGTGCTATTTTGCCCGAAATGGTTATTACTGTATATGTATATATATATGCTCTACAGAAAAGCCAAGGACAGACTGCTCGTTGGTGACACATTGAAAGTTGTCCTGATGCCTGTGGTTCACCACATTGAATTAATCATTTCTCGAGGCAAATTGTGTCAGCTTATTGATAATAGGCTGTATATAAATGACAGTGTGAGAAGTTTCGATGATTATTATCCTGCTGTCGGCTTTGCAAAAAAATGATTGCTATTCTTAAGAATACTAATACTTTACAAAGACAGACGTACTGTTGCCTTACCTCAATAAAATCGCATTTTATATCAACAGCTCCCATCATCAATAACCTTGTACATTCACAACAACTCTAGAACAATGTATTTATATGTTTGGTCACTTAAGGTGGAATGTTTACGGTTTTTTATATTTCCGCAATATTTGGTTATTAAATACAGAATATTGATTATCACATTTCGATGTAAATATTTACACAATGAATAAAATCTTGCATATTTTAGTTGCTGCTGTGGCGATTGAATCACAAAGCATTGTTTAGACCCAATCAAGAGAAGAACATTCTAAATGAGGCGAATTCTATGCAATAGATCAAAGGGAATGTGTTTGCTCGATTCATCGCCATCGTTATAAGAAGGTTGACATTGATGCTTGAGAAAGACGGTGTTGAGGATTATTGTATTCTATATCGGCTCATAAATCGTTGTAACATGTCAAGTGGCAGTGCTAAGAACCCCCGTTTTATAGCAATGACCTTTACTAACGATGTCCCCGATGGCTTTCATTCTGTCGTATTATGCAGGTTGGTGTCGCGAGGCATAATTTGTAGATTTCTTCGAAACTCAAACCTGCAAATGCGCTCAAGAGGGTTTCTTTGAAAGAACTCTATGATCTGTCGGGAAATTTCGCTGAATATCAGCAAAACAAAGCACCTTTGATGTATGATAAATAACCATATATATATATATATATATATATATATATATATATATATATAGAGATAGAGATATAGATATATATCATATATATAGATATATATATATATATATATCTATACTATATACATATATAGAGAGAGATATATATATATATATATATAGATCTATATATATATTCTCTATATATATATCTATATATATCTATATATATATATATATATATATATATATATATATCTATATATATATATATATATATATATTCAGGGAGCAACACTAACTCTGAGAAATACTTCTTGCTCGGTCATAGTAAGAAAATACGACTAATGCGAAGTAACCGAGAATCGCCGATCACTCGCTGAGTCCCGCAACGCAGTTAGTTTAGACCTTGTGCTTGCATACAGACGATTGGGGTTTTCTTTCTCGGTAAACTGAGCGCACGTTCCCAGGAATCGCCGATCGATCTTATTATGCTTCGTTTAAGACTAAACAAATATAGAATATAAAAAACGTCGGGCAAGTTAGATGGCAGCTACACTTGTCCGACGGCTTAACTTACTTGCCAGGGACAATCGGGCGATAGCTAATGTTTTACCCTGAATATATATATACATATATATATATATATATAGATATAGATAGATATATATAGATATAGAGAGATAGAGATAGAGATAGAGAGATATATATATATATATATATATATAGATATAGATATCTATATATATATATCTATATATATATCTATCATATATATATCTATATGATATATATTTATATATATATATATACAATATGTATATATATATGTATATATATATATATACATATGTATATATATTAGCATATATATATATGTATATATATGTATATATATATATATATATATACATATGCATATATATTAGCATATATATATATAAACATATATATGAATATTTTTATTTGTTTTAATATATGCATATTTATTTATATTTATTATTCTATAAATATATATATATATATATATATATATATATATATATATATATATTAACATTTATGTATATTCATTTTATATAAATATATACATATATATACATATTGTTATATATATCAATCGATTGCGCGGGTTCATTGATTTCTTTTAGCCCTGTCCTTTGCGGAGACTGCATTTTAGCTGAACCCAAAGAAAAGACTGACAGTCTATATTGGGAACGACATACCTCGTAACAGGGTAATTTGCATATAGAAGAGCAAAAACTTTAGAAGAACCCCATCAACTTTTTTTTAGCAACAAAAACCTTATTGGCTAGATGGTCCAGTAATTGTTCGTCTGAAAATTCATCACTAAGACCCAAAGTAAAATTATCATAACGACCTCCGCTTCCAGCGCCAAAGGAACATTTAGTCAGCCATGTGTTTAATGACAGTACGTCATAAGCATATTGACAGGGCATAATATTCTTCGTCTTATAAATATAATTCAGCTACACTCATCATATTTTGTAAGATGTATATAGCTACGGTCATTCTGTTAATTGGAATATATTGATCAAATCCTAAGCTTTCTGAAGAGCAAAGAGCCCAATGACCCCCTTACCCATAACACAGACAATAAAGTTACAACGAGGCTTAGCGGTTGTTTGTTATTCATAGCACAACATCATGAACTAAAGACTGAACTTGACGGAAAGTGTTTGGTCATCTTCAATAATAAGGTGCTATGCGTATTTGGCTCAAGCGTCACACTGTGAACAGTTTTTTCCCACCTAATGCATGATAGTGGATAACCTTAGTATATCCACCGACACATCAATGAATCATTGTACATTTTGCCACAAATACTTGGCACTTGGATGATTCTCCCCAACTGCGGGGAGCACAGATTTTGCTGTTGGAAATGTCATTTCATATCTATTCCCCATTGCGATGGTCATTTGGGAATAGCACAGACAATAAAGTTACAACGAGGCTTAGCAAGAAGATGATAAATGTTTTCCCATTTGCCCTGTTTAGATTCTGCGAAATAAGTAAGTTTTTTTTAAAGACGGATTAAGCCTCTTTCAGACTTTTATTTGAACTGCCAAACTATGCTCAAAATATTGACAATGTGATAAATTTGAAACAATACAACGTGTACGTTTAAATGATCCTTGAACCGGATGAATGTTGTCGGTAAATGAACCGAACTATACAATCAATAAACATTGTGAGACTAATTAAGGATCTGCTATTGATCAATTTCAGTAGTAGGCATGAAACATAGATAATTTCAGAATTATCTTTAATTTTCGGGCAACCGATATTTATCGGAAGAGAATATGTGTGGTGGATAATGTTAGACTGCAAAGTATCCGTAGTTAGTGGCAGCAATATCACAAAAAAATTATCAAATCAAAGCAAAGTCACAATGAGTCTAATTTTATTATACACCCTTGTCCCATATCAACATGGCTATCACTTAGCTGAATTATATATTTTCTGCCTTAACATTATAAGATCGTTTATCCAACGTGGAAGATATTTGTCTTATCAATGGCTGGCGTGCATTGTTTCTATGGTTCAATGACTTAGTGGAAAATTAGTTGCAACAAAAATACTGTTATTTTGGGCTCATGGTAGGCCTTGTATATTTGGCAAAAACAAGTAATTGCAATTTATGAGAATGTGTATGGATTTCGTTAAAGATCCTTTAACGGAGGTCAATTCATCAATGGCATTGACCACGGCGATTCTATGCATGCATACGACAACGATCAAATGTCCGGATATCTAAGTTGAGCCATAGAAATTGTTTGGCTTGTAATAAAATGATTGTCATCAATGGATGTGAGCGACAGAAACCGGATAGTGATCATTCTTTTCTGTGAGTGTTACACTCATTTTTGTTCATACGAAATATAGCCCTTCTGATGCTTTCGTGGAATGTTTTGAAACACCCAAGCCAATATCTAGATAAAGTGATGTGTTACAGACCAGGTGTAGATAAACATGCACTTGTGTTCTTGCGTGTGCCTTCTGGTTACACAGAAGCTGCTTGCTTCCACTAGGTGTTAGTTTGAGCATAGCGTACGCATGTCTGCTTTCAAACCAGTGCTTATTCAGGTTCAGTACCAGTGAATCGCAGATGGTTAGCGGCTGTCACCTCAGTGTCTATTCGCGTTTTAAGTATATTATCTTGCTCGGCTTCTCACTCCATACATTATATGAGTAGCTATATTGGGTGTGGTGGATGAAATGTGTGTGCATAAGTGTAATATGGTAAGTGACGATTGTGTATTGCTTAAATTGATTGTTTCTAGTTAGTGGGGGGCGAAGGGAGGTTAAGTAAGCGGCGGTTGTGTGCTGCGCACATTGAATGATGTGATCGGGCGGGTTCAGGGCGTGGGGTAGATGTAACGTCAGACATCCCCAATAAGAAGCACTTCCATTGCCATTAAAGAGTTCATTACTGTTGACAGCATATCCTTGACCTACAGTGTGGATAAGTAACAGTGTGATGGAATACTTAACCTTTATACTGAAGTATTACCATACAAACAGGGTGATGATGGGCCACCAGCGCCATTACGGACGTCCGGTAAATGCTCATCATATGACAGAGCTGACATCAAGCTGTTGCGTCTATCAGTCGTTATCTCTCTGGTAAGCCCTTATAGGATATGCAATGCAAATGGAATTCGGCGAGGATGATCCCCTCAACAACACTCAATTGTTAAAATATATCTATGCGCACGACATATACGAACTAATAACGTATCTTAATGTGGTGCATCTTTATTACACTCTAGGACGAGACAAATGCATTAGCATGTATAGACATCAGAATACTAAAAGGGGTAGCGCGACCGAAAGCTAGGACAGTGAGGATATATTACTTACGAAATTAGCTATTTTTTGTTCTGGAAAGATGTATACCGTACATCAATATCACCAAAATGATTTGGTACTATAGATATTTCATACAGATGGCTAGCTACCATTGATAAATTGACCTAGGATTAGACCTAGGGGAAATTTTTATGATTCAATGACAGTTTTTGGGTGTGTTCTCGTCTAAAACTCTCAATGATTAACGCTAGTCCAATAAAATGTTTTGGATTGCCAACAAATCAATGTATGCAAACGCCTCGGGCTTGTAATGTGTGGACAACGCGGATGATTTATAACATGCTAGGAGTAGTTGATATTTAGTTGGAGGACGATACATTCCGTGAGCAATGAAGCATAAATCACATTTTGTGTTGCCATCAGAAAAACATGAATTTCTGCGCATAGTTATCATAGTTTGAAGAGAAGATGGGGACCAATTGAAAGAATTGATACGAATCCTCCAACTGACTGATCAGTCAAGGGAACGAACGAATCAAACTGCTATTAGGAAGACAAGAATCAGGTTGCTTCCATTCCTCTCTGACTCATCATCGAAAAAGAAATACTGAAAGCTATGTAGTTGCGATGGAGAGATAGACGTACATCTGAAAGCTGTAAGCCGTGTTATATTTGATAACCATTGACAATTGGAGGGGAAATCGATCTAGCCATAGTCAAAGACACCACAAACGCCAGTCCATCATTGATTGAAGACTGATGTGTTATAGGACTCAAAGCTAACTGCAAAGATTGCAAGACGCATTCTCGTAAAACATTGTAGCTTGCACTACCCGCACCCGCCTTGCGCTTTGATGTCTCGTCCTGTTGAACAATTTTGCGCTTCCTCTGTTGTCGATGCGACGACAATGACTAGCTGATGTGTGTGTTGATGGTTATGTTTGTGGGGATGTTAAACAAAGGGTTTTGTTGCTGTTAACGTTTCTCTCGACACGTAGCAGTGTTTTATTTACATGCTATAGATCTTTTAATTCTGCTTGTGTGCCCATGGGACCGATAAATATTACGCATAAACAGAGCCATCACTGGTAATTGATTGATTGCGCATCCCATTCCAGGTGTAATGAATGTTAGAGCCAAATATAACTAAGCGATTACATTTGTGTTTTCTGTGCTTCGTTTATTCATCTGTAAAGAGGTTATGCATTTTTCTGATAGCTAGTAAATCCCCATCTACGTGTAAGGAACCAACAGTTATTTAGTATTATGTGGTTGTTTTGCGGCAAAACCGGGAATAATGCAAATCTGAATAACAAAATAGGATATTCCTTTGCAACCAAGAAACCATTGCTGATGCCGTAAAGTTGTGTTATGCAGTCTTCAAATGAATGGATCGACTTGGCTAGTGTAGGTATTCAGGGTTGGCCTTTTGCAAATGCCGTATATTTCATCATTTAACCGATATTCCATGAACGTTGGCTAGATGGGCCATCCTTCTGGACACAATCAATGATTATGTGATAGGGTAAATGTGTTCTAAATGAAAACGTTTGTTAAAAGCCAAGTTAACGAAATAGCATATTATGTTATGACTATTCCGCCGATTTTAACATAATTTTCAATAGAGCCACCAATCGATTGTAACGTCCCTACGTTGGCCGGGAAGTCATCCATAACTACGCAATATATGATTTCTAGTCAGTTGGCTTATACATTGCATCGGAAAAGACCAATTACAGACCAAGTCGTTTTCAATTGGATTTATTTAGATGACACAATGTAGCTAACAGACATTATCGGCAATCCATATTCGCATGCAATATTTTTACCAGGCTATGGCGTGTTGTAAAGGACGGAAATGCAGGAATTGCACACAGAGTGATTTATTTTAAGGCAGAGATGGATTTAAGAGAAGTTACAGCGCAAACCAACATATCTATAGAGCATTAACTGATAAAAATGTCAAGTCGGTTCTGACGACTGTCTTACGTCCGGTTACCTCTGCATGAGACTAGATTAAATAAGGTTAGCCAGGTCATTCAGTACCAATATCGTTGCTAAGTAGTGTTCACTTGGGAAGGCATTCAAAGAGTACGCCGAGTTAAAGGAAATGGTAAAAAGAAATATTACTGCTAACTGCTTGTTGGGTTTAAGTTGATTGCATGTACCCAGTTAACCGAATAAAAGCAACCCTTCTCTTTAATTGTTATAATTCTATCATCCATACCAGCTATTCGAGTATGCAGGCTGAATGATAGCCAGATTACCCAGCATGCAAATCTTATTCTTTCCTTTGTGCGAATTGAGCCATTTTGCACATAAGATGCCTCTGATACATTTAGATTAGAATCATAAAAATAGGTTCTGCGCTTGTCGAACCGTTCCTGAAATAATTTTTAATCCGTATACTATGGAAACTGTAGAAATGGTACTGCTGGTAAAAAACGACTTCAGATTGGACTGTCAAATTGTAGTAACAAACAATGACCATATTGTAAGTTTAAAGATATTAATCCTGCAGATAAATTGAGGCGATTATCTGACTGATCTCATTCGTTACATTACGTAATATCCGATCACATCCGTAACTTATTCATAATACAGCAATGACTAACACCATCACCCACCATCGATGTACCAAACTAACGTTAGATACCATCACGATACAACGGCGCACTGTAATATCTAAAAATGGTGATACGCCACATATTTCGAATTGAATAATGTAACCGTGATTTATTCTATGTCCGTGATATTATCTGATTATCCAAACATGAACGTGTCAAAACATTTCTCGTAAAGGCTGCTGACAGGGACACGACGGTATTTGAGTTAAATTTGGAAATGGTTACAATTCCAAATCCGATATTGTATCCAATTATCGTATGCAATACTGGAAGGTCATGTCCTTTGTAGATTGTAATTATGCATTACCACACAACACGAGACAGGATTGATGACAACAATGCAGGATGAAAGATATACAAACTGAGCAGCAAGCGCGGCTAGCTGCAATGTTATAAATTTATCTTGATGACATGGGTATAATAACGAAGAATGGAAGCAACCCATTCTCCTCAATTCATACAAACGATGAGGCCTTAAGTGAAAAATGATTGCTAATTTTTTTTCCCATTCTATCACATTTCCACGGCGGGGCATTTTCCGTTACTTCTCTAAAATAAATATTCAGAGGTAAATATGATTACTTTGTAGAGTAAATATTCATGGTTTGCCTTTAAAAAAATACCAGGCTTTGACTGCGAACACGGGTGAACTGAATCTTAACAATAAGGCGCATTACCGATTTGATATCTCTCGGCTTATTGAATGTCCACATTAAGCTTTTCTTGAACACATCGGTCATAATTCCAGTTCGTGAGGAATATCTGGGTTGTCAGCAAAAATAATAAGGAATTGAGGTGGAAACATGCAATGACAGAATAACAAATGGTGGACAATGTTGTTAGAGGTAATGTTTGACCCACTAATTTCCTAACATGTATAAATTCATTGAACACTAACCGTCATCCGCGCTGTCAGCAGCCTAAAATTGCTTCCTTTATAACTGCTGCAATTTAATCAACTTGACTTGTAACTCTTGCTGAATCCTAAAATCCTAGTTGTCGCAAATGATAATAGCTGTCTTTGCATCATCATTGCGATGTGCTTTCAGTTCCATTTACAGAGCTCGTTATGTTCTCATGATCCGAAAAATGTGACAAATATTCCAATACATGTTGTCCTGATTATATATAAGAGTCTAAACGTGCAGCAATATACGTATTACATTTGGACGAGCGTCTGTAATAATACACAAGTGATCATATCTGTTCAATTAAGGCAAAGCAGAATATAAATGCGTTTCGTGTGATTTTTGCATTACTGTTACATAGAATTGTGTATCAGTTCATGACATGCGAATAAGAATGATATATATTCCCCTCCAATTTGTTACATTCTAAAGTTATATGGACCATTTATGTGAACCAAAAGATACCATTTTATCCAATAATTGATAACTATCTCTTCAGTTGCCCCACCCCCCGTATTGTTTTTGATTTGACCGTCGTAATCTTCCACTGCACTTCAACAATTATACACCATGTTTTGGGTGCTATGTACAATCGTATTTACAAACCATGACAGATTACCTTACTGCAATGTGAAAGAAATAATTCTGAAAATTAATAGATTTGATGCCCTGACTGAATGATCTACGTAATGATCTACGACATACTAAAGTTCGGTTTTATAGCACAACATTGGACATAATGGAACTTAAACTGCAACTAAAGAAGATAATCTCATTAGTTTATCTTAGAAATTGACACAACCACGGTTTAAGCTGAATCTCAGCGGTTTTGGATCAAGCTCTTGTCGTCAACAATTGCTAAGTAGTATTGTATCTGTTGTATATTCATAATAAAGTTATGATTTTCATCAATACCTACGGATGGTGCGCCGTACTAACTTTTAAAAAATCACTGTAAACGGCGACCTGCAATATAAAGGAACCGTGATTTATAATGTGATTATCCAACATTGAACGTGTCTAACCATTCCTTGTAATGGCTGCTGCCAAGTATGATTAAGATTACATTTCCTAATACAATAATGTGTCCAATTATCGAATTGTATACATGAAGGCCATCTCCTTTGTAGATTATATAACAAGACATTACCATAACAAGAAACATGATTAAAAACATTAATCCAGGGCGAATCACATAGATATGACAACATTGACAGTACGATATTATACATATCTCGATGGTTTAGATGTCCGCGTTAACCTTTCATTGAACACAACGGTGAGGAGTATCTGGTTTGTCAGCATGCTAATATATTAATCACATATCATCTTATGTGCAATATCTCTTATTAATCAGCGCCTACGCGAAAGTCCTGACTGAAAACACAAGGGAAAAAATACCTGGCTTATTATTGCGGAATCTGTCATATGCAAAATACCAATTTATGACCAAATCGTGTTTTATTTTTATTCGCTGTATTAGCTTATATCATAACCCACTGATAGCCTGTTCATGCTATCTGGAAACCCTCTTAATTGTCAAGCTTTCTTATGTTGCAGTTTGTTTTGTCTAGGATGTATTACAGCACACCCAGGATTTGTCTCAGGGTGCCTGTGTCACTGGACACTAGAAATAGCATATTATGCTTATATCCAGAGGTACAAGAAGAAACATGCTACTCAGCATGAGTGAGTATACTTAAAAATGGTCTGGTTCATATGATAACTGATGAAAAATATTCATGCACTGAATGAAAAGTTGTAACGATCCCTTTATATTGCAGGTTATTCCGATTCACTGTATATCGGCAGTTGGTACAGTAGTGCTGGGGGTATCTAGGCAAACATCATAGAGTGTCATTGCCAGCTTGTGCTGTACTAACAATTAGAGATGTTTTTCCCAAGGGCGAATCAGTTTATGTTGATTTCAAACTGCCAGAATTGAAATAATAAAGGGACAAAAAAGCATTATGTGTCTTATTCTGTTATTTACATTAAGCTTTTCTCAAAAATATTATAACCTATAGATAATACTACACACTGATGACAACCAGCAAGCAACAAAATTCAGTTAAGGGCAGTCCACCTAATTCATTATACCATATGCATAAAATGATAGGAAGCATCAATTCCAAAATCATGACATACCTGCAGGGCATCTTGTTCCTGTATCCTGTATCTCATACAAAAGATGATGTATCACTCAAATACCAGTATATTAACAGTCATTCAATATTTTTTGCAGGGTATTTTATCCATCCTGTGTCATTGCACAGCAATCATCATGATTAAATTTCGCGGGCACATTATACAAGCAATGCTTATACAATTCTGCACACAAATATCAACAATGTCTGGTTAATAGAAATGGCAAAATATATACACCAGTCCAACATATACATTTACAAAATTGGTTCTCAGCCAGCCACAAAGAGGAAGCATATAGCAGTTTTTGAGTTTCACCACAGCTTAGCTTACCTAAGACCCATTTAACATTCAAATTAAGACTTTAAGCCATACACGTGCTGGATTATTTGAAAATAAAAATGGTTAATATTGTTGTTTAACATCACTTTCAACATTAGAGGTCATATCGTGACGGTTACCTCACCCATGATGTTGAAAGTGAAATTCAACCCCAATATACACCATTTATTTTGTAAGTATGATGATAAGGAATAGTTACGCCCTTGTACACTTGTTAACAGACAGGTGAAATTAAATGTTACAAGCTTGACTTAGCTGAAGCCAAAGCTGGGAAATAAACAAAGCTTAGATATTACTTGTAAACAAGCAAATATCAATCGACCAACCATCGATTTACTGCTTCTACCACCGCCATCAACTCCATCACCACCCCTCCACTACCTCATCTAAGAAGAAACCTCTCCATATGCTGCCTCTCAACATCCTCCGTGTCAGGGTAGCCATACTTTTCAGCAAGTGCTCCTGGTTCATTGACCCGGAGTTCTGCAATGGAATTCTTGAGCAGGGCAGGACTAGCTGAGTGTTGTTCAAGAAGGCTCTGTATCATTCCCTCTACATATCCAGCATAAACATACACATAATTGCCTTTATCTTGTTTATTTCACAGGAATTTACAGTGGGAGACGACCTACTTTTCATACAATGATGGAGTTTTAAATAAGCAATCCATGTTTAGATGGAGTTTTGTCTTTGCGTACTGTGTACTCCCCCTTCTTGAATTTGGGAAATCTGAGAGAAAACCGGGGTCTTCCATTTCTGGTCACAGCCTGTAGTCTACCACTGTTGTGGTTGAAGTGTAGAGCAGCAAGACAATACCTTGAAAACATAGCCGGTAGAGCAATTCACAATTTGATGGATAAATTTTGAGGTTGAAATGTTTCACGTGTCCATCTTTAAATACATCAATGCTCAAATACCACAGGCAAAGAACCAAGTGAAAAGGTGCAATGTAAAATACATAAAGGCAGGCCAGGGTACACAAACAATTTTGGGAACATTATTAGAGATCAAACCAACACACCTTGCATACTGACAGAGCCACATGAAACTAGTATGTTTTGATGCAAATTTAATTATCAAGCTATGGAAAGCCTCCAGGGTAGATGACATCTTGGCGACGTCTTTGATTAAGGCCTTGGAAAGGATGACATCTTCTAGTAAATCACTGGCTTTGCTGTCTGTACTCACTCAGTATTTGTAGTTTCCTTTATTAACATTTACTGCATGTAGAAGCTACCCCTTAATTCCACTTTGCTCCTAGCCTCTCAGTTTAAGATAAATTAACTTAAAAGACTCTTCCTAATTTTGATGGGCATTCTCACCTTTGGCTACATGCCAAATGTCAAAGTAGTGTTGGACACCAGAGGAATTTGGGCGGTTGTTGGTGAGGTCATAATGAATGTACTTGTTGATACTCTTGTGCCTGTCGGTGATGATGCAGTCCATCTGGAGTCCTTGGTCATCCAAAAGAAATACCATGCTTCGTTTGAGGCCCTCCAGCTCACAGGCATTGCTGTTTGCCACTTCACTGGTCTATATACAGGGTTAATATTCAAATTTGTAAGATATATAACATAATGATTTATGCCAGATATGGAACTTGTTTGAGCAACAACTCACCTGAATCAACTTGATGTCAGCTATTTTGTTGATGCGCTGTTCGATGACATTATAGCCTCCATATTTCGCTGAATGCCTCGGGCTATCACAGCGACCGTCACCAGGAAGATGTAGACCACCTGGCATCGATTTTAGAGCAGCAATGACATCAGCTTGTTCTTTTCTCCAACTGTTGATGGCTATGGGGATGAGGTAATCTCTCTGGTGGCGGAAATATGTGTTTCGGCTCATAACAGGGACCTTGAGAAAATTAAAGAGCCTTAGCATTTGTGTATGGAGTGACCCGGCATTTGACCTATGAAAGGTTGACTGGTCCATGTACGCATAAAGTGGCAATTCCGGCATAGCTGGTGCACTTGTACCAGAGTACCAATTAATTTAGTCACATTTGCCAGCTGAAAGCAACTCTTACCTGTCAGTGACTTTGTCAATATCTATCTCCTGCAGGGACTGGTCTGATGGTTTGTAATTAGAGTCTTTGTCCTCTTTTATTGGGCTTTCCTCTAAGAATGGCAGAGGGGGTGCACCCTTTGATGGAGTGGAGATATGTGGTCCATATTGATTTGATGCATCCACCATATCGACGTGCTTGGTGCCGACACCTGATGTAAAATTAAGTGCAAATTATAAAATTTGCTAATATGTTCAAATGTGTTAGAATATGTCATATATTATTGATTACCAATATTTTCTTACTTTGACTCCTGAAGTTTTGCAGCTGGGTTTGTACGCAGGCCGACTTGTGGAATAATTCACCTGTTATGGGTGGCTTACTGTTAGTGGATACCCGAACATAACAAATTTCATAAATGCATACCTTTCACACGGCTGGCCATTCATTATATACAATAAATAATGATATTTTCCAATCTTGCAACGCTGCCTCTTGCCAAATATTAACCAATTAATGCTGATTCATAAAATCATATAAAAATAATCTTTAATCTCAGGAATGTTTAGGAATCTGTAAGACATGTCTGACTAAATACATACCACTTGCTCACTTGATTTTTTATTAACATGAACAGATTCATTTATGCTGCAAGCTGTCAATACCTATGGAATGACAAACCGTGATAAAGATAAGGGGTTCATGCAGAAGGGGTTATCCACTCACAATAATGGTTCTATATACCGCACCCCATTCCCCAAGAGAGAAAAACATTTTTGAATAGAATTTTATTCATGCAATTGAAAGTTGCTTGATCTTGCGGCCTTTGTTTTCATCTTGGACAACCGACAAGGGCCGCTTCAGTGGGTTAGCATCCGGGGCTGTTGCATTGATGGTTGGGGCACCTGTCGGCTCAAGAATTCGCCTGGATCGTCACATGCCCATTTCAAACTTTAGCCGGTCCTGGTATGACTCTGGAGTGAAATCTCCTAGAGGTTGCACTTGGCACATCAAAGTTTGTCTTGGTACGAACAAAGCGCACCCACAATTGTTTTCGAGCATTTTCCTTGGGAAAAACATGCTCACTATGTCCTGTTAGATGCGAATTATTGCAGTACTTGGCCTCACATATTCGCACCATGATGATACAGACTGGAAGACATAATGGTAAAGTTATATGAAGCAAATTTGACAGTAGGCAAGGACTGACTAACGGAGCACTGGGTATCGCCCGAGGATTGTCTAAGACAAGTGCAAGCTACTCTCTGGCAAGCATACATCTACATGTGGCAGCCTGACGAGACAAATCTATATGTTATCGGTAGAACAGCCTTATATAACTTGAGCAGCCCCACACTGATCATTACCGGCCATGTCAATTTTGTCAACGGGCAAGTGCAAATTCTGTTTTCAAAATCAATACAGAAACCTAACTACTGAATTCTTATTCGACTGTCATATGGGAAATGTAAGGATGAGTATACAGATTCTCGAGAAACGATGGATACAAAAACGCTGTTGAGTGTCTGTAAATAGCGATAAATTAGTACGACAACTAGTTCGCGAATAGAAACGGCCTCCATGGCGTTCTATATCATCCCGAAAATTCATATTTTACCCATTACTTGCACTTTAACGGTCCGTGTATATACCGTCTTTTCCTTTTTTATTTATCAAATCCCACAACCAAAAAAGAACAACAGTTACTAAACCGTAAGTCGTGTTTCATATGCGCCGACAAAAAACGGATAACACTAAACACATTCGTTTTTCGTTTTTCATTCGGTGAAACGGAAAACGAATGGCGCTGCAGTCGGCGATGTTTTTACTGATACAAGCGGCTGGAAAGGTTGGTTAGTTTTCGCACCGGACATCCCCCGTGCAATCAAAGAGTAGACGCGCCGCGATCTATGCATAACTATAATCACATACAAAAGCGACTTGGAAAAACCCCTGTTTATATGTGGGTACTTATATGTGAGTGCGCATGCTTTTGTGAGTATGTGTTGATTTATATATATATATATATATATATATATATATATATATATATATATATATATATATATATATATATATATATATATATATATATATATATATATATCTATATATATATATATATAGATATATATATATATATATATATATATATATATATATATATATTTCCTTTGAAATGCATAGTGAACATTAAGTTGATCTTAAATCAGTTATGAACCTTTCTTTCAGTTTGAAACAGGGTAATTATGTCTTTTCATGTTTGATTCATCAGATGTCTGGTGATAAGTGGGAATCAGCCGCAACCTAACTTCAATCATGACTTAAATGAATGGCATGAAGAAAGATACTTCACGAAATTAAACAGCTGGTTTATTCCACTTTGTTTCTGTTAATCAATTCCCTACCAGGTAAAACTTGTCCCATAAAACTAAAAAACAATCCTACATTTGAAAGAAGGTTAAAATCTCACAAGATGCCAACTAAGCTAAGCAGACTGGGATTGATGAAAGATTTATTGGCAAAGCAGACCAGGATAACCGAAAGCATAGGTTTTTGGAGAAAACTGGATCAGAAAACTGTGGAAAGCCTCTATATAGGAGGTCTGGGCATTGCTTATTAGCATCATGATGTCCCTACGCAATGTTTTGTTGGTGACAGTTTTCTATCACACAACTCATATTTAAGGACATAAAGAGCAATTTAACTATACGATTTTTTGATGTTTCAAAAAAATTGAAGGCGCTCTTGGTCTTTTTAGTCTCAATTCTTAAATGATATGATGCATCACCTGGCTTGGTCCACCTTTTGGGTCTCTCTCGATCAGTCGAAGGCCCATGAACATAGGACTGGAACAGACCACCGAACCAAGAATGCAAATTTTGAATGTGGTCGAGGATTGAGAGCCTCTTGTCCAACACCAGCTGTCCATTTCCGGGGGGGGGGGGGGGGGGGGGTGGGCTTGACACTACACAGCGATACAGATGGTTTACAATGCTTCAGTAACAGCCAGATCTTATTAAAAATTATAGGAAAAATATCAAGCACCCAAATGGAGGATATTGCAGGATCACCAGAACAGGACCACAGTCATTCTTTTTTTCCTGGAGAGGCGAGTCAAACAACAATGTTTCCAGAACCTGAAAATCAGCACAAAATTGTTGTTTATTGAACAAAATTATGTGAAAAAGTAAACATCCAACTTAAATGTGCTAATACTCTTTTATGGGTTTTGGATACCATGTTACATTTTTTTATTAGAAGTGATTTGAGGATTAGCTGAGTTGAATATATTCTGTTGATGCTTTCAAAAGGCATGGATTTCTAAACATTATATATACACCACTTATATTCACTGCTAGGGTTGGTGGGAGTGGGGGTGGCATTTTGATACATTACAATACTACGTCAGCTCACCGTTTGGTGCTCGCTTTCTCCACTGCTTAGACATCCTGGCTGTTGGCGAGTTCGTGTTACCTCTCGTGAATATGGTAGGAACAGCAGTTGGGAGAATATTCCGGGAACATTTGTACCCATATCCGAGCGCATCCCTCACTGTGAGTGTCTGGTCAAAAATGCTCGCTTGACGCTGCACAAAACGTGTAGGTCGGCGGACCCGGGCAATCTGCCCTTGTACTCCACATTTAAGATATCCATTGCCCACGCAATTTCTCCTCCTGAGGTAAACTGAATATTCAAACGCTTCATGAAGAAATGAACAATTCGCGGCCACAGAGCGCTTGCACACGACTGATCCTGACTAAACAAGTTATAAATTCACTGTTGACAACGTGGTTTCTATGGGAACTGATTTGGGCGGCTGAACCTGGATTCATCCATATGCGTCATTTCCGGTTGACCTAGGTTCGCGCGCGAAATACCGCTTCGCTCCTTACAACGTTAAATATCTCTTTTATTATTTGTCGGAGGCCAAACGCCGTTCGATCCGCATCGATTCGTTCAGTTTACACTATAAAAAATATCATATTTTAGGTGTCATAGGCATATGGCGACCCGTTCATAAAAACGTCTTCGTGGCATTGTTGATATGAATACTGAAGGCACCGTTGTTACTATTGTAAGCGACGAGGATCCTTGACCATTGTCCTCTGTCCACGCTATCAGCGAGACGATCTCCTCTCCCTTGGTGTAACGCACGCGGGCTGTCAAATCACCGTCATTGCTTACAAGGAACGACGTGGTGGGCAATCCGGCCTGAACAGCTTATACAGACCGGGAATTATTATTGTTAGCATCTCACATATATATGTGTATATATATATAAATATATATTAATGTACATATATATCTATATATATACACATTTATCTATATATATATATATATATATATATATATATATATATATATATATATATATATATATATATATATATATCTATATATATATATATATATAAATATATATATATATAAATATATATATATGTATATATATATCTATATATATATATATATTTTTATATATATATAGTTATATATATTTGTTTTCATGCGTGTACGTATGTATATATACATATATATAAATATATATATATATTTGTATATTTACACATGTATATATTTATTTGTATAAGAATGTATCATATGTATGTATGTATATGTATGTATGTATGTATGTATGTATGTATGTATGTATGTATGTATGTATGTATGTATGTATGTATGTATGTATGTATGTATGTATGTATGTATGTATGTATGTATGTATGGTTCCTCATTATCATTATCAACATCATTAATATTAGCTCAATGCGGCTTGACCTGTTCCCTGAGCTGTAGTCACACGTTCCACCGCTACAACATCACTCGCGAGAGAATACATTATAGTTGAATAGGTATGATAATAACGTATCAAACCCAACCTGGCCCGACAACAATGTGGACACCTCATTAATGTAATTTATTCATCGTTGTAATGCATTTTGTGCAAACAGCGCCATCTGTGGAGCGATGATGCATCAGGCAGCTGTTACGCTAATCCCCAACACTGCTAAATTCAGAGTTCACTGATGTTGGTCATGACTAGGCAGCAATTGATATGCAAATTGGTTCCAGCGTTTACATTCAGTAATTAATCTGACTCGGATATTTCGACAAATTTCTTTCGGCGTCATGTAGAGATGGCGCTCGTAAAATGACGTTTTGGGGATGTTTCTCTTTGAGGATTCGATTGTTATTTTACCTTTAAATATCGTTCGGAAATCGGTACAGAAAGAGGGTATCAGCTTACCCACAATAGATGTGATAACGGCGGCTGCTCTTATCAGTGACATCACCACAACTGTCATGGCGGCGGTCACGAATAAAAAAAATATTGTCTTTCAATGACTATTTGTGTCAAAACAGGGACCATTTGAAAAATTATCAAAGCCGTTAATATGTTTATGATATCAAGCCAAAGCTGTTTGATCGAACTTGAAAAGGTGCTTCAGGTCCTCTTGAAGGGTCGGGTAGTGTCATTTGTGGTAAAAACGAAAATAGGATTCAAGATACACATTGGAGCAGATGAAGTGGATATTGAACACGTCGACCGTTCCAATCCTGGTAGTTATATATCAAGCATGCCATAAGCCACTATTTTAGCTGCTACGCCCGCTTAGAATATAAAATATTCAAGTACCTAGCCGCAGTCACATTTTAGCGCAGTTTGGACATTATTACTACAATAAAACATGGCACCGGCCTAGAACGTAATTGGGTGTGCTTTGGTGTATACATTTTTATGTTTAGCATAGCAGGCCTGGAATTTCGTCATTTTTAGGGCAAGGCCACTTTGGCCTGCGATAGGTGCAAATTTTAAAGGGCACCAAGGACAAAGGGAAGGGCACCAAGGCCAAATAGAAACATTTTAAAGGGCACGGATTGACGACCAAAGATAACAAAATAAAAACTTACCCGACAAAAAAAGAGTTCAGCTTCATGCATTTGACTGCCGATTTCTGTAGGTCAACTTGTCTCGAACGTTTCAAACGATCCCTTCGTGGCAATTCGATGTTATTTAGTAAGGACTCAAAAACATGAACGAATAGAAGTGACAGGATACGATAAGTGTGTATTTTCGTTGACAACAATCTAACTAACCAATCATGTGCTGTCAGCGTGTTCAATAAACAACAGAAGTTCTCACAACCTTGGTTGTCAAAAACTCTGGTCGCCGTTAACATCGCACACAGCAGCAACTTCGTTTCCAGGGATGATCGATCTCGCTCACCGATCTCGCTGCGCCCTTGCTGGTTCGCTCTCCTAGCCCGAAGACCAGATGTCACTATTAAGAATAGTTTGAGAAACTGAGTAACGACCAGTCTACATTTAGTTCTAGATAGCAGCAGCCGTCGTTTAATGATGTTACTCCCGCTGGAAAGCAATGAGTTTAATGCTATTTTTATGTGTGTTGCGTTTAATTTTTCGGAGGGGCCAACATTAAAGAGATCAATCTGTCAGCGGAAATGAGGCCGCGTGGTGAAGTTTGGTTGTGTGTCGTGCTCAATGCAGAAGTGGCTGGATGGTGGGGATTTAATAATTGGGTCCAAGATGCTGTCGGCGGCGTGGTCAGGCTGCCGGTAGACAGCCGCGGTGAATCTTGGATGCAAATGGTGAAAAAGGGCACTACGGCCATGGGAGGAAAGGGCACGGCAAACTTGGCCGTAATATTTGGCCATTTTCAAGGGGCATCACGGCCACTTGAAGGGCTACGACGGCAAATGGCCGCCGTTAAATTCCAGGCCTGGCATAGTGAATGCTAAATGCTGCCACTGTCGCTAGCGGTTGCCATTCAAGTAAGGCACTTGTGTCGGGCTATTTGGGGTGTCTATGAAGATAATGTTTAATGTATATACCGATAGAAAACAAACTGGAAACGCTCACTGACGGTGGCTTCCAAATGAGAATGGCTTGAGTTTGGTGTGGTTTGCGTAAACAACCACCGTGAAACTTCCCCTGGTGAAGTCATCGCCCTGTGGTATACTGACGCCGCTATGTCTAGACGCATTGACGTAGGTGGTTTTGTACGCGGTACCGGGCAGTGGATCGCGAAGGACATTTGTGGTATTTGGGAGTATTGAATGGGCAATTTCGTTCAATTATAGCATATTTGCATATTACATTTGAAATATTTATGCAGCCATCTGTTACCAGTGGTGTGTTCAGTAATCCTTGATATACATTGCAAGTGGTACAGGTCGGTTGCCAGTTCTGGAGAATCTACGGTGAGTCTGTTTAAGTCAACGTTTTTTTTAGGGTTTCAATTACTTCTTTGTGGTTTCTTTTTCCATTTGGGACAAATGTTGATTGTAGCTAGTAAAATTGTTTTTTCTTGCATTTGTTATCTCATTTTTTATGCATACTTAACATTGTTTGAAGATCCGATCAAAGATCAGTGTATGCCGCTTAGTGATTCAGCTCGGATACTTATTGTTGTCACATGTTGTGTTGCAGAGATGGTATCTACTATACGAGGCGCATTGCTTCTCTTGATAGGAGGTCAGTTGCACTCAAGATAGTCAGATAACCTCCTTCATCATGTATATTTATATACCTTTAGCACACAAATAGTAATCGAATGGAATATAAACAGTGAATATATTGCGCATATTGTAGGAAAATCCGATGAATTATCTTCAAAGGCGGTACCAAGTACAATTATCCATAACGCAACGCATAATTAATTGTTTCAGACATAACAAAATGCTTCAAATTGGACGATCACCGTAATTGATATATTCACTAAGTGAATTATCAGCTATTCCATATACGCTTAGACTTAAAACACAGCAAATATACATCCTTCTGATCTTGTTTTCAGTCCAACTCAGCGCCGCCCATTCTCAACCTAAAGGCTTCTGGCTTTTCAACGACAAATATGACACACCATACATAGACGTCAGCGGTAATGGGCACGATGCTACTCCAATCAATATCCATCTACAGGAGGATTTCCCGAGAACCGATTACAAGACCGCGCATTTTGGTAACGAAAACAAAAATGCAATCATTGTTGCGAAGGACGATGACTTCACTATGAAGAGTTTTACAGTAGTCGTCTACGTCAAACCGGACAGATATGCCGCGGACCTCATTCGACCGATTCTTTTATGGGATCCAGTTGTAAGTTGATCGTTTACACAAAAAGTTTCGATTGTCGAAACAGCACTAAATGGATGACGTCCATGTGTTAGGATTTAGCATTTTGGCAGCAGTGGTTCGGAGTTTTGGCTAAGTGCAATCACTGTTTTTCACTGTTTCTGTCTGATTCTTACGTGACTAAGTCCCATGGGACAGGCTTAATTGGTAATATAAAAATGTAAAAATACAAAGATAGTTGAAAGTGAATTAGCGACTTAAGAACTGGTCAACTAACACCGTCGGTGACTTAATCACCACCATCCACAAAGCCCAACCCCTGCCCTACCTCACCAACGACCCACTCTACATTTCGCATGTTTTCATTCACTTATAATCCTAAATATGCGGTCATGTAACGGATGAAAGTGTCCATAACACCATAACCGTTTTAAAGTCGAATTAATTACCACAGCCAATACCATTTGTTACAGGTGCCCATGCAATCGACTTCTATCTGGGTTGAGATGGGAGGAATCGTCTATGTTCGTATTATCGATTATAGAGGGAAACTAATCAATCAGAATGCCATGATGGGCCTACATTCCGGGCGCTGGTCTCGAGTCATCGTCGCCTACAACCACATCAACGGCCAGATTGCAATTGGCATAAACAATAAATACAAGTATGTTGTTTGATTGGACCACATAGATTATTGAATGATATCAACAGTATTTATCGGATAATCAAGAGACTGACTCGGGTGCTCGTTATTGGAAAGTTATAGTTGTCTGTAACATATTGCAAATCGTGTCAAATTGAAGGTAATATGCCCAGGTGCACTATGAGGGAAATACCTGGATCTAAGGTCGGGAGTTCGCATCGCGGTGTGAATTAAGGGTTTCGGCATTAAATCGTGGGGTGTTTAGTGCAATTATCACTCAAATCTTCTCAATGTTAAAGCGATATTAAACTCAAATATTGCATATAATATAAGCACAAAACGTTAAGATTCCTAATCAGTAATAATTTCTTACAGCGTGAAGATGCCGGAGTCCTCGGTAGTGAATGCTGAACCTAAAACTAACTACAACATCTCCTTTGGCTACACGACCTCCATTGATCAGGATAAAACATTCATCGGTTCTTTAAGTTGTGCCTACATTTTTAATGAATTCATCCACCCTAAGGATCTCGACTGGGCAACCTATCACGCTAGGTGTTTCGGTAGGTCGGTGGCTCGATCTGTCACGTATTTTGTAAATGCTATGAATGCCCATTTTTATTGATACATTCGTTTAGCATATAGTGATATAATATTTGTTTTGATGTTTTCTTATTTCAGATACTCCGGAACCCACTAAAGGTAGTTATATAAACAAATTGTCAAAGTAAATACAAGTGATTGGTTTTTTTTAAATGCTTTTATGCTGTGGTTATATCATCATAAAAGATGCAGTTAAGGTTATCTTTATGGAAGAGACAAAATTATGTGTTCCGAAAAAAGGTCATGATTATGATATCGATAATATGAATACTATACCAAAAAGGAGCAATGTAAATTCTGTGATTCTCCAGGAATTATGCTGATATATGCACTTACTGCCAACATGTTAATGCTTTGTACATACATTTATTGAGTTTATACTTGTCGCCATTATAGGGGGCCACTATACTTGCAACTATGGTGCTAATGCTATATATGATGTTCTTGATGTACTGCAAGACACTTTTAATGCTAGCCATGATGTTGATGCTATGAATGAAGTCAATGATATGATATACCAAAAGGCACAATGTAAACGATACATTTAAGTTTATACCATACCCATTTCATGTACACGTAGCAATACTCATGGCGTTATTCCCGTCATGTAACAGCCTTAAACGGTGCCTGCCAAGCGGCCGGGAGTTTACATTACAATCAATTCGACGGAAACGTTGTACACTATCAAGGGACGTGCTCCTATATATTTGCCAGGGATGGTTGCAAAGATGGCGTAGCTAGAGGTATTCCATCCTGGATGGTGGTGATAAACCCAACAAGAGGTCATGGGGCAAACAAGATAGCCAGTGTTTCTGAAGTTTTCCTGGTTTTCCCAGCCCTTAATACGGTCAGTTGACAAGAAAAAATCACACCGAAACCAACTCACAAAACATATGCAAATGAAAAACCTTTGTTTTTGTATGTTTTCGTTTCAGTATGTCATTACATGTGAATAATTGGATGAAAGCTGTAATTATATTTCATATCAATATATGGCGATGTTAAGAACTGTGTTGCTGTATTTCAGACCGTTACGTTGCTGAAGTCAAGGTGGGCTGTGAACGTGGACGATAAACGAATACCATCCGTGCCCTATATAGTCAATCAACACATTCGCTTAGAGGCTACACTCACGAAAATGGTACGTAGGTTATAAGTGATAAATAGGTGTGAATCGTGTCTCAAAACAAATTACAACCGCAGTTATTTGCTGCTTTTGATTAGCCCCGTTTTGTCCGCTTGGATGTGGATTTAAAACTTGTTAAAGTCTTACTACGGTTTTTGTATTACATCTACACTGAACCCTAGTAAACATCCATGCTAACATAAGGTTCTGAGCCAAGAGCTGTTAAAAGATTAAAGGCAGTGCACCTCTTATTATAATATCATCGAGACAATTTGAGAATTTAAGTGTCATCCGTTGACAAATGATTAAACCCGTTTTCTGTAATAACAGATTGTGATAACAGACATTGGCGTTGAGGTATTATGGGACGGTAACAATTTCCTGAAAGTCATAGTTGATGGCGACTACATCGAGGATACATGTGGTGTTTGTGGCACTTATGATGCCATTAACTCCAATGACCGCATCGTTGGACCAAATGACGTGTGCATGGAGGATTTCCCAGCTGCAAGGCCCGGACAACCGGTCAGTCACCATTCTCTCTCCACATCTTATTCTATGTAAACTCTACTGTGTCTCCTTCTGTTTCTTTCTTTCTAATACCCTCTCACCACTCCTGTGTCTACCTCACTGTCTGCACACACACACACACACACACACACACACACACACACACACACACACACACACACACACACACACACACACACACACACACACACGCACGCACACACACACACACAGACACGCACACACACACATAAATATATACAGACACACACACATACACACACATATAAACATATAAATATATATATATATATATATACATATATATATATATATATATATATATATATATATATATATATATATATATATATATATATATATATATATATATATATATATATATATATATATATATATATATATATATATATATATATATATATATATATATATATATATATATATATATATGTTTGTCTTCAATCTAGACCAGTGATGACGAAGCCTTTGTCAGCTCGTGGACTATGGTTGTTGATCCGGATGATGAGTCGTGTGTGAGTGAGTGTGGCCAGTCCATTCCCAATCCGACATGCAGCGAGGCACACGAGATCCACGCCTCCGAACTGTGCCATCAACTACGCGATGATGAAGGCGTCTTTAAGGTGAATTTTTGCTGGCATGCGCAGTGATTAAATGGACAGGTTGGACTTCAGGTTCTGAAGTGTCCGTATTACACAGGTTCCTTTTAACACAGGAATCCGCTTAGACAAGTTATCTTGTATTTTGCGAGTAAAAATTAAGACTTATTAATAGGCACAACATATAAACTAAAACAGTTGGCTAACGACGCAAAAGCATTACATATACCCATAGTCAAATGTTGAAAGAACACCACAAGTGTTCTTATTGCGCGTTGAACTAAACAAGCCAATGCAAATAACATATGTTCGTCGATCAATAGAGCTGCTTGGATGCCATGAAAGAGGAGGGGGAGAGTTATTACATACAGACCTATCAGAGCTGCGTCTTTGACTCGTGCGCCATGAACGACTTCCGTCATGAGCTGCTCTGCAAATACGCCCAAGTCCTGGACGACATCTGCCGCAACGATTATGACGTCATTGTGAATTATCGCGGGAATCTCAAATGCCGTAAGTTCATCAATTTTCAACAATTTTCACGAAGCAAAATTTGTCCTGAAATATTCATCCATCCATGCGTGCCGTGTATAAACAGCAACGGCAGTCAGATTGATCTTAGTGGGTTTATTTATAAACGAGCCACAAAACTAAGCTCAGTATGAAAATACCACCAAGATATCGACATCTCCCTTCTTTTAAAGAAAAATATACATGGAATATCCCCTTTACGCTTTAAAATAATAAAGCATTTAAAGAGAGTAATGTACTGAATTCAACCATTTGCAAACTATCCTGGCCTTGCTATCTATCTATAAAAGGTTATGTACGTTTTCAAACAGTGTGAGGTTAATCGTTCAAAGTCCAAGACCTAACTTGTCTCTCGTTTAGTTTGTAAACTAAAATAGCACTTGCTCAGTTCTCTCTAAGTCATTTTTGTGAATCCATATTTTTTGGATTGGGTCTTGAGACTCTTCCCTCTGTGGGTTACTTTGGGCTCAGAAGAAATTTCTGATTGTGTGAAACCGGATTTTTCTACCGTAGCCTTGGATGGTGAGATGTGAAGTGTTAGCTCTTTATGGAGGTCACTATCACTGGTATTGGATGGTTGCTTGGGGTACTCGGTAGCAGGCTTTGCTCATCAGTAGGTAGGAGATGTCTACGATTCATTCTTAATTCTCTCCCGTTTGCTAGGACGAAGCTGAATCTTGGCTACACTGCTGATTGTTTGACTATAGCCAACTTGTCACAGCCTTTGATTGGATTCGGACAAGCTGGTTTGGCAGAAGTCCACTTAGTGGCCTGGCAGACTTGTCATGGTATTTCTTTGTTGCTCTTTCTTCTTGACTAGTTACCTTTGCTTGTTGTTGGTTATTGTTGGTTTCAACAGTTTGTGAGCTGTAGGTAGGCTTGTCCTAGTCCTTCTGGTCGTAAGCATTTGCGGGACGTTGTGCAGGTTGAGAAGCGCTAGATGGAAGTCATATCCATCTGCCTCTGTTTCTCTCTAGTAGTTTCTTTGCACTTTGCACAGCGTGCACATCTAGCCCATTTGACTTCATATGGCAGCTTGTCTCATGTGTAAAGTCCCATGTCTATGAGAAGTCCTTCCTGGCTTGAGAATTGTGTTGCATTGTCTGATATGATCTTTTCCGGTATTTCGTGTGTGGTGAAGTGTCTTTTAAGCGTGTTGATCACTGATTTGGATGTGAGACAAGCGGGTGTGTCCATTTCAAACCATCCGGAGAATGAGTCAACTACTACCAGATAATGCACAGTGTTCCACTTAAATATGTCAGGGTGTGATTTCAAAGGCTCCTTCTGTATGTATGACTTGGTGCGGTTACACACTGAGCAGCGAGTGATCATGGTCGCTATATCATGAGCCATTGTGGGCCAGAATGGGGGTTCTCTGGCTCGGCTCTTCGTTGCTTCAACTCCGACGTGTCTTTCGTGCAATTATTCAAGGTTCTTTGGTTGTAGCTTGGCATAAACAACTACTTTCTTTCCCTTCATGACAATACCATGTTGGTGTGTGAGTTCATCACGGAATGAGAAGAGTGTTGAGAACACGAGGAACGTTTCGTGTCCATTGTCACCTACTGCAGTTCTAAAGTAGCTCTGATTAACAGTGGAAATACTGTAACCACTTGATACTCGTCTTCGTCCGGTGCTGACATGGCTCCTTCATCAACATATGCTCTTGAGAGGGTGTCAGCAATGACAAGCTCAGTCGCCTTCTTGTACGCGAGCGATATGTTGTAGCGCTGGAGACGGCTTCTTGAAAATGCGAATGCTGTTTCCATAACGACCGCGAAATGTTTTCTTGAGTTTTGCTGCCTTTCCACTGGCACCACTGGCTGTGAGGTATATGTTCAGTTGTTGCATTCATTTACGATAATTATCTGCAGTATTGCCAGATGTTATGTACAGCGATGATGGAGGCTTATAATGGGGTGACTCTACCATGCTAAAGTATCCAGAGAGGGAAATCCAACTATGTTCGCAGACCTCTGTCAGATGATTTTTTGCTTATATTTTACACACAAGAATCGATGACAGTGACAGTAAGTGGTTACAGAAATCAGTTTGCCAGTTGTTCTGGATTGACAGGGAACACTGGAGCACAGAGAGACTGTGAACTGGGCAGAGCACATGCTCTGTGCCCTTTGTACTTCAGGCATCAAAGTCCTGTAGTTATAGGTGTATCAGGGCTGTAAAAACGTGCTGGATCAATAATATTACACAAATCTCACTGCTGGGCTGTCAATATCCTTTCTGACGCCATGTAAGACAACTTGAGATAGTTCAGTTTGATCTTAGAGGGTTTATTTATAAACGCGCCATATCACAACTATTTTCAATCATAACGTAAACAAAGTTGTTTTGTAATTAACGACGTACATTAGTATAATTCTGCAACACATAACGCACACAAACGTGTTTAGCCACCTACGGTAAATGAGCGCTATATCCTGGACTCCATAATGTAAAAGAGCGCTGTATCCTGGACATAATGTAAAAGAGCGCCGTTTCATGTAAGCCGTAACGAATAGTAGAATAAATTCCAGCGCCATTTGACATTAATTTATTTTCCAAATATCCATTATTGTTTCCTACAGCTTTTACGTGTCCCGAGGGATCCACCTACACGCCTTGTGGCAGTATATGTGAGGAACCTACCTGCAATCATCCCAATGGTACCTGCCGAGATCACGAGCTGGCAGTGTGCGAGGAAATGTGTATCTGTAGGCAAGGCTACGTCATGCTCGATGGTCAATGCATAAGGAAGGAACTGTGTGGGTGCCAATATGGCGTCGGTGCCGCTATCGTACCGGTTAGTGCTTCACAGGTTTTATTAGAAATACTATTAAACGATTACAAATTTTTATGTGACGAGATCAGAAACCCTATTGTAATAAATGTTCAGTCATATGACATTCACAAGTAATTTGTCCATTTAACATAGCTTGTTTAAAGATTCATTTATTAAATAACTAAATCTCGAGAATCTCGCTGTAAATATTTTGCAAGCATTAAAAATAACCTATGCGAAGAAGGTGATATTTTTTTATCCCTGTCCGTCTTTAATAATTGTAAGTTAACATATCCGAAATAGATCTTACCCGTGAGGCATGTCAAGTAAATGATTGATTTGATCGGCCAGCTACCAGATGATGCCAATGATTATTGAGGTAAGTTTCTGAATGTTAATATGAGTAATGTATCCTTGTTGAACCATCTCCCAGGTTGGTGAGAGCGTAGTACGTGGAGATTGCCAGGAAAGATGTACATGCCAGGGACCCGGCCAAGAGCTCCAATGTGAAGCCATGAGCTGTTCTTCTGAACAAACCTGTGATACCATCAACGGACTCACGGAGTGCTTCTGTCCGGATGGGTCGATTGCTGCCGACGGCGTATGCATCAGTGAGTCAAAAACTCCTTTTTACAATGAAATCTTCATAAATCTCAGTGTGGTTTTGCTACAGACAACTTTTATCTCTGTTTAAATTTTACAATGTTGTAAATTCACTCACGAAATCAAAGACGCTGAACAAATACAAACTGCAATACTAACATTACGCATTTTGCAGAGCCGGGACTGTGTAGGTGTAGCGGTGATCCTCACTGCGTCTCCTTCGACGGACGAGCTTCCGATTTCCAGGGCAACTGCAAGCATATAATCGCCCAAGACAACTGCAAGAATGGCATGCCGGAGGAAACACCGACATGGGTAGTCGCTGTAGACAACTGGAGGCGGGGCAAAAGAAAGCCAGTGTCCTGGGTGAAAGAGGTCATTTTGCTCACTGCTGGAACGGTCAGTGTACCTTCTTGTTGTTTGTCTTAGTCATCAGGATGAATGATACGCAAGGCGTGGAGTCGTAAATTTAATTTCTTATATTTACTTATATATTTGTAGACAATCAAACTGAGACAAGGAGGTGAGGTGATGATAGATGGCGTACTGTCGACTCTTCCGATACAATTCGCTTCTGGTGTCCGCGTCTTCGACATGCCGAACTATGTGGTAGGAACAACTTACGACGTGGTCGTGGTTTTGCTTGGCAACTACCGCTAAACTTCTTCTAATGGGTTTTGATTAACTCGTCAAGTGAATCAAGCATGTTGTCGCTTAATGTACCGCTAACTCAAGTACTATTGCCAAATAATTGTATAAATGAAGCCCATTCCGAGGACGCCTATAAGTCATCATAGTGCGCATGCTCCAGGTATTATGGCTGGTATACTTTTAACGACAACACACTATTGTTTTAGCACTTTTTGTAAACCATTCGATTTGATTCCAGTGGATCACCACCGACTTCGGTTTGACTGTCATGTGGGATCGAACCTTCTCCGTTCGCGTACTCGTTGATCCTAAATACAAACACAAGGTCTGTGGGATGTGTGGAGACTTCAACGGCGATCCAAGTAACGACTACACTGTCGGTCCCAACGCTATGGAATGCAGGGAGCACTTGACTGATAAAAGTGCTAAACCAGGAATGCAGGTGACATATTTTTCAATGAAGAAATATTTTAGCTGCAGAGGGTGAAATGCCTTGTGGACATTCACTGAGGCTAAATTAACAGGGAGTGAAAATGGTCAAGAACGAAGAGCGGTAAAGACATTTTCTCATTCATCTACATCATCATTATCATAATGATCTAATCACGTGGGATTGGGGGAACCGGGATGACATTTTTTCTCAGTCCCCCACCTCCTCCTCGTCATGATCTTAACCATAAACATCATCGCATTTTACACCCGCTTTCTATGCTTGGGCTGTGGCAGAAAAAAAATATTATGATGTCAAAATATTCCATGAGAACTGACAACATCATAGCGACCACCGGGTTCTCTTGCAGTTTCACTCCAGTTCATAAGTCACAACAATATTCGTTCCAACACCACCACACTTTGAGCTTAGTGTATGAGAAAAGTGTCAGGAACTACGTGTGGATAGTTATCTGTTCAGAATAGAATAGGCTACCCTCGATTGATATCATTACTACGATACGACCATTGACGACGGAGATACGGAGCGTTAACTTCCGATTATAATTTCGCTATAACTTAAAAGCGAAGTGACGTCATTGACATCAACAAGATTTAAGGATTCGATTGACGCTGTCCATGACTGCATTTATTCAAATTTTTATGACTGTCGAACCGATATTTTCGACTGTATAAACCAACAATTTTTTTATGAAAATAGTCACAGTCCATTTTTTTTAAAACTCATCGCGTTTGGAAAACGACGCACATTTCGATCGAACATGTCAATTATTTAAGTTTCCTATCGATTCAAGCCACGATAACTTCCGATTTAACTTTCGCTGTAATTTATTGCGTTCCGAACCGGAAGTAACGTCATCGACATCCATCAAATTTCATGATACGTTGTTATAAAATTGTTATGGTAATTTTCATTATCAAAGCAATCGGAAAACGAGACTTATTTTGATAAACCAAGTCAATAATAAAAGTGTGATATCAGTTCAAGCTTTCAGAAAAATGAATTGTTTTACGATTTGATGATAATTGGCTGATTAATTACGAATTTTCTAAAAATTACAGATTCTGGCCACCTGAAACGTTCGACCAGCAGGAATTTTTCAAATAATGATTATTTACAATTATATTTATTTAAAAAAATTTAAGCTACCAGGATATGTAAATTTGATAACGATCAAAGTGTTATCCACGAAGATATTAAGAATTTAACATACTGCTTTTTTTACAACATTTGGCGCGTTCCTAACCGGAAGTGACGTCATCGACATCCATGAAAGGTCACGATGCGATAAACGCTGTAACTGACAACATTTGACCCAATTTTTATGATCATCAAGGTGAAAGCAAAACATCTGGGCTATGCACATCATTGATGCGGACCATCAAAAACAAATTCCAAAAATTGAGACCTGTATAATGAGACAAAAAAAAATAACAAGCAAACAAACACGCAAACCTACAAACGTGACTGACCAACACAACTTAGTGAAAGCAATTTGCCAAGTTATTGAATCCCGATCTTTATTTTTCATAACCGGTAACATTATGATGATATATTGTACTGTTGGGTATAGTTAGCTTGGAGCGCGTAATGCGCAAGAGAAATCGTCATTCAAAATCACTGATAATGGCATTTGTGTTTTAAAAGTTATTTATCCTCGAAATATCCTATTTTAACAATCCAAAAGCTTTTGTTGTATATTTTACAGACTAGTGATTTGTCACACTTCGGATACTCGTGGCTGTTTGGGCGTGACGATGACGATTGTGAATGTCGTGAGAGCAGGCTCACACCAACTCCGGACTGTACGCCCGAGGAGAAAGTCGCCGCTCAACAGGAGTGTCTGGTACTGAAACAGGCCGATGGACCACTGCAAGTAGGAATAGATGATGATATGACGATATTAATGAAGATTATGGCTATAAGACTGATGATTTGGTTTGAATTTACACTGATAATGACTAATCATTTTTTAATAAAACAACATTTACTAAGATGATCACTACGATAATGGCATTATCATTTTCGGTAATGATGACAATAATATGAATTATGACGATTTAGATTATGACGTTCACGATATTGATACATGGACGACGACGATTATGATGAGAATGCTGACGATGATGTATATGACGATTATAATATGTCTGTAGACATGCTTGAAAGTGATGTCGAGGAAGAACGTTATACAAATCGACCAAGAGTGCGTCTATGACTTATGTCACGTCACACTAAACGTCAGCGCCACCGTGTGCGACTTTGCCACGGAGTTGGAGCTTAACTGCGCTCAACAGCACAATTTGAACGTCAAGTGGCGCCACCCAGACTTTTGCGGTAAGTACTTCATTATTTCACCTATAACTGCTGTCCAAATACAATGTCACAAAAAATGAGCATGTGCACATTAAAAAAACCGCTTGATATCAGATGACAACAGTAACATGTTGTTACTCTGCTAAAATAAAGAGGGTCCATTACTTGCGAGACAGATTAATGGTACAACGCATTTTCTTTCTTTTTCTTCCCTAACTCTGTAGATAACTCAAGATTTCATCTTTACGCCCCTCGAGGAATATAACATTGAAACAATTCAGCCGAAAGTTTACCCTTACATCATCATAAAATTTCAACCCCTAGAAATCGCCTTTCTTTATAGATTACTCTTAGATAGCCACAGCAAGTGCAAGTATTGTACTGAGATGTGGTGCATATATGTGATCCATTGATAAATTTGCCTCAGCCATTACCAATTACCAAACACCATCTGAATCCGCAAATACATTATCAACTACCACTTTATCTTTGAATCCATCGAGATATTATTAAAGACAAAATTATCATCGTAACAGCTTTAGAATCAATAAAGATCAAATTAAGTTCAATTTAATCAAGCTATTATTTGCTAAGAAACTCTTATTGAATTCATCGAAATTACGTATAAATCTATTAATTATTTTTAAAAATATTACCTAGAATATTTTCAGAAATGGTTCAAACGTTCATGAGTTTGGACTTTGTTTTCCAAAATATAATCCTCAAATCCATCGAATTGTTATTTATTAAGCAAAACACCATTTTATCAATAGATCCATTGCAGTAATTCTACATGTATTATATGATTGTGCTAAAATCATGTTTACCACGTATCCCCTACAATATTCGACCAATATATTTGCAACAGCCCTGGATTGTCCCGCCAACTCTCAATACACTACCTGTATGCCCGTCTGTATGGCCACCTGCGATGATCCTGATGGCAGCAAGTGTGAGGAGTCGATCGTCAACTGCGTCGAGGGATGTATGTGTGACAAAGGTTACGTCTTCTACAATGGACAATGTGTTCATCCATCGAACTGCGGCTGTACCAACAACTACACGGGCTCCATGGTTAAAGTGAGCGGTTCTAATGTCGCTATTACGTCATATAACGTCAGAATGATGCAACATTTATACAAATTTTTCATTATAAGACCAGATTTCTTTCCATCTTTTTCATTATAAAACCAGTCTTATACTCCATCATTTTCGTTATAAGGCTAGATTTATGTCCATCTTTTTCATTATAAGACTAGTCCTATACCATCTTTTCATAACTAGTTTTATGTCTATCTTTTTCATTATAAGACCAGCTTTGTGTCCATCTTTTCATTAACAGACCAGCTTTGTGTTCATCTTTTCATTATAAGAACAGATTTATGTCCATCTTTTCATTATAAGACCAGCTTTGTGTCCATCTTTTCATTAACAGACCAGCTTTGTGTCCATCTTTTCATTATAAGACCAGATTTATCTCCATCTTTTCATTATAAGACTAGTTTTAGTCATCTTTTCATGTCCATTTTTCATTTTCTTATTTTATCTTTTCATTATAAGACCAGCTTTGTGTCCATCTTTTCATTATCAGACCAGATTTGTGTCCATCTTTTCATCATAAGACTAGTTTTATGTAAATCTTTTTCATGATAAGACCAGCTTTATGTAAATCTTTTTCATGATAAGACCAGCTTTATGTCCCCCTGTTTCATTATAAGACCAGTCTTATGTCCATCCTTTTCGGTCATTTTCCGATCGCTTGCGCGCTTGACATGTGCGCAGATTATTGTAATGGTTAATAGAAATCTGACCTACATCTATGTTACAGCTTGGAGAGAGTGTGTTGACAGAGGACTGCAGTCAGCGCTGCACGTGTCCGAGGCCCGGAAGCGAGGTTGAATGTGTGGATCACAGTTGTGGCGACTTGGAAGTCTGCCACGTGGATGGCGGAATACGTCAGTGCTCGTGCAAAACAGGCTTCAGTAGGGTGAAGGGCGAGTGTGTCCGTGAGTGATACATACATCCCTCAATCTTGCATTTGGTTTTCACATTTTATACATTGCATGGTTTTGCGGTTCTATGTTTCTGCATCGAGCTTTGAAAAGAATGTCTAGCTCTGTGATGAGGATGGGCTGACCCATTATATGGTTCATTTGCAGCAAACGCCCTTTGCAGGTGTTCCGGGGATCCACACTGTTACTCGTTTGACGCGCGTCCCAACAGCTTCCAGGGAGGCTGCAAGTACGTGCTAGCTCGCGATAGATGCCGTGCTGGAGTTCCTAATGGCGAACCAAGATGGTTAGTCGCCGTAGATAACTGGAGAAAGAAGAAAGGCAAACCGGTCACGTGGGTGAAATCCGTCACCGTGCTCTTTGAAGAGCATGTAAGTGGTTGAATTGTAGGATAAAACCTGTCTTTAACTTGCACTCAACACATTCGGCTTAAGCGTTCGTTATGAGCAGATTTCCGCTAACTGGGGTGGCACATCTCATCACTAAACAATCGGTATTGAGTACATGATCTTAAAGCAAGTATCCCCAATTCACAGCTGTATGTTAAGACGGGTTCTACTCGATGTAGAAATCATATTATGATACTAGATTTGCCCACTTCAGGGAGAAATGCTTCTCAGGTAATTATGCATGTTTTGTGAAGAAAATTGAGTTAGGACAAGGGGGGCTGGTTATCATCAACGGCGTGGAAGCTGCTTTACCATTCCAGTTGACGCCCGTCGTCCTTGTGCACGACATGCCCAACTATGTGGTGAGTTGTTCATTGTATGCATAACTTGTCTTCATATGTAGAACTTATGACTCAGTAAATTGTATTCCTGTTGATAATTTTTAATGTTCATCTAATCGCATGGTGAATTTTAACCATGCATATTGCTTACTACGGAGTAAGCAGCAATCATGAATGAGGTTAATTGAATCTTATAAACTACTGTCTTGAGTTACATCTGTAGTACCGATAATCATTCCATTTGTCGGAAATCGGCGTGCTGGCTTAGGTGGGTGGGGGAGCACTGGCTTTTTATTGGCGTAAATACTCATCGAGGTTGTTACTTTGTATTCGCTCGTTTGACCTGTTTCGTTGCAGTGGGTCAGCACAGAAGTGGGTCTGATAGTCATGTGGGACCGGAAGTTCTCCGTGCGTGTTCAAATTACTCCTGGATATGCCGAGCACGTGTGCGGGATGTGCGGGGATTACAATGGGGACCCGGATAACGACTTTATTGTCGGACCTAATGAGGACCAGTGTATGGAACATCTTACGGACGCCGGTGCCATCGCCGGAGACCAGGTAGTTGCTTGGTGTTGGGATATAGGTTGTAAATAAGGGTAGATATATGTTTGCGTGTGTGTTCGTGTTTCGGTGTGCATGTGTGTATGTGTATGTCTGTATGTACGTGTGTGTATGTGTGTGTATATGTGTGTATGTGTATGTGTGTGTATGTGTGTGTATGTGTGTGTGTGTGTGTGTGTGTGTGTATGTGTGTGTGACTGTGCATGGTTTGCCTTTGCCTGTCTACGTGTTTTTGTCTCGTATGTAGTGTTTGTGTGGGCGATTGGGTTTGAATGGATTGATAGGCATCTATATGTGTGCGAGCGTTTATCTGTGCGCGTGTTTGCTAGTAGTTTAGCTTATAATATATTAACATGCGTGCACATACCCATTGTATATGAGTCTTTAAGTGCTTATGTAAACCCAAATATGTATGTTTACAATTAACGGTGTGTGGTAGACGGACGACGAACGTCATTTTGGATTCTCCTGGCTCTACGAAAACGATGATGAGGATTGTAATTGTAAAGAAACGTCTGCTGGTAGTGGTTGTACCCCGGCTAGGAAGGCGCAAGCTCGCATCGACTGTAGCATGCTCAAAACCAAGAATGGACCACTCAAGGCACGCTTCTTCACTTCTCACATGATCGCGTGTATCTAGCTGAATCATGTATCGGCTCTTTTAAATTCAATTCAATAAAGTTGCTTATTTAAAATATGAATCGGTGATTTAATATGAGCGAAAAGAAGATTTTTCAATGTAGAATGTTTGATACGCAGTCGGAACTTTGAGAGTTCATATCTGCACGAGGGTATTTTTATATGTTTTCTTTGTGACTGTTTAAAGGGCTGCTTGGCTAAACTTGACGATGACGAAGCGCTGACGATCTGGGGTAACTGTGTGTTCGATCTTTGTGAAGTCGACCTCAACGCTACAGAGATTCTCTGTGACTACGCTCAGCAAATAGTGCTATCTTGTCAGGAAAAGTTTGACATGATAACCGACTGGCGAAGTCCCAGCTTTTGCCGTGGGTATTAAATTATATGTATGACCGAATGAAACTGTTTATGTCGATGCATTTCAGTTGGTGTCACTATGTTTGCTTTGTTCGCCATTACACTGGGTTTTACTTCTGCCAATATAGGGTCAATGTTGTGTTCGCCAAAGCATTGATTGGGAGTCGTTGCTATCTTACGATGTTATTCTTGATACACACCGTATTATCGTTAACTAACTGACCTTTTCCAGCGGCCAAATGCGAGGAAAACGCTCACTACGAGAGATGTGCCAGTCCGTGTGTCCCCAGCTGCGCCGACCCAGACAACGAGAATTGCATCCATACGGCTCATTGTGTGGAGGGCTGCGTCTGTGATAATGGCTTTCTTCTCTTAAATGGCCAATGTATCCGGCCTCAGGACTGCGGCTGCGTTGAACTAACCTCGGGAGCTGTTGTTGGGGTAAAAAAACTGTCACAGCTTTGTAGGATGGAACATGTGAATCGCATAATTGTAGATTGATGCGGGAATGCACGCGCGTACACACATACACATCACACGCACAAACACGTACACACAGTCGCACACACACGTACACACAGACGCACACACACACATACATATATATATATACATATATATATATATATATATATATATATATATAATATATATATATATATATATATATATATATATATATATATATATATATATATATATATATATATATATATATATATATATATATATATATATATATATATATATATATATATATATATATATATATATATATATATATATATTATATATAAAACATACATATATATGTCTTCCACAGGTAGGAAGAACGATTGTCCTCAATAATTGTACCAAAAGATGCTCGTGTGATGAAGCTGGTATGCCAGCAACGTGCGTGCGCCATCAATGTTCCGCTCATCAGGAATGCATCAATGACAATGGTCGAGAGAGGTGCTCGTGTGTCGACGGATACCAGTTCCACGATGGCGCATGCAGAGGTCAGGATGTTAAGGAGTACTGAAGTGCTGATAACGTTTTTAGTAACGCTGCTGACTAAGTGTTCAGTAGTGCTGATTAAGTGTTTTGTAGTGCCGATTAAGTGTTCTGTGGTGCTGATTTAATGTTCTGTAGTGATGATTTAGTGTTCTGTAGAGCTGATTTAGTGTTCAGTAGTGCTGATTTTGTTTTCTGTAATGCTGATTTGGTGTTCTGTTGTGCTGATTGAGAGCATTGTAGTCTTTATGACTGGAAGTACTCCAGGGGGTGTTTTGTTGTGCCATTGAGTTATTCTGTTGTGCCGATAATATGTTTCGTTCTGTCACTCCGGTGTTCCCCGGTGCTGGTTGGTTATGCCACTCTGTATTATTATATGCTGTTGTAAAGGGCCGATTATGTGCACTCTAAGCTGATCATATTTTCTATCATGACGTTAGTGCCGATAAGAGTTTTCTTGTGCCTGTCATGCTTTGTCTAATGTAATTGAGATCTTGTCTTGGTGCATCTGTAGGTGCCGCGGTGTGCTCCTGTTCTGGTGACCCCCACTGTTCCCAGTTTGACGGAGGTCACGTCAGCTTCCATGGATCCTGTAAATACACATTAGCACGCGATGGCTGCACTGGGGGGCTCCCTTACACTGACCCTACCTTCGAGGTAACTTTCAAGTCATTATAAAACAACGGCTAGCTTTTCTCATGTGACTTAAAATTGTCTATGGCCAAAATATAATTGCATTAATTGGGAGTCTATATATTGCAATTTCTTAGAGTGTGTGTTGTTTTCTAGGTTTTGATTAATAACCAGCGAGTGAATCCGGATAAACTTGTGTCCAAAGTTGAAGATGTCACAGTTGTCTTAGCGAACTACGATCTGGTGTGGACCTAATGTGTTCCTACTTGGGTTTCCTGTATCTTTGGGCTATCAACCTTGCCTGGTGTTTTTAGCAATATAGACATAGGTTACATATGAGGCTAGCTGTAACAATGATTAATTACAATTTTATTATTACTGCGTGGTTCAGAGGGATCTGATTTTTAACATTATATGTCCTCTTTTAGGTAATATGGCTTAAGCCACAAGGAATAGTTAAGGTCGACGGCAAAGTTATCAAACTTCCCGCCCAGCCTCACCGAGATGTCCGGATCTTTGACACACCTGATTACGTGGTCGGTATCTCATGATGAATTTGTTGAATTCTAGGTTTCTGTCCAAGGTTAGATACGAAGTAAGAATGTAAATGGTGTATGTATTACCATGGTTACTAAATGTTTCGTTATCATATATTTAAATCGTTTTTTTTACATGATGATTCAAATTAATTAAATGTTACTTAGGAAATGAAATGAATTGATTAAATATCGTCCCTTTTCAGCACGTGACATCAAAGGTCAATGGTCTTAAGGTTCAGTGGAACCGTAAAGGCAGTGTCCGAGTGACAATTAGTCCGCAGTACTTTGACAAGACGTGTGGTATTTGTGGCGTGTACGATGCATTTGCAGGCGGTGACATGGTTGTTGGACCCTCCATCCAATGTATGGATTCGTTTACCTCGGACGTCGGCCAGTTGGTGAGCCAAATATTTTCATGATACCTGTAATTGAGGCATGTTTTCGGCAGTTCATTTGCTATGGCGTGAATCACATTGGAATCTACTTCCGATTGTACATGGATTAACCCCGTACATATTTGAATAGAGCTTTGAGCCTGCTGCCGTTTTATTGTTCACGCTATCAAAAGCTCTATACTTGAAATCTTCTCTGAACTTGGTTGTCCGTTATGGACAGATTTTCGCGTCTTTGTTAGGGTAAACTGAGCAATAACTACTTTAACTTGTCCGTTATACACAGGTGTCCGTTAAACCATTGAGCCCAACAAGACGCATTTTTCTAGAGTACTATACGTAATCATGACTTAAGAGGGCATTCTCGTGCGGATTCCGGTCCGGCTATGGTTGTGATTTCAGACCGACAGTGAGGTTTTGTTAGGCACTTCGTGGCTGCATTCATTGGACGAAGAAGATGCGTTTTGTGTCGAGGACTGTGAAGTACCTCCAAACCCCATACCCTGCTCCCAGGCTGAACAAGCGGAGGCAACGAAAGCCTGTGAGATCCTCACGGACCCATTCAAGGTGAAAACACCAGGCTTCATTTAATTAACATTCACGTATATATTTTTATCTCTTTTGTACTATTCTTGGATTTTCATGATGTTGTTTTTTTTTGGTTTCTAAATCCAGAAATGCATTGAAGTCATGGGTCAGAAACTTGCGGCGCGCACGATGGTCGAGTGTATATTTGACGTTTGCAGTACAGGTCAGACTGAAAAATATGTCTGCATCTCTGGTTCGAATTGGGCCACAACTTGTGCTGAGAAATACAACGTTTACGTTGATTGGAGATCGCCTGATCTTTGTCGTGAGTGAATTCTTTCACAAGCTTGTAACCTTTTCCGGTGACTTAATTCTCGATTGATGTGACCATGTGTGTCACGAGAAATGAGTTGATTTTGTCGCAGAATACTTCTGCTATTTAATAGCTTCTTCGCAACAACTATCTTACATCGTACATTCCATTTGAATATTCATTAATACATTTCAGATAAAGATAAGAATGTGTCGTAGCCAAATTCAATGTAAGGCACCACATGAATTAAGTTGTTTGTCTGTTGGCAGCGGCGGACTGCCCGGTGGGGGCGGAGTACAGCACATGTGGTCCAGTGTGTCAACCAACATGTGATGATCTCGACGCTTCGCAATGTCTCAAGTTGGGTTCCTGTCAACCAGGATGCTTCTGTAAGGAAGGTCTCGTGTTTAACGGCAAGGAATGTGTCACTTCTAACAGATGCTATGGTAGGTTTCACGTTTGAAGGCTGTTTACTATTTGCCTTTTGGACAGGGGGTAAAGAACGGGACGGGGCGTACCGCCCTCCCCGACTCACAACTAGGCGGGACAATTGGGAGTGGGTATTTTTGTTATCTTCACCAAACTGAGTATAGCGAAGAATGTCAACAAGAAATTTAAAGTCTTACCAAATATTTTTATGACCAACAGCGAATAAAAGAAAAGGAATCATAATAAAACGCCAAAGGGATCATATAGGCTTAGTTAGTTAGTGGAGTGTCAGAAAAAGATGCCTATATCTGCGAAGTGATTGGTTATATTTACACTCGAAATGAACTTTCTCTCAGTTTGGTTATGGCTTTTCTTTTGAGAGGAACACGATTCGCGCATTGTTTGTCATTTTACTCACCTTCCATATAAACCACAGTGAACTCAGGAATCGCACTCCTTATAGCAAAGTTGTTCATGGAAAGTTTCCCCTTTCGAACTTGAAGCACTTGGTTTTGACAAGCAGAGAGTTATTTACTAATTGTGCGTTGAGCTCATGGATATGGCGTTTGTCAATCAAAACAAGTTACACATTATCATATAAAAGTTAACTGTGAACAGATTGAGATGTTTGTTTTCCAGAGCCCTTATATCCATGCAATGACCAGATCCACCCCATCACAGGCGAGACTTATGATGCCCGAGTGGAGTGTTTCACTTGTAAGAACGTCGACAATGATGAAGAATGTTACGAGAAAGGCTCATTCCAGACGTGCATGATACCACAGGTATTCCACAGTTGATGCGATGTGCAATAGCGACGAAGAAAACAAGTTATATTTGTTTTCATTGACTGTGATATGTTTGTGTCTGCTTCTCTCCGTCATAAAACGGAGTGTGGAGACACCGTGGAGCTCCTTCAACTATTATTAAAACTACTTCCAAGAATTAGTTGGTATCGCATTCTATATGTAATACATTTATTCCGCCCCCACCCCCTCACAGGCAATTTGTGAATACACCCGAAATGTGCAAAAGAAAGGAGGTTTAGTCAAAGTGAACAGAAAATGTACTTCTCGACCCGACTGTCCTAAAGGATCTCTGGGTCAGACGGCTTGTGGTCCGGTCAACAAGAACATCCTCGCCTGTACCCAGTGTTTCTACGGGGACATTGTTCCCAATGAACCCCGTGCCCCCGTATACAGGTGTAAATCGCCAGGTACACAATACTAGTTTCTCAACAAATCACCGTGTAATATTTTGTTGCCAGTTAGTTGAAATGTTAACACATACTCTGGTCATTTGTGGTTCAAGCTGATTGATAGACCTCAATGCCCTGCTGGTTTTGTCTTCAAGATTATCGAAAAGTAAACTAATGCTGCAATAAACACATATAAGGTCAAGGAGAAGTTTCAAAAATGGCGCGCGTTTTGTTTATTTCAGTCAGCAGGGATGACTGCTATCTGCCAAAAGATCCTGGAACTGCTTCCGGTCAGGAAATGATACGGTACTACTTCAGTGAAGATAAATGCGAATGCCTCCCCTTCCCATTTAGAGGTGTTGGGGGCAATGCAAACAACTTCCCCACCATAGAGGCCTGCGAAGGTGTATGTGAGACATGGGACATGCCAGGTGACGTTTTTCACTTCAGTTCAACCGCAATTCTTGATGGATATTTCAACAAAAAAAAGGGGCGGGGGGGGGTGGGGTTGCGGGGGGATTATGGTTGATGTTAGGCTCTCTATCTATTACACCATACGGTTTCATGCTTCACTATGTCAGAAAAAAAAATCTAATTACTAATACAATATGTGTTCCTGGACAACGCAGATGAATGCTCCCTCACGATGGACCCCGGACCTTGCAGCGATTTCATGGACATGTATTATTACAACAAAGCGGAAAAACTATGCATGAGGTTCAAATACGGAGGTTGCGAGGGTACGGCTAATCGATTCGCGACAAAACTCGACTGCAGAAACGCATGCAAGGTAACATATCATAATGAAAAACAATAACAATGTTATTATAACAGTGGAACTAATAGGACATATGTATGTATAAATATATATATTTTTATATTTATTTTCAGCGCTGTTAGATAGATCCTTGCTACTTCAAGATCGGAAGCATAAGTGAAATATATCACCACTCCAATTGAGCTTCATGTCAGTGTAAAACCCATTTCATCAGTTGTATGTTCAAAATTGAAGTGCTTTATCATTTTATTTCTTTATGTTCATGTTGACAAGCGAAAAGTGAATAAATACGGTTTCCGCTCAATGTGTTTACTCAAAACTTTCGTAAATATGTGTTTCATGTAGCATATATCCAAGTTCAATAAATGTGCAAGATTAAAATAATTATTGCTTCACTCCCACATAACCATTGTAGGTTTCTTTTCCTGACAAAATATTTCGCTTGGACTAGGTAACCAATCAATACTCGCAATAAATTGACCAATTTCATAATGACAAAAAAGTCATGGCAAAGTAAAGCTCGAGTGACTACCCCAAAAGTGTACAATATACAAATTGATCATTATATGTTTTCCATAATGAAGTTCAACAATAACTCGCAAAAGCATTTTTGCCATCTTTCTGAGTTCAATTAATGAAGTCAAACCTCTGCGCATCTAGACTTCAATGAGTAATGGCTATTGGTGACTATTTGACACCCATATTCGTACAATTAATAATTGTTGTTGTTTGAAGGAACTGTTGTAACACAATAACATTGTAGTGTCAGTCCATATCTCCAATCCTTGAATAAAAGCATATATCAACAAATACGTACACCAAGTGGAATATTCGGGCAGCATATTCGAATATGTACCACTCGTAAAGGTATGGTATTTGGCACAATATTCAACACGACGGAATTCAATGAATAATTCAACAGAATTCCAATCTGCATGTCATGTTACTCTGTTCATATTCAGAATACTTAAACCAGGTATACATAAACCAAGACAAAGAGTAATGCGGGTTCTTCTTCGTCAGAACACCAGGCATTTCTATTCTGCGTATTGACGCCATTTAGACATATTCGTTAACTGCTGCAATACGACAAAGAGGAGAATTTTTATTTTTTTATAACTTGCATTAAAATGCAAGCAACGATTACAAAAGCATGGCCATTTACAAAACAGCAGCACCTTCTACATAACTCGTTATGCTCACAATATTCGCCAAATATAAACGATATTAAATTGTATGTTGCCCTGACATCTGCATAAGAGAATGATTGGGTATTAGTACACAGGATGCGATTTGAGCCGATTCTAGACAACTATCTCCTGTATAACTCCCTCGTGCTGTGTAAAATTTTGCTTTCGAAATCCATCGCTCCTCTTAGACAAATAATACATTATCAGGGGGCAGCAATGCATTGCTCGATACTGGTACATTAATTGGGCAACATATTCTAGTCAGTTAATTTTCGAATCTTCTTGATAGAAACGGATTAACAAGGCAGTAATGTAACAACAAGCGGTTTAGAATGTTTTGATTTGCCACCAACTAGTCTAATGCTCCGCATTAAATAAGTTATTCCGTTTCTATCGCATTAACATTCCCAGAAGATGGCGTATTATGGTAGATTGTTTGGTTTTGATTAATACCCTTCAACGATAAAAATAATTGCTCCGCATTAAATAAGCCACTTTAATAACTGAAGAATTATGTTCGAGCAAGCTATTGAATGACTAGGTGATTGGTGTCGGTTTAATTGCATTAGACCAGGTAGTGTGTCATCCATTGATAGGACTGGCTACGGCTGGAGCTCGTCTATAGACCAATGGAACTGATGTGACTGACTGGTTAAAGGAATTTGCTTGCATTCACAATGTTTACTGGTGGTGGGCTCTTATTCACAATTCAAGGACAGCTTTTGTGATGTCCGATTTGTATCATTCAATTCAGTCTGCTTGCTGTGATATGTGACATAAATCAGTGATGGTTGATTGAGAAGCTACAAAGAAACTACGAAGTACAATATAAGAAGAGTATAATATGCTTACTAAACAACAAAAAGTCAATTCAATGACGACGACTGATTTACGATTTATGTATGTCTGTATGCATGTATGCATGCATGTATGTATGTATGTATGTATGTATGTATGTATGTATGTATGTATGTATGTATGTATGTATGTATGTATGTATGTGTATGTATGTATGTATGTATGTATGTATGTATGTATGTATGTATGTATGTATGTATGTATGTATGTATGTATGTATGTATGTATGTATGTATGTATGTATGTATGTGCATGTATGTATGTACGTACGTACGTATGTATGTATGTATGTATGTATGTATGTATGTATGTGTATGTATGTATGTATGTATGTATGTATGTATGTATGTATGTATGTATGAGATTCTTGTTTTTACGATGGTATGGTGCATATGGCCTCCCTATAGTAATATTTTAATGCGATTTAGTAGTCACATCGTATGAATTAATTGAGCACCGGGTTGGTGCTTTTTCACGAATTTTTTGACCAAATCCCGATCTACAGACATGTTATTTGATTCTTGTTCCGACTGCTTAAAGCAGAGCGGACATCATTCATACATAAATAAAGGCTAACCAGAGCAACACGTAAAATGCAGATGTCAGGTAAGAAAACAGTCGGTTTTTTTTCTTTCAAGTATTTGTGATTGATATGATGGACATCAACAGAGATAGTTGAGGACAGGTATATATGCGTGTGATGCAACAAAACCTCCAGAACAATCAACTTGACACATTTGCTTATTGCTTGACACATCGCATAGCTTTCCATGGAAGGAAGATAATGCCCTATAAGGACGTTTGTTTTTATATGACCAGAACGCGCCCTCATCCAAGGGATAGGCATCAGAAAGTATAAGTGCTTGTTAACAGTAAATTGTTGTGGCGTTCGAACATGCGCAGCTGACCAGCGCTGTACCGCTGTGATTGTATGCAAAGATAAGAACCATTAAACTGGTATACATCCAGGCTTACAAGTTTGCAGAAAGCGGATCGCAGTGAAAAGAATACAATTTTAAGAGTAATAGATAGCTGGTGTATGCGCAGAAGAGCAATACGTATAGCAGTTCAATTACCATACATAACATGATCGGAAGCAAAATAAATGATTACGATGTATCTCATTTTATATACATGGCTTATCCAGAATGCATTTTTCTTCTATAATTTTATAATTTATAATTTCAGCTTTTATATATGCTCATATTTCAACATAAGTTGACACTTGACGTGAATGACGAGATCGCGTTTTGCTTTTATTGAAAACAGTGAATTGTTACAATAAGGGAGGACGCCCTGGGTTATCAAGGCTTTATTGCGATGAGACACTGCCGTTACCAATCATCAGCTTACTTGACATTGCCACGCATGCTAACAATAAGTTTTTTAGGAAGCAACCATGTTGTTACAGATTAAGCGGTACAACTCCTCGGCATGGAATATTCTGATATAGAGACAGGATCAGTGATATTTTCGAATCACTCTGTCACTCGCAACACAAATAATCGGATATATCACTGCTTTTTTATTATATGGCACATTGCTTATATCATATATCATAGTATTCTTCGCAAAAACAATGTATTGTTTGACTTCCATGGCATTGTCTTCACAGTAAGCAAACAACGTGGCATTTGTCTTAAAGAATAGGAATAGAATTTCGGTTTAAAGCGCATGTTTTATTGAAGGTACAAAACAAGAAGACTTGAAGTATTTAGGATTAGTGGTATGAATACAAAGGGTACTTAACACATCCATCAGCAAACAATCCACTGACAAACCACAGAACGAAGAAAACTTTTAACTTAGAACCTGCATTAGCACACAATCCACAGAGAAACCATAGAGGGCAGGATACTTTTAGCTTAGCACCTGAATAGGAAATTAATCCACAGAACGCTGGCGCTCTAACTGAAAAATAGAATGATGTAGTGATGTATGCGAGTGTCTAATGGCCAGATAAGCTGCAATGCAGTAATGTTTGCTAATGATCATTTCACGAAGAAATTCATGAAATGTTTGTCCATTTATTAACGCTGAATGTACAAATGCTTGTAATGAAGGCAGGATGTGGTTGGTTGATATAAATGCAACGGTTGATTTAATGCTAAAAATAATTTTGTTATCTAAGCATTTCGCATAAATTAACTGCATATGATTTGCATACATTTTGCAAATATTTAACTTGCCATTGTTATAATCTGAGCTGCTAGATAATTGCACAATTAAGTGGTTATAATAATCTTCATTAGAACGTCAACAAGGAATGCAATAAATGATGCAGACTGTATATGTTAGGTGCGTGATAAGAATAAATCAAATCAGAACGTGTTAGGGAATTATAGTTCAGAGGCGCCCAACAGCGAATAATTTCCCGCATAGCACGGCACATTTGAAGAAATGCATAGCATTGTAATATAAGAACAAACGGTCCAAATAATATTATTTATATTAATAGCGCCACTAACTTGAAGCTATATTCGCTATGCATGTCGGAGCAAAACTACACCTTCAATGTGGCAGCATTTTGTGTAAATGGCGAAGGCAACTTGTCGAATTTTGCATAATTGTCGATGCAACACAAATTGTGGATAGCGTATAACTTATACGTTGAGAGGAATTGTATTCAGAAAATAAGTGTCTGCTTGCTAACTACCTTTTCAGTAACGCTGTGCTCGCCAACGTTGTGGAATGTGCTTCACATTACGCCATTACTGTTAATCACGGAGATAATGAGCAAAACTTGAATAACATCCCTCGCAGTGAATCATTGTTTGTGCAAATACTGCTTCTGAAGAGAAGAAAAATCTTATCAAAGTCTGTTAATTGGCTCTACTCTTGTCAAAGGTTGCTTTGATATGAAATTTGTTGCATCAACCGGATCCATCAATGCATTGTGAATCATGTGCAAGTACACTGGGATTGCTCTGCGTGCTTCGAATATCTTGATTTTCACCCAATCAGTCATCAAATATCTACAGAGTTTGCTCTTTGAGGCTTACATTGTTTTCATGGCGACTCTTTGTGTAGGGCAATTACCAGGGAGATTACCTCCGTCCGTACTTGCATTCAGATAAGGTGGTCATAAAATCCTACAATACACCGCTAAGATTATCCAATCAATGTTGCACGATTCAGTGCGTCCTGGCATGATTTCTCCCATAGAAGGTTAACACCGCACAATAAGAGCGTTGGAAATAACAGTTTTTGTACTGTGCCGTCTGATCAGCCAATCATGTCAGCTAGCGTCAGTTACATTGACTCTGGCATGGTTGTTCTATCTAAACTCAGACAATTTTAGAAGACTAACATATAACGATTAAGTTACGCCTGAATTGCTTGTGATTAACCAAACAATATTTTTTAACATCAAGTGTTTATTTTATTATGACTAGGTCTATGTTGGGTGCTTTTCAGTCAGTGGCTGTAATTTATTGTATCTCCCTTACAGCAAATGCCGCCTAAATGTCCAATTCAACAGCCAAAGAGATACACATCGATGTGAAGTCTATTAATTTACATATTCGTGACTAAATTTCATATAAACGTAAGCCACTGTATATATTATTGATTTAGATCCGCTGGATGTGCGCTGTGAATACGTCCAGGCTCACAGTCTAATTATCTCGGGTGAAAGCTATCATTTTACTCCTCTTAGTCGTAAGCAAGTGCTCTTGCATGGTAATATGTCATTGTTTATTTGGCGTGTGAGTTGTACCTTATTTGTACCCTTGAATAATTCAGTCATGTCGCATTCAAATACAATTGTTTTTAAAGTTGCTATGGAATTCGGAACTTCTTTGAAATAGAGAAGACAAATGGATGGATCTACAACCGAATAATGAGCTGCCCAGCAATTAACCAGGTGACCCAGTTTAAAGCAAATCCCCGTTTCAGATGTAAGAATTGTAGTGCCGAAAGAATTTGAGAGGTACTGGAATATCCCGATTTTGTCAATGATGTTATGATGTTTCCGCCAAAACAATAACTGCACTCTCATATCCCATCCAACTTTTAACCAGTATCGAAGGCAAACACGTAAGGGACCTAGCTTACCTAGTAGCCAGTAGGGTATTCCGTAACATATGGACATACAGTTTTGGTCAGTTCTTATTATCTCATGACAATCATTCATATTGCTGTTTGGTGCTCCCCGCTTTGTGACCTGCTTTCGTTGGTAGGAATGCTTACCCGCAAAAGTCTATTTCTCTAGCTGTTTTTTCTATGTCTATATTTATCATACCGATAGGAGTATATCCAAGGACGCGTTGTCTTATTTCATATACAACGGCTTCCAAAGTAGGTTTAAGTGGAAAATTTTAAGAGACTTTGATGTGTCCGTTATGGGGGTTTACATTCAGTCACCTAAATAACCGCTTCTGGGCGAACATACTCACCAAAAACCCCCAGTGATGTTATAAAGATAAGCCTTGTTGTTACCGTTTTCTTTCTCTTTTGGAAAACAGTTTATTGAATCCCAGTTGTCTTTAATTATTTAATTGTTGTTATATCGATGAATTTTAGGGCTTAGCAGAGTGGGTTGATTACAGCAATTACCACGCAGTCACAATACAGGTTAGATAGGACCTGTAAGTCTAACACTACGGCGAGTGTAATGAGGTCAGTCTAGTAGGGGCTTTCATACCTTGCCTATATATACTAGAGGCAAGAGAGGAGAATCGTTTAATGACTCGAGTGCCTGTAATCAGCCTGTAATCAACCAGATCGTCTGAAATTGATCTTCATATATGCACATGGTCATGAAAATGCTTGTCACGAATGGAGAGCAATGCTTGATGTTATATTTCTGCATAATTTATTTGACATAAGTTGATGTAGCCGCCCATAGCAAGCGTGTGGCGCACGAGTGATTTTTATGAGCCGGGCACACATTCTACAACACTCCGATTTGTTGTTTCACGCTGAGTGGCACCGTTAATCACACAGTCGGCGAGAGAAGCAGACACACAACTGGTTCTTTTTTACTGACTATTACGTAAACATACTATCGTGCAGCTAAGCGATTAAAGCGCTTGTTGTGGTGCCAATTTAAACTTTTGAGACGCGCCATAATTCCAGAAGACATTCAATGTGTTCTCATTGGACGCAGACCACTTCATCGTCCATGACGTCATATAGAACCGAGGGTGCTTATCAGAAGCCAGACACGCGCAATTAAGGTCAATCCGGGTCACAAATTTTGCGTTGATTGGTCACGAAGATTAACGAACGTGTCTAATGAATATTCGGACGCGCCAGTTTACGACCTTATCTTATCGTAGAAGCGTAGCGGAACCCCTGGAGTCTAGGACGCAGACTAATGAGTTCCACTATATGGCACCTTATTATGTCCATGCATCGGGAACGATGCCTGTTATCCAGAGCCAAAGTAATCGATAATGAATGGAAGCATCGAGCTCTTTGGTAACTTTCATTAACGCCGCGATATTGCGACGATGAAGTCTCAGGCGTCGGCAGCAATCCGTAAGTTGCATTCACCCATCAGGCACAAACACGATGCCCCGCCGCTGATGTTAGCGATTTACCATTAAGGGCTCCATAGCAACAGGAGTATGCAAATACAGCAATTTACGAGTGAGCCACAAGCTCATTATTAAACATGGATACGACTCCAAAATAGACGAACGAATTTATGTTGAGGATATTAGCGAATTCATCAAGGCTTCCTGCATGAATGATAAGTTTCGAATAAAGTGTGAGGTCAGTTATTTTCTTGATATTAAGTTACTGATATGGAAATCATAAACCTGGGGCTGTCGCTAAATGTTATTTGTACGTGTCAGTACATGCTGATGATATGTGGAAAATCTGATTGTTCAATCGCATACGAAACCGTTTACGGGAATGCATTTTATCACATAGATACAACATGCGCTGTTGATCATTTAAATGGAAATGCATTACAGTTCTACTACGCGGGAAGGATTGATGACGCTGAGAGACGTTTTATTCTTAACAGGTTTAATCATTGCCTCTAAGTCAATTCCATCAGTCATGCGCTGCAAGATTTGTACCAAAAGACGCATTGCGAACGACAACAATCGTTTAGCGACCAAGCGAGTTTGTAATCGGGACACATGTGTTAATACCGTGTAGCATTGCAAACGCTATTTGTTTATGTTGATGATCACGGTGGTCGATGACAAAGTGTTTGTGTCTACTGAAAATCGAAATCCATCCATCAAAGATACATGGTTAGAAGTTCCACGACATGCTCGGGTTGAGAATTGCTGCTGCTGCAAGGTCCAGAAATACATCAAGGCTAGGCAGTTTTCATGACACATAATTCCTTTTCATAATTGACGACCTTAACACCCCTGCAAATCCCATGTAACTAGACGGTGGTCGTTATATGTCCGTTCAATCATCTACGTCAATCAATCATCCCGTGTGGTAGAATGTAGAATTATTCATGGATGAATCGGTTGATATACCTAATGTCGCCGGCAACTGCATTAAGAGGTTATAATCCACAAATGATTATCCAATTCATCCAATGGATCTCTACCGCAATATGACGATTGGTGCAAATAAAATTTATATTAAAATCGGTGTGTACCAAACTCATGACACACCACTGTGATTCGGGTTTCAAGGTTTTGATTGACTGATTAACACGGTGTTCAGATACAAAAGCGTTGCAGCTATCGCCTTTTATTTGCCAATATAAGTCATCTAACTGTGTATTATCTAGCGGCAAAACGCATATTTAACGTAGTGATCTTGAATATATAAATATTATAAATGATCCATCCAGGAATTGCTGTCATTCAAAGCGCTATACCAATTCATGGGCGATTACATACGGACTAATGAGAGTTTCTGGGCCCTCAGAAAACCGGTCAACTGTTAATCTCATGTGGCCGAATCTATTATTCTAACCATGGGATTGCGGTGTCTATCAATCAGTGATCAAGTTACACTTACTATACATAACTAAATCATCAATCATTTTATGCGTTCAGCATTTCAATCACCGCCGTCGCATTGTTGTGTAGCAGTTGCAGTGGTTTTGTATGAGTGATAAGCCTGAAAACTCATTATGATTTTGCTGCTTATGGTATTAGTAAGAGGAGTTCATAAGAACCTTGACTGCAATGTCATCAAGATGCATCAAAGTTACGACACATTTTCTGTACCCGCGTATAGCTTGATATGCTTTTGATCCTCACACCTCACAATCACCTTTCCAACAATAAGGACACATTTATGTCTCATAATAGCTGATGAGATCATTTCGGATTCGGTATGGTAGATTTATCGTCACAGCTGAGTCGTTGCTAGTATGATATGCATTGCAGACATGTTGATATCTCATACAACAGACATTTAGTGCGTCTCGGTCTATAATGGATGCAAAAAAAGGTCATTTAGAAGACATCATGAATATCTAATATTTAACGATTGAGGCTAATCGTTTGGTATGCACTTCTGTGAACCGATTGATACTTAACTCTTATTATTATTTTTATAGATAATCCTTTCTTGCATTTAGCATCGACCACAAGCCACGAGTTTACGTAATTTCTCGGCCTATTACTGATGTTGTCCGAAAGAATCAACTAGGTAACTAACTCTTACAGCCATCCACAACCAAATTAAATTTTGGATTCACACACAAAAGATTATTTAATTAATTAAAGCGCCTTGTGGACTACACTTATCTAAAGCTGGCTAATACAGAAAGAAATCTGCCATTCTATGCAATGAACATTTACCAGGAAATCACGAGTAAAGTGTGTTTTTCTTGTCGCGTCAGTCTGGTTTTGAGTTACAAATTGTCGATGATGCGTTCAGTTTCATATTAGCGAGGAAACCTTCTTATCGTTTGAATTCATTGGAAACTTATTCCTGATGGAGTAAATCGGAATGTGCGATGTTTCCTGTAATTGAGCAATTTCGGTAAGAGTGCAGCAACTCATATATGGTTTTGATTTCCTAGTGTTCTTAATGACTTTCGTCATTAACCATCAATAGGAATTGTTTTCTCGGCATGTTACAAATGATCAGACATGTTCCCTTTAATCCGTCGCACATTCACAATCTGGAAAAATTCTTAAACAAGAATAGGGTTAACGTTCCAGATGCTTTGAGCATTTAATTTTGCCGAAAGCAAAGCCACTCACTTTACCAACTCGAATTTATTAACAATTCAATGAGAGACGAATCAACTGAGACTAACATGTGTCGTATCCTCATAATGTCGGCGATTGCAAATCATGCAGATTTGGCAATATTGATGTCTCAAACAATAAATACACATTTACTGAGTTAACCATCCTCACTCTCCCTATTTCCCGGTCACGTTAGCACTTTACGATACTGATATTCCCTTACAATAGGGGTGGGGGTAGGATGCCTCGGAATATGAAGGATTTACATCGCAATCGATACATTTATAATCATTGGATTTTGATGTTAATCAAAATTTTAAACCTCTCCAATTTTCCGTGCAGATATTGACATCAAATCATATATACTGGGTAAACAACGCCAGACGTGGAACTGAGATTTGTTGCATCATAATTATGAATGCATTCCAGTATCTGAACAACGTTGCCTCCACATCCGTTCTATCCCTGCTGTATTTTGGATTTTCGTTTTCCAGTTATTCGAAATGTCGGTCATAATATTTGCCACAACCGCAGCATCATTAAGCAGAAATTCAACAAGTAGCTAGTCAAATCGGAGGGATGCTGCTGGAACAACGTTCTATTGCTCAATTTCAATAATACAAGCAAATTGTACACCATTTTGTGTTGTTCAACAGTATAAGAACTCGATTGCCTTATTGGGTTAGGGGTGGTTTTGAATAATGAAGAGAATAACGTTCCCGAAGCCTCAGTCTCAGACTTAGCCTTATATCGGTTTGACTGCCTTTCATGAAATTAGATCACATTCATGTCCCATAAATAGTGATGGAACTTTTTTTGGTTTTATCAGAGTTAAATAACTTCAACATCACAGATGAATTACATATTTGTGCCTGCGTTCGTGTGAAATATATTGCAAGCAAGTTGATATTGCCTAGACCAGGCATTCAGTGAGCTAACAAAAAGGCACTGGAAGGCAATTTGTGGTTATAAATTGTCTACATTCGTGATAGGCTGTCTATCGGTGAGAAATGTTGCCGTTTGAGGTAAATTTTCCTTTCAGGAATGCCTGTGAAGTAATTAATGCCTATCCTGTTATAGCTGCATTTAACACATCATTTTAAACCTGAGCCATGCCTAACAGTGTGCAAGCTGATTTCTTTTCCCAAAAATAATGTTTAATAGTTTTTGCTTTAGATATTAATTGGGTTTTGCCACGTTCAGGTCTCTCATCTTTCAATCACTCTTCGTCCCTTGGAATTGTCAACTGTGAAGTCTATGTTTAAGGCACGGTTCAGAATCAACATTGACGTTGGCCAAATAAATGTTGTATCATATTTCATCTATGTAACTTGATCATAGACTCTTCTGTTATCCACGCTTTTGTATAATACGAATCGTTATGGGAACTGTCTGGTATACGGCCTCAGTATAATCTTACCTTCATTCTCCATAAATGTCATACCACACAGATTACAATTCTGTGTAGATACATTTCTCGTATTTTAAGCCATCACTTATACCCTATTAAGATAATTCTGGGGTATTTTATAATCATAATCTTTACACATAATCAATTTAAAACAAATAAACCTTATATACAGATATTAGCACCAATATTTACCGTTTTGAGTTAATAAGCATACTAGGTAGAGTGAACATGCTATTGTTCAGTCGACATAAACTAGTCTGCATGATTTGGCTATTATAGTTCAAATGTGCCCATAACTATGGATCAATGCTATGACGAGTTCAGTAACTGTTGCGGTATTTGTGGTAAACATTTCAGATAGCCGGTAGCCCACCTGATCATGTCTCAGACGTAAAGTGATGAGTGGTCAATTAATGCTTCCCAGTTCACAGTTAAGCCGAGGATAATATTTGGCAGTTTGTAAAATGATTAGCTAATCAGGGACACAAAAGCACACACTAAGAGGCGACGTCGAAGACACTTTATTGTTAAATGCGCTACACTCATCACGAGCAGTTAAAACTCTGGAACGCGAGAAGCAATGGTTGAAATCGATAAACCTGGGCCGACAGTTCATAGCACGAAATACCTTGTCAGGTTTGAAGCACATTTCGTATCAACAGACATGTGCACTAGGTTTGTTTTAGTTATTGCAATTATCTAATAATGCTCGGTGTGGTTGTCATGCTCTGCACTCTTAGTACTTGTTTCCATTAGTGCATTTTGCGAACGTGCAAATTTCGTTATTAAGTTTTTGTTTGATGAATGCATACAGTGAGCATAAAACGTGAAACGACCATGACTTGCATTTTACCAGCCGTGTTTTGCTAGCTTAAATGGCTTTTTCAGACTTTGTACTAGCGCAAACGATGGCGCTTCACTCCCCTTTCACAAATTTTACTGTTGAATATCTAACCTTGCTTCTCTTCGTTTTGCCAAAAAAAACCCTAGCCAAGTAGGCCCCATGACAATGCAATGATTCTGCCACAAAATGCACCGGAAAGTGTATTTCACCACCCAGCAGTTAGTTAAAAAAAATCATTAAACTGTGTATCATGTAAAACTATTCACCAACCATCAAGACATTTTTGAAAGATAATTGAGCGTCGAGGAACTTCCAAATATGTAATGGGACACACGAAAACCGTTATGAGGGAAACTCTCTAAATGTGGAGGGTGCAATGAAACTTGAACATTGTTCATTTATGTGATGTATTGCCTTTCCATCTCTGCCTACGACATGGTGCTACTTTTATGTGTAATCGCCTTTGAACCACATGTTGATGCATTGATATTACGTTGGCTTTTATTGAGCAAATCTTCTCTTCGTTTGGGTGAATGCTAACACAGTAACTAAACATTCAAGCCATTATAGAATATACCGCTCAACAATTGTTTTCTAACACTATATAATTTCCAGTAAAAGGAAGCATATCTTCATATTTCGTCAGCTCTCAGTGGAAAGTATGCGTCGCAACGATCGGTAACGATCGGTAAACCATTAAACCTTGAGCCCCAAGGTATCGGATCACGCCCATATGATAATCGTTTGAAGATAATCATGATGAAGAGGCGTGTATACGATGTGCTATATTTTGTGAAAATATTCCAGCCATGCTTTTATCCCCTATTACTATTCCAACCGTGTAAGTCTTCAACAAAGCTATCGCAATTGCTTAATTTACTTTAGAGCCCTGGTGGCGGAGATACTGCATATCACTGATTAATGTCAAGGGTCGCTCTTTTTTCACAAAGAATACTGTGTTGTAAATAGTATACGACAACACGCCGATCATAAGTATAGTGCTTCTACAGATAAAAAAAAGTTGAATATTGAGTTGATGATGTACCAAGAGCATATCTGTAACAGGAGGGTGAACCAACCACATGGGAGTACTTCCTCACCTGTCATGTTAATCGATAACACCCGGCATCGAGAAAGGTGAGAGATATGCATCTATGAAAGATGAGTAATGGAATAGTGATACAAATGTGCTGAAACTTGGCGGCTTGAAAACACATCTCTCTTTTTTTTTTTGTTTTTCCCCGCTAATCACTAGTACCCACGATTGACGAGCTTGGCTAGAATCACCCCTACCATACTGCGGTGTAAAGCATCCGACTTGGCACGTTGCGACAATGCATCAGGCTATAAAATAATATAAAAATTATGAGATATTTCGGTGACATTTACAGAGAAAGCAGCTTTCCAGCACACGATTGGTTCGTCGGTTAGGATATGTATACAATCCACCGTTCTGATTCAGCATCAATGATTAGACCCAGATTAGATCAAGTACACATTAAGAGCCTTAAAGGGAGCTTGTTTGTCGGTTAATAGATTTCTCTTATTTAACTCGACATAGAACTCAAGCAATGCAACATTCTTTTTTTATATCATTGCAGCTCCCCGCCTCAAATATAAAATGTCCTTTGTAAATATCAATAATATTCCTTGATATGTCCTGTGTGTATAACCCCATAAAACATCAGGATGTAATATGTAGCATAATCGGTGGTATGGATCAATAATTCCAGATACATATTTGACATTACAGCTCCTTACCTCGAATACAGGACCTATATACATGTGTATTGTAAGTATCTTTATTATTCCTAGTTGTGTCCTGCGTTAACAATTAGTCTATATATAAATAAACCCTCAGGATAAAATCTGTAACATTCTCGGTCATATGGATAAACAACACTACATGACCATTTGACGGCATGGGTATGAAGCCTTCAAATGTGCGTATGTGTTAGAGGAAAGATTATTGCTAGGATGAAGTCGCTGATGTTTATAGAGTTGGGATGCACATGTAGAGATTCTTTGTTTGAAGTGTTTACATAATGTAAACTTCCTTACAACATACAGGGTGCAGAAACACAAACCATGAGTATTGAAAATTGTTGCATGATAACTAGCGCACAAAATATGGTAACATCGATTTTATATATACGGGTTGTTGATGTGTATTGGGGGAACAAACATGTCAACAACATTTCATTTCAGCGTTCTGTAGGGACGAGCATTACAAATGGTAGGAAACATAGGTTGATGATATTTGAAGCCTGACCGCAGCGTGATTGTGACTCGCACAATTGTGTTGATTCAATAATCCAGAAGAATTAGTTCTGGGAATCTCGAGGAAGTTCACCGGATTCATTACATTTAAACAATTAATGATTTTAAATCAAAGGCGGTCTTCTTTGCTTTTGATAGGTTTGCTGTCAGTAGTTCTTGACAGCACGTTACCAAGTTATGCAGGTCAGCATTGTTTTGTCCTAATCTGTTCCATGAAACAAAGTAATTACAGACAAACAGACTGTAGGTTATTGCTTTCTAACAGTACTAAACCTGTGGTTATCATCATCAATTGATTGATACTTTTCTTATAACAACTGATTAGTTTTTCCTATAAATATAACTTACTGCAAACAACGGATATTCGTATCGAACATATTGGTGGTTACTACCTCAAGAAGGCTTGATGAATATATTTTGTACACTCTTTCATCGTTATTTTCTTAGGTGCTTCTTTGCGATCAACGTCCAATCACAAAATGCATTCATCTAGGCGCAATTACAGCCCGCCACTGATTCACCTGTTTGCTGAAATCTTCACGTTGCCTGTTAATAAATCACATTCCGATCTTCCCGTAACGAAGTGGTCTTATTTACATTACAAGCACCCCAAGGTAATATACCGACAAGGAAGACTACTTGATGTCGCGATATTATCTTTGTGAATTCATTCAATGAAAAAGGAATGTCTTAATTGAAACGTTATACGGACAATGGGCAAAGGACGCTTGGTTTTTAAGACCAATCTCCCATTCTGCATAATGTATAGTACCAAATCATGCAACCATCACAAACCTTATGGAATGGTATTTGCATATGCACGGTGGAGGATCAGCCACAACGGCGAGGACAAACCACAACCATGCTCGTAATATAGGTTTGACTAGTAAACCCTTCGTAAGTTGATGTATCTTTAAGTATGACTCTGAAGCGTTATGTGAGACGTAACATACGTCTCTTGTTACTTTTTGTTATAGTTGTGAAGGATATTTTATTTAGATCACATTAGTTATTCCGTTTTTTTAAAATGTTTTTACAGTTTAATGACGCATCCAAGGGATCACCCAGCGTCTTGTTAGCCATAATGAGGTAATATAAAGAACCCCGAATTGCCTTGATTCTACCGAATGCTATGTGAATCTTGAATAAATCCAGATCGATCGATCTATCTCAGCTTTCCATCGCACAACGTAGTCATGTGGCGTACTGAAGGCCGGTAATGACAGTCGCTATAATGAAAAGCTATAGAACATCATTCCGCGGCCGATATCAGACCTGCCATTACCAAGTCCTTCTAACCCCGCCCATCTTCCAACCTAACCCACGACATCCCCGTAGCTTCCCTGCTATATCTGCTCATATGCCGTCTTTCGTTGCGCATCTTCGAGCCCCGTCCAACACTGATTATATTCAGACTTAAGCGACGCAACCTCTAACTCTTTTCAGCCCTTATTCTACACCAAATTCAGTTCAGCCTCGCCCTGTGCTTTTAACGATTCCCCACCGACAGCTCTCTCTGGGGGGCCACCTGCCAGGCGCTTCCTCCTACCTCCCAACGAACCCCGTTAGGCTAACAAGCAGCAATACAAAAACTCACCAATCTCTCATTCCCTTCTGACCACAATGTGCACGATGCAACTATGGCATCGCATCACGATCGGCAAAGAAACCAAGCACCTTGCGAACTGTTCGTTTGGCTGTCAATAGAGGCGCCACGTGTGCACCAGGACAATCGGCATCGTGATGCAGGTCTCTGGATCGGTGTGGGTAGATAGATACACGCGCGTAAACTAACGCTTGTGACCTCCCGACCTAACCGTTGATAGCTTATTTCGATATCCGACTTAATCAGCATGCATAGTAATTAGTTGCAAATGTTTTTAGTGTGACTTAGATATTGTTTAGATAAAGCTTCTAAATTTATTTGAAGTTGATTTTACTTGATATTTACGTTCTGTTAGCTTTATCCTTCTAAAGCGCACGACAGTCATATATCTTATTATGTCTTCCAACGATTTTTTTTTCCAGCCTAAGTTTTTCGGGCTTTTCTCCGGAACGGTTGAACATATCAACATGAAATTTTGGGGAATGATAGATCAAGTGGATAACAACTACCTATCCAGTTTGACGTGGGATCGATTTTCGTCGATTTTTACCCCAATTTTCTGTAACTATCTCCTTCATAACTACTGCAGTTACGAACATATGAATTACATGGTTGTAACCAGCAATTATCGTAGCATGGAAAAGGCGGACAAAATACTTGTTTTCACCTTTTGTACTTTGTATAATGACATATATTTTAGAGAACCTATCGCTACGAGTTCTCTCCTCGCTTATATCTCTGAAACGGCTGTTTTTACGCACATGAAATTTTGTCAGTATTTAGAACGTGGCCTCGTGGTAATGACTGATACAAGCGGCTGGGAAGGTTGGTTAGTATTCGCACCGGACGTCCCCGTACAATCAAAGAGTAGACGATCCGTGATCTATGCATAACTATAGTTACATACAATAGCGACTTGGAAGCTTGACATTGGGAAATAAATCCCTGAATATATATTTATATATATACATATATATAAATATAAATATATATACATAAATATATATCTATATGTAGATATATATATATTTATATACATATATAGATATGTATATATATGTATATATATATATATTTATATGTATGATATATATATATATATATATATATATATATATATATAATATATATATATGTCTGTATATATATATATATTTATATAATATATGTGTATATATATCTCTATATATATATATCTATATATATATTCTCTATATATATATATATATATATATATATATATATATATCTCTAAAATATATACATAGGCCCACCCATAGGCACACTCACCCATATATATACCGGCGTTGTCAAACTTCTAAGCCACTATTGTTTACGTCTGCTATTTATAGATAGCGACTCGGAAGCTTTGCGTCGTAAAACGAGCGCCTGTGTGTATACATATATATGTGTGTGTGCGTGTATGCGTGTTTGTGTATATATACCCGCTTTGATTGCGCGGGGACATCCGGTGAACACTGTCGGTGAGACGAAACGTCTGGACCCCAACATATCCAGCCGTTTGTATCAGTAAAAATACCGCTGACAGCAGCGCCACTCGTTTTCCGACAAACGAATCTGTTTGGTGTTATCCGTTTATCGTTGTCGCATATGAAAAACGGTTTACGCTTTAGCTGATGTTGTTCGTTTTCGGTTTCTAGTTTTGATAACAAAAAAAAGAAAAGACGCTTGTGCCAAATCTAGTTAATTCTCTAGTTGTCTTCTCTGCTCTGTTAGTCACTCCTGTGGTCTCCAACTTGAATGACGTGTAGGCGTTTTCCGGGCTAATATCTACATTTCTTCGTATAATCATTAGGTGATGTTATTCACCTTCATAGCTCATTTATTTCTTTTTCTAATGCCCACACCACACAGATAATAATTCTGCATTAATACATTTATCGTATTCTTAGCTATCACTATTGCCCTCTTATGATAGTTTAGAGGTATGTCGTAATCATAATCTATAACTATCAATTCAAAATAAGCCTTTGATTTAGATGTCTACCGATATTTATCATACGATTGTAATGAGTATACTACCGTATATTCCCTTATTAGCGCCCCCGGGGGCGTTACATTTTGGAAAGGGGGGGGGGGGCGTTTATAAAGCGTCAAATATCGATAAAATTTACTTCATGTTTAAGTCTTATATACCAAAAAAAAAAAATAGTCACATCATGTCCATGTCTTTTATGCGTAAAAAACAACACAATGGAGCAAACTCCATCTCCCTAAACATCGCATACGCCTATAAGAACAAGTACGGCAATCGATGCTTGAAATATGACACACGAGAATATCATGATTTTCCTGCATTTATGGTAAGTCATGATTTTATCTTTTCTTTAAAACGGAAAGGGGGCGTTAATAAGGGGAGGGGCGTTAATTAGGGAATATACGGTATGTATATCGGGCATGAGATTGTGCAGTCGGCATCGACATTTGGAAATCTAAAGCAACTGCATGCGCCCATAAATATGGATCACGGGTTTTATGAGTTCAGTAAGAGTCATATCCAACATTTCAGGAAGCAGGTAGCTCACCGAATGTATGACGTTGAGGCGAATAATCATTTTATGAGTTTAGGGTTACCTCCTTTTCAGATAACAGCCGAAGATGAAGTTTAGCTGTTTGCAAAATTATAAGCTAATCCGAGACATTCTCCTCGCATACAAGCATCTGCCAGGGGGCAGTTAGTACTAGCAGTTAGTACTCTTGAAAGCGCGAGGCAAAGGTTGAAATTGATATCCAACAGCTCAGGGCCGACATTTCAGTTCAATTGTAATACTAAAAGGACAGATAAGGGCAGGCCCTGTCGGGTTTTAAATACATTATGCCTCAACAGACATGTGCACTAGGTATATTTAAAATATTGTATTCATCCATTAATGCTCGGAGTGGTTGTCATACCGTGCTCTGTTAGTATCATCGGACAGTTAATACTTGGGTTCAGTAGCGTATATTCCTAACGAGCTGATTTCGTTATTAAGATTTAGTTTGATGAAAGCAAGCAGTGAGAAAGACAAGTGGAACGACGTTTGCTTGCTCATCAGCAGCCCTGATTTGCTGGTTGATTGACTTTTCAGGTTTTGTTCTTACATCAACGATTTACTTTCACACTCCTTTAATATGATTTACTGTTGCATTTCTAATCTTGCTTTCTCCGCAAATCAAATAGGCCCCATAATATGGCAACGTTTTACTGGAATATGTTGTTCACACCCGCCATTCGTTTAGAAATGTTATCTTCATAACTGTATATCATGTACAACTTTACACAACTTATCACGACACCAAGGATATCCCAGAACAAGTATTGAGATTACACGTGAACAATAAGACGTTTTATGAGTTATGAACTACTTCCAAAAACTTTATCTGATGCCAAACAAACCTAAAACGAGGAGCTTACTGAATGTGGGGGTTACAGTGTAGCTTTAACATAACCCAACTAAGTGATGCACTGTTTTGCCATTTTTGCCTAACGATATTTCGCCTCTATCATGTGTTATCGCGTGAAACATGTAGATGCATGGATGTTGTATTAGCTTTTTGGGGCGAATCCTTGTCCTGTTTGGCTGATTTAAACTCCCAATGCATCGGTGCAGAAACATGAAAGATTAATTTCCGAATGATTATAGAAAACGTCTGAATGAAAGGAGACACGATTACTAAATTTGTTAGCCATAATCTTATATACCATTGTTCAAGTGCTTGCTTTCATGAGAGATGTCCATCTATAAAAGGCGGGAATAGTGTTGTATTAAAATGGAGAGGAAATAGAACTACTATAATAAAGAATAACACAATGCGTAACTTTTACCTCATAAACTCCTCTGGATTATACTGCATGGCGGCATAAATCTGCCGTCTGCAGAAAAACTTTCTTGTAAAAATTGAATTTGTTCACCGTTGTTATAACGCACGACTGGCGAGTGCCAGGATAGGCGTCTTGTGTTGGATTTAAACCTACCCGACTGTGATGTAATGGTATGTGACTAGGTTGGTTACGATGATGCATCAGCTTATAAATTATACAAAAATGATTTTGTATTTTAATGAGGCGAACGCAGCTTTCCAGCCATACAGAAGGTTCGTCGGTTAGGATGATGATAACGACTTCCACAGCAGATTATATATATATGTATATGTGATGTTGTGTTTCTCTTATTAACAAATATATGCATGCAATCGCATGCTCTGTTCATCCTATATAATATTTGACATAGATTGTAACAAATACACATTAGGAGATTAAAAGGGAGCTTATGTTTCGTTTAATTCTGGTCTTCTTCTGGTTATTTAATCATCCAATGGAATTAACTCTGGGGGCATTTCCAGGAAATACACTGGATTCAATTAATGATTTTAAATTACAACGCAGTCGTTCTCCACAACACGTTACCAAGCAGTGTAGATTAGATTTGTTATGCCTGATCTTTTCCATGGAACAGTGGAGTTCCACTGAAACAGACTAGGTTATTGCTATCCATCAGTACAAAACCTGTGGTTATCATCATCGAACGATTGATAATTTTCTTATAATTTTCTGATATTTTTCTTCAGTAAATTTAAGTTGATGCCAACAATGAATACAGGTATCGAACAATATTGCGGGATCCACATTTGATGCCGTTGAATTCTACCATTTAGAATAACACACACTCTTTCATCGTTATTTTCGGAGGGGTTTCTCTGCACTCACCTTCCAATCACAAAATGTGTTTATCTTGTCAAAATTGCGGCCCGACACTGATTCACCTGTTTGCTGAAATCTTCACACTTCCTGCTAGTAAATCACATTCCGATCTTCTCCTAATTAGGTGTCTTATTCAAATTGCAAGCATCCCAAGTTAATGTACTATTACTGCTAATTATATAGCCATAATTATGCAAGGTGTAATAAGGAAGGCACAGTATCTACTGCAAGACTGCGTATCGGTGTACATCAACATCTAATGTTCGGTTTATAACAGGTGAATATCAATGATTTCAACCGTTATATAATTATCCAAAATTTACTTATTAAACATCATGGCAAAAATTCACGGATATATTAATCATATATAACCTGAGATAGGAAACGAATGTTTTCAGGGATTTTTTCTTCGATTAAAAAAGTATTCACGATAAAAGCCAAACAAATGTTTAATTGTCTTAGAACTTTGCTACTTTATTTGACAATGTTGGAGCTGTGACTAACTGAAATAGACGAACAGACATACGCTAAATATATTTTCCATTGCGAATTCTAGATAGCAACACAGCTTTTTTCTGTGGATGTGTTAAATAACCGGAAAGGATTACAACACCTTAAGTCGACACTTGTAGAGTACCTGTTGTTTTCAACAATATGACCTCATTTCACCAGTGGTTATATCAAACACGTTAACCATACAAAGGGTCTAAGAATTCAGCAGCACACAGTTTGTTTGCCGAGGAAAAACAGAAATATTCAAGATAAAGTGACTGTCGCAGTGCTAACTATCATGTAATCTATCTCACAATTAAATAGATCAGGAAGCAAGAACGAGTCGGGAAGCAAACAAATTGAAAACCCCACAATATTTGCAATATCAAATTGCATGTTCTTGTGCTTCGGGTTTTAATGCTGATGCTTCATCCGTTACTATGTTTGCATTATTGTGTGAGAATTCGTTTTAACCCTGTGCTTGTCACGTATTGTTGATCAGTAGCAAACAAGGCTAATCAAAGTAATCAACAAAGCACCAAGAAACTTTTCAATTAAGCTCCTACAACAAACATACTAATGAAGTTAAGATATAATAGTGTGGATAGACTATACATTGGCAACGGAAGGTCTTGCATGGGTGACTTAAAGCATATATGTCATTGTGATTCTTAGTTAGACAAGACATTTTATCACATATAAAGTATCATACTCAAGTGCATGCGAAATATTGAGCAAATCAATAATTGCTTTCCACATATAACGAAAGCATTACAACGTTTCGCATGTGTTCAATTAGAGTTGGATACATAAAGGTTGATGCTACAAATCATTCCGAATGTCTGGTATCACAAATGAGCGGGAAATATTCCGCATTTAGCGTACACGCCGTTGCAAGTTCTTCAAATAGTACCATGATGTGAGGAAAGCTTTCCTAGACCAGAGCGAGGGAGGGGCAATCGTGAAAGGTTATTTAGAATTAAGCATGTTTGATCGAATATTCAACAGAGGAAACGAAATTCAAGCATTTGAGCCACTGAGACATGACAGAATCGGGGAATCAACATCTATTACAATGTTATTGTCAGGCGTAAGTGTCAAAAGGAGATCATAAATAACATCCATATTTATTTGTTGCATTGCATGAGATGATGTGAGCAGTGACAAGCGAACTGATGCAGGATATTATCAGTATCAAGTGCTCCTAGGTATGATATTAATGTGATACCATTTGGGACAAATGAGATCACGACTATGTACAAAAGTCATTGCTAATATTATATAGCCTCTGGTGAAAGCACAACTGCATCAAACTACGAAAGGATCAGTTTTTATGGTGAACTTAAGCGTACAACGGGCTGTAAGAGCCTTTCCCCATCAAACCCACATACGAAATCTGATGGTTGCCATAATGTCAGTATACATATAAGCAGATCAGCATTTGTTCTACAGTATGCCGGGGATATTTGTATGTTTCGCCGTTTATACATCAACAATATCCACACGTGCCAAGTATATCCATTGTTGGTCACCCTTAGGTCACTTTGTGCTTACACTTAAACACAGACCAAATGCGGACATCTCGATTTGCAATACGTTTCAACACTTGTATTATGTTATGACAGTCACTATTTGCCTTGTGTTATCAGTATGTATTTTAGGACGAAGCTAAGTAATAAGCTTATGTCTACATTTGCGTCCGCAGACGATGAGATGTATAAAAACATCGTTTTGTTTTGTTACACAAATAAATTGATAATACAACATTAAATATAAAATGTGTGAACATAAACACGACGAATACGTTTTATCGATATTGCTCCTTGTGGAATAATGCTGCCAAACCTGCAAACATCATGTCAGAGGTAATGAAAACATAATGCATTCGCGTATTTGTGTTTGTTTGTATGCGTGGATGTGTGTGTTTATGTGTGTATGTGTGTATGTGTGTGTGAGTGTGTGTGTGTGTGTGTGTGTGTGTGTGTGTGTGTGTGTGTGTGTGTGTGTGTGTGTGTGTGTGTGTGTGTGTGTGTGTGTGTGTGTGTGTGTGTGTGTGTAGCACTTTAGAATGCAGTTAGAGTACGTCTCATGGATAACTCGTTTGTGGTGAACGGGACAACTTTATCATTAAAGACTATAATCTTTCCCGTTTACATCATCTAAACTTTAGACACCTTCCGCTCGCTGGCATAAAGCTTCTCATCTCAGCCAATTGAGTTGGTGAATTAAAGCCACTGGTTAATGAACAATAACTGATGATGTACAGATTGGTTGTCGCTAGACGGCATATATGTTTGTAATTATCGTCGAGGAGCAGTATTTTGTCAGAGCAGAGAACGGCAATGACTGGATAAATAAAATCTGCAATACAACCTTTTTGTCATACACACTTTATCGAAAAACGGTCTGTGGGTTAGTCACATCGTTCTTCGAAACGCAATAAAAGATCTTGCTGATGGATGTGAAACAGGATTGCAACCATCTCTTGTTTTAAGCAATGTCATAGGACTAGAACACTTTCCTTTATTGATTATTGTTACTCACAGCATATGAAGCCCTGCCAGACAATGCCAATTATATACAGATTTTTGTGCCACAACAGCACCATTATGCGGCGTTTCGGTTTAATGTGCGTGTTTTTACGACTCCCTTTTGGTAAACATCAATAGCTGATAATAAAAATATATTTGGCACACCCTTTTATTTTTGCAAAAGAGGGTGTGGCTCTTTAAAAATCAACCTTCTGAGTAGGGCGTTGTCTTCGCTGCAATGCGACGTGACGAGAGATGTGTCACTACGGGAAGACATCGTGAAGATTTTAAGGCGTGGTTTTAGTGTAATTTTAATCATGTTTACATTAATGTTTGACCACATGAGAGTGTAGACGAGAACAAACCATTGGATGATGCGAAATATGTACATAGAAAGCTTACATTACTTCTTATGCTATGACCCTGGTCAATGCGTCTTGATTAGCATTTACTTTATTGATTCTGTAACCCGCCCAATGTTTGACAAGAATAGTTTGTTGCGCGACAGTTTCCCTATAAAACGTTTTGTTTGTTCAAAAGAGGTAACCGATGGCCACGTCCGATTAGAACGCAGAAAGCATCGAATATGAGATTTTGTTGAGGACGCTGAAAGAAAGCTAAAATATGTCACCAAGAATGGTTACCAATAGAGGAAAGACCTTGACCTTTGTATTGCTCTCCATGAAAAGGGCAATTACAAGACTTGTTTTCGTCATCCCAATTTGAATGTGTCAAATACATTACCCAGGATAGCACCTCTGAATGTCAGTACAAAATGGGCCTATTCACACATACACTTGATATTTGCCTGCCTCCATGTCAAATTTTATCGCCCCGGAATGATGAATAATACCCACGATAATATGGCAATCATTCCGCCCTTATCTTCACATCGTCCTTGACACCGATTCAATAACATATCTGAACTGGGTAGGAAGCTGCTTGCATTGCTGCTGTGGAATCAAACTCCGACAGCACATCCTGTGGATTACGCTATCCGGGGTTTATTCGAGCTGGTTAAGCATATTCAATTGTGCCATGAGATATGCTAACCATATGGTCTTGCAGTATTGAATGCGCTAATAATACTTCAATCAATCATATGAGCTGTACTTTATCTGCTATTTCAGCAAGCATATCATGCTTTACTCTCATAGTACTTTACGCTACAGTTTACCTATATACTCTCATTAATAAAGCATCCATTACCGGCGCATTTTCCCTTTGAAATTTATGCAACCTAAGAATTTCTCGTTAGAGTATTTGATGGAATATGGAATCTAACGTAACTGAACTAAATGAGACGATGAAGTCCTACATGGTCTTTGTTAGGGGTGCTGCAAACTTATAGCAGGTGAATTGATTGAGAGCGATCATCGGCAACGTGACCATACTCATGTCCATACGTGTTTACCAGTTACTGTTGTGGCTTTGCCGTGCTTTGCGGAATGACTGTGTGTAAATAAGGCTAAATGGGTGAGGGATCTGACTAGCAAGTGTGTTAATCTGGAATTTGATATCAATTCAGTTGCTATTACGGTAGTACTATTAAGTATTTTATACAGCAAATGATAATTGCATTTAAATGTTTTTCTTTCAGACAAAAGGATTCTACCCGCAAAATGAGTAGAAAATTCATTTCTTCAGGGTTCAACTGTGCACAACCGAATCTAATTATACCTCAATAACTAATTGCTCAGTTATCTGAAGACAGCCCACTTCTCTGGACAGAAAACGTCCTGTGTAACCGTTTTATCAAAAAACCATACCCCTGCATGAAAACCAAATCTAATAATAATGTCAGTTAACAGTAATTCTAAACTCATTCCTGTAATAGAGTTGTTGCGTTGGTTAGTGTGTTTGTTATTATGCTGGCTTATTGGACCATGATTACTTTATTCGTAAGCATATGATGAAGTCAGCCAAGCATCACACCAAGAAGGCTCCAAACCAATGCATTGACACGGCAAAGAGTTAACTGTTATGATATCATCTCACGATACGATTTGCACTACAATAGAGAGAAATGTGATCCGAATGCATGGGGCTAATATTCTGTCGTGGATGCTACCAATGAGACGTTAGCACTGCTTAACACGTGTATATTTCTGTATGTATGTATATATTATATTATGCAAGCACATTTGATTGGAATTTCGTTACTAATGGCCCTATGCAGGTCACTATCGGAGGGAATTCCCTGCAGCAATAAGGTCATATGTCAACTTTATTGAGGCGCTCGTACCATAGGTATTTTCCAGTACGCAATCAGAAATTGGCACCATGCTTCAATCAAATTGTCAGTATGTTGACTGCCTTGATAATCCTGCTCAAATAGCAGCATAGTATTAAAAATGGGCGATGTAATCAGCGATATCATTACCTACATTTATTGCTGCGATATATTGTTTCAGACATATATTCAAATGGACCTCATTATCGCTTGAATGAAGCTGTTTGTACATGGATACACACAACACAACAATAAACAACAGTCGTCAGACAATGTTATCTAATTTGCCTCTGTGTACAGTAATATATTTTGCGCTATCAGAACTTGGTCAATGCATCAAGTTTTCAGTTGCATGACTGCCTCGATAAGAACTGCGCATAAGACAGCTTAACATTTCAAGTGGACGCTACAATTGTCTTTACAATTATCAAGACATATTTATTAAGCCATATTGTTTCAGACAGAGATGTGTTTTATGGTGCCTACAGAGGTATGAATTCGAAAAGATAAGAAGTAAATAAGGAGAAAAAGAAACACAAAATTCATAAGTGAAAATTTTTATTTAAAAGCTGCAATATAGTCCATTTTCTCCAATGGGACCAAATATCTTAGATGGAGCAAACCCTATCGATAAAATTATGAAGGGATTTGAACACGGGAGAAGCAATTTCTGATAAGAATAAGATCGTAACATTCTATGAAGATGTACTTGACATTATTGCATATACTTGACAAGGAAAGCATTCCGAGAAGGTTTCATCCCTCAATAGAAAGCATGAGTTGCATAGGTGTCACCTATATAAGCGAGGGCACGAATAACCTCAACCGTTGTCTCAGCAGGTGTGTAGCCACTCACAAAGTAGGAGCTGAATTTCATGAAGTTTGTTGGGGATAGATTAATTCCACTGATCCTCCCATTTCTGCTTGAAATATTTCACAATATGAGGTCTGTAAAGGGGACTTTAACCTCAGTAACTATAGATCCTTTGCCATTATTATTGCTGCACATTTTATTTTTATTTTAAATAGACTACACGTGTCCTAAAGACAGCCCCCGATCAGACTATACTTGCCCTAATAACAGCGCTTCGTTAGGTTGGCGTATCAAGGATGATAAGGATGAGTTTTGCCCTAAATCGGATATAGCGGCTGAGGAGAGCATGCCGAAAATGTCCCTTTGTCATAAAATGGCTGGCTGCGTTAATGATTTACCTAAAAAGCTTCCCTTTTCACCATCCAACTTAACCCAGCATCCCCCAAGGATTGCTTTTAAATGAATGCTTCTCCTTATCTTTGTTGTTACCGCGTGACTTATTTTACGTGGCTAAGCCATTCAATCCTGCCTCTTGGTGTGTTAACCAGATTGTCTTGGCTTATTGAATGCGTTCACCAAACAAGCTCTAATCAATCTTCTGAATTAACTGGACCTGGTTGTTAAAGAAAACATACAATGCTGAACACTACCACCTCGCGTTTAATCATCATCAATATTAAGTAAATAACCAACACTTTTTCCGTTGGTAGACCAAGCAATATCAGCTTTCCCGTAAATATCAGCTCCCCATTGCATAGCTATAGGATTCCATGTTGATCTTGGTTGCCCATGATGCCTGTGAGTGGACGCTAAATGATTTCCGGTTTTCGGTTTTGAACGAGGTAACTGATAGCGACGTCCGGTTAGACCACAGCAAGTAATGAAAATGAGTTGACTTTTGCTAAAAACGTGGAGGATATGCAAGAATTAATCAATTCGTCCTTCACAGTATACCCTATTAGTCGGATACCCTTTTAAATGGATTGTGCCTGAGGCGATATGGACACAAGTGACGCTCAGCAAGCAATTAATATTGAACTATTTCTATGTTAAAATATGAAATAAAGCTCTTTTGAAAGCTCGGTCAAAATGGCTCAAGTAGATGCTAGTCACACAAGACCGGATAGCGTATATTTAAAGTCCTGTTTCAAGCGCACGGCCGATGTAAAAAACAGCTTGACTTAATTGGATTTTATAAAGTATAGTGATGTTTGTCTTGCATACATGCATACGTATGAATATCCAATATATGTGTCTGTTAGCACAGTCGACTGAAGGGGTAACCCTGTATCAATAACTTTTAGAAAAAGGGTTCATTTTGAAAGTAATCCATGGGGTGTGCTGAGTTGAATTACATAGTGAAAAGGGATCGTGTTTTCGCTACATTATGTACTCCGTTAACCATTTTAAGACAAAGGACAACAGCAATAAAAGCAATGCAAGCAGCTGTTCCACGCAGTAAAATTGAAGATGAGGGCAGAATTATAGGCATTTTACCGCGGGTATTATGCATTATTCAGCTGTGATTGACATGGAGGCAGGCAAATTACAAGCTGCCCCGTGTGTGTGAGTACGCCCATATTATGCAAACATTGAAAAGTCCGATCAAATGCGACATATGTACACATGGAGATTCGAATCACAAAAAGAGGAATTCTTTGTTTACTTTTTGTTACGGATCAAAGTACAACGGTCAAGGCCCGCTATTAATTGGGAACCTTTCATGGAATTAATTGTATTAAACATCCAAAAGAAATAGAAGATATCGTGATGTTGGTGAAACACGGCTTTTGTATGAGACGTATTGGTTATAATTGTAGATGTCAAGTCATGTATCATGTACAAAGCAGAATTGAAATTCTACATATAAATGTTGAATGAAGGAAATCGCGAATCTGTATATATAACAGGCCAATTAATGCTAATCTCGGTGCGAATCGAAGAAATAAAAAGGCACCCTTCATTAGTTCAGTGGCACGAGGTGTTAGTTTTGTTAATGGATATCATGGGAACAATACAAATGCTACTAATCAATTATTTTAGCATGCACAATGCGAATGGACCTTTTTATTAAAACCGTTGTCAAATCCATTATCGTTAGTAATAAATGAATCAATCCATAACGTTCGCCGAGCTTTGTTTGTTGTAACATTCACCTCCAGCCACAGGCAGGGCGTGGTCTGTCCAGAGCTGTTAGTGAAACGATCCCCTGAACACGAGACTGGTCGAATAGGTCACCCAGTACAAACATCTTTGCAAAGAATGACGGATACATTAAGATCGCACAGGAGCAATATACGTAATAGAAGAAATTCATTCTCCTTAGTGTACATAATTGATTTAGTCTTGAGTAAAAATCGAGAATGAGATCAGAATAATTGCCAGATTACTCTCTGCAAAAAATCGTGAAAATCTATGTACGAACTTAGAACTGTCGCAATTGTCTTTAATCGGATGTGACTGAAAACGCATTTAGCAGCCAAGCACCCGAGTGGTGTTCGGAAAAAGTATTTTGTATCTGCACAATCGTCCTGAGGCAATCAATCCAATATCATACCATCAAATGGCAGCGGTGAATACCTTGATTAAGAACGAAATGTGATGGAAGTGTTGACGACTGATTGAATACTCCCCGAGATTAATAGGTTAAAACACACACACACATACACATATATGTTGATATATATATATATATATATATATATATATATATATATATATATATAGAGATATATAGAGATATATATATATAGATATATAGATATAGATATATATAGATATATATAGAGATATATATAGATAGAGATATATATATATCTCTATCTGAGATAGATATACAGATCGTCCTGAGGAGAATATCTATCATCTAGAGGTAAGATCCCTAGATATATATATATATAGGTATATATATAAATTTATATATCTAAATGTAAAAAGATCTATCTATCTCTGTCAAAATATCTAGATCTCCCTGTATTAATCTATCTCTATATCTCTCCTATAGATATATAGAGATCTCTCTCTCTCTCCCTCTCGTTATCTATCCAGATAGATAACTCTCTCTCTCATATCTAGAGAAAAAATCTCCCTCTCTCTATGAAAAGATATCCATATGTCCTCTAAATTTCTCTCTCTATATGGAGAGATCTCTCTCTCTCTCTGTCTGTCTCTCTCTGTCTCTATCTCTCTCTATCTCTCTGAGAGGGAGATACTCATCTCCCTCTAGGGAGATATCTCTCTCTCTCTCTCTGTCTCTTTCAGGGATATCTCTATCTCTCCCTATATCTCTCTTTCCCTTTCTCTCCCTCTCTGTATCTCTTTTCCTCTCTCTCTCTTTATCTCTATCTCTCCTATCTCTCTCTCTCTCTCTCTCTCTCTCTCTCTCTCTCTATCTCTCTCTCTCTCTCTATCTATCTCTATATATCTCTCTATCTATCTATATATATATATCTCTCTATATCTATATATATATATATATATATATGTAAGCCAATATCAAAGCTGTATGGTGAATAATTCCCGCGATAATCTCGAAATCATTTTCCACTGTTTCTAGATTTTCGCTCGAGGCAGAATCAATTAGATTAGCTGACGAGAATGAAATGCTTCCATTACGTTTATTACTTCTGTACAATCAATATAAAACTTAAGTCCGTTGTAAGCAGATAACGACCTGGCTTTACATACCCCACCCAGTATCGTTAAACGCCAGCAAGATGATCCTAGCGTACGGAATACACTGACCATGTATGCCTTAATCAATCATTTAACCCGAGTTTACCATTTTAGTAAACATATGATTCATACTTACATTTTAGTTTGCTCTATAGCTTCATTTTGAACCATCATTGACATAAAGTAAATCACAGTCACAGAATCCTTGCAGGATACGAAGTATCGGCACTTCTATAAGATCGGAGCATGCTTGCTATTGTCCCTGTTTGTAACGCTATGTAAGGCCCAGGAAACGGGAACCCATCAACAATTGTCACTTACAGTTATCTGATCTGTGTCGATTTTTGGTGATAATATTGATATTCGCTAAGAAAATCGAAGGCAATTGATATGAGTGTAGTGTAGCTCATTTGCAGCTAAAACGGGTGGTGCATTAGGCGTTCTGGCCGGGTGTTACACAGTTAAACAGCAACGCTTGCTGCCATGCAAGGAATCGATCGCTATGTAGGGCTGGGTTCAATTTGTCGGGAAATTGGCTTCTTTGCACTCTGATAACAAATTGTACTGATAACAAATTTGGTCCCAGACATTAGGGCAGGTGAGGTTAGGTCAAACCTACACACTCTTTATTTGCAGGATGGTTATACTGATGAGTATATAAATATATAATCCATGGAGGAGTGACAGGAGCTGTCTCGGAGCGTGTATAATACAAACAAATTATTGGATCATAACCGGTTTACCGTAAGCTCTACACAAATCAACAGTAAACGAATTAAAATGCTTCGCTGCGTTCTTTCCCGATGCGCGATTTCTTTATTGAAAATAGAACATTTTTTGGTATTCGATCAATCAACCTATATTACGTGATGCGATTAATTCATCGTGGCCAACTTATAACACCCTGAACCCGCCACAAAGCTCATAGTGAGAGTTTTTGATGCAGACACACTTCCATCATCGTTTCCTCAAACCTCAACCACGACTCAGGTGGGCTTTAAGTGGGACGTTATCCATGTTAAGGTGACTTTGTGGCATACATAGCTGTTAATGATTGGCCTTATGGTATATTTACGTGTTATTAAAAGATCTAGTACTTGTCTAACTGATCGTTGGTCGATATTGAATGGAATAATCTGGTGTGTTTCATAACATTGTTTTAGGCGGAATCGGTGAATAGACTCCCATCGTCACAAGCCAGGGTCATGCCAGTCAGGAATTCTGTACATTTCACTATGTTGCTCTAACCCATTGTTCCGGGCAGACCACGCCCTAATAGGCGGGTTCCGTTTCTCGTGATATTGTAAGGTACCAGGTGCTGTAGATGAATGGTACATTGTTAAGTGCGAACAAAGCTTGATCTGATCTGTATTAATCATCTTGTTATATGTACATTGATTTGTGAGTTGCTTCATTCAACAGCCTCGCGTAGCACACTTTGATGCCATCCTAGACAAAGAGAAAGGAATATTGCAGTTAAACCACCTAATATATCGGTGATAATCGATGAGAGAGTCTTCGAGTGACATGATGCACAAACATGAGCCTCGTGTGCTTTTAATGATATTTATGTTCGACTGGGTGTTTATGTTCGACTAGGGTGTTTGCGTTCGACTGGGGTGATTAAGATTGATTGCACAACAGCAATAAAGGCAATGCAAGCAACTATGCTACGCAGTACATTTTGAAGATGAGGACAGAATGATTTTACTGTGGGTGATATCCATTATTCAGCTGGGATAATAGTTGACATAGAGGCAGGCACATTAGGTTTAGTCTTTATTGATTCATTATTCTAATTATATATGATTTATTTAGTCTTTAATGAAAATCGAGAATGAGATCAGCACGATTGCAAGATTGTCGCACACATTATTCGCCATTCTGATTAGATCATAGTTTACGTGGTGGCTTATACGATTTTCAGCGTTTGGAATCAGCCAATTTAACACTGACATTGAGGGTTCCTTTCACAAGATTTTAAATTTAATACATAACATTTTGATTCACGTTGACTATTTCTGCAAATAACTTCTTTACGGGCCACCTTACTAATTGCACATGCCCCTATCTAAGCTATTACCAAATTGGAATGGTGCCCGCGATAATCTGGAAATCATTTTCCACTGATTTTCGATTTTCGCTCAAGGCCCAATCAATTATATTAACTGAGGAAATTGAAATGCTTCCATTACGTTAATGCTTCTGTAAAATCAATATAATACTACTATATGAACTATCGGCATTTTACTCATAAAAAAAAATCCTTCGATGAATACCAGAATGAACGCCTCTTTGCAAACAAAATGGGTTCTGGGTGATCAATATACGACATGGCTTTACATACCCCACCCAGTATCGTCAGACGCAAGCGAGATGTTTCTAACGTATGGAATTCGCTGACCATGTATGCCCTAATCAATCATTGAACTGACTTGTCCATTGTAGTAAACATATAACATTTTGATTTTCACTATAGCTTCATTGTGAACCATCATTGATATGAAAAAAATCACATTCGCAAAATCCTCGCAGGATATGAGGCATCCGCATTTCTATTAGATCATGTTGCCATTGCATAGCAATAGAGTCGATTGTTAATATGGATTTCTATTGTTCCTGTTTGTAACGCTATGTAAGACCTAGGGAACGGTAACCAGTACAAATTGCCACTTATAGCTATCGAAATTTTGGTGTTATGCGGTGAAAATAGATAAATGATAGAAAATCGAAGGCATTGGATATGGTGTATCTTATTTGAAGCTAAAACGGGTGGAGCATTAGGCGTTCTGGTCGCAGGATTGTTATACTGATGAGTATATAAATATCCAATCAATGACGGAGTGACAGGAGCTGTCTTGGAGCGTGTATAATACAAACAAATTGTCTAGTCTTTTCAGACGCTCTCAAGGGACCATGTGTACAATCTTTTTAGGCGCTCTCAGTAGGCCATGTGTAAATGCGGATACTTCGTGGAGAAATGTGTAATTGCGCAAATACAACCGACAGTTCAATCCTCAAGGATTTGACAATCTTTCCTTCCTAATTCCTGAAAGGGCTGAGTTTATGAAGTTAACATATGATGTGGCAGTATTCTTTGGCCATATATACATCGTTCTGAGTTACAGAAAGCACTTTTACAGGCTTTTTGATTGTTTACATCTTACATTATATGCAAAGATTATCGGAATCCTTCTCTCGCTTAAACGTTACATGAGCAACGTTACGAATTGACACTCTAGTGGTTATGAAAACTGGGGTAGAGCATTCCCTGATCAATATCCCGGTTTCCTATGTTTCATCTTTGTCATGATATATAAACACAATTCGGCATGACATCCAAAGAACGGATACTTCTCATGTGTAATGTACGATTCAGTTCAATTCACAAATGGTTTCTAATTAATTGCGACGAGACTTCAATATTTAGCTATCAAAAATTGTGAAAGGAAAACTGAATGAGAGTGTTTAATGGGGTGATTCCAATACAGGAGATTGTACCGGCGCAAAATTTGGCAATCGTTCTGCACTCACGGCCGAAGCAATTACTAACTTATGTTCATGAATTACTTCCGTTTATTGCTTCTGTACCATCAATATATATGTCTATGTCCATTATAAGCTGTAACGGCCTTTTCACTAATTCATTCTACTTGGCATAGGCTCTAGATTTCTTTCCAAGATGAACACTTCATCGCAGATAGTTTTGTACTGGGTGACCTGGGCTCAACATATTCAACCCATTAATGTTAGCCTGATGGTCATGAAATATGAAATGCGAAAGCCATTTATGCGTCAATCAATCATTTGAACCATCTTGATTTGCTTCTGTAGGGAACATATCATGCTTTATTTATATGTAAGCGTGCGCTTTAGCTTCGCTGTGAGCCATCGTTAATATTGAATAAGAAGTGAATTATCGTCATTCGTATAACTAACATGTTTTACACCGCATTGGGCCAAGTGTGAATATGGATGGCATGGTCAATCCTTTAACCTCTACCTGGGTCATGGGTGCTTGGTGTAAGTAGATAATCGCAATCTGTGCAACAATAAACTTTCCCGTTCGGACAGTTAACTTAAGCAGCAATATCGACAAGCGGATATGCGTTAACGCCCGTCTATGATATAATTTTTTAAAGTATATCATGGGTAGGCACCAATTTGTTTTCTAGGCCATTGGAAGTTCTCTACGCATTGCAACATCTGGCTGTCCAAAACACACACATATACATATATATATAAACTCACTCACACACACACTCACACACACACATACATACACACGCACACACATACATACATACATATGTGTGCATATATAGATATATATATATATTTTTATATATATATACACATATATATATGTATATATATATGTATATATATATATGTATATATATATATAAATATGTATGTGTATATATATATATATATATATATGATATATATATATATATATATATATATATATATATATATATATATATATATGTATATATATAGATATATATATATATATATATATATATATAGAATACCCGGTATAGATATATATATATATATATATATATATATATATATATATATCACAGAGATATAGAGAGAGAAACCGGTCGCATGTAGATATGTATATATATATATATATATATATATATATATATATATATATATATATATATATATATATATATATATATATATATATATATATATATATATATATATATATATATATATATATATATATATATATATATATATATCACAATCATCCGCCGCAAACCGGTCTCATGTAGATATGGTCAGGGTTATATCAGATTATAATCATGCCATATTCTCCGTCGGTGATGAAGCATCACTCGATATATGGATATATATGCGTCTCCATCCGAGGCGCTCCAAACTGTACTGATTAGTGGTTGCCTTCTTGTAACTCCTTATCTGTGTTTATTGCTCAGAACAACGAGCATTTTGAGAAGCAGAATCATTGAGTTTGGACACTTAGTTCCGATGGTTGCTATTCGGTGGTTGTTGCTCAGAGAAGCGTTTATTTCGCCAAAATTTTATTTATCCTCTGGATACAAGATATCGTCATATTAGTTGCACTGGCATAGTCTGGGTCAATCTAAGGATCTTGCTTTTTCTTCCAGTCTTTCACGTATAATCAGGTATAATGAGAATATATGTGCGTATTACTATTTCCTGCACAACATAGGCAAATATATAGTCCACCACATAAATAGATATTACATCGGGGGTTGAATGTGAACGACACTGAAGCCCTTAAGCTTTCGAATGAGTATCCAGTTTTCGCCAATGAATCGTAACTTTTAGTGAAGAATACAAGAGCCGGTAATCGATTTCCTAAGAACTGCATGATACCACTCGTCGAGCGAAAATTGAACGACGTCCTGGTACGCAATGACACTTATTGTCGATATAATTATTCTCTCAAGGGATTGACCTCGTGATTGGCAATTAGATTAACGGCATAAGAGGTACTTATCATCTTATTGTGTTAATCAAATCCTCACGAGGCGTCAATCATGAAGCATTTCATGTGAGAGAACATCAAATAATATTCTTCAGGTAAATAAATGTAATAAGAATGGATCGATTTATCTATTGTTGCCTCGTCACTGCGAAAGTACCCCATAATATTTGAAATTTGATTTCGTATTGCGTAATTCCTAGCAACCAAGTCGATATCAGAACATTTTGTGTGACGATGTATAGGATATGCTATAGACTAATCGTATTATATACCTCCATTTACCTACAAGTGTAAACTAGCTTAAGTAAAATGAGTGCCTACCAGGTGAGGTTACAAGTTTCAGTGGTGTGTTTGGGGAGGGGGAATACTTAGTACGAAGGTGATATACTGATCAAGTCACATTACTGTGCGAGATATTTAGGAATTTGAATCACCTGTTATTAGCATTAATCATTAGTGTCGTGGAGTAGATGAACAATTACAACCAGACACATTCGAACACAACAATAAGAGATGTAGTGATGTAAAGGCTTTATGTTATTCAGTATTAGGGTTAATCTTAAGCACATAAGGCTTGGTCAATTTGCAACTCACTAAGTTTGATTAACATGTCATCTTTCTAACGCTGACGTGGAACCACAAGCAAATTCAACAGGCAACTAGCTAAATGGGAAGCAATTACATTCCTGACAATATGCATGCAATTGTTAATGGTAGCAAAACCTTAATTCCAGTTAATAAGGCAGGTTGTCACATTGTTGTTTTTTCTCCATATTAACTGCTATTAATCCCCGTCTGTTCCAAATAAATGCTGATATCATGATCATATATTAACGTCCAATACTTTGTTGCAACCCTGGTCAGTGTCAGTTACTGTTAGTCGTATTAACTCGTACAATTCTGATCAGACATTATCACTTAAGTTACTTATTACAATGATTGCAAGCCAATACAACAGATCCGTCTCAAGATCTGAGAGCAGATGAGGTATCCATTAGAGGGCTAGGTGAGGAGTTACTAGACCGGCATCACTCTTTGAGTTGAGGCACATTATAATAAGATTATCCAAAAATCCCTCGTTTCTGCAAGTTAATGAGGTACGTATGGAATCTGATGTAAGCTTGGTAATATCGGTACAGGAATTGTCTAAGTGGGTCCTTGTGTAGGGCTCTTTGATGCTCAGTAATTAAGTCCAGTCACATCCATATCGGCTGAAGAATATTGCTACTTATATGCATCTGAATTACATAGCAAGGCTAGTTTGGGCTGCCTGTGCATATCGTGTTTTTACTGTTGCTTGAGCCGTCACGTTGGTGCTTTCGAGGGAAGTAACTTTGTATCCTAAAGAGCTGATGCTAAATGCGATAACCATGGATGAGCCATGGCTTTATAGATCAAAACAAGAGTATTAGCAACAAGACGTCAGATACATGGTCGGTTGATGTGGTTAAGCACTGAGGATATCATGGGGTACGGTATTCACGACATCGCAATTTTATTTGAGGATCAATGTGCTATCAACAGTAAATTTTGATGGCCGTATTACCGTCTTCCATCAAAGTGTTCATTCCGCTGGGGTTATGAAAACATGGTGGATCGGATTCCTAAAAATTGTTGCATTAGCGAAGTCATGGCCATTCAGTTGGACCTTTTAAGTATCTTGCTTTTGCTTTCTATATATGCGGAGTCATGTGCAACATTGAACGAAGAATCAACTGCTACAATAAGATATTCCACAGGCGATAGTTCTTGTTCATCGGCAAACAGTTGGTCAAGATATATTCTAATACATATATCGGGGGTTATATGTGAACGATACTTAATTCATGAAGCTCATAATTTTGGCTGTTGATAATCTTAACAATTTCATGTGTATGCATTATACACCGATTCATCACAGGTATCCCGAGATTCGGAGAATGCGTAATACCTGAGCCGTTTGGTAATTACCTGAGAAACACTGGTAAATCTACCCCAAACAAGAACACTATTTACGTCGCTTACTTTGTCTCAACTTCGGTCACCACTATGCCAATCGCCATTTGGTGTTAGAAAAGCATGCTCGGCTACTCGATCAAACGGATTTTCTAAACTTCAAATAACCTTACTTGTTCGTTTCATGGTTACCAAACCAAGATGCATTAGGCTACAACAAACAAGTAAGAATGACGCACCCTTGTCGACCGATCTGGGTGCATTTTTACTGTACGCACACTTTGTGCGCGGACATCGACCGCACGGATAAGTCGATCAATCTTTGTTCATAACACTCCCACAAATGTAGCTGGACAATAAGAGATGCTGCATATGAGACGTCTTCTATTATAACGTTGTTGACATTGCACAAATTGCTTGTGTAATCAAGTTGCTGACTTCGTGTGGAACGCTGACGCTTAAGCACTCACAAACGGATTTGACGTGACGCGAACACCATAGTCGATTCAGTGAGTAGGAATCTGCAATGCACAACAATGATCATGGCATCAAGAAGTTGAATACGCACTAAAGTTTCCTGACTACTATAAAGGGATCGTTGCGCATAAAAGAGATAATTCCGTGTTAGTTCATGGTGGATGCGACATCTCGTCACATTCGTTGCATTGACATAATCTGGGCCATTACGCTTGTCTGCTATGCATCTTTCGTTTGCTTTTTATCCATGTGTAGGATCAACGACTTTTTACTTTGTGCGATGAATCAACAGGGCGTGATCCTTGTAGCTTTGTAATAATCGATCTCCATATGCTTAACCTCGTGCTGGGAGTTAGTGGGATGAGATAAACTTAGAGCAATTAAAACATGTTTAAACGACATTTTCCTTTTCTTACCAAATAACATTTCTTGTTTCGAGTTTTCACGCAAAAAGCAACACCATCACATAGTACGCGTTTCACTAGATTGGAATAATACCCTGTGTCTGTTGATTATTTAAAAATAAGCTTATGTGTATTTTCTCTAGATTTACAATGATGGCAGCCCAAATATTTATGATGATTGAGTACAAGGGCATAAATAAATGTTCTTAGAGATGTCTGTCCCAACAGAAAAATTAACCTTAACTAGCTGTCTTTTTCAAATTTAAAGCATTTTTTTGCGAATATAAGACTTTTGTCTAGTTCTTCTACATACCGCCCAAGACAAGAAATTGGCCCTCGGCTTCTGTGTTCTTTACCTTGAACTGCTGACCATCGCCACCTGCACCCTCAATCACAGGGGAAAATGTTCTGGTTTCTGAGCGTTTCGCCACAGAGCCAACATTACCAACCCGCTTCTCTTCAATTCCGCCAGTTCTTTGCATTGACTACATGCGAGCACAAAATCTGGCTTTGTTACCCAGTCACTACTGACACCCACATACTCCACCATTCCCACTTCCCTCCACACGGTTGGTGCATGGTCATGCATTGTTAATTATCCCACATTGTTGTCACCATCACTGAGTAGGGGATACTACATAAGTAATAAAACATATTATTTATACAGATGTTCATTAGACATCTTAGCATATATACATCTGCAACATGCTCATTGCAGACATTTTAGAGGTCAATGTAGATGCTGCTTAGCAATTAATCCATGCATCAGCGAATGCTATATCATTCTGGTTTTTTTTCTACACAAAATTAACCCGTGTATTGACAATTCTAAAAGCAAAAACGTGATAGCACATCACCTATTGCGTATGACCCGAAAACGATTCCTGCGTACCTCTATCTACCTGACGGGATTAAAGATTTTTGATTTTATATAATACTCTGCAATTGCGATTGCAGTTAATCTGTAGCTGCAACACCGAGAATGGTGCATGCAGTGAGGAGATCATTGGCACGAACGTTGAAATGAAAGCCTTTGTGCTCGTTTGAACACCTAAAGACAAACAGCACACTTGTATGTCAGGACTAGCAAATATATATATATATGTATATATATATTTACATATACATATATGTATATACGTATACATGTATATATATAGACATACATACCTATATATGTAAATGTCAACATATTTATTTCTACAGATGTGTATATATATACATATAAATGCATAATTATATCAAGTTTCTAAAAATATATGCACATAAATATAAACGTATGTATATATCTAAATCTATATATGTTTACATATATATTATTATATATGTATGAATAGATATATAATTTCTAAATTTATATATATACATATTTATATATATATATATGCATATTTATATATATACATATATATATATATATATATATATTGCTATACCACTACAGACGACTTTCATCCACGTCGTTCTCTGCCCATTTAGATTGCTATCACGCTGGAGACTTTGTCGACAGCTCAAAGCTGTCCCATTATGGAACACTAGGTGGTTAAGCCCTTGGGAGTGTTTTGTAAGGTATATAATCTACTCAGACATATAACACGAATGATAAACAGTCTGCTTCATGTTGATAAGGCAGGTAATGTACATTAGTCTGTATTTGCAAGTGCTGCACTAATGCCCTTTATATAGCTGCTCGTTGATTCTATCCAATTGGGACAGATAAGTAATAAATGTTTTAGCATTCGTAGGGAGGTGTGGAGCTGCATCAGTACCCAAACAAAACCACAGCTGCAAGATACAACTCAACTAGCAATGCATGTAATCATGATCAGGTGAGTGTTTATCGATGGCTGCATTTCCAGTCGAGATGCATAGAGATAATTGTTTGATATATCTAGTCTAGGTCTATGTAATGATTGGCGGTATGAATTTTATGCAGCGTCACTAAATTATTTTGAATAAACAAATCGACTTGTTATCGCATTTCATGGCTGTACCGGTTATGCATAATTCACACTATGCGTCTTGACTTACAGGTACATGGGAAACATGGCCCAACCATTTAATATAGCTGTAGCTGCTGTTATATATATATAAAAAAACGTCGTTTAGAAACATATTGTCCCGTTGGCCTATTGTATACCATCAAAAACATTGTTTGGCAAAATGTAAAATCGTGCGATGATTGGAAAATACGATACTCTTTGTCTGGAAAGAGTGCTCCTCTTTATGGGAGGTTATACCGGAAAAATTGTAGGTATAGCATGATTACCTATTGGTCAAATGACAGACTGCTGCGATATTTTGACGAAACAATATGTACAATGAGGCTGCAATAACAGATACCCATGTAAAGTAAGGAACGGCAGGTTGAACTTCACTCGCATTCAAATGGAATTTGGCTATAATGCATAACAAAGGCCGGGCATGGCTCAAAACCGCATTTGAAGTGTCCAATGATTCATGCAGAATACGTTGATTATGACAGGATTTTTACCATAACTACGTTTCGCATAGAATTGCTCACCATATCATCCATATCGAAACTTTGTCTTGCTTTGTGATATACTTTTCACGCATCAAGTCAATTACAGATGATATGATTAACATTGAGTTTAAAACTTAAAACAATCGACATAGTGGTAAAATGATGCCATATTTAAACAAATATGTGGCTTACGCAATCAAAGTTCCGAATGCTCGGACAGGCGTGGTGTAAGTGGGCGGTGCGACGCAGCGTATACAAATCTTCCTTTGTTGTTTTTACTCCCTCCCGATACTTTGCATAATATGCGGCCAGTCTTCACATAACCCGAATATCATACTAGGCTCCATATCGCGACAAAGCAAATACCGACCATACCTGGAATCCCGTCTGGCATGGGTATGCAGTTCTCTTACGAGGTCGCGCGTTGCGCGGTATTCCAAAGTCATTGTTCAAAAATGGGTCACTATATCAGAGGATGGGTGCAAACCAAGGAAAAGGCCACAAATGCTGCAGGACAAATAATCGCAATGATGTATAACTTAAGACGGTTAGAAGGTACATATGGTATTTACAATAATACCACTAACAGGGTGCATCAAGCTCAGATGATGTCACGAAGTTTAAAATGGGGAATTTAGTTATATGACTTGATAGAAATATGGAACCGTGACATCGACGTTAGTCTTGCAATAAACGCTAATCAACATTCTTCGTGGTTATATTAATGCAGGTTTTACAATAAGATATGGCAAGTGAGAGGAGAATTACTATGTGGCGAATGGGATAGTTACATGCAATTCAGCTGAGGATGGGTGTTGGGGAGTTGGATTCCGGAAATCTGATAATATGCAGGTAAGTAGCTGTGTTGCTACTAAACTGGGTGAAACACACTTCTTGGAGCACCGCCATTAATTTGCATCCTCCTGTTAAAAACCTACTTGCTATCCCTACTTGTATTGCCCCTCTATCCATTGACTCAATGAGATAGCATCGGTTCAATCAGCAGAGGGCTGGTGTTGCCGATGGGATGCTGCCTGAGCCTGACAATCATCCCCATACATCACCGGATCGATATCACTTCGATGAGATACATGTGAAAGTTCACCCAGCGTGGACAAATTGCAGCAGCATTACCAAAATCATACACGATTCCTGAATAAATCACAAATATAAAGATGATTGGTGTTTTTCCACTTAATTATGTCAGGTATCATGACATCGTAAACAAAAACATACAAAATTTACCGTTATACGGACAAAGCCTACCGTTATCTATCGGTGCCCACCAAATGCTGCTCGTCTCTTCGTGAGCATTAGCTTAACTATTAGTTTCATAACATATGGCTGGTGACATTAATTTCAGAACTAAAACTTCTAGAGGATTAAAAGACTAGCAATCATATCAAGACCCATAATATTAGCTCAACAGCGTTGAGCTTGTCTGCTTATCGATTCGTGTTAGGTCTTACAGTTCGGTCTCGTCATTTGGATCTCGGCTTTTATTACTTTTCGAATTTATATGCTTTGAGACCATTCTCGGCAAAAATGGCATCTTGAAAGAGAATGACCTTAGGCAATATGATATAATGAAACATATCTCATGATATATCTAATTCCGGATATTGTTTATCTTGATTTGGCGAGTGATTAAGCATCAGGATTACTTTGTGGTTGATATACATCTGTGGTTTTATATCGACATATAATCAGTTGCGATTGGCACTACCAATTAATCTCTGATCATAAGGCAATGCAACTGAACATGTAAGACCAATAATCATGATTCACTTGCGGTAACGACGAGGCGTAGAGACAAAGTTTGATCCGACCTTGACATATTGCTAATTTGTGTGATGTCAAAGTGTGCTTGCCATGACTCAAGACTCAGGACTCATCTCATCAACTGACATGACTACATCGCGTACGTTGTATTGACCACTCACCTCGTCGGTACAGGAGTCGTATTGACGAGTTGCGATCACAATTGCATTCGATTTGCATAGTACTCGTGCTTATTCAAAGGCAATCATCGCCTGGACACCCATTACAATATACTTACTTTGAGCACTGCAATTTTATAACGTATATTGATATGTTGCCATTGCTAGACCGAGGCAACAATGATGATCTTGCTATCAGCGTCTTTGAAGAGAGCATATTACTTTTTACCGCTGAATGATATAGGTTTCATTGTCACGGTAATGTTTTGATCGGGTATTGAAAGCGCGTCGATTGAAATCAAACATCATGAACACACTGACCTTATTGATGCAAAAAAGAAATATTAAAGTAGAATTATATGTAAATAAATTACTCATATTGCAGGTTTGTAAACACCAAGCTACCGAGACGAACATTCTGTCTACACGAGCTTGCCAAAACCATTCGATACCGCATTAAATAATATAAAATAGCTCCACATGCAATTCTGAAACGAAATACTAATCGTTTTGCTGCACAATGAACGAAACACTGGCTTAGTATGTAATTGATAGTTTTAACACATAGTTAACTCAAACAGATCGCAATGGATAACATAACAATTCTTCATTTGTAAATGGAATAATGTCTACATACAGATATAAACATATATGTAAAAGGTCGTTGGACGGGGGAGTACCCATAAAGAGCCGTATAAAATTGGCAACATTGATTTATCTGAGCTTGTGATCATGATCGGAAACGTCATTTGAATGCATATTTCCATCATTTTAAAGTCCCGGGGATTAAAGATGGCGGTTATATCGTTAGTGATTATCAGACTGATAATGATATGGAGGTCATTTATTTATAGTTCGCCCTACCTAAAAGGGGAACGCTGCAATTACATACACCCTCGGTAGCAGCAGTGTAACTGATGGACCGCAGAGGGCGTGAAAGGACCTCAGGGCAACGCATGGGAGATGTTGTTAAAATAGCTAATCTGGATCTTAGCCCATCTTAATGGAACCCAGCTGCCACGTGGCATTTATCGGAACAGATTATCATGTTGTTTTGTCATCTACGCAGCGGGATGCCTGTTATTGATCATCTGTTAATGAACAAATTGTGTAATAAAACATTGTTCGATGAAATAACAGTTGTCTAAACATCAGCCGTAACGTTCCATTCTTGGTTATCCACGCAGGTTATGGTGGGGTTTTGTTTTGTATCTGTGCATCCTTGCATCGAAACGCTATGCTTATTTGAATTTCAACTCGAACAGTAAGTTGATCCATCCTCTTGGAACTGAGCAATAAATAAATAAATAAAGTAAATGCATATCAGTGTAATTGTTTAAAGCATATGATGATCTGGTTTAAGATGTTTAAAGCAAATACAAATGACTGCCAAATAAATGGAAGATATCACATGTCTTCAACTGTTACACCCTGCCGTCTTTATTTATAGTACGTTTCTAGATGGGTCTTATCAAACGGCAACACACAGAAAATATGCACAATCTTCTTTGTAATGTCACACATTAGTAAGCGGTAAGTACTTCATTGTTGAGAAAGCTGTAGGTTCTAGTTATTAGAAAGCACTATTGTACTTGCTATCTTGTGATTAATAGTGAATCGTGACAGAATGATGGAACGCATACAATAAAATCGTTATGTATTTATACTCTCTGGCACCACGTTCTAATGCCATATGAAGATGTTGCCGTGCCAATATTATTTTTGTGGTCCCTCAATGCAGAAAACAACGACTACTCTTAGCACTAGATAAATGAGCCCCAATCCACTGCAGGGGTGTGAAAGGTGTAGTGAATATAGAAAATGTAAACATTTTCACAATTGATGTGATTTTTTAAGCGGCAATGCTGCGATAATTCTTTGTGCCTTTCTTACAAAACTGTTGTCACTCGAATAGGTTGTAACTATTCTGCTCAAAGTACCACGCTAATGCGCTGGAATAAATGGAAATATTTAATTATTTAATGAATTTTTTTTTCGATATTGTTATAATGTGCTCGTCATCGCTATTGAATTAACCTTCGTAAAATTTGGAAGGGCAGGTTATCATAAAAATCGTCAAAGGACACGCTATAGTTACATATTTAACATTTATATAATATTGACATTGTACTTCCAAATGCCATCACCGCCTATACAGGTTATTATTGCAGACCAATCCCAGAATCTTTAGGAGAGAATGTTCCTGGGATTCATTTCTGCAAGGTCTGATGAAGCAGAAAACACAAAGACTAATATACATCATTCTATGCAGATCTAAAGACAAATGTCAAGTTCGAAAGTATATTAGAAAGCGAGTTTCACATAATTCTGGGGTTGGTTAGTAGTCACTCGGATCTTTATGGTATTTGCACCATGTTTTTTAGTTGGACTAATATAATACTAGCTCCAATGTGATAAACCGATAATCACCTACGACAAACAATTTTGAAGCTCTCAAGTCAGTGTGAGAGGCATTGTGTGATGGCATATAGCATAAACATGCGAGTATTTATACCGATGTAAAATTGACAGTGACATCAATCTGGTGTTGACATATTTTGTTGTATACCATTGGCCGTGTAATTGATCTTGATACATCAGCGTCAGATGAAATGGAGTATAAATTATTGCGCTGAAACTAATTGCGATTGCCGTCTGCGGGAATTTCTTAAAAAAATGAACTATGCATTTTAATTCATCGACGGTAAGGGAGGGATCTATTGTCACTATAGGCTATTCAACCGATTATTACACGACCCTAGTTCTCATAACGTTATGTATTGGTGCTTATTCTTATAATGCTGGATTTAGCACTCACAAATATTGCAGGCAATAACGACCTTGAGACAGTTACAACCCATGAATATATGGCAAATAATAATTATTCGCTTACTGTGAACCACAACTGGCCAAACGTCAGCTTTAAGTGTGTTTGATATGTTCTTCGGCTACCTCTATCTCATTGCATCATAGAATTAGTATCTAAGCATGTAAATGCATTAGACCTGATTGATGTATAGAATCGAAGCTCGCGTAGGAATATGAGCCTTCAACGCGTGGTAATTACCGCACAAACCCAGTCCAGTACTTCATTTCCGGAAACTATGGGACATCTCATCTTTTAATTCACGAAATAAACAGAGTTCAATTGGAACCACAAAATCAACACCAACTGCCGGTCATGTATGCAATGGAATATTTAGGTGGTAATCAAACTTATTTCATTTGTAACATTAGAAGATTTGTGCCCACATAAAGTCATTCAACTATTTTGGTCAAAATATTCGTTCATGTAGTGCCGTGAACATTTGAATGTGACAGTCTTGTCGTAATAAGCTTGGAAATTTTCATGACTGATTTCACTGAATTATTGGCAAGCAACTTAGCGGTACGATTGTTCAACGTTGTATTAGTAACAGAAACCAGACTTTTGGCTGGCATTGTATATGGTGGCTAGTTCAGCCTGTATTTGCAAATGGTTATAACATTTACGGTCTATGGCCATTCCTCCAGTGGCTCGAGATGTGGATATAAGCATAACAATATCTAGTTGCGTGAACATTGCTTTGACTGAGATGAATAATTTACTTCACTAACTCAGAGTTCATGAAATTTATATATGCTTTGTGCACAATATGCTATGCATTCTTAGAGGCTCAATAGGTTTTAAGTATATGATTAATAGAGTACGAATTGCTTTGAAAGCTAATAGCAATAATTTTGTGGTTACCTTGCCTGTTTATTTCTCCCACGAGACACATTGGACGCAAGTGAGTCACCAGTTGGTTAGCTCAAACAGTTGTTAAAGTAAATAAAAGTGTTTTTGGAATGTCACAAAGGGTTGGATCATCGCATTACATCATTGATCAGAGGCAGTCGAGCTTTGCTCGCTTCAGACAATCGTTGTATCTGCCATTCAGTACCCCTGGTTAATTGGTTATGGTGTTGCAATTGACAAAATGCAACTTTGTGGGTTATGTTTTTTGCCATATATCGGATTATATTCTGGTTTATTAGTTGGACCGTTGCGAATGTACCACAGCTTTTCCATTGGAATGTAAATTGGTTCGTTTTTATTGGAGAATACACAATATGCATGCTTATGTTTTGAGGAAAGGCAGAAGAGCATAACTCAAATAAATGTGTCTTATATTGCATTGTGAATTTCGATGCATTAGTTTGTGGTGCTTGCATTATGAAAACTACATTATTTTAGCCAACTTATATATATAAGAACGAACCATAAATTGCCCCTTAATCGATTGCAACAAGCTAATTTTTCATATTCTATGCGCTTTCTTGTACAATGCAGAGTTATTAACCTATATAAAAACAAGATGAACAGCAGCAGCATCGTTCAATCATTCACCTGCCAAACTTAGTGGATGGTGATTCAAAGTGAGTGTGTGGAGTAAGAGTGGGGTGGGAGTGCGGATGGCCATATAACTATACTTCAACGTGCTTATAGTACATTTAGCACTGATTCATTAGCTACGCCAAGTAATATTGAATTTCCCTGAAAGAACTTCCAGAGTATTGAAAGATAATTGTTGCCAATTGTGACGAAACTATGCTTATAGTATCAGGGGATGAATTCACCGTACATGCGTCACAATATCTATGGTGTATGCGCGCAGGCCACTACTACTCGATGGATATTTGGTGAACTATGAGGTAGATTAATCATTTTCAAACAACCTTTCTCAAGTCATTTGTGCTGTAGATCGTATATTATTGACCTTACATCCGCAACTTCTCTGACCGATTCTCTGCTACGAATCCGGCCCAATCCAAGAACTGAAACAAAATTAATGTTACATCAGCTCGGCAAAAGTATGCATCTTCAAGACCCACACGTAGTATCAACCAACACGGTTATTGAAATATTAGGTAGCAACGACGCTTGCTGTAACAGGTTTTCATAATACATAAGGACAACTTGATGACATAAACAGTCTGGGGTGATTTAAGTAAGGGAAAACTGTCATCAAGGACAAGTTTTGAACTTACTGATCCACACATTTCTCTCAAAAATGTACGGCACTTATGAATCATATGGCTTAAGGTATTGATTGTAAGAGGTTAAGTGTTGACTCCCGAGCCACTGGATGCTAACGCTGTTATTGTTTTTGTGTCTTCATGCATGACAGTCTGATGTTTTCATACTTTATTTTTTTGTTGTCTCTATGTACGCATGTATGTATGTATGTATGTATGTATGTATGTATGTATGTATGTATGTATGTATGTATGTATGTATGTATGTATGTATGTATGTATGTATGTATGTATGTATGTATGTATGTATGTATGTATGTATGTATGTATGTATGTATGTATGTATGTATGTATGTATGTATGTATGTATGTATGTATGTATCTATGTATGTATGTATGTATGTGTGTATGTGTATGTATGTGTATGTATGTATGTATGTATGTATGTATGTATGTATGTATGTACAAACGTATGTATGTATGTATGTATGTATGTATGTATGTATGTATGTATGTGTATGTATGTATGTATGTATGTATGTATGTATGTATGTATGTATGTATGTATGTATGTATGTATGTATGTATGTATGTATGTATGTATGTATGTATGTATGTATGTATGTATGTATGTATGTATGCATGTATGTATGTATGCATGTATGTATGTATGTATGTATGTATGTATGTATGTATGTATGTATGTATGTATGTATGTATGTATGTATGTGTGTATGTATGTATGTATGTATGTATGTATGTATGTATGTATGTATGTATGTATGTATGTATGTATGTATGTATGTATGTATGTATGTATGTATGTATGTATGTATGTATGTATGTATGTATGTATGTATGTATGTATGTATGTATGTATGTATGTATGTATGTATGTATGTATGTATGTATGTATGTATGTATGTATGAATGTATGTATACGCCGCACGCCCCATTATTGGCCCCTTACCTATTTTGGCATTTGTCTGAATATGGAGGAAATAATAATTATTAAACCTGTAATGATAAGTTCCCATATTCACGTCGAGTTTCAGCTAATAGCGATCTGCAGCATTGCAACACCATGTTCATGCCAGTTTCAGATTTCTTCCACACACTTGTTATTGACATTCATCGATAGTGTCTCTAAACTAAACAACCAACACTGACTTAAATATCTGCAGAATGAAGTTGCATTGATAAAGGTCGGATTGAATGAAATAAAGTTCAGTTTTGTTCCATTGCTCAGATACCTTTAGTTGTTACGGCGGTGATCTCGCGGCAAAGAGACGCGATATGTGACAGTTGTCAAATAAGAAACAAATTACGGTGTACAAGACGCTTCCAACAGATTTATTGTGATCCCCAAGGCACTATACTTGATGAGATAGGATTAATATATTTGCGGCTGTCCCTTCCTCGGTGATATCCGCGGCGACTAAAGCGCTGATAAGGAAAATATTCATATTATATCGTATTGTATTACACCACTAAAGCCAACACATATACATTAATATCTAAGTAAACTTATTGGTGTCCTTTTATGTTATATGTCAAGCACAAAACCGTGAAAAATTTAGGTGTCTATTTTGGTGCCACCGAGTCTATATATTTCTCCCACGAGACACATTGATATGCGTCACTAGGACGAATGCGAACATTGTTTGAATAGTATTCCAGTTGTATTAATTATATTGTGCCCTTTATCAGAGAGAGAGCACAGATGTGCTGGCGTAAGAAAAATACGTTTTGATTTAGCAGCCCTTATTATTCAAAGACTTTTATAATGCGCCTGTCAATGTGGAAGCTATTTGCCTGTTTTATTGCTAACGTGGTAGTGCCATAACCATCACCTTGTAACAATGCAGGCCGTATCTTACATTCCTTTTGACGGTCATCTTTAATTATCTACTACAACACCAATCTTTTTTCTGAATGCGAGAGTATTGTGACTCATTCGGTGCACAATCGCTATATAGTGTCGTGATACAGTATGCAAATGTTGTCAAAACAAATGATTATATCATCAGTAAAGTAGGCGTATCATTCTGCGTATAAAAGGTTATGTTTCTTTGTTCAGATTTACAACATAAGCACTCGTGAAGCATTTAGCGCCAAACATTCTTCGCTGTTGTGGATGGGCATTCTCTTATTAGGAGTCGATATTACACATGAATAGGGCGGATGGCCATCATATATGCCGATCAAAATGTCGCTATATGAACATGCCCGGTGTGGAACATTTTTCACACGTGCAAAAATGTCTGTGCAGACATATTTGTACCACTCGTAAGTGCTGCCGTGCTCCGTCATTACAAAGCGCAAGAGAGGGGCATAGAACACATTCAACATTATGTCAAAGCATTTGGAGTTGAACCAAAAAAATGCATTCAATGACATAGCATTTCCGAACATCAGCACCAATGGCGATCAGCAAAAGGTTTCGAATCTTGCACTCTTTTCAACGGAATGCGCATCATTTTGGCAACAGAGGTTTACCCTATTTCTGTGAGGATGAGCATCCCTTCTCATGACGAAGCAGTAGACGAAGACGTATCCATGTTCATACGTACACTATTCCACTCCTGACTAATAAAGTGAAGATAAATCGTATTTAAGTATGTGTATCAAGTGCCCGTTAATGTGCTTGATTTACTGTTGAAACAGTGGGCGGCACTTGAACAGAGAAACTGATGCCAAACTTTGAGGATAATTATTTACATGGGTAGCGTCCAATAGAAATATAATATTGTTACAATATAATACAATATCGACGATGTGAAATACTTTCCAGATATGAGATCTTTTTCTGGATATGGCAAATACCACAATCAGTGTTTTCACTTCGTTCGTATCTTTGAAAAATACACATACTAGTTTGCTTCATCAGCTCTGATCATCATGCATGCAACAGTGAATAATCAACAGGCTACAGCGAGTGCTGTCATCTAGTGTACGGCGTCTCACTAACCGATCCATAAATGATTTATATGCTATTTCTGGCATCGTTGGCTGTTTAATGCTGATAAATGACATTGGGGGCGACGTACTAATGCAGTGATCTAAATGGCAAGCACGTGTCGAGTAAACCAAAGAAAATAAAGAGGGAATTTCATGGGAGAGCTAAATCTCACATCCTGCTATTATTTGTACTGAAAAGCGCTCTTTCGTCCGGCAAATAAGGTACCTAAAGAGTACGCTTCCATTTGGTTTGCTGCCTAGTATACATCTCCATCAATGCTTTTCTCTATTGTTTCATTATTCATTCTGAATCACCAATACGTTTATCGTCATGCTTCTAATTGTTTGATTGGGTCTAGAATAATCATCATCCAGTTATGTATCACATTAGGCATCCAATTCGAACAATGCGTGTTAAAAGGACGTTTATTAACATGATCAATGAATAAGGACTGAATATGATACACCAGGTGATAACATTCAATATGCTAATAACACTAATTAATGGATGGTAAATCTTACTGGCAAAGCCGTATATCAAAACGATCCCTTGTGTCAATTATTTATAGAAATGAACGCTTATAGATTATATACAACTATTGTTGGTAGACCCATGGTATTTGAGCCACGGATGATATAATTAATCATTTATATGGTTCTATTAAGGCACGTCTCATGTATGCAGCACCAAACAGAGGCATACACGGATATCATGCATATCAAAATAAATATGCATTTGTAGTGTCAATCATGAGCATGCACAACGCATGCGACACAATTATCATGTATAGCATCGATAGCATAAGCATATGGTGGATAGGCGCATGCATGCCAACAGATAAACATATAAAGATACCAATGTCAATCAATGCTCACAGCTGATTAGCAGAGAGTGCGAATTGTAACCAATTGTTTCTACCGACAAGGAGTACGCCTGCTCAATAAGTATATTTTTATCAGGCATATGTTATGTCATCGGAATTAGAGGCAACAATTTCATGCTGAGGCATAAACATATAATATTCTAAGCTTACCATGCATTGCAGATAATGGTTAGATCAAATGCGAATATCGCATTAATAATGAGAGAAAGAAATGTCGTTGCTTCAACGTTGATTTAATGATTCTGTCACGTTTTTCCTATGTTGTACTTATTCGGCTCACACTGGCCGGCCACATTTAACGAATACTGAGCTTGATTATGTTAACTGTTTTGTGTCGGCTGTTTCTTCTACTTCAGTGAAATAGGCATTCTAGCAACTGCTTGTCAATGCTATTGAAGCAATCGTGGTTCTGTTTTGTGACCCAAAAACTGCACAATATTTGTGAATATTTCATTTACAAATTTGATTCCCACTTTGCTAGGTGCATTAATGAATAAACAAATGTATAACGCAGACTCGCATTCTTGTCTTCTTTGCAGGTTCAAGTCGATGTTCAGTCTTGTCTCGGAAGAATATTCATTTGACAGGTAGAAAAATTTTTAATGGGTGCACTCTGCCTAAAACGCCGCACAATGGAAACAACAAACTCACTAATTCTTTTATTTGAGGTAGAATATATCAATATATGAATGACAAATTAAATATTTAAAAACAAAGGTCACAGTTTAAGCACACAAATAATCTGTCAAAGTAAACCTATTTTCATGAATCATTCCGTTGCAGTACACAATAAGCCATCTGCAAGAGTCTTTAATTGCATAAATGTTTAAAACCCAAATGCAAACATTTATCCAGATAATTTCTCCCCATCTAATCCAATATTTCCCAAATAGCTATAAATAACCATATTGTTATTGCAGATTTTTTTTCTGCATTTGATAAAATAGCAATATTGATGCTATCGGCACGAACATTTCTCTATATTGTGAAACGGATATTCGTCGATATTCAATGTGAAGAGTCGCATAAATTCGAAAGAATGGAATTGATATCTATGAAGTTGTATTTGAATAAACAGATATGCAGGTGATGGAACACACACCGTCTTAACAAACCTCCCAATTACTTTATCAGTCAAATCTTTAATCGATATCCATCTATAGGATATATGTCGATTCAGCAATGTGGATCTTCGTCTAACGGTTACTACCATTTCTGCATAAATATATGTCATTCACTTTGTGTGAATGATGCATTTGGCCTCTGCGTATGTAAGATTTGTTTACGTGAATATAGATTCTGGCTTCTACCATTGATCATTATAAACCTGAAACAGAAAAGTTGGAATGACTTAAGAATCATATTATGCAAAATATTACATTATTTTTACCCAACACCGAAGCTCATGCAATCACTATTTTGTACAATTTTAAGGAGCTCAGTTTGTATTAACAAAAGTTGTCAAACAAGTCAAGGAACAGCGAAATGTTCTAAATCGGAGCAACGCATAGTGGATCTCACGCCCATGCTACCGACAACAATGAGCTGCAGTATTGAGGAGACGTGCTTTGAATAGAACAATTGACGTAGAGTACATGGACATTACATCCTACAAGTGCAAAGTATTGATATGACAATGTTCCCTCATTCGTAAGCGTCATTCCATGCGAAATTACAAAGTTGCAAAAAGCGGATTGCCAAGTTGATCGATCACCATCGCGGCATCACATCCTTGTTGATAATGACGTGAAACCTCCATATAACCATTGTGCTAACATTACACAGTCATATATATATATATATATATATATATATATATATATATATATATATAGATATATATATATAGATATAGAGATATAGATATATATATATATATATATATATATAGATATATATATATATATATATATATATATAGATATATCTATATATATATATATATATATATATATATATATATATATATATATATATATATATATATATACATGCTCTTTACGTCTATAGTATCTACTGTCTACAGGGGCAAGAAATTGAATAATGGACTTGGTTTTATGTTGAACGGTCCACCCGTTAGGGCTTTCACACTCCCACAAAAACCATATCCTTTGCACTAAAGCTCTTAGGCTTGATTACGGTATCCGTTGTCGAATACTAATATGCTCATAAACATATATATTTATATATATTTTATAATTATATAGATATATATATATATAATATATATAATAAAATTATTTATATATGTAAATATATATGCATATATACACACATATATATATATATATTTATACATATGTACACATATATATATACATTTATATAGAGATATATATATAAATATATATAGATATCTATGATAGATTAAATATATATATATATATTTATTTATATATATAAAATTATGTGTATATATATGTAATTATTATATTATATATTAGATAGATATATTATATATATATATAATCTATATATATATATATAATATATATATAAATATACATCCTATATATATATATATATATATAACCTACTCTGCCTCCCATTGGTCAGGTGTACACAAGCATAAGACGTTTATGTATAATATTTAATTTGTATTCACTCATAATCTCTTGACTCGAATCCACTGATACTGATGCGTACATTACAATGTAAATTTGCATTGTAGCCTTATTTCATCGTTTAACAGCTGCATGCTATAAGCAATGGTCTTGTACAAGTTTGGCGTACAAACACCATGTTAAAGAGAAATGTGCATATCACATCTCTGCTACAAGAAAGTCCACGGGATTTTGCGAAATAGATTACACCGCCTACTTCATAAGTAAAAATCAAATTTTACCATTTATAGATATCAGAATATTGTCTAGTGCAGGGTATTGATGTTACAAGGATATATCATGGCCAAACACATGTATGATATTGGTTAAGCTTACATTCGTCTTTCTCTGTTCAAACCACGCTAGCCGGGAGAGAGGGAGCTTATAGAAGTAAAGGGCCTGCTTGCAAAGTGGTCATCTAAATCATAAATATTTGTTATTTGATATCCATCTGTGTTGTCACCAGTTTAGAATGCACTACTACAGGGATAGTGTCAACAGAAACGGCTGTAAGCGGCAGAGTCGACCATGTTGTTAAACTCAAGCGAACGAGTCATATTCCAACTGCAATGTTACATTTATAATGAATAGCTGTATTATTCATGGTGTAATGATTTTACCGTAGGATAAATCACCAATTGCATATGTATCAACCCACTTATTGATGGACAAGACAACAGGTCTCAATGATCTAATCACTCACAGTCAGCATGACTTGAATGTAAATATGATAAAGACATACTCCCTCGATTTTGTTCTGTGTATCAGAGAAGAGAACCCAATAAACCTCTCTTGTGATTAATGTTGAACTACCTAACGGATTTAAATTTTGATATCAATTTGCTCAAGTTGATTTACTGTTTTAATTAAAGAACTACCAACGGTCCTTGTCCGAATAAGCAAAGATAAACCCAGGCCTAACTCCATTTATTTGAAGCAGCATCGCGATTTCACAGTTATGTGTTTGCTTAACTTGGAATGCTAATCGGTATGTGCTACTAATAGTCGAAAGCAACAATAACGCTATAAACGGACAACGCTTCCATCCGACAGGTGGGCGTGTATGACCGTAAACAACGAGGCCGTACAGGGACAGCGGGAAGAGTGAGGGTAAACGGACAGAAGATTAACACGACGAAAGAACTTTTTGGGCTTTTTGAAGAAGAATGATTTTCATACTCGATCCCTTAAATATGGATTGTCAACAAATTCATGTAGGTTCAATTCAGGTCTTGTGCGTCCTCGTGTCACAACACCAGCGGTAATAACGCTTTCCAATCAAAACTGGCGTCAAACTTTACGCCACATTATCCTACCCTTATAAAAGCGGATGCGTATTACAGTAGGTGCTGTAATGTGCAGGATAGCAAATTGACATTTCTGGGATGGTGGAGGTCTTTTGATTACAGACGCATATTTCCCAATGTCAGACTTACTAGCACCGAGTGGCTAAATATATAGACCAAGTGGCTTGATATAGAGACCTAATGACATGATAGAGAGACCTAGCCGCCCGTCGATGGTAAGTTTTACGGCATTTAGATCAGCGAGACGGGTGATGTAATGTCAGTTTGCTGTATTAAAGGTGCATGTCATAAAAAATCATCCGAATTTTTTTTAACAAACTATTCATCCACCGATTCCTTACTGCGATGCGTAATGATAAAAAAACTCGGTGACGCCAGCTGTGCCTTTGTAAGGTTCGATTTATTATTTATGAGGGGGCGCGAATTTTACCCAATATATGGCACGCGGTAGACGTTACCATACATCCGAAGCTGGAAATGTACCGAATTTGAGCTATAATATAAGAAAATTGTGGCGCATGCTTAGTTACTGGTTCAGATCGCTATTTATTGGAAAACTATTGTAAACAAAGTATTTTCATGGATTTCCTTGCCATCACAAATTATTTTCATCTGGTGAAGCAATAATCTAATATCAGGCCTCCTCAGGTTGATGTACTACATAGATATGTGGGTGAAAAACGTTGTGATAATGGTAGGGTAAATAGAAGATGGTACGACATTTTAGAGCGTATCGCACTGAAACGTAGTATTTTTGTGTTCTGCTACTTTCTATTCCGCTTGCGAGCCCATGGTGCCAATACGATGCTCATCTAACATGTCGTAACATCTGAGCCAAAAAAGTCTAAATGCAAATGATGCCATTAACCTAGGCACAATCTATCTTTCGACACAAACAGATCTGCTGAGTGACGTCACAGTAGTGCGTCAAACTCACCGAGGAGGCTTGGTGTTAGATAATTGCTTCACCTGATGAGACTGCAAAGCGCATAGCATGCTCACAAACTGCGCACTTCATTAGGTATTCACAGTCATAACCGTTAATTGTCATACTGTCATTGGGCATATTGTGCGTATCTCATGCGTACGTACAATGTACACACAATAACTTGTGATAGCCATAGTTAATGTCAATACAAAATTAGACTCAATCAATAATCACATTTTAGCCAATTAATCCTCTACTTGCACAGTCAATATATTATTGACATGGGTTGGTTATTGTGTATTTTTAACGACGTGGTCAATTTATAATGATAGCAAATCAAATGCTGCAAATCTAGACAATCGTGAACCACACGGCACTCAGAAAACTCTTGGAGCTTGGAGATAAGTTGGCGTTGTTGTTGTATTCAATGCCAAAACGCGTACATATTTATTTGATCTCTCATCACTTGGATGCCACTCACTGTTGATCTAAATACCGTAAAACATAACACAGATGGACGGTTCCAACTATGGCTTCCTCACGTCTTCCTCTATAACTTGCCACTAAGTCTCTATATCTTGCCACTAGGTCGCTATATCTTGCCACTAGGTCGCTATATCTTGCCACTAGGTCTCTATATCTAGCCACTAGGTCTCTATATCTAGCCACTATGTCTCTATATTTAGCCACTAGGTCTCTATATCTAGCCACTATGTCTCAATATCTATCCACTAGGTCTCAATATTTATCATCTAGGTCTCTTTATACAGCCACTAGGTTTCTATATCCAGCCACTCAGCGCTAGTAATTCTGATATTGGGGAATACGCGCATGTGATCAAAAAACTTCCATCATCCCAAAAATGTTTTGTTCTCCTGCAGTTTGTTGTACCTTCTGTAACACGCTTCAGCTTCTATAAGGTTAGGATAATGAGGCGTAAAGTTTGACGCCAGTATTGGTTGGAATGCCTTATTGCCGCTGTTGTTGGGACACGAAGACACACAAGACCTGAATTGAACCATGGATTTGTTGACAATCCATATTTTAGGGTTTGTGTAATGAAAATCATGGAATCATCAAACGATAAAATCAACGGGAGTTCAAATGAGAACAACTGCACAAGCGCCCAATTAATGATCAACAGAGCACCAAACCTTGGTCCGTGGGTGGGTCATTGACAATTACTAAATATGGTGACATTGTGAATATCGAATTTCTATTTAAGAAAGCCTTAGGGATCTCTGTGTCGTGATTTATCGTCTAATCATTCATCCTCACTGTTCAATGTCCCTATACGGTTTCCCACTCACCTTAGCAGTATAACATTATGTTTATGCATATTTCTGTCCTTGAATTAGTACTCGTTCCATTTTGCTAATGAAATATAAGAGTGGGATCATAAACAATTTAAAAAAAGAAATTTTGGCTTGAATTTAAATCAATTAAATCTAGGTATTAAAGGGTATCGACATCTGGCGCACATATGAACGGTGGTATCCGACATTCACAGAATTACATCAAACCATAAACATTAATTGCATTCAGTCGGATTGAAGTGTTGTCCGGTTATAGCGTTACTATTGCTTATTGGAATTGATGTCATCACAGAGGGATATCAGTGAAAAACTTCGATGACCACCTCTCTATGAATCTTTATAGGTTCACAAAATGACCTAGTTGAATTCGATCCTTTATGCCTGCGTGTTGACTAGATAATCCATCGGAGTTCAATATAATGAAACATAACGGCATGTACTGCTGTTCATCGACCACACATTATTAACCTTGCAAGCAGACAGCCCCTTTACGCCTCTGTGTCTCTAAAGTCAATTAATGTATTGGTTTGATTGAGATGGTTGTGTTAACGGCTTGCGTGAACAGAGGAAGACGGGGCAAGCTTAACCAGTTTTTTTGTTGTTAAATTGTCTTGAACACATACCTTTTCATCTCGTTCATTTTGTCATGAGACTACGAGATGCAACAAACAAAATGATTCGGACCAAAATAATGCATGTTTGTGGTCATTACATATCCTTATAATAATCCCGCGCACTCATTAATACTCATTATTTATGCTGTTTTACTTGAAATAGGAGATGTACCCGATTTTGCAAAATTCCATGTGCTTGTTTGATGCAGCAATGTGATTTGCACATTTCCCAGTGTGATTAAGCGCAAAACTACTCAGAAGCATGGGGCAATGAAATTTGTGCAGCAACATTACTTATATCATGCGGATGACACACGATGAAAGTAAGGCTACGTTATCGAAATCGACATTGTAATGTACGCATCAATATCAGTAAAATCGAGTCATGAGATAATGAAACAGTTAAAATAAAATAAGATACATAAACGTCTCAAGGTAGGTAATCGTGCACAGGTTTAACCGCGCCAAAACGTCTTGTGCCTATTTAAAGCTTAACAGTTGGAGCTAAATTGGTTTCATGTGTGTTTTTATATGCCATTTGTTGAGTTCACTGAAATTCTACTTTTGTGCAATAATAATGATTCAGGCTATATTGTTGTTTAATTGGGCACTGATTGAGTCAATAGTTATGTTATTCCATTAAGGAAGCATCTCATAATTTACCCGCTGAGGTTGTTGGTTTTTCTGGGTTCGAATACTTAAGTGGAAATATACTTAAGTGAAAATATGTTTCGAAGACCTTGTGAAAAATAGTCATTGCCCCACACGATGTATCAATGTTTCTTTTCCTTTGCCATCCGCTGTTTACAAAGATGAACACAATCAAGAAACCTCATTTGAGGGAGGCACTGTGTAGTTAGCCAGGCGCCATTCCTACAAGAGGTAATTGAGTTCGTGTCTGCCTGGGTGTGATTACGGTATCATGTAACATGGGCGCGACCAGGTACCTTGGAAAAAAAGTTAAGCTGAACGGTTGTCGCGTGACGTAGACCATGCAGTTGGACAAATAGTGGTAATAACCAGCAGTCTATTACTTGTTTGTCATTTCATGCATCCATCACACAATCGCAATTTATCCCATAGTTAACTGATTCATTTGGATAAAAGTCACATAATATTACCAGGCACACACAATCAGTTGTTTTCCCTTTCCGCTTATTAAACTCCTTATTGCAAATAAAGTCACTTATCCTCGAGTTAATGTTTACCTGCGAGTGCAATATCAGTATCAGGATTCTTACGACAGAAGATGAAGGTGTATTAATTTGTTCTAAGGGTCCGTGCGCTTGCACATGCTCCAGTTCTCTTTTTAAAGACCGTCGTTTTATGGCTTCAGTTGTATATGATGTATATATATATATATATATATATATATATATATATATATATATATATATATATAGAGATATATATATATATATATATATATATATATATATATATATATATATATATATATATATATATATATATATATATATATATATATATCTATATATATCATGGTAACACAGATTCTTGGCTATCGTAAGTCTGGGGCGCTCACGTAATTCCTAATTAATGAAACCGTGTACTTATTGTGGAAAATGCGGAGATCAAACCCATTCAAGGTTAAGTAGGGATAAAGCAAATTGGATATATAAATGCAATTCTAAGCTTGCTTTAGGAAATCGAAGTTTAAGCTTTAATGAATCCTTAGACATTACAGAATTATTGAAGGTAGCTACCTAATTGTAAAAGATAGTTTGTATATTTAATTTGCGTTTTCATGTAACATTAAATGCTGTCGTTGTGCAAAGTTTGACAAATGAAAACACAATCCAATCGTATGTGCAATAAATATGAGTGTACGAGATCAATTGGGATAATGTTTTTTGTGTTTGCCCCAGTGTTAAACAGTATTGTGGTTTTTGTCCTGAAGGCCAAAAAACTCCCTGCAGTGTAATGTTTTACAAGAGAATGAAGGAGATTGTCTTCTGGAATATCAAACACGAACGCAACTATCAGATGTCTGTTAGAAGCATACTCTTCTAATCCTTCAGTACTTGTTTCTAACGTTTATGTTATCCTAGCCGCAAGATGTAATGTTTTAACACGAGAATGATGAGGATTGTCTCTTGGTCAGTAATGTCCAATATGATGGCTATTACGATGCCGTATTCAGCTTGCAAGGAAAAACCGATCATTCGGTAAAATGAGCTTACTGTTGGAACAATCAGCTTGGTATTGTCTTGATTTCCTTTTGCGGACTCGACCAGAGGCCGTTGGAGATCAATAATACGTAGTAGTAAACTAAAAAATAAAAAAAATAAAAAAACATCCGGCAAGAAGACAGGATGTAGAATTGTGGCTTATTGGTCATTCAGCACTCACGTAATGATCATATTGCTTAAGAGCCAATAAGACTAGTCATTTCCAGGACGTAATATGAATTCTCATAACAATCGCCTTTGCTACTTTATCCCGTTTCCGGTCTTGATAAGCTAGAATTTGACGTATCAAGATCGCGTTTCTCTTTCTTTGCTAGGACCTGTAACAAGCTCCATGAGAAATTATTTGTATAATCCTACCATGCAGCGGCTGAGTCTTTGCGTTGGTGGTGAGAGGAGACATTCCGTGGAGTTTTATTTTACACCCCACCTAAGAACTATAATCAAGCGTATGCTATTATCATTTCCTCAATATGGTTATGTTTGTTGTGCTTGATCGCACCATTGTGACATGCAACAAACTAACAAAAGTCATATACACACAAATCTCGGGCAGAAACATTGATCAACCAGCGAACTCCATGCTGGTCAGATCAATACATAGGTTAATGGCGTCTTCAGCGACCGTTTCTAAATAGCAACATTTTGCAAATACGTTAGCATTAGCACAATTCGCTACTTTGAAAGCCGAATACAGTACCATAGGAGTTTTGTGTCCTGTAGACATATTTTGGTCATTTATGATCAATATCAACCAATCATTTTCCCTCAAGCGCATGAACGCTGCTTTGTTCAACTCTATTTTGAACGTGAATAAGACTTATGGATTATTTGCATCTTGCAAGTGACCAGCTGTCTTGTTGCATCCGCTATAACCTGCACTTCTTTGGCTACAATGACTCAGGGTTTTGATATAACGATTTGTTTACAACCAACAGGCAGATGCTAACAAGTAACTTTTTTTATTTTCTTTATGAAATTCAACTGAATATTTTTCATTCAGTTACAATGATCAATAGGAAGTTACCCCCAATAGCGACTAACTGTGCTACTTAGGTCACAGTCATAATATCAAAGTTGTTTTTAATTTGCACAATTATGGTGAAATAATGACATAAAAATGACTAATGAAATATTTCAGTTATTTTGTGTCATTCTACGGATTTATTGTTCGATTGAAAACGCTGAAACATGTTATATATCCAAAGTACCAGTGATGGATTCGATTAGGTAAACATGGAAATGGATAAATTTAATTTGATAAAACTCAACACATCATAATAATGGACAAATAGGAGAAACCATCTAACGTTACCCCTGAACATGCGAGATTGGTAAGTCAACGTGATTATTCAGACCACAGAAGATGCTAATCTACATGCTTAGTGCCTGCTTTATTTCTTCTTGTGAATAAACGCGTCCAGCCGAGATGAAACACAAGAACCTAGTTTACTTACCGAATTCCATTGACAATCGTCTCTGGAGTTTGTAAGGTTGATTTTGACTTACGAATTAACATATGGCTAAGGCTTTAAGATTGTACTCTGTCATCAGGAGTCTTTAAAACATCATATTGGTCTGATGTTAGGAGGTGAAAGCTGAGTCGTGTTTGGCTTAAAGAAGTTTGTGCATGAAATACCGTTTTGTATGTGATATTGATGATGATTAAAGTAAAATACTTCATAATTGGTCGGTAGTAGCGCGGCTAAGGGAAACAAGTAATATTTGCTTGTTGACTTCTCTACATTTCATAAAGAGGCCTTGTTATGCCCTACAACGTTCTCGAAGAACGATATAAGATGTGTGCAGTCTTTACTGTGAAGATAGCCACTAGCAACTATTACGATACATTTGTGTGAAAAACGAACGACTTCTTGAATGTTTTACAACAAAACGATGTTGAGAATAAATGCATTACAGCCTGTCAAGTAGCATAGTTTATACCACCGTTGGGTTGTAATAAATCCAACAAACGATGTCTGTGGTAACGCACCCAGACGGTCATGCCATAAAATACTCGGTAGTGAGCAAAACATTTTAATGATTTGGAGAAAACCTCTCGCAGCAAATTCAGATTTATGAATAGTGAAGTTGGCATAGGATGTAACCGAGCGGAAGAGGTATTCAAGAAGGTGAAACAATAGAACGATCTATGGTTGTGACTTGTCTATTTCTCAATTCATATTGACACATTTTTAGCCCTGCCAATGCAGTGTGTTGCCATATGGTATGATTGGTGAGGAGACATATATATAGTTCGTCAATGTGCTCATGGTACTTAATGTAGTAATTCAAACATTATTTAATTGGTTTTGTCACAATTTAGAATTCCTTTTTTTGCGATTATATTTACTGATCTTTGGCTGCAATTTTACGATGCGTTAATTCCGCACTAATTTACTGTTTAATGTAATTGCTCTATTATGATAAACAATGTAAATAATGACTAACTTAACACATTAATACATTGTAAGTGAAATTGATGTTATTGCATTTCTATTCATTTCTAAATGCGTAACCCGAGTAGTCATAAATTTATGTCGATAATTTATCCGGAGCACTTTCATTATTGAATCACATGGGAAGTGATGTTCTTTTTGTTTCACAGTTTCTTTACAAAACATACTGTTTTCTGTGATGTTATATCCTGCAGTCCAATAGTCCAAAGGATACATTAATCGTTCTAATTAAGTAAATTTACTCTCTGATGGTTCGTTTGTGTACAGGTGAACGTGAGCTCTGACCAAAGACACAACATAAGATTAATCTGCATCCTTAAAAAGCCTAACAAACTTTGTTTTGTAAATTTTTTAATATATTGACAGATAACTGAGCCGGTAAGCTCAAAGAGTAAGCGGGTTCGTGCTTCATTATTGTGTGTATTTATGTCCGACCTGAATTTTTGTTAATAGAGATAGATGATTGGATATACATTTCTACCTGACGCCTTTATGATGCAGTTGAAATTCTGACAAGGATCGATTCATGAGTATTTGTGTACTACGTGTAGTAGAATCTTCTGTTTCTATACGTCTTATAAGCCCGTTGACTAACGAGATTACGATCAATCCAGATATGTCGTGTGTATAGTATGTTCAGAAGCACACCATAAGCATGGGCCTTACAATCGTCAATTATTGGCGATATCCAGAAGGGAACTGCCATTGTAGTATGTGGGAGTAGAACCTGGCAAATACATCATCAATATTCAATGAGAAAATCATACAAAATAAAATTAAGGGAAAACATATGCGTACATACATTTAAGCATGGTGTGTGTGTTATTAAGTTCACAGATATATATGTATATATAAAAGAAAGCATAGTCCTTAGCGTCGAAGTTCACATACTGATGGCCAACTTTTTTTCAATAAATATGGTTTTTCGATATTAACCAGTATCCTTCGGACTAGTCTCCGTACATTGTTAATAGAGATTACTTTAAAATCTATACAATATAATCATGCTCGATATCTATGTTAAAGAAAACAGACACGTGGTTCTAATCTATTCGTGGCTTTCTCGTAATTCAATCACAATAAACTGAAATGATCTCAGCACCTTTGTGAGACATATATGTGTATGTATTGCGAGAAAGACATATTGGAGGTGCTGGAATCAAATAATTGATAAACGGCCACCGATCACAATATAATGACCCTGTGTATATTTACGCGACAAACATTGAGAATGGATAATATCTTTGGAGCTATAAATACGGGCGCCTACGATCAACAGTTGATGGTTTTTATATTTCTTGTTTGTTGGAACCTATAATTACCATAGCACGCGCCAGGACTGAACACATTTGGCAAGGTGGAACAGGTCACAAGATATTAATATATGAGGCAAATCAAAGATGGTGCCCAGCTCAGCATAGAAGCGGAAAGGAGGAATCAAGGTAAATCGAGATATTGATGACATTATACAATATAAAGATTGGAAGCAGCCTGTTTCTCTAAGTATAATTGATTCATTCTTGAATACAACTTGAGAATTAGAACATAATGATTGCCTGACTTACACGCTACAGTTTTTGTTATGTCGCATGTTGTGGCAATCATTATTATCAGTAGTAGCGCTTTATGACGTCAATTCAAACTAAGTCCTTCATAGTACGAGGCTGTAAACCAAACAGCAATACATATAGTGAACTCCAGTGATGAGGGCAGTGACCTTTAAACCATGCCCCAATGGTGATCACTTGGAGTAAGCATTTTCAGACTTTTTAATTAACGTTCTGTAGTGTTTCATTTCACAATATAATTCAGTAAGATTGTAATATTAATTCATTGCATAACTTTAGTGCTGCTATGATATGGCTTGGAATGATCAGTCATTAAATCAACACCCAAAGCACTACCCTTTCAAGCCATTAATTAGGTACGTTGAAGGACGCATCGATTGATTCTGGCCTACCCTCTAAGTGCTCAGAAAGTGACAAAATATGGTCACCGGCTTCTATGTTCGAAGCGACTGATGCAACCAATAATGCCTATTAAGCCAACAGGCTGAATTGCTAGTAAAGTGTTATATATTTTCTATAAATAAAAAACCAGACTAGCGATCGATTCAAGTAGATTTAGTTTAGAATATATCAAGACATTCGTGTTAACATAAAATACGGCAGTGTTTTAAATGTTAACGGGCATATAAATTTAATACTTATTGCACCGGAAGACTAACGCGGATGGGAGCAACCTATTATCTTAAATTCATAGTGTTGATTCAGCTTCGAGTACGATTCGAGAATGAGGGAATCTTTTCTCTCAGATTATCCACAATTCCGCTGTGATGATAGTTGACCATGAGGCATGCAACAATTATGAATGAACTTGCCAATGTTGCACCGAATTCAATTGTCTAATCACAAGCAGTTGATTCATATCGATCAGAATCACAAGATCTGTACTTGCCAGAGGATCAGACAACAATGCATTATGTAGCGTTTGTCAACAAATTGTATTTTCCATATATGGCAGGAATTCTCAAAATAGGAGGACTTGATAAGGCTGTTGCACAGATCTAACATATGCGGATTTTTGCTTGTCCGACAGTAGCTTGCACTTGTTCTTGACATCGAAAATGGTATTTATGAATAATGACGGGTGGAGGTATTTGGACAGACAGCAAAGCCAGTGATCTACTAGAATATGTCATCATCGCAAGGCCCTAATCAAAAACCTCATAGAAATGTCTCCGCTATATCAACCATCTACCCTGGAGGCTTTCCATGGCCTAATAATCAAATTTGCACCAAAACACACAGGGTGCATGTGGCTCTGTCAGTATTCAAAGTGAGTGGGTTTAATATGTTATTATGTTCACAAAATTGTTTGAGCGCCCTGGTCTGCCTTTCTATATTTTACAGTTCTTTGTTTATGTCATTTGACCATTGATGTATTTAAAAATGGACACATATGAAATATTTTAACCTGCAACTCTATAAATCAAATCGTGAAATGCTCTACCGGCTATGTTTTCAAAGTATTGTCTTGCTGCTCTACACTTCAACCACAACAGCGGTAGACTATAGGTTGTGGCCAGAAATGGAAGATCCCGGTTTTCTCTCAGATTTCCCAAATTCACGAAGAGGCGATGTGCAAAGACAAATAGGTCTTCTCTCACTGTCAATTTCTGAGAAATGATGCAGACCCTTCTTGAACAATACTCAGCTATTCCTACCCAGCTACTCAAGAATTGCATTGCAGAACTCCCGGCCAATGAACCAGGCGCACTTGCTGAAATGCATGATTGCCCTGACAAGAAGGAGGCTGAGAGGCAACATACCGAGAGGTATGTTCTTAAAATAAGTCATGTAGTAAGTTGATGATGAATAATGGAAGTAGTGGTGGTGATGGGGTAAGGCAGGGGTGCTGATGGTGGTGGTGGAAGCATTATATGGGTAGTTGGTCTATTGGTATTTGCTTCTTTTTATAGGTAATATCTAAGCTCTGTTTACTTTTCAGCTTTTGCTTCCAACTTATAACATTTCATGTAACCTGTCTGTTAACAGGTGCCCAATGAAATAACTGTTCCTTATCATCATACTTACAAAATAAATGGTAAATATCGGTGTTGAAAATCCCTGCAACATTTAAGGGCATATCGTTACGTTATGGACGATGACGAAAAGCCATTGGAGTGGAAGATGCTATCTCCCAAATGCTAGTAATAACCTGCAATATAAACATATATTTACAGCTTTTACACGATCACCTAGTATAGGGCATAATTTCAATGAATAACTAGTTTTCAAATCATATTTGAATTGACATCAAACATGAATAACTCACTGGAGAGGTATATTTATTTGTAACAGCTACTACCTGAAAGATCTCGGCTCCCCAAACAAGTGCCAAAAACTGAAATAAAGTTAATATCTACCGGTCTGCAGACGAGGAAAATACATTTTAGTGGATTTGCATTCGATTTTGTGCAAAAACGATATATCCGTTGAAATCTCGATTGAAAGCAGTAGCAGTTTTCATTTGTGATAACGTTTTATCATTAAACCAATAAAGGGCAAAAGAAAAGATATTTTCCGTTGCAGGACAGGCGATTCGTTAGTCAATCATTGATAACCATGTTCCAGCACTGCCTGTATTATCGCTCGTTTTCACACTACATTCAAGAAGTTTGTCACAATTTAATATATTCTAGGCGAACAAGTACTCCAAGCCACATGGAATGATGTGATTCGTTGCATGATGCACATGATGACGGTATACAATACGATTATAATCACACCTATCAGTTCCCTTGCAAACGAACGAGAAAATAATCCGGCAATCCGGCAGGACAGTGAAGCAGAATCTAGCAAACTCAGGAGCAAATGGCTGTTGTTTTTTGCGGTTTATGCCAACAAGGTCCGAAAAATCGAGGGAAATATTTACAAAAAACACAAAATAACATCAATGGACTAGAATATTGTCGGAAACGTGTTTCACAGGTTGATATATATCTAATAAAAACTGCAAATAGGGAGTCGAAAAAAGACGCAACTTGGACTTTAACTGAGCCCAAAAGCGTTCTGCACTTACTTCGTTCATATCCATTGGCTGTAAACTACATAAGCTGATATAAATCTAAACCATTAATTTTCCATGATATAGTCATCATCTACCAACACCCACTGTCAATACGATCCCGGGACTTGTGCGCGGATGCTATAGAAGAACATGTCCTATGATTGATACTCATCATCCAGTGCTCCGCTTAATTGAAGCTCTAGGAACTGCCATGGTTGAGATATGTTCACCGAAATTCCGTACATGCGTGGGATGCTATTACTATCAAACGAAATACTTTCACATATGGGAGGGATGTTATTATTGCACACATTTCATAACGCACAATATAACCGATATGTCTTCTGTAACGGTGATGTTTTATGATTGTACATCTAAATCCAACTCTGTATCAAATCATATCTTGCAATCACGAATGCAGCGGCACAAGTGGCCAACAAAATATCTTGAGCAGATTACCGATCCAATTGAGTGTCATTACTTTAAAATGAGACCGCAAGGAGAGCATTAAGCAGGGTCATCAAATACTAATACATATGTGAGGCAAAGCATAGAGTGTGCCGACTTCAATACAGGAGCAGAGACGGAATCGTGTCAAACTGAGATATTAGCTAATATTGATGACAGAGAGTAACTAGACGAGATGGAAGTGTCATGCTGCATTTCAATCAAGCGTATTTTGTTCCCTAACGAGCATCTTTGGTGGCTTCCTCATTAACGAATTCAAACCGAAGTCATTATCGGAGGGTGTGCATGCTTCGTAAGGGCAGCTCAGAACCAACCATCAACCATGACATATTTCTCCTGCATTACCAAAATGACGAACATCAGTATTTCGGACTGTTCCGCTCATATTCCCGATATTTAAGCACTAACGTATTACGGATCCGATCACAGTGATGTCACAAACATGTGCACCGAGATTGTGCCCGTTCATATGGCAGGTGTCTCTACGGCAATGAGACAATGTGACCATGCAATGCCATGGGCTGGCTATATATGTTAACCACCATAATCAATACTTTCGCTATACCTTGCCCCTCATAGTGCAAGCCTCTACCGCGAAAACAAACTGATAGTTGGCAGGTGCGCGTTCTCTGTATGGTTCAGTATTTACTCTGTTTACTGGCTCTTTAATCGCGAGTGGTCAGCTACATGTCTGTTAAGTATGCATTAAGGCAAAAGACCATACTAAGACATGTGGTAGAATAATTCAAATATTAAGTTAATTGTTCCGCTGAAGAATAACCGTTCGCAAACCATGCTACATTTTTATTTTGTTGTTTGCTGGGAATTAACGCGACTCGTTGAGATATATATCAATTAACTAGGTTGTAATCCTAACCCTATCGCATTAATCATTGGCTGTCTATTTTTTATTGCAGGGATATATAATGCCTCATAATATATGCATATAATTTTAGATTGTTCACAGCAATTATATTCCTACCGTGCTGTTATTTTTTATTGAAAGTATAATAAGCATATAATTTTAGATTGTTCACAGCAAGTATATTCCTACCGTGTCTGTCAGGCTGAGATGCAATTGCAATATTTATTGGAGTAGACAACTAGAATGCGACCAAGCGTCAAGAAAATCCAGATCAGGAAAACATGTTTTGGTCGATATTTTCGAGAATGTATGGGAATATTGCCTAGAGCTCAATAACATTGCTAGATTCTGCTTCATTATTAAACATTATTCCGCACCAGCACGTGAGGTTACTTTGGATCGGAACTGTACTTGATTTACTTTTTAACTACCACTTGTCATGTTGCTCACGACACAAGTTCTAGGTAAAGTTGTTGTTTTGTAAGATATTGTGATGTAGTATGTGGAACCATATCATTTAATGGTTGCCATTGCGCTCAAAGTAATCGGTATGAAGAAAGGGAATGACAAGCAAGCGATGCGGTCAATATTGACTTGATATATATAATCAAAAGGAACAAATATTGTTGGCGCTGATATCCAATCCGGTTGAATATCGTGGATTAGACTGAATTCGTTAACGATGTGTTCAACAAAGACGATATTTTTTAAGAAACACTGCCTTGAATTGTCGAACAGCGCTATATGCATGCTCAACACACACGCACATTAATGTTTTTTATTTGATGATGGATCAAACAGTACATTGCAATTTGTATGCCAGCTGCCTAATGTGCAATTTCTGCTCACTGTTGTCGCGGCGCCTCTTCATCACAAACTTTATATAATCGACATCTTTTCTTCTTGTGTGCAGATGTAATGATTGGAAATTTCAACTGGACAACGCCGCGTGTCCTTCTGTTTGTCTTTTTCTTTTATGTATTAGAGACAATATGTATATTCCTATGTGTTGTAGACAAAACTTCAAACATCGGCGGCATTTTGTATAGCTTTTTAGACAAACAAAGAAAATTATAATTCAGCAATACAACAGCAAATTGTAGGAGCAGATATTTGAACACCACTGCACCTGTTACTGACGTCATATCCTCAGCTGAGTTTAACCTATATTTGGCCAACCTACACACTCGTTAGAATCATTCTACCTTGCATTTTAGTACATATCATCTTGTTAGACAAAGCAAATGAGCTTTTGTTATGTAATAAAAATATCGGTACATCTATGTGTTTAGATGACGTATGTATATGCTTATCCCTTTTCTAATATTTATAGTCATATAAGGTATGCCTTAAACCCGGTACAAGACATTATATTTTTAAGTCCAACTTTCGTCTTTTCCCTAATGTTAGATACCACCAACCAATAAGATGTGGCCAGAATTTAGAAAAACAGCTAGCTGTGCTGTGTTCTAATATGTCATGACGCAATGGGAATTAAATGAGGATTTGGCTCATTCGACCCTTAAGAAATTCGAGTACGCTAGGATGGTAATGCAAAACTGAATGAGTTATTGGGAGTTCGTACAATGAGGAGCTGGTGCTTCTCGCGGTTGGTTAATGAAAGGACATTATTGATGCTCATTTATCCTCCCAATTGGCGATCAAAAGCAAGGGTTAAATCACTCGACCGACGAATATTAAGCCAGCTTTTATGTAAACCCACATATCGTCTCATTGTTAAACGATTTCTAAAAATCCTGACGTGCTTCTGTCCATACTCATTTGTCCCCGGCATTAATTAAACAGTGCATAGCATAGCAAAAGCAATTTGGTTATGCACATTCTTTAAGATGTGATTTTAATGCACAGCCCATCATCGCTTATCATGAATGCTATTATGATTGAATTGTACCTGTTAGGTCAAAAACATTAAGTGTATTGAGTGTTCAGTTCATGCTTAACATTTTGTGTGAGCCTAAATGTATAATCCGTCCTCTGCTGATCCAAAATATCGTATTCTGCATCTCATGTTTATCGACTTAGCCATCACTGCAATATTTCCTGGCAACTATCGTAATGAGGTATCGGAAATTAGCTACACAGTATTCACCGCACGATCAAGCAGCCCTTCGGTATTTATCAGAGATTTGTTTCTATTCTTTGCAGATACGGCTTTAGATCTCTCAGGTCAATCCACCAATTGGCTTAACTGGGAAGACTTTGTTGCAGGCGAACATGATTTAAGAGGGAATAAACTTTATTCTAGGGGGGCGGGAGTAAACGAATATTTGCACAAAATAACGCATCTTGTATTCACACCTTTTGATCCTGCCTATTGCCATAGGAATACCAAATTAAAGCATCCTCAATATACTTGACCGAAACCATAAATGGATATTCCACATGGTGTTTCCTTGAACTTTTATAACACCATGGGTTGGTGCATATTATATAAGATTTGCGTGTAGTTTAATTTTTGATAATTACAGAATGCTCAATGCAACTTAATTACACAATGTAAGACTGCTAAACTATTCGAGTACAAAATTAAGTACAATTTAAGTCGTCATTATCATATTATAATCATTCTTACTGTATTATTGCTAAATGATAATAACTCACTGCAAATATGAAGCTGAAAACGCCGTTTTGAGAACATAGTAAAGGTAGTTCAATTACGCTTTTGTGTCATATTGACAAAACAAAAGAATCATCCCCAATCTAGAAATATAACAATGCAGATTTACCACGGTATGCCACACAAATATGGGCAACATACGTTTTAAGTATATTGGTATGAAATGTACATTGGCGAATCATCAACTTATGAACCGAATATTGTATTCACAGCACGACTCCAATGGACGCTTCATATCAGTAATGGAGAGCAATGAGTAAACAACAGCTGTAAAACACGCAAAATGGGATAATAATTAATGAATAGAAAGCGGCATGCTAAAATCTTACATCCCCACCTTCCCATCGCGTAAAGAAGGAATTGAGGTCGTGCAGCAATACCGCCAGGGTATTGTGAAGATATAATGTGACCTGAACAAAGGCGCAACCGGCGACCATCTAAAACAAGATTTGATTAATTGATTACCAATGCCTAATGATAAAACTGCAAGTATAACGGTATATGAACAGATGATTCATGGAAAAAGTTAGCAGTTTATCATATTTCGTATGTCATTACTCGCATAAATCTTGCAATCATAATTCAACCATTTGTATGAAAATTACCTTGTGTAAGGACAAGCACAATCAAACACATGTAATGAGGTTAGTTAACTTATTTCAGCTGTGCACAATTTGTAAAATTTAAAAAGTAGCTATAATAGAACCTACAATTATCAAGATATTGACGCATGGGTTATTGCCTATAGGTTATCTATAAGTGAAAGACGTATGACTAACTTTGTTGTTACATCCGAGGAGCCAACATCCTTGCTAAGACGTGGTTAGTAATTATTAACGCAATTGAGTGCGACATAAGAGATGACTTCAGGCGTGCCACGACTCAATAAACAGTTACAAACATAATTGGTTGTGATATTGGAGATTCGCAATGTATGCTTAAGAAAGGTTTTATGTGCGAGTAGGTGCTTCAAACAAATGTAATTGTACATGTACTAACCGACGCAGTGGTTATTGCCGCACTGTGCTAGAGAAAATGTTAACCTTATAAATGTACGTAGTGATGTAACGAATAATGCGAGGCATAGAGAATTAGTATAGACACCCAAGTGTCTTTAAAATCAATATGACATTATAGAATTGTGTTCCATATCATATGATGCTGTTCAGTAGCTAAAGATGACTAAAAATTGACCATATTGTCAAAGACTATATTTTGTAGGTTTAGATTCATAAGAATCTGAGCCTCATTTTATCTGTGCTGTGGTCAGTTTCCCGATGAAGATTTTGGATTCCCACAAACATTCTATTGTTGGAACAAAAAAAAATATAGGTATGGTATTACAGACAATTAATGAAGAAACAATTGATATGTTCATATAAAGCTGTTGCTTCAAACCACTGACACTGGTAACATTACCAGATTACTGTCGAAACGAGTGATAGAGCCTCGGAAGGACTAACCATCGAATCTTCTATCATAATGCATAATACTACAGGGCATATTCCATTAGTGTCAATGTTGCCAGACAGTTCCATATACCACGCTTACTTCTTACTCCAGTCGCGTATCTCCATCGGTCCTGCTTAAAGCGTCATGAAAAGAAGAAGTAATGGAACTCTATTGGAAGTACACTCGATTGGAAGGTTCTATTAATAACAAGTTTTCATGCATACTATCGTCAAACGCGATCAACAAACATCTGTCATTATGTGCATAAGAGGAATTTAAAGTACCACAATGCAAACGCTGTTTGTGTTATCATTTGAACGAAGCACTGTCAGAAGTCACGTGCCATAAAATCAATTGCAAGACAATGGAAATAACCGAGCAGATTAACACAGAGCGTGTGATTCATGCTTTATCACTCAAAAGACAACGCCCTTTTTCGGAAATTTGATGTGTTGCTAATGAATGTCTCTTCTATTAACATCTGATAGGCACACCCAGTACAAATATGACACACATGTTAGCATACACAACTAGCGGGAGTGCTTTCATCATGCCTACATGCCTACCTTTAAGTGCAAATAGAAGTACATCGAATGCAAACTAAACTAGCATATCTCTTTAGTTTTGAGCTTTGCATCTGGCCATGAGTAGTTTCAAGGCATGCAGACTTATTTTATACCATCTGGAGGGCAGTGATGTTGAGCGTGATGCTGATAGTATAATTGACAAGGATGTTTATATTGTTTAACAACCATGTGTGTCTTCAGGGTAACTTGTATTTTGTCATTCCTCGCAATAATTAATGAAGCAGGCACTTAATGGTTATGCGTGCGTGTCTAACAGTTTGCGCACGCCAAAACAAATGCGTATTGCGTGTATTGTGTCTATAGCGTACATTTTTTTATATCCCGGGAGAGGGTCATTTTGCATGTGGGCTTGTGGAAGTAGAGTTATTAGAATGAATAACTCAACCACAAGGCGAATCGTCTATTTCTTCCACCTGTGAGAGACCCCTCAAAGCTCATGCTATCTTTTCTCGTCGCCCTGTGCTCATTTCTATAAACATGGGTATGACAGACGGAAAAGCGATAAACGAGCCTTCCGAATGACGCATACAGGTTACATATCAGTTGTTTTATCAAATAGATCACAGAAAACAAACAAAGCTGACAAAGTGTGGGGTTTTGGCGACAAATGCTATATTTGCGCACGCGTAGCATCTGTAGCCGGTCATTTGCATCGTGCTGTAATTGGAGTTATGAGGATTCTTTTAGAGTGCCAATTTAGATAAATTATTGATGATTTGGTGTCCCAAATACAACTAATAGATTACAATCGTTTAATTTTATCAACTAAACCGATACGGATACAATAAATATTGAAACCGGCAAAATGCATCTTTAACATTAACAACTTATGAGCTGCAACCGTTTTTTGGAAGAGATTGCAATAACACTACAATATGTTTCTTTTAGATGGGCTATAATAGCGTAGCGCAGTTTCATGGATTTTGTTTATCTGTGCCCTTTGCGTAGACTCCATTTTAGCGGAACCCAAAGAAAGCGTGGTCAGCTTTTATTGGTAATGACATGCCTCGTAACTAGGTAATTTGCATACAGAAGAGACAAACCTTTAGAAGAACCCCATCAACTTGTTTTTACGCAAAAAAACCTTATTTGCAAGATTATCCAGTAAGTGTTCGGCAAACTACTCATTACTGACACCCAAAGTAAAATTATCATAGCGACCCCCGTCTGCAGCGCCAAAGGAGCAGCTAGCCGGCTTTGTGTTTATTAGACAGTTCATCACATACACGTGGACATGGCATATTGTATTAATAACATAATTTAGCTACATTCATCAAATAGTAGCCATGCATTGTAAGCTGTATACAGCTAGGGTCATTCAGTTTATTGGAATATATTTATAAATTTCTAGGCCCAATGACCCCTTACCCATAACACAGACAATAAAGTTACAACAAGGGTTAGGGGTAGTTTGGTATTATTTATTTGCAGCAACGGCAACTCGTCGATACTTATTGGATACAAACACATAAACAAAAAATCCAGCGCTGCAAGTAGGGACAATGTAGTCAGGGGCTGTCTTCCCATTGTCCCTCAGTAGGACCTGCACAAAACAGTTTTGCGATAACGATGCTAGTGACACTCCAGTGTATTCAAGTGAGAATCATTGTGGATCAACTACTGAACGGGGGCGGGGGCAAGGGGCCAGCAACAAATGTCCACACGCTACCAGACCAGGGTGACACTACTCATGACTGACATTTCATTAAGGCGCAAATAAGCACAAATATTAGCTACATTAACGCAGGAATATATACATATTGTAGAATATGGAAATAAACAATTTGCATACATTTTGCATTGATTTCAGATATGCAGGTATATGTGTGAATATATATATATATATATGATAGTATGCGGTCACATGCATGCACACCTTTCTTCTGTACACAACCCAGATCATACAGATACCTACACAAACCATAATACAATATTAAGTAAGCTCAATATATATGCGAGTAACTCGTGTAACAAATCAGAGGGTTAGACATTGCAGACTATAATCCGCACACTTAACATTGTTGCACTGTACAATATTCAGGTAGGTAGACAACAGGCTGTTTCGGACGCTATCTTTATCTGTGCGATGGATGACGTAGTGGCGGCATCGGAACACCATCTGTTCCATATACGGGGAAAACTACGCAAGGGTAGTGTGTCTGCAAAATGTGTTTTAGAGGGTGGTACATATAACAGTTTGGAATTTCGCCTTTTATATTTGCATTTTATTTCATAGTTTCGATAACTGTATCGATAAACGATACAGGCAATTGGTGGTTATTAAGTTCGAACATAAATACGGCCACGTGATATTCGTATACGTGTTTCAGTTTCAGTATTCCACAACGCCTGAAAAGGGGATCTGTGTGTCTGTTATAGGAGGATTTATTTATGTAACGTATGGCGCTTTTTTGGAGAAGTTCCGTTTGTTTAGTACAGAGGTCCATGCATTACCCCATGCCAGGATGCCGTATGTTATGTATGGGTACACCATAGTGAAGTAAAGAGTACGCAAGGCTGATTGGGGGAGCATGTATTTGACTTGTTTAATAGCGAATAGAGCGCGTGAGAGTTTAGTGTTGAGTACATGTACCAAGAAACTTGTAAGCTTCTTCGGGTTGCCCTGCACCTACTCTTGCAACGCATTGACCATTATTTTCAGAACATGATCATTTATGTTTATGTTTGCAGATTTATAAGTTGGTCTAAATACAATATACATAGTTTTTTGGGTATTGAGAAATTACTTATTGGCACAAAACCAGTCATGTAATTTTCCAAGTGCATCATTAGCCGTACAAAAGAGAGAAGAGCTGCTGGGCATGACATCGATAAGTCATTGACGTTTAATAGGAAAAGCATCGGGCCGAGTATTGACCCTTGAGGGACTTTATTGGTTGCATTATAGATTTGTGTTCATCGACTCCTGTGTATTGCAATCGATCGGTTAAATAGCTTTTGAGCCATGTAAGCGCTATCCCCCTTATCCCTAGTCTCGACCTTTTTACCAAGAGTATACCGTGGTCTATCATATCAAAAGCTTTAGATAGATCACAAAATACTGCGAGTGTACACTCTTTTGGCGAACTATTGGATGAAATATCGTATTTTTTAAGTAACTGTAAAATGGGATGAACTGTACAGTGGTGTTTTCTAAAGCCATATTGATGTTGATATAGTGTGCTATGAGTATTTAAGAAATAATAATTCTATCAGTTTTTCAAGAGTTTTAGAGAATGCCGGCAATAGGCTTATAGGGCGGTAGTTATCCATTTGACATGGGTCGAATGATTTGTGGATTGGGATTACTTTAGCAGTTTTTAATTTATCAGGAAATATACCCGTCGTCAGGGATTGGTTGAAGATATAGGTCAAGGGAAGTACTATTTGATGTATAGATTCTTTTACAATCTTGGTAGTTATGTCGTCATGCCCTGAACTTTGTTATGGCTTTAAGTTGTTGGCCAGTGCAATCAGTTCATGTGGTTTAACGGGTTCAATGAATACACTTTGCGCGGGGCTATTAATGAAAAATCTGAAAAGTGTTTATTAGTATCCGGTAAGTTATCATGCAAATTGCAACTTATGTTTACAAAGAAGTTGTTAAACTCATCGGCGATCGTTGATTTATCTGTAATGTTATGTTTATCGATGACTATTGATCTTGGAAGCTGGGTGTTGTTTGTTGCGTTTCCCATTGCCTGTTTTATTACGGCCAACAGTTTCTTTCATATTAGATTTGTGTTCATTGATCAATCTAACATAGTAGTCTTTCTTTTGCTGCCGTTTTATTCAGTTATACGTGTTATTGTATTATTTATATTTGTGAGTGTTATGAATATTTGGTTTAATTTTCATCAATTTGTAAAGCTTGTTTTTACGTCGGGATGATTTGATTTAGCCATAGGTCATCCAGGGTTCACGAATGACTTTTGTATTTGTCGTTGTTTTAGGTTTTACTGGAAAGGCTTGTCGCAAAACCTAAACAGTACAATTGGGAAAAGCTTTACCAACTTCTTGCTGTCCTAGGCTAAATGACCATCACAAATGGAAATAGCAACATTTGTGTCCCACAGCTGGGGAGAATAATCCAAGTTGCAGGTAAATGTGGCACAATGTACAATGATTCAATGATGTATCGGTATTCATAGCGCAACATTATGAATAAAAGGCTGAAACATTGGCAGAAGGTGTTTGGTCAACTTCAATGGTAAGGTGTTATGCGTATTTGGCTCAATCGTCACATTGTGAGAAGATTTTTCCACCTGATGCATGCTAGTGAATGACCTTAGTATAACCTGTACGTTTAAATGTTCCTTGAACTGGAGGAATGTTGTCGGTATATGAACCAAAATAGTCAATCAATAAACATTGTGAGACTTGCTTCTGATCTATTTCAGTAGTAGTAGATAAGAAAAATAGATAATTTCAGAATCATCGTAAATTTTCGGGCAACCGATATTTATCGGAAGAGAATATGTGCGGTAGATATTGTCAGATGGCGAAGTATATGTGGTTTGTGGCAGCAATATCACAGAAAATTGATCAAATGTAAGCAAATTCACAATGAGTCCAATTTTATTATACACCCTTGTTCCATATCAACATGGTTATCATTTTGCTGAATTATATTTTTTCTGCTTTAACATTATAAGATCGTTTGTCAAAGTGGGAGATATTAGTCTTATCAATTGCTGGCATGTATTGTTTCTATGGTTTAAAGACTGAGTGTAAAATTAGATGCAACAAAAATATAGCTCGTGTTTTGGGCTCATTGTAAGCCTTGCCTTAGTAAAAGACATATCCGCCTTTTCGACGATATGATGTTATTTCCGAAATGTCAGCAACACTGTCAACGCTTACAATAACATGATGATTATCATTTAACGACGCCACAAAAGCCAGTCCATCAACTGATGTTTTTGTGTATGTCATTGCGCGTAATACACAAATGATTGTAGGCTGATATGTTGTAGCACTCAAAGCCAACTGCAAAGATTACTAGAAGCATTCTCGAAAAGCATTGTAGTTTGCGCTTTCCGAGCTCGCCTTGCGCATTGATGTCTCGTCTTGTTAAACAATTTTGCGCTTCCTCTGTTGTAGATGCGACGACAATCAGCAGCTGATGTGTGTGTTGATGGTTATGTTTATGGCGATGTATAACAAAGGGTTTTGTTGTTGTTAACGTTTCTTTCGACACGTAGCAGTGTTTTGTTTACATGCTATAGATCTTTTAATTCTGCTTGTGTGCCCATGGGACCGATGAATATTACGCATAAACAGAGCATAAACAGAGCCATCACTGGTAATTGATTGATAGCGCATCCCAGTCCAGGTGTAATGAATGTTCGAGTCAAATATTAGAATGCGATTACATTTGTGTCTTCTGTGCTTCGTTAATTCATCTGTAAAATGATTATGCATTTTTCTGAGAGCTCATAAATCCCCATCAGTTATTTAGTATTATGTGTAGGTTATTTTGCGGCTCAATCGGGAATCATACAAATCTGAATAACAAAATAGGTTATTCCTTTGTAATCAAGTAACCATTGCTGATGCCGTAAAGTCGTGTTATGCAGTCTTCAAATAAATGCATCGACTTAGCTAGTGTAGGTATTCAGGGTTGGCCTTTTACAAATGCCGTATATTTCATCATTCTTTAATATCTTCAGTCATTCCTCTAGGCAATTAGGAGAACCCGGGTTGTCAGCAATCAGATATCTAAATGGATTTGCTGGCTTAACGTGAGTACGTAATGAAAATGATTTCATGGGTAATGTTTAGACAAATGGTTATGTTTGGCCCTTTGGGAAGTTCAGTGTTATGCCTTCTCTTGATTTATATCGGTTAACTTATTATTGTTTTATTATAGTGATTTTCTGTTAATGACGAATCCAGAATTTGCTCACAGGGACCTCAGGTCTGTCTCTGTGTTAGATTTTTGACAAGGTGTTTGTGTATTTTGTTGGCTACTTTTTAATGCTTGTCGACACCTGTAGCCTTTGCCATTCGCTAAAAGGAGCACAGCAAACAGCCAATTATTATGCTTTATATCATGAAATTTAACCGATGAAAGTTGGCTAGATGGGCCACCCTTCTGAACACAATCAATGCATATGTGAGAGGGTCAGTACGTATTATTGGTAAATGAGTTATAAATGAATACATATGATAAAAGCAAAGTTATGACCATACCGCCGATTTTAACATCATTTTCCAATAGAGCCAACAATCAATTGTAAATTCCCTACGTTGACCAACCTGAAATCAATGGGATTTTGTTCCCTTCAATCCCACATGATGTGGGTCCATTGCAAGGTGTAACAACCTGACTGGGATGATTTAGTCACAAAGCGGTCCCATCTGGATTGACCCGATGACTGAATGCTGGTGGGACGAAACATGCATATTTGTTTTAATTCACAAGATAAACAATGATCTCAATTGATTACCTAGATTAGCAATATATCCGGCCGGGTAGTCATCCCACACTGCGCAATATATGATTTCTACTCAGTTGGCGTATAAATTGCACCGGAAAAGACCAAATACAGACCAAGTAGTTTTTCAACTGGATTATCTAGATAACGTTATGTCGCTTACTATCGGCAACCCATATTCACTTGCAATACCATTACCAGGCTATGGCGCATTGTTAATGACGGGAATGCATGAATTGCACACAGAGTTATTGATTCTAAGGCAGAGATTAAAGAGATGTTGCAGCGCAGACCATCATATCTATAGAGCATTAACTGATAAACTGCCTGACCCGAGTACGGTTAATGTATTTAATAATTCAGGACCACCTCATTACCTCTGCACGAGACAAGATTTAATATGGTCTGTAGTCCCGTTTACGAGCCCGGCGCGCCCAATAGCCACTGAGAACATGTTCTTCTATCTACCAAAACTATCCGACCCGACATTTGCCACCTAGAAGGGTACTTTTTTCGAGTTCCCATTTGGGTTTATGTATACTTAGAAGATAGCGGCCGGCGGGACAATGCACATCCCTGTGGGTTAGCCAGGTCATTAAGTACCAATATCTTTGCTAAGCAGTGTTAACTTTAGAAGACATTTAAAGAGTACGCCGAGTTAAGTCCAATGGTAATAAGGAATCTCTTGTCGCAAAATATAAAATATTACCCGCAATATTATAAATTTATCTTGATGACATGGGTGTAATAAAGAAGGATGGAAACAACTCATTCTCCTTAATTCATTCAAATGATGGGGCCTTGAGTGAAAAATGATTGCTATATCTATTTTCCGTTCTGTCACATTTCCACGGCTGGGTTTTTTAGTTACTTCTCTACAATAAATGTTCAGAAGTAATTATGATTATTTTGTAGAGTAAATACTCATGGTTTGCCTATTGAAAATGCCACGCTTTGACTGCGAACACGGAAGAACTGAATCATATCAACGACGCGCAATACCGATTTGATATCTCCCGGCTCATTACATGGCCACATTGAACTTTTATTGAACACATCGGTCATATTTCCAGTTCGAGAGGAGTATCTGGGTTGTCAGCAAACTAATAATGAATTTAAGTGGAAGCATACCATGACAGAATAACACCATGACAAATGATGGCCAATGCAGAGGTAATGTGTGACCAACTAGTTTCCTAGAATGTATAAATTCATTAAACACTAACCGTCATCCGCTCTGTCAGCCTAAAATTGCTTCCTTGATAACTGATGCAATTTAATCAATTGACTTGAAACTCTTGCAAAATCTTTAAATCCTAGATAATGAGCGATGTCGATGTAGGTCAGACAGGATGTGTTTGTATGTTATTGGCTTCTAGCGGATAGTTTGCTGGGCGAAGCATTACAAATGCTCATGATCATCTATCGTTTTTTTCATAATAGAAACAGAAACGCCAAAAAATTTGGCTGAATGTTTGGTGCGATCAATTAAGTCAGATCTCTCCGCATCTAGACTTCAATGAGTAATGGCTAGTGAGTGATATAGATAGTGGGTGTATTCTTGCCGTTTGGAGGAAATGTTGTCACACCTTAACGTGGAACAGAAGTCCATATTTCGAATAAGAATATGTTTTTATTCGAAGCATACATTAACAGCGTAGTTCGCCAAGTGACATATTCTAGTAGCCTAATCTCACCTTAGCACCATCATCAATAGAGCAGACAATTGATTGCTATCTGGAGCAACTAAATTGTTCCACACATTGGCCATTACATGGATAGCATCAAATATATCCGGGTTCGAATCCAAGGGTGACACTACCTAACTCGTATCTAATTAACCAAATGATGTCTAACTTACATGCGATTCCCAGTTTCTGATGTCCGGGTGCATTCATAGGTATCCCTAATCACAGTGGCGTGTGTTTTGCTGTGCAATGTGGGGCATCACATTTCAGTCACATGGGCACAGACAATCAGAAACAGCTACCCATGCATCACAATCATCCTCATCAATCACCGTTGTGATATCACCTGGTAGTTACAAATGAAGTTAAACAACCAGTTTACTGTGTCAAAATTCATGACACAGTATTAGAATTCGCTCTATACTTTTCAAAGAAAGAATTGATACGTATGGTACCAGCCGAACGTGGTATATGATGAATTATGGTATTGCGTTTTTATGTCGCAGCTTCTGCAGTGCTACACTTAAATTATCCATTGCAGTGTCCAGGTATTATATGTCAACGGTGTAACACACAGATGTGACCAACATCAAAAGATGTGATGAACGGAGTGATGTGCTACAACAATCAACAAATTTCTAGGAGGCGCAGATGTATGGCAATGCTAATACTCTCTTCCCTTGAGTTGTAATGTATTCTAAGGCATAGTGTGGGTTTTCGATTAAATACTTTAATAAATCGCTACAACGAATACATGAAGCAATTTGTCATAACTCTCGGAATGACATTGAACCTTAAAGTGTAGCACTACGTCAAAGAGGGGAAACAATACATCACGGCCCGTTGTATTAAAATTCATACGTTATTTAAAAGCATTATTACCCATGTAACAAGTGGTCACCAATGTATGAATAGTTATATGCATAACCACCAATCAACGCTTGCTTACTTTAAACTGGATTATATTTAGACACAGATATACATGGTTATTACCCCAAAATACTTTGGAAAGATTCAGCATTTCTCATTGTAGGTAGACAACGCCCTAGTAGAATGTTTTATTTATGTTATAGGACCTCGCCCTCATTAGAAACAATGTAGATGCGCAGTAACAAGAAAAAATGCTTATCAAGAGTACACCGTTATTGACATGCAAATGTGTTCACTTACCAAAAACATTGGGTGATGAAGTTTTAATAATACACCAGCGGTATGTATAAACAAACATTGTCTCTCACAGCTTTATACGTTAAGAGTACAAACTCTCAGTATAGGGAGGCTTTTCTGCTTCCATCAGTATTGATCGGGGCAGATGGTGGTCGCAAACAAATCGTTGTTAATGCTTGATCATGGTGATGTACTGTCGGATCACGAGGTGCCGAGATGTAGTTTGTACCATTTACAGAACTCGTTATGTTCACATATTCCGAAAAATGTGACAAATATTCCAATACATGTTGTCCTGATTAAATACAAGAGTCTAATCGTGCAGCAATATACGTATTACATTTGGACGAGCGTCTGTAATAATACACTACTTATTGTTTGAGGTATGTGAACCAATTTGAGCCAATACTTGATAACTATCTTTTCTACAGCCCCCCCCCCCTCGTATTGTTTTTGATTTGATCGTCGTAACCTAAGAAAGATAATCTCATTACTTTATCTTGGAAATTGTCACAACCACGGTTCAAGCTGAATCTAAGCAATGTTTAATCAAGCGCTTGTCATCAACAATTGTTAACTTTATTGTATCCGTTTCATATTCATAATACAGCTATGATTTTTATCAAAACCCACCGATTGTGAGCCGTACTAACGTCAATTATCACCACTGTAAACGGCGACCTGCAATATAAAGGAACCGTGATTTATAATGTGATTATCCAACATTGAACGTGTCTCAACCATTCTTTGTAATGGCTGCTGCCAAGTATGCTAAAGGTTGCATTTCCTAATCTGATAATGTGTCCAATTATCGAATTGTATGCTTGAAGGCCATCTCCTTTGTAGATTGTAACAAGACATTACCATAACACGAAACATGATTGAATCCATTAATCCAGGGCGAATCACATAGAAACTGAGCAGGAAACGCAGCTAGATGCGGTATCATGATTATTTCTTGATGATATGATGATTTATATAATTGATGTGGTTTTGGGTGTAAAATAGATAGCTAAATTATTATTAATTTGTAGAGTAACTACCCATGGTGTGACTTTTGAATATACTGAGCATGACTGCGAAGAACAGTATCATATCAAGGACGCGCAATAGCAATATTGATATTGATATATTGTACTGCTCGATTGTTTAGATGTCCGCGTTGACCTTCCGTTGAACACAACGGTCATATTTCCTGTCTTTGAAGAGTGTCTGGTTTGTCAGTATGCAAATATTGAATTGAGGCCTTAATCACATATTTTTTAATGTAAAACATCTCGTATTAATCACGAAAAATACCAATTTATGACCAAATCGCGTTTTATTATTATTCGCTAAATTAGCTTATATATTAACCCACTGATAGTCTGTTCATGCTATCTGGAAACCCTCTTACTCGTCAAGCTTTCTTGAGTTGCAGTTTGCTATTTCTTGGATGTCCTACTTACATTTACACAAATGCTTAACCAAATACGAAGTACTGCGTAACAGTCTCATATTTTGGAGTTTTTTGGGGTAATCAATCAAACGTCGGTTAAATATTATTTTGCCCATCATCAAGTGACACGAAAACGTCACCTATAAAGTCAAATTATCGTTGATTAACTGTTATTGGCAATACCTACAAATGCACCCAGAGACCTCGGGTCAGTCTCTGTGAAAACTGGTGTCACACGTACGTCCTACGAGATTTGCAAATATATTATTGGCTTCTGGCGAAAGTTTTGCTGGAAGAAGCTTCCCAAATTGATCATGATATGTTTTCCATAATGAAGTTTAACAATAACTCACAAAAACGTTGTCCGTATATTTTTGCAACATTTCTAAGTACAATTAATGAAGTCAAACCTCTGCGCATCTAGACTTCATGAGTTTTGGCTCTTGGTGACCTTATTTTCACACGCATATTCGTACAGTTAATGCATGTATTGTTATTGTTTGAAGGAACTGTTGTAACACAATTACGTTGTAGCGTCAGTCCATATTTTCAATTGTTGAATAAAAGCATATATCAACAGATGGCATATTCTAGTAGCATATTCTAGTAGCATATTCGAATATGTAACACTATATGTATGGTATTTGCACAATATTCAACACGACGGAATTCAATGAATTGTTTAGCGGAATTCCAATCTACATGTCATGTTACTCTGCTCATACTCAGAATACTTAAAACAGGTATACATTAACCTAGACATTGAGGCCATTCAGACATATTCGTGTTGCAATACGACAAAGAGGCGAACAAAGTATATTTTTGGACATTGAATTAAAATGCACTTGTGATTGAAATGGTGGAGTCTCAATATAACCAACGATTACTAATGTGTGGCCATTTACAAAACAACAGCACCATCTGCAGAACTTGTTACGCTTACATTATTTGCCAAATGTAAGCGATATTAAATTTTACCTTATACTGATATCTGTATAAATGTATAATTGTGCATTAGTGCACGCGTTATCGAGAGAAGAGCATCGATTAAATTGCAAGATATAAATAATATATCAAATGCTTCTCATTATATATACTTAACAGTATAGCATAATTGATAGGAATATGACAAAGGTAAAATCAATAATAATATAAGCGGTTTCTATTATCAACCATACGATGAGCAGATACTAGTATCTTAATAGTATTCTAGCTATAGTTACCCCTGCATCCCCCATTAATTATCAGAACGATATGACTAATACTGTGATAATGTGATTACTCAAATAACAGCTAGATTTATTACCCATATTATACTAGTCGGGTCAATATATGGAAAAAAAGGGGTCAAATCCCCAAAAATTGCAAGAAAACGTTTCTTGGTTGTTTTTGGTTCCTGAACATCTGTAGATTAACATACTAAAAGTTTACCAAAATCGGATGACCGAAAAGTGGGTTAATTAGGCAATTTCCAAGATGGCCGCCAAAATTGTTAAAATGCTTGAATATTTTTGGCTGTCCATAACTCAGCCTTTTTTCACCCAAAACCGATTATGTATGTTTTCTAATGTTTTTGAGGTCAACCTTTCACCTGAACCTGGTTTCTTTTATGTGTGACATCCCGATGGGGTGCAATAGGTGCACCCCTACCCCAAAACTGGTATTTTGGGTACATATTAGGGAAACCTTATGTTTCCCAATTAATTAAGGAATTGCAAGAACTATTGTTTCTTGGTTTTTCATTGTTCTTTAAGGTCTGAACATTAAAGGCTCCCTAAAATTGGAGGGTAAATCTTGGTCAATTTCAGGATTTTTACCCCTGTTTGGTATTTGTTTGAAATGGCTCCTTGGTTCATGATTTGTTATTTCTCACACGAACACGCTATTGTAAGCATGCTTTTGGAGTTGGGTTTTTTCATTTCAGCTCAGTGTCATTGAGACAGAGTTCTGATGAAGGTGCCTTGTTCGTTAGGGGAAATCCTAGCTGACCCCCACCCCGCCAACCTTCAATGAGGCCACTCCCCCTCCATCCCGGCCCATGTTATCTAAAGCAATCACATTTGGTTGTTACTGCCAGCATACACGCCATTATTGTAATGACTAATAAGGATAAGGATACAGGTAAATATTGATTTTCGATGTAATTTTTTACTAATTAGCTCTCCATATGATTACAGTGCTGCCATCTTTCCTTTCATCAAAATTTCATTATCTCTTGTTAACACAACATTCCTGAAATCAACAAAAACAAACCAATCATGTTGACAACTCTGATATTACCAATTATCTTCTGCATCTCCTGACCCTGAAGGTAGGTGAAACAAGATTAAAATAGGCCCATTTCAGGCCTGAGTAGATAGAATAGTCATAATGAAAGTGAAACCATGTGGTTCAATGGCATGCCTACATTATATGGGAAGCCAAAGCTAGAAATATTCGAAATTGCCAGAAGCCTGCTATTGGAAGCTGCTAATTTCAAAAGCAGTGAAAATTGTAGATAATTTGTTTCAGTGCTATCGCATGTTTAAAGGGTTCTACCCATGAAAATATATACCGTCCCAGTATATGGGATCAATCGGAAGGGAAAGGTCCATCATCTTCGAATGAGCTGTAACCACTTGTGGTTGCACACTCTTGAGTTTTATTCTGAAGTTCTTATGTTTGAAAGAAATGCCGCTGATGCAGTAGCGCCAGACATTTTTGAAACAGATATAAACTCACCTGACACCATGTTACTATTCGCAGCTGATAATGTGGACCATAACCTTATGACGATAGATGGGAAAGGAACATTCCATGGCATGGGGATGGCTATTGCATTGACACCAAGGCAGTTTGCTAACCGCATTGTCCCGCGGAAGAAGACTACCAACCTGCACGTTGTTGAATTTGCAAAAATGGACATTATTGAATATCGCTTCGCGAAACACGTCTCTAGAGCCGTTGTATTTAAGGAACTGAAAATCCCGCAGGTTCTCAGTCAGCAAGTTGATATTCTATGGGAACTTTCCTTTTTATTTAAACAACCTACACCTGGTTGGCAGGGGATGATGTATTTGATTCAGCAAGGCTCTACACATCCTGGGAAATCGTCTGTGACTTTCCTCCCCATGATTGATATGTATCCAGGTGACAAAACTTGTCAACTGTTGAATACGTATACAACTTGGCCAGGAAGAACCATGTTCCAGCAGTGATTACCATTGATCAGCCATTGTATTGGAAGGCCTCTGAAATTCAGCACAACGCATCATCCGTGTCATCTGCGTTCAACCTTGCGATGCAAGAGTTCTCTAACCAATCATTTACCTCATGTGAACAGAACAAAGACGCCACAGTGCCAAGAATGCAACGTGATCATGTAGACAGTACTAAACTGATGCAAAAATTAGTTGACTGCAATCCTTTTGCTGAGGATTCTTTATTAAGAAATGTTGTGACTGGTGAAGTGGCCAACGCAGATGTCAATGTACATGAATATGGAGCTGTCGGCAAGGCCATAGTACAAAAAATGGTTGGGCAGCCAATATTCACTTATTCCTTTAAACGAAAGGACAAAGCCAAGACTCTTGGTGACTCATCGTCAGAGAAAGTGAATACCAAACAAATGATAAATTCCGAACTCCTGTTCCAGAGATTTCTTGTAGTTTCACAAGCTGGTGACTTGACACTGCAAGATATCATGGACTACGAACTTAGTCCATATCCTCCTGTCCTATTCGCGGCAAAACATGTGTTCCAGAAGGCTGACAAGCCACAGTTGGCTGATGCTCTACGGGATTACGCAAATGAATCCTCCAGCTCCAGCAAGGCCGTTCTAACAGATTCGACGTCAGATTCCGAACATTTTGTGCTTGACGGAGGCTCCTTACTTCACCGTCTGTCTTGGAAAAAAGGGATGACCTACGGGGAAATTGTCGAGGAGTATGCCACTCTCACCCTTTCCAAGTATGGTCAAGCCACAGTTGTTTTTGACGGATACAGTAAGAGCCTAGAACCATGGACAATGAACATCAGAGACGACAAACGAAATCACACCCGCTTGTGTCTTTTGAAATGAATACCATCTTTTCCTCTGGCAGAATGGAGGATTTCTTATTAAGGGACTCTAATAAACAGAAACTAATCCTCCTCATCAGTGACAAACTGAAACAGAGGGGTTGCGAAGTCATCAATGCGCATGGCGATTCAGATGTTTATATTGTGAAGGCAGCAACAACATCTGCAAAAGTTCGAGACACAACTTTGATTGGGGAAGACACGGACCTTCTGATTCTGCTTCTACATTACACTGAGAGGGACAGCAAGAAACTCTACTTTCGTTCGGATAAAAAGAAAGCAAAACATGTATATGATATTGTCCGTCTGAAGGAACTCTTGGGAAATGACATATCTTCACAGCTGCTGTTTGTACATGCTTTTTTACAGGTTGTGATAGCACTTCCAGGATTTATGGTATTGGCAAGAAATCCCTTTTCCAAAAAGTGATGAAAATGATGATTCTCAGATAAGAGCTTGTGCAAAGACCTTTACTACAGCTAGTCAGGATGTGGCAACAATAGTTGATTCAGGATGCAAGTCTTTGTTTCTTTGTTTGGAGGAAAAGCTGGCACATCTCTGGTAAACATTAGAAATATATTTTGTTACCTGTTATGACTGACCAGAAAGCGGCTCCAGAAAGGCTTCTCAAGGTTATCCATTGTAACTGTACCACAGGTTGTAGTAATACTCGATGTAGTTGCAGGCATTACGGTCTTCTATGTACTTCTGCTTGTGGACCCTGCCAAGCTGAGTCATGTAACAATCCGCATAATAGTGATTCTACCATAGACGGTTCCGAGGAAGAAGATTGTGATGATAATAACCATGCTGTGTTTTGAACAATTATATTGTGTGAATAACACTTGAACTTAATAAGAAAATTCTGGTGTGTACTATGTCAATTATTTGGGACATTTTGGTAATTTATTATGTGTGATGTAAGGCGTATGACCATGACGTAGATGGTTCAATAGCCCTTCCAAGTTGTGGTTCCTTGTGTATGTACATCTGTTTGATTATCAAGAGCCGAAAAGTTGGTTTTCTACCAGTTCTGGCGGTCTTGATCTATTCAGCAACCCACTACGTCATGATGATGCAATACTACGTCATAGGGACATACAGGTGAATTCATCATGACCTTATTTGAATCTAAGGTATCACATGTTATATATATTTGTAATACATTTATGGGGTCTAAAACCAACCATTAAAAAGTTTGCTGTACATTCATAATTCAATGGCGGATGCGCTTAAGTACAGTTAATTGAACACAAAAAGACAAAAAAAACTTTTCTTGCAATTTTTTTTGTGTCAAACCTTACTTTAAATCGCCTGTACACCTTATAGAAATATGCTTGAGATATTTGTCTAGTATCGGCTCAAATCGCATCTACCACAGAGAAATAACAACATCATTCAGATGGAGCGGATATATATATATATAGATATATATAGATATATATATAGAGATATATATAGATATATATATATATAGAGAGATATATATATATATATATATATATATAGAGATATATATAGATATATATATATATAGAGATATATGCATGTATAGATATATATATATAGATAGATAATAATAGAGAGAGATATAGAGATATATATATAGATCTATAGGGAGATATATATATATATTCTATGATATATATATATATGAGTATACATATAATATATATGTAGGTAAATATATATATACATAATATATATATATAAATATATACATATAAAGGATATATACATATTAATATATATACATATATACATATACATAGATATACATATATAGAGATATACATAATATATATATATATAGATGTATATATATATATTCATATATCTAGAAAGAGATAGGGATAAAGATATATTTATAAAGACATATATAGACATACATATAGAAATATATATAGAGAGAGAATATATATAGATACATTTAAAATAGAGATATATATCTACAGATATACATATAGACAGAAATAAATAGATATATACGTATATATATTTATGTAAATAAATATATATATATAGAGATATAGATCTATAAAGAGAATCTATATATATATATAAATCTATATATATATATATATATCTATATATATATATATATGTATCTATATATATATATATATATATATATATAAATATATGTGTATATATATATATATAAAACAGAGAGATATATATATATATATACTATATATATATGTATCTATATATATATCAATGCATATATATATATATATATAGGTATATATATATATATATACATATGTATATATATATATATATATATATATATATATATATATATATATATATATATATATATATATATATATATATATACCTATATATATATATACATGTATATGTATATATATATATCGTGGATAAATTTATCCATTGTAGATGTCAAGTCAATCGTAAGTTAGTGTCATACTGTAGTCAATAGTTGTGGTTATGACGATGTTAAGCTTAAACGTCGTTGTTTGACGCATTAGATGAATATGGCAAATCAGTCTTCGATTTTTTTTCTTTCGATTTTGCTTGCCTGCTCATTGTTTTTGATTGATAGGGAATCCCGCTTCTAAGGCAATGAATGTTTTCTCGGATGCGTTTGTTCTTCGGCAAAGTCATTAAGCATTCTTTTTATAGCTCAAAAACTCCTCATTCTGCTTGTGAGGAAGCTACTGTAATTCAGTATTACGCGGCTTTGTCGCCAGAACTGATTATTATGTATGACAACATAGTATCATTTTTCATACAAGTAACTGTTGCATGTTGATTCCGTGTTTTCATGTCAGTAGCTGAACAAATGTGAATGAATGCGTCGACTTCATTAGCAGATCCGCATGGTGCTCATATTGATAGCATTTTGATCTCTCATTTCACTTATTCGCATATCTGGTTAGGATGTAAAATATGCTATATACTATATACGGATCTTATGATATTAGCAAATGCCACAGAAAAGTAATAGTGCATGAAGTAAACAACCAGATTAAACCATTCTAGCATGACTACTCAATATTCCTCAAAGATTGAAACAATAAGTTGGTTCTGCATTTGATTTTGGCTTTTGGGCTAGTTGCTATCGCTCCCTAAATATTGTGTCATTGTATCCAATGCATTTGGTGTAATTTAATCCTGTTGCCACGTCTGCAACGCCGATGTGTTTGTAGTGACTTTAAAAGTGTCAGTGTAATTATACGCTGATTCTGTTTCAATGCATTATTCGTGGTTGTGTTGTGCGCCATCGGTACAGTATGTGCGTTTATTATTGTAAGGACTGTGGGGTTACTCTCCTATGTTACTGTATAATATTGAACACTTGGCGGGCTGGATGTTGGATGAATATATTATTTGTTCATACATATATATATGGTAGAGTTTTTGGTTTTTATTTATGCTCTTCAATGTAAATGATTGATCCGCATTAAATCAGCCACTAATGAATTATGTTCGAGCCAGCTATTGAATGACTAGGTGATTGATGTCGGTTTAATTGCATTAGACCAGGTAGTGTGTCATCCATTGATAGGACTGTCTACGGCTGGACCTCAACTATAGACCAATTGAACTGATGTGACTGATTGGCTAAAGGAATTTTCTTACATTTACAGTGTATACTGGTGGTGGGCTCTTATTCACAATTCAAGGACAGCTTTTGTGATGTCCGATTTGGATCATTCAGTTCAGTCTGCTTGCTGTGATATGTGGGAATGTTTAATTACACAGATGTGACGGATATCGATGGTTTAGTGATAAGCTAAAGAGAAGCTACGAAGTAAAATATCAGTACAGTATGATATGCTTACTAAACAACAAAAATCCAATTCCGACGACTGATGTACGATTTATGTATGTATGTATGTATGTATGTATGTATGTATGTATGTATGTATGTATGTATGTATGTATGTATGTATGTATGTATGTATGTATGTATGTGTATGTATGTATGTATGTATGTATGTATGTATGTATGTATGTATGTATGTATGTATGTATGTATGTATGTATGTATGTATGTATGTATGTATGTATGTATGTATGTATGTATGTATGTATGTGTATGTATGTATGTATGTATGTATGTATGTATGTATGTATGTATGTATGTATGTGTATGTATGTATGTATGTATGTATGTATGTATGTATGTATGTATGTATGTATGTATGTATGTATGTATGTATGTATGTATGTATGTATGTATGTATGTATGTATGTATGTATGTATGTATATGTGTATGTATGTATGTATGTATGTATGTATGTACATATCGTATGGTCATGTTATTGGATTCTTGTTTAGACTGATTAAAAGTTTAACAATAAAACCGAATCAAAAAGGGCGCTCTAAAAAAAATTATGTAGTGATGCATGCAAGTGTCTAATGGCCAGATAAGCAGCATTGCAGTAATGTTTGCGTATGATCATTTCACGAAGTAATTGATGCAATGTTTGTCCATTTAATTTCGTTGAATGTACAAATGCTTGTTATGAAGGCAGGATGTGGTTGATTGATATAAATGCAAGGGTTGCTTTTGTGCTAAAAATTATTTTTTTATGTAATTATTTAAAATATATCATCTGGAAATGATTTGCATACATTTTACCAATATTGAACTTACCATTGCTATCATCTGAGCTGTTAGTTAATACACAATTAAGTGGTTATAATAATCTTCTTTAGAACGTCAACAAGGAATGCAATGAATGATTTAGACTGCATATACTAAGTGTGTGATAAGAATAAATCAAATCGTAACGTGTTAGGGAATTATAGTTCAGAGGCACCCAATAGCGAAGAATTTCCCGCACAGCACAGCGCATTGGACGAAACCTCACATTCCATGTCGGAGCACTTTGTGCAAATGGCAATGAAAACTTGTCGATTTTCGCGTAATTGTCACTGCAACAAAAGTTGCGAATAGCGTACAACTTATACGTTGAGAGGAATTGTGTTTAGAAAATAGGTGTCTGCTTGCTAAATACCATGTCAGTAACGCTGTGCCCGCTAACATCCTGAAATATGCTGCACATTACGCCATTCCTGTTTATCACATAGATAATGAGCATAACTTGAATAACATCGCTCACAGTACTTTTAGGGCAAACACTGCTTCTACAGAGAAGAAAAATCTTTTCAAAAGTCTGTTGTCTTGATTGACTCTACCCTGGTCAAAGGTTGTTTGGATATGAAATTTGTTGCATCAACAGGATCCATCAATGCATGGGAAATAGGAGCAACTATCGATGATGGAAGTACACTGTGATTGATAGTTGCTCTGCGTGCTTCGAATATCTTGATTTTTGCCCAATCAGTTATCAAATATCTACAGAGTCTGCTCTTTGAGGCCTACATTGCTTTCATGGCTACGCTTTATAGGGCAATTCCAGGGGGATTACCTTCGTCCGTTGCATACATTCAAATTAGGTGGTCATAAAATCCTAAAATCCTAAGGAATATCCAATCAATGTTGCACAATCCAATAGAAGTTACCGTCGTGATCAGCCAATTATGTGCATCAGCCAGCGGCAGCTACATGGTTCTTTTAAACTAAATCACATTTAGAAGACTAACATATAACGATTAAGTAACGCCTAAATCGCTTATGATTAACCCAACAATAGTTTTTAACATCAAGTGTTTATTTTATTTTGACAGTTCTATGTTGGGTGCTCTCCAGTCAGTGGCTGACATTTATTGTATCTCCCTTACAGGAAATGCCGCCTAAATGTCCAATTCGACAGCCCAAGAGATACACATCGATATGAAATCTAATAATATTCATGTTCGTTGCTAAAGTTCATAACAAACCGTAAGCCATTGTATATAGTATTGATTTAGATCCACAGGATGTGCGCTGTGAATACGTCCAGGCTCACAGTCCAATTATCTTGGGTGAAAGCAATCATTTTACTCCTCCTAGGCGTGTGCAAGTGCTCTTGCATAGTCATATAGGCCACTCAATAAGACAAACAATAACCAGATTTCACTCCAATAGCCTGGGTTATCGACTAGATAATCGCGAATATATTGGGATTTGTTTCTTTTTAGCGCGTGTTTTTTTGTCTTTTATCACATTTGTCATTGTTTATTTAGCGTGTGAGTTGTACCTTATTTGTACCTCGAATAATTCAGTTATGTTGTCAACACAAACAATTGCTTTTAAATTTGCCATGGAATTCTGAACTTCGTTGAAATAGAGAAGACAAATGGGTAGATCTACAACCAAATAATGAATTGTAGTGCCGAAAGAATATTTGGTACCGGAATATTCTGATTTTTCAATCTTTTCCATGTTATAATAAATTTCCGCTAAAACAATAACTTCATTCGACGCTAAAACAATCTCTTATTGCCCATCCAATTTTTAACTTGTACCGGAGGCAAACACGTTAAGGGACCTAGCTTACCTAGTAGCCAGTGGGGGTATTCCGTAACATATGGACATACTTACAGTTTGGGTCAGTTCTTATTATCTCATGACAGTCATTCATATTGCTGTTTGGTGCTCCCCGCTTTGTGACCTGCTTTCGTTTGTAGGAATGCTTGCACGCAAAAGTCTATTTCTTTAGCTGTTTTGTCTATGTCTATATTTATCATACCGATAGGAGTATATCGGAGGGCGCGGTGTCTTATTTCATATACAGCGGCTTCCAAAGTAGGTGTATTTGAAAATTTTTAAGAAACTGTTGATTTGTCCGATTTGGGGTTTACATTCAGTGACCAAAATTACATACACGCAAAATAAACTGATGTTATGAACATTAGCCCCCATTATTACCGTTTTCTTGATCGCAAGTTCCGACAACAATCATTCAGCGAGCAAGAGTTTGTAATCGGGACACATGTGTTAATACCGTGTAGCATTGCAAATGCTATTTATTGATGATCACGGTGGTGGATGACAAAAATGGGGTTGTGTCTTCTGAAAAAAGAAATTCATTTATCAAAGATACATGGTTAGACGTTTCACGACATGCTCGGGGTGAGAATTTGCTGCTGCTGTTGCAAGGTCCAGATACATCAAGGCTAGGCAGTTTTTATGACACATTATCCCTTTTCATAATTGACGACCTTAACACCCCTACAAATCCCATGTGACTAGACCGTGGTCGTTATATGTCCGTTTAATCATCTACGTCAATCAATCATCCCGGGTGGTAGAATGTAGGATTAATCATGGATGAATCGGTTGATATACCTAATGTCGCCGGCCACTGCATTAAGAGGTTATAATCCACAAATGATAATCCAATTCACCAATGAATCTCTACCGCAATATGACGATTGGTGCAAATGAAATGATTTACATCGGTGTGTTTCAGATACAAAATTTACATGGTTGCAAAAAGCTCCGTAAGATACGCCTCTTATTTGCCAATGTAAGTCATCTATGTATTATCTAGCGGCAAAACGCATATTAAACGTAGTGATCTTGAATATAGAAATATTATAAATGATCCATCCAGGAATTGCTGTCATTCAAGGCGCTAAACCGCATCATGGGCGCTTACGAACGGACTAATGAGAGTTTCTGGGCCCTCAGAAAACTGTTCAATAGTGGCTTTGCCAGGGAACAAATGACTATCAGACGCAAAAAATCAGATCAACTGTTAATCTCAAGTGGTTGTATCTATTATTCTAACCATGGGATTGTATTGTCGATCAATCAGTGATCAAGTTACACTTACTATACATAACTAAATCATCAATCATTTGATGGGTTCTGCATTTCAATCATCGTCATCGCATTGTAGTGTAGCAGTTGCGGGGTTTCGTAGGAGGGATAAGCATGAAAACTCATTATGATTGTACTGCTTATGGTATTTGTAAGAGGAGTTCATAAGAACCTTTACTGGAATGTCATCACGCAAGATGGGCATTTCAAATTTACGACACATTTTTCTGTACCCGCGTATAGCTTGATATGCTTTTGATCCTCACACCTCACAATCACCTTTCCAACAATATGGACACATTTATGTCTCATAATAGCTGATGAGATCATTTCGGATTCGGTATGCTAGATTTATCGTCACAGCTGAGTCGTTGTTAGTATGATATATATTGCAGACATGCTGATAGCTCAATTATAGGGCTGAGTATTTTTCAATGTCGTTTGAAGCACAGAAAAAAACTTTGGCATTGACATAAGACAAATCAATGGAGCGCAGTGCCGCATTGACTCGGCCACTCATCATAACATTGCACACGAAAGTTTTGTTTTATCATGTTACATGTACTAAAACATTTTTGTCTCGTCTTGTACACGATTTCGTTCGTTCCAGATTGTGGAAGGTGTTGTGGGGGGAGTTAGAATGCCTAGGAATATGAAGGATTTACATAACAATCGCTGCATTTATTATAGTCATTTGACTTTGGTATTAGTTAAAATCATAAACCTCTTCAATTATCATTGCAGATATCGATATAAAATCATTTATGCTGGCTAAACAACGGCAAAACGTGGAACTGATATTTGTTGAGTCATAATTATGAATGCATTGCAATATCGGAAGAACGTTGCCTCCACTTCCGTTCCATTGGTAATAAGCTGCAAGATTAACATCAACAGCCGCCCTGCTCTGGCTGGTATTTTCGTTTTACAGTTATTCTAAATGTCGGTCGTAATATTTGCCACAACGGCAGCATCATAAATCAGAAATTCAACATTGCTTTGCGATACTTAAGCAGCTTGTCCAATCGGAAGGATGCTGCTAGAACACCGGTCTATTGCTCAATTTCCATAATACAAGCAAATTGTACACCATTTCGTGATTTCAGCAGTACAATAACTTAATTGTCTTATTGGGCTGGGTGTGGGTTTGTATAATGAAATAAATAACATTGACGTTGGCCAAATAAATATTGTATCACTTTTTATCTATGTACCTGAATCTTATGCTCCTCTGTAATCCACGCTTTTGAATAATACAAATTGGTATGGGAACGGTCTGTTATATGACCTCTATATTTTTTCGCATGATCTTACTGTGATGTTATTTACCTTTCTAGCCCATTCACTGCTTTTTCCAATCCCCATATCTGTGATACCACACACAATTCTGTGTAGATACATTTCTCGTATTCCTAGCCATCACTATTACCCTCTTATGATAATTCAGGGGTATTTTATAATCATAATCTGTACACTACCAATTCAAAACTAATAAACCTCTGATATAGATATTAGCATCAATATTTATCGTACAGTTTTGATAAGTATGCTAGGTAGAGTGAGCATGGTACTGTACCGTCGACTTAAACCAGTCTGCGTGATTTAGCTATTATAGTTCGAAATGTGCCCGTAACTATGGATCAATACTTTGACGAGTACAGTAAGTATTGTAGTATATGTGGTAAACATTTCAGGTAGCCGATAGCTCGCCGGATCATGTCGCAGACGTTTAATGATGAGTTGTCAAATAATCATTTTACATGTCTGTATTCCGTTAGTTATTCCAGTGGCTCATGTTAGTAAAATTATTAGCTAATCAGGAACATAAAAGCACACACTAAGAGGCGACGTCGGAGCAACTGATTTGTAAAATGCGCTACACTCATCATTAGCAGTAAATACTCTGGAACACGCGAAGCAATGGATGAAATCGATGGACCTGAGGGCCGACAGTTCATAGCAAGAAAAACCCTGTCAGGTTTTAAGCACTCTACGCATCAACAGACATGTGCACTAGCTTTATTTTAGTTATTCAAATTATCTCGGTTTTCATGCTGTGTCTGTTAGCATCACATGTGAGTTAATGCTTGTTCCCAGTAGTATATTATGCCAACGTACGAATTTTTGTAATTAAGTTTTTGTTTGATGAATGCATGCAGCGAGCATAAAATGCGAAAAAATGACAATGACTTGCACACTAGCAGCCCTGTTTTGCGAGCTTAAACGGCTTTTTCAGGCTTTGTTCTAGCACAAGCGATGGGCTTCACCCCCCCCCCCTTTACAAAGTTTACTGTTGCATATCTAACCCTATACGTTTGGTGCTTCACTTCAAATGAGCACTGCACTGATTTTTGTAATGAAAGCATCGAAATTGTAAACCTTACCCAATTAATCGTATCGTGCTAAGACTCCCTGAGGTGCAATGACGTAGGCGTGTGATATATTAAAGGGATGCTTGGAATATTCATGTCTTTCTTATCGCAACATCTAGCCCCACGTTGCTCCCTTAAAAGGTGTCAAATTTGCTTGATTGCCTGCTAGCCACATAAGGGCAGATACAAATTACATGTGTGCTTGGCTGCCTTGTATTTTTAATGATATTTTTCACATCTGTTGTGCACATTTGTAAACATTATAACTAGAAGCGATGCATTAATGATGAGAAATACAAATACATTGGCCGCCAAAACATGTTGCAGTTTATTTATAGGCCTATGATTTGATCCTTCGTTGAAGCATCAAATATAGAAATAATGATATGGGAAATTACGAACAATATATTTATTCACAAATGAATCGACCTCATTTATTGTAATTAATCATAGAACGCCAGTGTTAAATGAGATAACACGCATAGGGGAGAGTATGCGGATTCCACACTCGAAGTTTCCGCAGCAGCTACTTCCTTAAATCTTTGAATGAAAAATTAGTTATATTTGTTTTATGAAATTCTCATGGAAAGTATGTCACTGAGGTATTGCTTCCCTCTTTATAGGAATACGACGTTGCAATGATCCTCTGTTGCATTTACAGAGATACAGAGAGCCACTGGAATAACTAACGAAATACAGACTATAAGGACGGGTATCAAAACATAATTAATCAAATGCAAGTCACACTAACCGCCATGTAAACAATTAATTGCTTTAATGTTGCTGTGTATAGTAGTTCAATGAAATGGCTTCGTTGCTCTCTGTTCTTTAATATAAATTGATTCATTTACTCCATCTTTTAAATCATTACACTAGCGATGTTATGATGAATTTGACAATGGATGTCAATGGTTTTGATAAAAGGCCCCAACACATTGTACATGCAAAACTAATGAACCAGTTACATTGGCATTATTCCGATATCAACGATTAAAGCAAAAACGTAATACATGAGAGAGAAAGTTACAGTCGCATAAGTCAAAGCTATGCACTCACTCTGTGTTGCTAAACCAAAAAAGAGGTGCTTATTTACTTCTTCGATTCGTATCAAGGTTCGTAACAAAAATCCTACTTTATATGCTGATTTGCGACAACCTCGTGTGGCTTTTTCTGAAAATAAAGTACACCATACCGAGAGAAATATGGCAGCCATACCAAATAGCTTAAAGGTACGCTAAGGTGGCTCACTCCATCTAGCCATGCGATTAGTCTGATGAGTGAACTGGTAGAGCTACTATTAAATCAACAAAGGCACACGGAACAGCTAAACTTACGTATCGGATATCAGCATCTTGCGGCTTATTATAAAGATATGGAGTGTTCTGTTTGATCGAGGCGACCACGCCCCCGAATTAATTAGATAATTCCACGTGATTTTAAGGCAGACACTGTGACACGCAGCGTGCAGCACACATATTTTGTAAGGCGTAGGCGCTAGCGAGCAATCTTAGCGTAGTTATAAGATAATTGGTCATACCACCTGATATCTCGGTGGACGAGTGACTACAAGTGTCATGGTACAGAGACATGTGTCTCGTGAGATTCAAATGAGATTAATGTTCCAATTTTGGTGCCACTGTTCATAAAATTGTTTGACATATCAGCGCAATAATTGTCATACATTCCATGCAAAACCTGCCCTTTTCCCCAGCATCATACAGAATCGGGGGAAATTTCATGCACAACAGATTCTCAGGTTCAAACATTGAAACGACCTTTCGACACCAAACTGATGGTAACATCAATGGTGTACGGTTACTGATTTTTGTTGATTATTACTTCGGTCTGCAGGGCATGAGTGGTTGTACTAGATTTATGATTGCTGTCGGAGAAATTAATAACTTGACTTATTGCCCCACAAGCATGATTATTTGTGTCCATGATTTGGTAATCCTTGCAATTTGCATACCCATTGCAATACCTGGCTGTCTAAAACGCCGATCCATTCATGTACAATAAAAAAACAGAAGCACATTGGAGGCACATCCCAGCTATCTTTCGAATAGGAAGATGATACATACATATGAGAATATAGTTATGAATAGCTCAAACAATAATGCTGCTCTTAAGTATGGAATATTAGTGTTCATAGATAAATACGCGATGTCTCAGTCATGTCGTAAAGGCTCGTTAGAATTTGAAAAGCACCCCTCTGCAGCAGCATACACGGGTGATGTTAGCCTGCTGTGGTGGCTGGGGAGATAAAGTTAGAGGACATCCCCAGATTTTTTCACCATTCCGTTTACTGCTTCCATGTTTTCAATATCCAGCCAAGATTCCATCTCAGCTTGGAATTGAACACAGCACACTCAGTCGATCGGCAATTCGATACACGCTGTGGAGTAATGGAATTTTTAATAAAGTTAACATTTGTTGCCAATAATTGTTTGATTTGGATCACCGTAATAATTTGGATCACCGTTTCACCAGGTGATCCAAACATCTCCATAACAGCTTAGGTTATGTCTATTTCTAGATGCATATATTGAGATAATTGGTTATCTTCACTTGTTTTATATCGGCTTCTAAGCAGCTGAATAATTCACCCCCAAAACACTCGTTTTCAATGTGGCATTCCAACGGAGATGAATCTGTTAACCAGTCTATTGCCGAATTCTATTGCCGATTTCATATTCAGCACCTCACTTTTAGAATGTCCGTTCTGCATATGACTTGATATCAAAAATGTATAATCGTTCGGCCTCGCATAAAAGCCCCATTCAACCAACATCCCAATTTCTAAGAATTGTTACCAATAGAGGAAAGACCTTGACCTTTGTATTGCTCTTCATGAAAAGGGCAATTATAAGACTTGTTTTCGTCATCCCAATTTGTATGTGTCAAATACCCAGGATAGCGCCACTGAATGTCAATACAAAATGGGCCTATTCACACATACATTTGATATTTGCCTGATTCAATGACAAATTTTATCGCCCCGGAATGATGAATAATACCCGCGATAATATAGCAATCATTCCTCCCTCATTTTCAAATCAGCCTGAAGACCGAATCAATCACATAACTGAACTGAATAGAAAAACTGCTTGCATTGCTGCTACGGAATCAATCTAAACTCAGACGCATTAGTAACGGTCTTTTGTCGTAAATCATTTTTCGAAATAAAATCTTTTTCTCTGTTTAATTAAATTTAGCACATCCTGTGGATTACGCTACTCGGTATTTATTCGAACATAGTAAGCATATTTATTCTGCCATGTGACATGCTAACCAGATGGTCTCGGAGTATTGAGTACGTTTATAATGCTCCATCAACCATATGAGCTGTACTTTATCTGCTATTTCACAAGCATATCATGCTTTACTATTATAGTTCTTTACTCTATCTATATACTATCATTACTAAAGAGTCCATTACCGCCGCATTTTTCCTTTACAGTTAATGCAATATAAATATTTCTCATAAATAACAGTTCACCCATGAAGAGCAATATTATTCCACGTGGATATGGATTTCCGATATTAGCTATTAGTGGACGCTACAAATAACTCTTGCTTGTACCTGTTTTCGATTATGAGTGTTTAAATGGGATACTAGATGGCGACGTCCTTTTGGAACATAGAAGGCAACGGATCCGAGTTGGGTGGTGGTTGGGTAATCCTTTTTCGGCACATTAAAACATTCGTCGTGTGGGTTAACCTCGCCGCAGTTTTGAACGCGTAATCAGTCCAGTGAAAATAGCTCTGCTAATCGTTGGAGTATTTTATGGAATGTGGAAATCTAACGTAACTGAACGAAGTGAGACAATGTCCTACATGGTCTCTGTTAGGGGTGCTGCAAACTTATAGCAGGTGAATTGATTGAGAGCAATAATTGGCAACCTGACCATACTCATGTCCATACTTGTTTATTAGCGACTGTTGTGGCGTTGCAGTGCTTTGCGAAATGACTGTGTGTAAATGAGGCTGAAGGGGGTGAGGAATCTAACCAATTGAGTGTGTTAATCTGAAATTTGATATTAAATCAGTTCTTATTACAGTAGTATCAATAAATATTTAATACAGCAAATGATATATGCATTTAATTGTTTTCCTTTCAGACAAAAGGATTCTACCCTCAGAATGCAGGGCTGTGTATAACCCAGGAGAGCGATGTATGTGTACTTAGATTTTCTAAGCCATTCTCGATGTCACAAATTGGCAACATGACCTACGTCATGCAGGCGCTTGGAATCTTTTCCAAGTACTCCCCTGAGAGCCAGAGAGAATTGAGAATTGCCATTGAAGAGTTTGATATAAGAAATCTAGAGAAGAAATTATTTAAGTCATTATGCGAGACACGATGGTTGGAAAGACAAATAGCATCAGAGGATCTGCAGCATATGTACTGTCCAATTGTAGGCACCCTGGGTGCTTGTTTGCAGGATGAAGGTCACCACTGAAATTCCTAATCTATGACAGAGGTCATTCGATTTTTGGCGCAGCTTACGTCGTCAAACTTTATATTTGGCTACACAAAGTCTTTCAGGTTTCAAAGCTTCTACAAGACACATTGATTAACGGTCTTACAGCGTTCGGCGAAGTTGATTTGATCAGAAAGATGATGAATATTAGAAAGAACGTTTAAACAGTGTACAAGTCGATGTGAAGATACACCAGAGGTGTATTATAGACGATGCATATTTTTGCCGTATTGGAATAGATTGATAGCGCAAATGACCGACAGATTCAGCCCTTTCACTCATCACGTATTGACTGCTGTACATTTGCTTCCGCAACATCTTATGATCTTAAATGAGATACACACTAGCAAAATATTCAGCAACTATGCTGAGGAAATGTCGTCGCCAGACAACGTTAAGCAGGAACTGCAGATCTGGAAGCGATTTTGGTCAATAGAGACCCCTGTAATTCTTTATGCCACTCAGTAATTTGTAGAAATAGGCAAGTGTTGTAATTCTTCTAATAATGCCTGTGACCAATACAAGTGTAGAAAGAGCAAATCAATCCGTTCAGTTCGTAAAAAAATATTTACCGAAACACAATGGGTGATGACCGATTGAATGCTTTGATCTGAGATTTTCTTGTCTGTTGCTTATTAGTTTACATCCTGTAAATTCTGAACAAATCAATCGACCTTAATCTTGGTATATCCCCATGGCACATGCTAGCGCACTGATAAGAAATAGACATGTCAATAAGTGTATGGTAAAAACACATTTCAATGGACGGATTAGAAACTGCGACTTAACTGTTAATTTCACACTTCTGACGTAGAGAAAGTTGAAATAACCATGTGACCTGACGAGGTCATTTCGTTTTTATTCGTTATAAATGGGGCCATTCAACCCTCACCCCCCCCCCCCCTCCAGCGTTACGCCCCACAGCAAGCTCTGGATCATCCCATGATTGATATGTTTGGGCATTTGCTGAGGACGGCGAGAGTAGGCCATAAGCAACCAACATATACTTCACAATATGTCTCATTAGCCGCTAAACAGCCAGTGCATTGAGTGTTGCTTCATTTCTGCACGAACGCCATCATATGTCACGCTATTACAAAGACGCCCAAGTGTAATCAAATCCTGTCGTTTTCCCATATATGTTTGAGTTAAATTGCAGTCTTTAAGAAGAACACGTCTGATGTTCACTTCACCTCAAAAACAGATATCTCCTCACACGAGGCCAAATTGAAATCTAGCAAGACCTCATCAACATCTAATGATAATGTCAATTAACCATAATTCTAAACTCATTCCTGTAATTAATTTGTTGAATTGGTTAGTGTGTTTGTTATCATGCTGGCTTATTGGACCATGATTGCTTTATTCGTAAGCATATGATGAAGACGGCCAAGCATCACACAAAAAAGCTCTAAACCAATACGTTGAAACGACAAAGAATTAATTGTTTTGATATCATCTCACGATACGATGGGCACTATAATAGGGAGAAATGTGCTAAGAATCCATGGTGCTAATATTCTGTCGTAGATGATACGAATGGGACGTTAGCAATGATGCAAACATGAATAATTATATATGTATGAATATCAATATTATTTATTGTGCAAGCACATTTGACTGGAATTTCGTTGCTAGTGGCCTTATGCAAGTGAATATCGGATGGAATTCCCTGCAGCAACAATGTCATACGTCAACTTTAATTGAGGCGCTCATGCCATTACCATCTGCTAGTACCGCAATCTTAAGTTGGCATCATGCATCAATCAAATTGTCAGTATGTTGACTGCCTCGATAATCCTTCTCAAATGACAGCGTAGTATTAAAAATGGGCGATGTTATCGGCAATATCATTACCTACATATATTGCTGCGATATATTGTTTCAGACACATTCAAATTTCGAACTCCATGCTACCGAATATAGTCAGTCATATGACCAACGTTCGCAAACTGAGTCTGCATCGGATATGAAACGGCGGGTATCCTGGTTTCGTATCTCTCATCTTAGTCAGCGTATAACTAGCTGTCATGATATATAAAAACAATTCGGCATGACATCCAGACAATGGATTCTTCTGGTGTATAATGTTTTATTCAATTCAATCCGCGAATGGCTTCTAATTAATTGCGACGTACACTTTAATATTTAGCTATCAAATGCTACTATTGTGAATGTAACACTGAATTACTTCCGTTTATTGCCTCTGTGCCTTCAATATATATGTCTATGTTCGTTATGAGCTGTAACGGCCTTTCTTAGTGGCCAACAGGGATATATCTACCATAGGATTGGGGTCTTGATATGCCTTTGAAGAATTTTCAGCACGCTCTCCTTAGCCACTATATCCGAATAAGGGCATGATTCATCCTAATCATCCTTGACACGCCAAGCTACCATAGCGCTGGTGGGGCGCTGTCAATAGGCACCCTGTAGTCAGGTCGGGTGCTATTTATAGGACACGTGAAGTTTGGTCGTGCGCTCTCAATAGGCCATGTGTAGTCTTGGAAATAAAAAGGCACTCTTCATTAGTTCAGTGAGGTGTTAGGTTTAGTCTTTATTGATTCATTATTCTAATTATATATGATTTATTAAGTCTTTAATGAAAATCGAGAATGAGATCAGCATGATTGCCAGATTATCGCACACATTATTCGCCATTCTGATTAGATCATAGTTTACATGGGGGCTTACACGATTTTCGGCATTGGAATCAGCCAATTTAACACGGGCATTGAGGGTTCCTTTCACAAGTTTTGTATCTAATACATACACTTTTGATTTACGTTGACTATTTCTGCAAATAACTTTGTTACGGGTCACCCTACTGATTGCACATGCCCCTATGTAAGCTATTACCAAATCGGAATGGTGAATGATGCCTGTGATATTCTGGAAATCATTTTCCACTGATTCTCGATTTTCGCTCAAGGCCGAATCAATTATATTAACTGAGGAAATTGAAAAGGCTTCCATTACGTTTATTGGTTCTGTACAATCAATATAAAACTCAAGCCCGTTGTAAGCAGTAACGATATTTAGTTACTAATAGACTGCCGGCATTTGACCCACACAAAAAAATCCTTTTCACCATTTATATCAACTCAGCAAGATGAATAACAAAATGAGCGTCTCTTTGCAAAGAAAAGGGACTTGGGTGACCTATACGACCTGGCTTTACATACCCCATCCATTATCGTAAGACGACAGCGATATGATCCTAATGTATGGAATACGCTCACCATGTATGCCTTAATCAATCACTGAACTGACTTGACCATTGTAGAAAACATATAACTCATACTAACATTTTCTCTTTAGCTTCACGGTGAACCATCATTGATATGAAAACAATCACAGTCACATAATCCTTGCAAGATATGAAGTATCCGAATTTCTATAAGATCATTTTGCCATTGCATAGCAATAGGGTCAATTGTTTATATGGATCACAATTTGTAACGCTATGTAAGGCCCAGGAAACGGGAACCAATCAACAATTGCAACTGACAGTTATCGATTTTTGGGTATCATGCGGTAAAAATAGATAACTGATTTTCGCTTAGAATATAGAAAGCAATGGATACGAAGTTATCTTAATTGCAGCTAACGCAGGTGGTGGTGCATGAGGCATTCTGGCCGGAAGTGGCACACTATTGAACAACAATGCTTGCCGCCATGAGTTCTTGGTTCAATTTGTCGAAACATTTGCTTCATTGCACTCTGATAAGAAATTGTACTGATAACAAATTTAGTGCCAGATATCAGGGCAGTTGAGATGAAGTCAAACCTACCCATCCATTATTCGCATAATGGTTATATTGATAAGTAAATAAATATCTAATCCATGACGGAGTGACAGGAGCTGTCTCACAATGTGTATATTACAGACAAATTGTCCAGTCTGTTCGGACGCTCTCAGTAGGCCATGTGCAATCTGATCGGGCACTGTCAACAGACCATTTGTAATCTGATTGGGTGCTCCCAGTAGGCAATGTGTACTCGGTCTGAGTGTCGACTGATACAGTAGTCTTCTTGACAACGTTGGCGTAAGCAAGCTTGGAGCAATCTTGCCTTCCTAATTCCTGAAATGGCGTCATTTGTAACGTTAACATATGATGTGGCAGTATTCTTTAGCTATATATACATCGTCCTGAGTTACAGTACAGGCCCTTTGATTGTTAACATCTTACATTATATGCAAAGTACAATTTGGAAGCTTTCTCTCGCTTAGTTTCGAACTCCATGCTACTGGACATAGTGTCGGTACTACCGTTCACGATTTGATGCTGCAGCGGATATGAAACATTCCCTGATTCATAACCCGGTTTCCAATCTCTCATCTTAGTCAGCGTATTACCAACTGTCATGATATATAAACACAATTCGGCATGACATCCAAACAATAGATACTTCTCGTGTATATTGATCTATTGAGGTCAATCTACGAATGGCTTCTAATTAATTGCGACGTGACTTAAATCTTTAGAGATCAAATGACACAATTGTGAAAGGAACACTAAATGCCAGTGGGAGATTCAAATACAGGAGATTGCACGAGCCAAATGTAAAATGATGAATGACACCAACGAAAGATTTGGCAACTCAAGGCCGAATCAATTACAAACCAGAGGGAATGAATTACTTCCTTCCGTTTATTGCGGACGTGTGAGCCAGATGGGCGTGAAAAACGAAATACAAAAATAATTTATGCTGCAATCAATCACTTGAAACATCTTGACTTGTGAATATGGATGACCAATTCTATGACATCTGCCTGCAGGTCACGAATGTGTGTGTGTGTGTGTGTGTGTGTGTGTGTGTGTGTGTGTGTGTGTGTGTGTGTGTGTGTGTGTGTGTGTGTGTGTGTGTGTGTGTGTGTGTGTGTGTGTGTGTGTGTGTGTGTGTGTGTGTGTGTGTGTGTGTGTGTGTGTGTGTGTGTGTGTGTGTGTGTGTGTTCTGTAGAATTTGGAAATGTCCCTCTGCAGCAGCATATACAGGTGAAGTCGATCCACGTTGACGGATGTGGAGCAAAACTTTGAGCACATCCGGCACTTATTTAACCGTTTCCTAGATTCGAAAATAACAAATAGTCGTGGTGACCTAATTGGACATGATAAGAAATGGGAATGAATATGATTTAACTAACAATATTCATCACCTCTGTATTGTTTAAATTTATATGATTGAATAAATGGTTTCTATTTGATTAATTTATATCGGAGGAGTATTGTTGTTCATAAAAAGGCAAAGGAGAATTGATAATGTGATGTATCAAATGCATTATCTGTAATGGATCCATTGAATGAAAGTAAAAATCGGTGGATTCACATAAATGAAATATAACATTACAACCTTTCTATTATGGCCATTATGCAAACATTCTGCCCTTACTTGCGAATAACGGAATTAAATACGTGAACTGAAAATTACAGCCTGCTCCCATCCCATGTATTGCCTCGATGTCATCTCAGGTTCTTTATTGAACGCGGCACGCTCAAGAGAAAGATTTGCCTCACAAATGCATCATTGCCCTGGCGCCTTCGTCGACAGAGCGTAATGTGATCAATGCAGTCTCTGTTCATGGTATGATCCACAAAGGCGTATTGACTGCGTAAAACAGACATGATTCGAATGGTTCCAACAATGACATGGGCTGTGGCCGCGTAAAGCAGCTGTTATAAAACAAAAGTGATTTGACGCTTCCGAGGATTTAATTCAGTGAATGATTTGGGATAATCATAAAAAAATCAGCGATATTTACTGTTGTATGTCCTTTTCATTCTATAAACTGTTCCCAATTATTTACCTCGATCGTTGTACTGTGTTTTTTTCACAAAAGGCAAACACAATATTGTAATTACAATGTATCAAACACACTTTGTCTTTGATAGGACCAATGAATGTTAGAAAAAATTGGGAGTATTCGCTCACACACAGGAAAACGTGAAATTTGCCTGATTCAATGTAAGCTATTATTATAGATCCATTGCCATTATTATTTTTGTGCATTTTATTTTAACTTTAACTAGACTACACGTAGTTTTTTCGTGGCATCGCCCGATTAGACTACACAAGGCCTATTAACAGCGCTTCGTTAGGCTGGCGTATCAAGGATTATAAGTGATGAGTTGCTACCTAAATCGGATATAGTGGTTGAGCAGAGCATGCCGAAAGTTCTCCTTTGTCATAAAATGGCCGACGGCGTTAATGATTTATCTAAGAAGTTTCCATTTTCACCATGCAATTTAACTCAGCGTTCCTAAAGGATTAGTTTTAAATGAATGCTTCTTCCCATCTTTGTTGGTAAACGCGTGACCTACTTTACGTGGCTAAGTCATTCAATCCTGTCTGTTGGTGTGTTAACCTGAATGTCTTGGCTTATTGAATGAGTTCACCAAACAAGCTTTAATCAATCTTCAGAAATAACTTGACCTGGTTTTTTAAGAAAACATATAATGCTGAACACCCCCACCTGGCTATTAATCATCATCAATATAAATCACCACCTCTTTCCCGTTTGTAGTCCAAGCATTATTAGCTACTCCGTAAATATCAGTTCCCCATTGCATAGCATGATTTTGGTTGCCCATGGTGTCACCACCTGTACGATCTAAAGCCATTATTCACAACGCCCGTAAAACCATTAGGAAGTCACTATCGCAATCTTCATCGAAATAGTATTTCTGCTAAAAACCTATCATAAATGTTCGTGGCGGACTAGTATTTTTCCAATTTGTATCCATCGTAGCATTTTTATGGTTTTTGGTAGCTCTGCCAGTCTTGTTTGATTTTACATGGTCGGAAAAATTATAATAGGGTATATGTTGTGTCAGAGTGCTATGTTCATTAACATAGAATATCGTTTCAGTATGTTGCAAAAATAATCAAAACTGAGTACTCCATTAATCTCTCTGTTGACGCAACATGTATCATTTAAGGGAAACCGAATCGACTGCAGATATTCCAGTTGCGTAGCCCGTGTCCTTTGAAGCACTGCGTGGTTTATACTCAATATGAGTCCACTAATACTGTAGCTTAACCCAAACTCTGACTTGGCTTTGCGTGAGCCTAAATCTTCAATTCTTGATAATGCGATAGTCATTCGTGCCATGCAGTGCGTGGACACACACTAAACTGTCATTTATCGTAAATTTTCGTGAAAGCGTAATCTATCACAAAGCAACGACGATAACCTTAGTAGCTCTACGCGATCATTTGCGACACTCAATTTGTGTTGAATCTGTTTATGAGCTATTGCTGATAAACGCTTCATATCGATCGTTTTCAGGCGGTATGGAAGACCTATATCACTATGGGTGCTTAATATGCCAGCTATTATCTCTATTTTCTGAAAAAGACATATGACCGTAAGCGCTTATAAAAGACATAACAACACATTCTGTTATTAAGATAAGCATGCATTTACACAAAAACACAACCTCTTTCACTGGTTTTATTCGTTTAGGGGATAATATGTGTATGTTTGTATTGTGGATGAAGTCTTAGATAAGGAATGAGCAATTGGCCTAATGGTATGCAGTCATCAGGGCTTCTAACACCCAACTTGCAATAATTAGGTGCAAATACTCATCAACAAACGTCTAACACAATCACCCACAGAAACCGGTCTCATGTAGATATGGACATGGTTATATCAGATTTTAATTATAATATATTGACCGTCTACGACGAGACATCACTAGATATATCGATATGGATGCGTCTCAACCCGAGAATTTCCGTGATTGCCTTCTCTCTTTATCTGTGTTCATTGCTCAGGAAAACAAACATTTTGAGAAGCAGAATCACAGTGTTTTGGCACTTAGTTCCTATGGTTGTAATTCGTTGATGATTGCTCAGAGAAGAGTTTTTTTCGCCATAATTATATTTATACTCTGGATACAACATACAGTCTGGGCCAATCGAAGTATCTCGCTTTTTCTTCTAGTTTGTCACGTATAATCAGGGAATTTATGACGAGAATATATTTCATATGTGCGTAATACTGTTGCAATGCATGAAGATCATCGACAATATCATAGGCAAATATATAGTCTAATATATTAATATATATATAATTATTACCTCAAGGGATTGACCTCGAGAGCGGCAATCAGATTAAAGGCATAAGAGGTACTTGTCATCTTATGTTCCTAATCAAAACATCACGAGGCGTCAATCACGAAGCATTTCATGTGAGAGAACATCGAATGATATTCTTCAGGTAGATAAGCGTAATAAGAATGGATCGATTTATCTATTGTTGCCTCGTCGTGCAAATAAATATTTGAAATTTGATTTCGTCTTGCGCAATTCATAGCTACCAAGTCAATATTAGAGCATTTTGTGTGACTATATATAGGATATGTATGTTATAGACTAAGCGTATTAATACCTCCGTTTACTTACAAGTATAAGCTAGCTTAACGGATTGACCCGGGTTATGGCAACACATTTATCTCGTATACAGCTTCCGTCGATTATCTGACCCAGAGACCCTGCTTATAACTCTTTTCCAAGTAAAATGAGTGCCTACCAGGTGAAGTTACATGTTTCAGTGTTATGTTTGGGGAGGGGGAGTACTTACATAGAACGAAGATGATATATTGATCATGTCACATTATTGTGCGAGATATTTAGGCATTTAAGTAGGTGGACATTTACAACCAGACACATTCGAATACAACACTAAGAGATGCAGGAATGAAGAGGCTTTATATTGATCAGTATGAAGTTTGTTCTCTTGCACATAAAGATTGGTCAATTTGCAAGCCACTCATTAAGTTTGATTAACATGCCAGCTGTTACGAATTGAATGTTCCATCTATCTAACGCTGACGTGGCACCACGGGCAAATTCAACAGACAATGGCAAGCAATTAAATTTCTGACAATAGCATGCAATAGTTAATGATAGCAAAACTTAACAATTCCAGTTAAAAAGGCAGGCTGTCACATTGTTTTGTTTTTACCATATTCACTGCTATTAATCATCGTCTGTTCCAAACATATGCTGATATCACGATCATACACTAACGTCCACTACTTTGTTGCAACCTTGGTCAGTGTCAGTCACTGTTAGTCGTATTACTCGTCGAAATCTGATAAGATATCATCACAAAAATCATGTTACTTAGTATTTATTGCAATGA
>CM067346.1:30299518-30362018 GCA_034190875.2 Urechis unicinctus
GCAGGCAGTCACAGAGAGTAATTTCCGTAATATCATTACTTCAAATGTTGTTTTTCTATACTTCTATACTCAGCATTGCCTGATTGAGGCAAAGATATTTTGTTCGTGTGGGTTCTGGCCATGTCTCCCGGCAATAAGAAAGCAGACCGAGCTGCCAAAGAAGTGCTGTACCAAGACGTGACTGAGGTTACAGTTCCCTCATATCGTCAAATATTTAAGCAGAATTGGCAGGAACAGTGAAATGAATCTATCCCCAACAAAGTTCATGAAATTCAGCCCCTACTTTGTGAGTGGCTACACACCTGCAGAAACTACCGTGGAGGTTATTCTGGCCCGTGCGCGTATAGGTGATACCTATGCAACTCATGCTTTTCTCTTGAGGGATGAAACCATCCCTGAATGCATTCCTTGCCTAAGTATATACTATAATGTCAATTACATCTCCATAGAATGAGGCGATCTTATTCTTACTAAAAATTTATTCTTGCTGGTTCAAATCCTTTCAGAATTGTTCGAAAGGATTTTTCCACCTAGGAAATTGGACTATATTGCAGATTTTATATTGATTTTGTTTTGGATTTTGTGTTACTTTTGCTCCTTATTTACTTTTTATCTGTTTCCCACCCCCCCACCTGTAGGCACCAAATCACACATAAACAATAATGTCAAATACATCTTCATAGAATGTGGCGATCTGATACTTATCAGAAATTGCTTCATCCGTGTTCTAATTCTTTCAGAAACGTTCGAAAGGGTTGTTCCATCTATGAAATGGCAGATTTGTGTGTGATTCTCTTTATTTACCCCCCCCCCCCCACCCCTAGAGGCACCATATAACACGTATCTGTCTGCAATAATATATCTTGATGAATACGTCTTGATAATTCGGAAGTCTGTTCTAGCACCCACTTGAAATGTTAAGCTGTCATATGAGCAGCGCTTATCGAGGCAGTCATGCAACTGAAATGATGCATAGACCAAAATTCTGATAGCGCAAAATATATTACTGTACACAGAGGCAAATAAGATTAGATTGTCTGACGACTGTGGTTTATTGTTGTGTTGTGTGTAACCATGTACAAACAGCTTCATTCAAGTGATAATGGGTTCCATTTGAATATATGTCTGAAACAATATATCGCAGCAATAAATGAAGGCAATATTGTCGCTGATAGCATCGCCTATTATTAATACTACGCTGTCATTTGAGCGTGATTATCGAGGCAGTCAACAGTCAATTCAATTGATGCATGGTGCCAACTTGTGATTGCGGTACTGGCAGATGTTAATGTTACGGGCGCCTCATGTCATTATTGCTGCACGGAATTCCCTCCGATGGTGACTTGCATAAGGCCATCAACAACGAAATTCCAGTCAAATGTGCTTGCACAATACAAAATATGGATATTCATACATTAATAAATATACATGTTTTTAGCATTGCTAACGTCCCATTTGTAGTATCTACGACAGAATATTAGCCCCATGGGTTACGATCGCATTTCTCCCTATTGTAGTGCCAATCGTATCGTGAGATAACAACAGTTAACTCTTTGCCGTGTGAATGTATTGGTTTGGAGCCTTTTTTGTGTGATGCTTGGCTGACTTCATCATATGCTTACGAATAAAGCAATCATGGTCCAATAAGCCAGCATAATAACAAACACACTAACCAACGAAACAACTCTATTACAGGAATGAGTTTCGAGTTATTGCGAACTGACTTTATCTTAGATCGTACTGAGGTCTTGCTAGATTTCAACTGAAATATGTCCATTGAAATATGTGTTAATCATACACTTATATCATGTCTATTTCTTATCAGTACGCTATCATGTGCGATAGGGATATATCAAGATTAAGGTCGATTGATTTGTTCAGAATTACAGGATATAAACTAAAAAGTAACACACAAGTAAATCTCAGATCAAAGCATAGCCATTTATACCTCGTTGTATATGTTCCTAAATAGTAGTACAATTTATTATCTTAGTGGACAAACAGAAGAAACGTAGCCTTCAGTCGGTCTTCACTTATTGTGCTTCGGTAAATATTTTGTTACGAACCGAACTGATTAATTTGCGCTTTGTACGCTAGTATTGGTCACAGAAGAATGACAACAGTTGCCTATTTCTACAAACTACTTACAGAGTGGCATAACGAATTAAAGGGGTCTCTGTTGACTAAAATCGCTTCCAGATCTGCAGTTCCCGCATAAAGCTTCCTGGCAACGATATATCCTCAGCATAGTTGCTGAATATATTGCTAGTGTGTATCTCATTTAAGACAATAAGATGTTGCGGAAGCAAATGTACTACAGTCAATACCTGATGAGTGAACGCACTGAACAGATTAACACACTCACTTGGTCAGATTCATCTCCCCTTTAGTCTCATTTACACTCGGTCATTCCGCAAAGCGCGGCAACGCCACAGCAGTTGCTGGAAAATACGTATGGTCATGACTATGGTCACGTTGCCAATTATCGCTCTCAATCAGCTCACCTGCTATAAGTTTACAGCACCCCTAACAGAGACAATGTAGGACTTTATCGTCTTACTTAGTTCAGTTTCGTTAGATTTCCATATTCCATCAAATACTCGAACGATAAGCAGAGCCATTTTCACTTGACTGATTACGCGTTCAAAACTGCGGTGAGATTAGCCCACGCAACGAATGGTTCAATGTGCCGAAAAAAGCTTCCGAAATAGCCAACCAACTCGGATCCATTGTCTTCTACATTCTAAAAGGACGTCGCCATCCCATTTGTTATTTTTAGCGTCCACTAATAGATATAATCGGCAATCCATGTCCACGTGGAATGCTATTGCTATACTTGGTTGAACTGTTATCCATGAGAAATACTTATATTGCATAAATTTCAAAGGAAAAATGCGGCAGTAATGGATTCTTTATTAATGATAGTATATAGTAAAACTGTAGCCTAAAGTACTATGATAGTAAAGCATGATATGCTTGCTGAAATAACAGATAAGGTACAGCTCACGTTATTGATTGAAGCATTATGAACGTATTCAATACTCCAAGACCATCTGGTTAGCATATCATATGGCATAATAGAATATGTTTAACCAGTTCGAATAAATCCCGATTTTAATTAAAAAAAATAATTTATGACAAAAGACCGATTTGAGATTTATTCCGCAGCAGCAATGCAAGCAGCTCTCATACCCAGTTCAGTGATTGATTTGGTTTCGAGGACGACTTGCTGATGAGGGCGGAATGATTGTCATATTATGGCGGGTATTATTCATCATTCCGGAGTAAAAAAACGTGACATGGAGGCAGGAAAATATCAAGTGTATGTATGAATAGGCCCACTAACATTCAGTAGTGCTATCTTGGGTAATGTATTTGACACATACAAATTGGGATGACGAAAACAAGTCTTGTAATTGCCCTTTTTATGGAGCGCAATACAAAGGTCAAGGTTACCTCTATTGGTAACCATTCGTTGAAATTGGGATGTTGATTAAATGGGGCTTTTATACGAGGACAAACGATTATACATTTTTGACATCAAGTCATATGCAGAACGAACAATCTAAAAGTGAAGCGCTAAATACAAAATAGGCAATTGAATCGGGGCAAAGTGCAGTTTTGCATGGAATCGGTGAATAATTCGTTATGGTTAATAGCTTCATCTCCTTTGGAATGCCACATCGAAAACGTGTGTGTTTTGGGGGTGAATTATTCAGCTGCTTGGAAGCCGATATAAACATATAACCAATTATCTCAATATATGCATCTATGAATAGATATAACTTAAGCAGTTATGGAGATGTTTGGATTACCGTTTCACCAGACACTTTCCAAATTCTAAAGAGCTTTAACAGCATGACCGAAGCAATAATCAACCAAAATCAGTAACCGTACACCATTGATGCTTTTGTCAGTTTGGCGTCGAAAGGTCGTTTTAAAGCTTGAACCTGAAAATCGGTTGAGCACGAACTTTTTCACCTATGCTGTATGATTCTGGGGCAAAGTGCAGTTTTGCATGGAATCGGTGAATAATTCGTTATGATCGATGTATAGACAGATTCGTCATAACGCATTAAATCAATAAGCTCACTTCGCGTTGGTAATGCATGACAATTATTGCGCTGATATGCCATACAGTTTATAAATAGTGGCACCAAAATTGGAACATTTATCTCAAATAGATCTCACGAGAAACATGTATCTGTACCATGACGCTTGTAGTCACTCGTCCACCGAGAGTGCAGGTGGTATGACCAAATATCTTATATCTACCCTGCGATTGCTCGCTCGCGCCTTCGCCTGACAAAATATGTGAAGACGCTACGTGCGTGCTGCACGCTGCGTGTCACAGCGTCTGTCCTAAAATCACGTGGAATTTTCTTATTAATTCGGGGGCGTGGTCGCCTCGATCAATCAGAACATTCCATATCTATATAATAAGCCGCAAAATGCTTATATCCGATACGTAAGTTTAGCTGTTCCGTGTGCCTTTATTGTTAGCTCAACCTGTTCACTAATCAGACTTATCGCATGGCTAGATGGAGTAAGCCACCCAGGGTAAGCCACCTTAGCGTACCTATGGCTGCCATATTCCTCTCCGTATGGTGTACTATATATTGAGAAAATGCCACACGAGGTTGTCGCAAATCAGCATATGAAGTAGGATTTCTGTTACGAACCTTGATACGAATCGAAGAAGTAAATAAGCACCTCTTCATTGGTTCAGCGACACAAAGTGAGTGCATAGCTTGGACCTACGCGACTGTAACCTTCTCTCTCATGTGTTAAGTTTTCGATTTAATCGTTGATTTGGAACTGATACAAATGTAACTGGTTCATTAGTTTTGCATGTACAATGCGATGGGACCCTTTATCGAAACCATTGACATCCATTGTCAAATCCATCATAACATCGCTAGTGTAATGATTTCAAAGATTGAGTAAATAAATCAATTTATATTAAAGAAAAGAGAGCAACGAAGCCAACTACTAAACACAGCAACAGAAAGCAATTAATTGATTACATGGCGGTTAATGTGGCATTTTGAGCCTTGACATCTTCGTGCATTCGATCAGTGACCAAGGAACGCTCGAGGTATTATCTGTTTAAGCGACAAAGGAGAACAAATGGAATGATTCTAGCCAACTTTTGTCTCCTCGGCAACTTTCTACTTATATCCATTGCCTTGTACGAGCAAAACGAATATCGCTATCAGTTATCTCTACTAAACACATTATTTCATAAAAGACCAAGAATCTTTAAGCGGGATATAAGTGATAGGATTTAGAGATAACTTCATGGATCGTGATGTGTTGGTCAATCCAAAGAGAGATAATCGATGACTTCTCTCTTACATACAGAGACAACTGGCATTCCATATTATCCTATCGCTATGCAATGGCAAGCATGTTATTAATAGGAATATCGACATTTCATCTATTTCAACTTGAATATGGTGATTTATTCTACATCAGTGATAGCTTCTGGTGATGCTACAACGCAAGCTTAAGCCAGAATTATGCCCTAAATGTTTACTGAAAAAAATAAGTAAATTCTTTCAAATGATCGATTGCAAAGAAACACCCATTCTGCAATTTATCAAGCGAGTTAGCCGAGGAGAGATGAATGGCGATAACCAATATTGTGTGGTAAACTAGTTAACGCCGGTAGCCATTTGATGACAAAGGACCGTTACCGCTAATAACAGACAAATTAATATGCAACAAATGGAGTGATATAAATCGATTCCTCCTAGCTGTTACTAATTGATTCGTTATTGAGTGATAATCATAAATTATTGCGCAATTATTGTGAGTATAATTTATCGTTCCTCTTGGACACTAGGGGGAACTGCTGCTGAATCTTCGAGTGTGGTATCCGCATACTCTTCCCTATGCGTTTAATCTCTTTTAACATCCGTGTTCTATGATTAATCACAATAAATGAGGTTGATTCATTTATGAATAAATATATTGCTCATAATTTCCTGTATCATTATTTCTATAATGGGTGCTTCAACGAAAGGTATAATCAAAGGTCTATGCATAAACTGCAACATGTTTTAGCGGGCAATCTATTTGTATTTCTCTTTATTAATGCATCGCTTCAAGCTATCTTATTTACAAATGTGCAAAACGAATGTGACAAATATCATTGGAAATGCAAGGCAGCCAAGCACACATGTAATTTGTATCTGCCCATATGTGTCTAGTAGGCAATCAAATCAATTTGAGACCATTAAAGGGAGCAACATAGAGCTAGATGTTGACATTAATGATAGTGTTGTCGGATCACAGCGAGTGCTATACGAGAGACATTAGTATTCCAATTTTCCCGTTAATATATCACACGCCTGCGTCATTGCACCTCAGGGAGTCTAAACACGGTACGATTAATTGGGTAAGGTATACAAGTAAACAGACTTCGGTATTTCATTTCAAAAATCAGTGCAGTGCTCATTTGTAGTGAAGCGATTGCGATTTAGTGCGATTCGCATTGTGTTTACGTCTTGTTTACCCAAATGATTTCCCTGTTACCCAATCTTTAACTCTATTTGTTAGACTAGACATCGGCATCAACATATGGGTCGAATTATAATATTGCGCAATTTAGAAATGTGCAGAAAGTAATTGAACAAATTTCCGCCAGTTTTCCGATTCCAGGTGTAGTATTTATTTACCGACCTGACGAAAATAGGGAACGGAACAGTACATATCACTATAAACAGTTTATTCGACCCGAGGGGAATAAGTCCTTGGAATTTGCTTGACAACAGGATATTAAGGAGTATCTATTAAATCCTTTAAACAAGAATGCCACCGGCATTGCTTCATAAATATATATATATATATATATATATATATATAATATATATATATATATATATATATATATATATATATATATATATATATATATATATATATATATATATATATATATATATATATATATATATATATATATATATATATAAATATGCGTCTTCAGCAGCATGTCAACTCATATTCGTTGTTTTCTAAAACGGTCGTGGCCTTTAGATACCTCTTTTGAATACACAAACGGAAAGACGAAACATATCTCTTAGTGTCTAACATTAATCGACAAACCATATACACATGGAATCATATTGCTCTGCACTTATATTGCAAGAACTGCAAATTGAAAATGTGGTGGTGATGCATTCCGTTCCAATTATTGTTAATTATGAAACTGTCTCGCAACGAACTATTATAGTCAAGCATTTTGCAAGAATCAATAAATAGAATGCTTATCAAGACGCATTGAGCAGGGCCATTCTTTACAAATGCAAAAAGCATTTTATGTACACATTGCTCATCAATTGTTTGTTCTTAATACACTATCATGTTGTCAAGCATTAATGTCAACATGATTAAAATTACACCTGTAAGTAGGCATTGGTTAAAAAGGAGGAAAATCGAAAATATAGTACAGAGATCGGTATTTTACGCATAAAAGCCATGTGTAGATATCCATAGACCGCATAACTACTAATGTAAATTTGCAAAGAGATACAAGAGTGTACAATGGAGCTATAAAATGTGTCTATAGTTATATGCGGTCACATTTGCCTGCTAGACCTAAAACTCTTCAAGATAATTAACATTTCTTCCCGGAGTGACACAGTCACTCTAATGGATTACGTTGCATTATTGCGTAGACAATGCTTTACTCAGGAGGTTGATTTTAAAAGAGCCACACCCTCTTTTGCAAAAACAAAATGGGTGTGCCAAATACATTTTTATTATCAGCTATTGATGTTCACCGAGAGGAAGTCGTAAATACATGCACATTATACCGAAACGCCGCATAATTGCGCTGTTGTGGCACAAAAATCCGTAAATTAATTGGCATCGTCTGACAGGGCTTCATATGCTGTGAGTAACACAATCAATGCAGGCAAGTGTTCTACTCCTATTGACATTGCTTATAACAAGAGATGGTTGACATCTTATTGTGCATCATCAGCAAGATCTTTTATCACGTTTCTAAGAACGATCTCATTTGACTAACCCACAGAACCTTGTTCGATAATGTGTGTATGAAAAAAGGTTGTAATGCAGATGTTATTAACCCAGTCGTTGCCATTCTCTGCTCTACAACAATTGCTTCCCGTTAATTAATTCTCAACCACGACGATAATTACAAACATATATGGCATCTAACGACAAACAATCAGTTATTGCTCAGTTATTAACCAATTCAAATGGCTTTAATTTGGCAACTCAATTGGCTGAAATGAGAAGCTTTATGCCAGCGAGCAGAACTTGTCTGAAGTTTACATGATGTAAACGGGAAAGATAATAGTCCTTAATGATAAAGTTGCAAAAACGCACCAGAGAGTGTCTTGTGTTCTGATTGTACCGTTCATCACAAACGAGTTATCCATACTTTAACTGCATTCTAAAGAGCCCCCCCACACACACACACACATAATACATGTTGATAACACAAAGCAAATAGTGACTGTCAATAAATTACAATTGCTTACAAGTGTTGAAACGTATTGAAAATCGAGATGTTCGCATATGGTCTGTGTTTAAGTGTAAGCACAATGTGACCTAAGGGCGACCAACAATGGGTATATCTGGCACGTGTGGATATTGTTGATGTATAAACGGCGAAGCATACGAGTATCCCCCGGCATACCATTGTACAATTGCTGAATATATCTGCTTATTTTAATGCACAATACTGGTTCTGCAGGAGACACTCTTTGCAAACCAACAGATGAAAATTACCTAGTGAATGTGGGCACATTTGGTTAAAACAATAATGGAGAAAGGTAAGATATGAATAAGTGACACTCAACTTCGCGATTTGATGCAATGTTGCATTCACCAGAGTCTATATAATATTAGCAACGACTTTTGCATATAGTAATGCTTTCATTTGTCCCAAATGGTGTCACATTAATATCATACCTAGTTGCACTTGATACTGATAATATCCTGCATCAGTTCGCATGTCATTGCTCACACCATCTCATGCAATGCAACAAATAAATATGGATGTTATTTATGATCTCCTTTTGACACTTACGCCTGACAATAACATTGTAATAGATGTTGATTCCTCGATTCTGCGATGTCTCGGTAGCACAAATGCTTGCATTTCGTTTCCCTCTTTTGAATATTTGATAAAATATGCTTAATTCTAAATAACCTTTCATGATTGCATCTCCATCATTCTGGTCTAGGAAAGCTCTACTCACATCATGGTACCATTTGAAGAGCCTGCAACCGCGTATACGTTAAATGCGGAATATTTGCAGCTCATTTGAATGATTTTGTAGCATCATCCTAATGTATCCACCTCTAATTTAACACATGCGAAACGTTGTACTGCTTTCGTTATATGTGGAATGCAATTATTGATTTGCTCAATATATTCGCATGCTCATTGAGTATGCTTCTTTGTATATTATAAAATGTGTTGTCGAACTAAGAATCACAATGACATATATGCATCAAGTCTTTCAAACAAGACCTTCTGTTGTCAATGTATAGTATATCCACACTAATATCTATACTTCATTATTATGTTTGTTGTAGGAGCTTAATTGAAAAGTCTATTGGAGATTTGTTGATTACTTTGATAAACGGCATTTGCTACAGATCCACAATACATGATAAGCACAGGGTTAAAATGTCGTCTCACATAATAAAGCAAACTTAGTGAAGGATGAAGCATCAGCAATAAAACCCGAAGCAAAAGAACATGCAATTTGATATTGCAAATATTGTGGGGTTTTCAATTTGCTTCCTTCCCGTCACATTGTTGCTTCTGAATCTATTTAATTGTGATATGAATTACATTGTAGTTAGCACTGCAACAGTCACGTTATCTTGAATAATTCTGTTTTAGTCGGACACTTTGTCCTCGGCATACAAACAGTGTGGTGCTGAAATCTAAGGCCCATTGCATGGTTGACGTGTTTGATATAACCACTGACCAATAGAAAAGTCATATTGTTCAAAGCAACAGGTTCTCTACAAGTGTCGACTTAGAGTAAGGTGGTGTGACCTTTCCGGTTATTTTACCCACCAACAGCCATTTCGACCGAAAAAGCTGCGTTGCAATCTAGAATTCGTATGGGATGATACATTTATGCGTACAGACGTATGTCTGTGTGTCTATTACAGTCAGTTTGTCACAGCTCCCAAATAGTCAAATAAAGTTGCATATTACTAAGACAATTTAATACTTGTTTGGCTTCTATCATTATTCCTTGAATACTTTCGTTTCCTATCTCACGGTATATATGATTAGTATATCTGTGAATTTGTGTCGAGATGTTTAATAAGTTAATTATGGCTAATTATATAATGGTTGAAACCGAATATTAGATGTTTATGTCGGCGATACTCCGTCTTGCTGTAGATACTGTGCCGTCCTTATTAGGCCTTGCATAAGAATAGCTTATATAATGAGCAGCAATGGTTAATTAACTTGAGATGTGTGCAATTTGAATACGACGCTACTTAGTTTGGGGAAGATCGGAGTGTGATTTATTAGCAGGAAGTGTGAAGATTTCAGCAAACAGGTGAATCTGTGTCGGGCCGCAATTCTGACTTGATAAACGCATTTTTTGATTAGAAGGAAACCCCTCAGAAAATAACGATGAAAGAGTGTATGCATTATTCGTAAAAGTGGAGTTCAACGGCATCAAACTCAAATCCAGCAATATTGTTCGATACCTATATTCATTGTTGGCATCAGCTTAAATTTACTGAAGAAAACTAATCAGTTGTTATAAGAAGATTACCACTCGAGCGATGATGATAACCTCAGGTTTAGTACTGATAAATAGCAATAACCTACAGTCTGTTTCTGTTGAATTCATCTCCGACATGGTAAAGACCAGGTTTAACAAATCTGATCTGCACTACTTGGTAACGTTTGGTAAAGAAACACGGCGTTGTAATTTAAATTTAAACTCATGACCTAGTATGCTGCAAAATTCATCCTGATGTTGTTTTCGCAGTACACAGCTAGGAATAATATAAATACTTACTACAAACATGTATATAATTAAGGCGAGGAGCTAAAATAATACAGTAAAATGATGTTGCTATGCTGGAGTTCTATATCGAGTTTAATAAGGAGAACAGAATACGAGAAACACAACATCACATGTAACATATATCTTATCTGCTGTGAAAGTTGTTATCATAATCCTAACCGACGAACCGTCTGTATGGCTGGAAACCTGCGTACTCCACAATTGTCATTAAAATTCAACATTATTTTTGTATAATTTTATAAGCTGATGCATCATCGTAACCTGCAAAGTCACTTACCATTACATTACAATCGGGTAGGTTTAAATCCAACACAAGACGTCTATCCTGGCACTCGCCAGTCGTGCGTTATAATAACGGTGAACAAATTCGGTGATTAAAACAAAGTTTTGCTGCAGACGGCAGATTTATGCCGCAAAGCAATATAATCCCGAGAGTTTATGAGGGGAAAGTTATGCATTATGCTATTTCTATTTATAGTAGTGCTATTTCCTCTCTATTTTAATACAAAACTATTCCCGCCTTTTATAGATGCACATCTCTCACCTTCCCGATGTCGCGTGTTATCGTTTAACAGGACAGGTGAGGAACTACTCCTATGTTGTTGGTCCACCCTTCTATTAAAGATATGCTATTGGTGCATCAATAAATCATGTTTCACCTATTGAAGCACCATATATATATGATTGGCTTGTGGTCCTATATATTGACTACACTTTATTCTCTGTGAAAACACGGTGACCCTTGACATTTATCATTGATAGGCGAAATCTATTGTTTATGCGCCACCAGGTCTATGAAGTCATTTAAGCGATTTAATTGACGGCGATAGCTTTTTGTAGACCTACGTGGTTTGAATAATAATGGAAGATGCATGAACGGCCAGAATATTTTCATGAAATATAGATCCTCGTATAGACGCCTCTTCATCATGCACAATTATCAAATGACTCAAAACGAAATATTCTTAATCAAAACATACTTGAATGAAGAACATGATATATTTGATTTTCTATCAAAGTTATTAATTGAACATTAGCCCATGGAAAAGAATCGTTGCTAGCCCATGTGCTATCATAGCCGGGTTCTTTTATTACTTGTTGTTCCATTGGTTAAGAATGTAGTCAGTATGTCATCAAATTGTTTCCATCATAAACCACATAATAATATCTGTCACTGATGATAGATATTTTACAATGTATTATATATTATGAATTTATTTGGCCAATGTACGTCAGCCGTTCCCTGTGGTTTCTTCGGTTATGCTTAAGAATATAGCTAAACAGAGAATTGGGAAAATATCCGCTGCACTTCAGTAAAGGCGTTGGAAATTAATAATACGGCTATTGTTCACATTACATAAAAGCAAGACGCAACGCAAATTGGCATAACAGCAGTCTCTGTTACATTCAGCTGTTTTAGATTCCTTTAATATGAGCCCGGAACATCACGTGGATGTTGTATGCCTCTCAGAATGGGGGCCTCTACCACTGAAACTGCGTCTAACATTGTACTGTGATAACAGGAATATGCGGTATATTCAATTCCATATGCACCATATGCATAACTTGTAAAAGCGATATTATTTTAATTCAGCGAAAAGAGTGCTTAGCTGCTGATGACATGTCTAATCAAATATGGACAGAGTCACATAAACGGCTAAAAATACTTCATCCCACAAGAGGGAACTATGGTTTGTGGGAGTGGTGAAGGAAGCACGTGACAACAACATGGGCGTGAACCAAGACACTGGGGCTTGAATTTAAATGGTTGATTTTATTAACTTCCGTATTACTGAGAGTCTGATGGAATATGGAAATTATTTGTGGTAATCCGTTTTATGGTAACAAGGATTCATATTGAGAAAACATATATGAAATTGTTTGTTCATTATGGGGAAAAAATTCAATGTGTTATGTTAAAGCCCCCACATTCAGTAACCTTTTTATTTCTTAACTGTGCGTCAGATTATAAAGCAACTAAAATGAATCGTTTTTCTGAATTACGCTTGTGCCATGCTATCTAAGCAACAGGTGAAGATCGCTGTGTATTGCGCTATCAAATTTCCGAAGTTAACGAAGTCACGTTGACGTTGCACAGTCACGAGATTTCATGCTTACAGTAGATTGCCTAAATACAGTCTGAGAACAAATAGCAAATCTAAACGACAATCGTTGTTACGAGGCTGCAAAACATCATATCGCAGAGCAATTTATGAAGACCAATCGTTAACATGCTACGCCTTGCAAATTAACTTAACTTTCACTGCTTTATTGCCCTACATTACTACAACACAAGTGTGATGCCACATACAGCTTTGATGCTACCAACTCAAACTTTTACAATACTAATTCTGCCCAAGAGATGTCAAATAATAGCAGGAACTTGTTCAACGGTGCTTATGGTGGCTAACATATTTAGTTACTGTGTTGAAGACTTCTTTTATTCAGACATTTTCAATAATTATACGAAAATGGACCTTATTCATGACGACTTTCAACACAGATGCTTTGGGAGTTTAAGTCAGCCAGACGGGACAAGGATTTGCCCAAAAAAGCTAATACAATGCAGATGCATTCACACGCGATAACACATGAACGAGGCGAGCGTTAATAGATGAATGCAAAAATGGCTTAAAACAATGCATCACTTGAATGGGTTATGTTAAAGCCCCCACATTCAGTAAGCTCCTTGTTCTATCTTTGTTTGTCATCAGATAACGTTTCCGCAAGTAGTTCATAACTCGGAAAAGTCTTATTTTTCGTGTGTAATCTCAATACTCGTTCCGGGACATCTATGGAATCATGATAAGTAGGGTGAAGGTATAGTTGTGAAGATAACATTTCTAAACGAATGGCTTTGAAGAACATCATATTCCAGTGCAATTTATGGTCAAATCGTTGCCATGCTATGGGATTTACTTGACTTGCGATTTTTGTGACAACACGGAGAGAAGCAAGGTAAGACATGCAACAGGAAACCATATCAAAGGAGTGTGAAGGTAACGTCGCTCCATTTGCTTATTCCCACTGCTTGCTTTCATATTACAAAAACTTAATAGCGAAATCAACACGTTAGCAAAATACTATACTGGACTCAAGTATTTACTGTCCGATGATACAAACACAACATGACAACCACTCCGAGCGTTAGTAGATGAATGCAATAACTAAAATATACCTAGTGCACATGTCTGTTGAAGAGTAATGTGCTTAAAACCCGCAGGGCCTGCCATTATCTGTCCGTTCAGTATGACAACTTCGTGGCGTGAACTGTAGGCCCTCAGGTACATCAATTTCAACCATTGCCTCGCGCGTTCAAGAACTCTAACACTGTTGGTGATGAGCACTTTGGAACAAACAGAAGTAATTCCCTGACGTCGCCATTTGGCACACGCTTGTAGGCGGGGAGAGTCTCGAATTGTGCAAACAGCTGAACTACATCCTCGGATTAACTGTGATTTGAGAAAGAGGTAGACATAAACTCATACAATGATTATTGGGCTCCACGTTATACGTCCGGTGGGCTACCTGCTACATGGAATGTTGGATATAATACTTACTGAACTCAACAAAGCTGTGATCTATATTTATGAGCACATGGAGGCGCTTTAGATTTCCAAATCTCCAATCTCATGCTCGATAAACATGGTATACTTATTACAACCGTACGATAAATGTAGAATTATTATCTGTGTGGTATGACATATATACAGATTAGAAAAAGAAATGAATTAGCCATGGAGGTAAATAACATCACCTAATAATTATACGAAAAAATGTAGATATTCGCCCGGAAAACGCCTACATGTCATTCAAGAACAAAGTTGGAGACCACAGGAGTGACTATCAAAGCACGCAAGACAACTACAGAAGTAATAAGATATACGACTGACGCGCTTTAGAAGGATAAAGCTAACAGAACGTCAATATCAAGGCAAATCAACCTCAAATAAATTTGGAAGCTTTATCTAAACTATATCTACGTCGCACTACACACATGTGCAACAAATTACTATGCATGTTGATTAAGTCGGTTATCGAAATTGACTATCAACGATTCGGTCGGGAGGTCACAAGCGTTAATATATGTGCGTGTATCTATTTGACCACACTGAACCAGAGACCTGCATAACGATGCCGGTTGTCCAGGAGCACATGTGGCGCATCTGTTGACAACCAAACGACCAGTCTACAAGGTGCTGGGTTTCTTTTCCGATCATGATAGCAGGCGATGCCATGGTTGCATCGTGCACATTGTGGTCAGGTGCTTAGAAGGGCTTGAGAGATTGGTGAGTTTTTGTATAGCTGCTTGTTAGCTTACCGGGGTTCGTTGGGAGGTAGGAGGAAGCGCCTGGCAGGTGGCGCCCCAGAGAGAGCTGTCGATGGGAAATCGTTAAAAGCACAGGGCGAGGCTGAACTGAATTTGGTTTAGAATAAGGGCTGAAAGGAGTTAGAGGTTGCGTCGCTAAAGTTGGAATATAATCAGTGTTGGGCGGGGCTCGAAGAGGCGTCTCAAAAGAAGGCATATGAGCAGAGATAGCAGGGATGCTACAGGGATGTCGCGGGTGAGGCTGGAAGGTGGGCGGGGGTTAGAAGGACTTGGTAACGGCAGGTCTGATATCTGCCGTGGAATGATGTTCTCTAGGTTTTCATTATAGCGGCTGTCGTTACCGGCCTTTAGTATGCCACGTGACTACGTTGTGCGATGGAAAGCTGAGATAGATCGGTCGATCTGTTGTTATTCAAGATTCACATAGCATTCGGCAGAGTCAAGGCAATTCGGGGTTCTTTATATTACCTCATTATGAGCGTTGGCTAACAAGAAGCTGGGTGATTCCTTGAATGCGTCATTAAACTGTAAAAACGGAATAATTATTTCATGTTATTTAAATAAAATTCGTTCACAATTATAACAAAAAGTAACAAGAGACGTATGTTGCGTCTCACATAACGCTTCAGAGTCACACTTAAAGATTTATCAGAATAAGAAGGGTGTACTAGTCAAACCAATATTACGGTCGATTGCCTTCTGCAGAATGAGTTAACATACGAACATGGTTGTGGTTTGTCCTTGCCGTTGTAGCTGATCCTCTACCGTACAAATGCAAATGCCATTCCATCAGGTTTGTGATTGTAGCATGTTTTAGCACTAAACATTATGCAGAATGGGAGATTGGTCTTAAAAACCAAGCGTCGTTTGTCCATTGTCCGCATTATATTTCAATTAAGTCTTTCCTTTTTCATTGTATAAAGTCACAAAGATAACATCGCGACATCAGGTAGTGATCCTTGTCGGTATATTCACTAGGGGTGCTTGCAATGTAAGTAAGACCACTTTGTTGCGGGAAGATCGGTATGTGATTTATCAACAGGCAACGTGAAGATTTCAGCCAACAGGTGAATCGGTGTCGGGCCACAATTCTGACTAGATAAATGCATTTTGTGATTGAAAGGTGAGCTCAAAGAAGCCCCTAAGATAATAACGATGAACGAGTGTACCCGTTATTCTTAATAACTCTACTGAGTAGAGTACAACGACACAAAACAATAAGCCACATATATATTTATCAAGCCTTCTTGATGTAGCGACCAACAATAATGTTGATACGAATATCCATTGTTGGAATTAACTTATAACTGTATGTTTTAGTAGTGCTATTTTCTTTCCGTTTTAACACATTGCTATCATTATTCCATTATTCACCTTTTATAGATGCACATCTCTCACCTTTCTCGATGCCGGGTGTTATCGATTAACATGACAGGTGAGGAAGTACTCCCATGTTGTTGGTCCACCCTCCTGTTACAGATATGCTCTTGGTACATCATTAACTCAGCCTTCAACTTTTATCTATCGAAGCACTATACTTATGGTCGGCGCGTAATCGTATATATTTACAACACAGTATGCTTTGTGAAAAAAGAGCGACCCTTGACATTAATCAATGATACGCAGTATCTCTGTCTTTACGCGCCACCAAGTCTCTAAAGTAAATTAGGCAATTGCGATAGCTTTGTTGAAGACTTACACGGTTTGAATAGTAATAGGGGATGAAAGCATGGCCAGAATATTTTCAAAATATAGCACATCGTATGCACGCCTCCTCATCATGATTATATTCGATCGATAATCATATTACTCCAAACGAAATATTCTGAATTAATACATACATGAATGTAGACCATAATATATTGGATATTCCATCGCATTAAGTAATAATATAAGCCCATGTAAAATAATCGTTGCCAGCCAATATGCTATCATAGCTGGGTTCTTTCATTACTTGTCGTTTCTTTGGTTAAGAATGGAATTGGTATGTCATCACATTGTGTCAGTTATAAGCCATATAATAGTATTTGTCACTGACGATAGGCATTTTGCAATGTGTTATGTATTGTTTTGTTGTTGTTGCCAATGTGGTTTCTCCGGTTCTGCAAACGATATAGCAAAACAGCCGATTAGGGCCAATATCAGTTGCACTTCTTATTCAATTAGTAATGGCGTTTGAAATCACCATCCTGAGAAGCGGCGATGTCTTTTGCATGGCTCACAGTTATGCGACCACATTTACACCGGAAAGCAAAAGGCAATGATAATTTACATAGCAGCAGGGTCTACGCGGATTGGAGCTCATTGGACTGGAAGTAATTATGAAATATTCAAGCGTCTTATGGGAATATGAAATTTAGCAATGATAACAGAACCAACTTTATGGGTGATCAGATGTGCCAGTATGGTTAACTTAAATTATCCATGTGTCATATTCTTGCAGCATTTAGTCGTAGCGAATTAGTACTACAAGAATAGCATATTTGCATAGCTTATATTGAAGTTGTCTGACGCTGGTTATCAATAGTCACGGCCTATATTGGTTTAGCTATTTAGGAGATAAAAAAAGTTCACCACCCATTATCTTGTCCAGAAAGATTTGATGTAAATGTTTTGAATGTCTTGATCCAGTAAACTACGATTCGAACACTTCAATTCAAAGCAACTGATTGTTTGATCAATGCATCCATGTAACCGTTCCTTCGCCAGTCGTTGTATGCAATCAGAGAGTTTCTCTAGACACACCACGTAACGCATTACTATTCCTACCGTTCATAAATAGGTCTTAAATCATATTGCAATAAAAGGAATACGCAATGTATTCAATAGCACATGCATTACATGTGGGTTAGCAACATGTGAACGAAATATTGCTTCCTCTCATCAAAAAAGGAGTTTAGATTCTGAAGACTTTTCAAATCAGGAATGGGCAGTGACAAGTAAGCGGATAAAAACACTTGAGCCGCTGTGTCGTCACATCTCACCCAACGAGAGGGAACTGTGATATGTTGGTGCGGTGAAGAAAGCACATGGTAACCTGATATCAACATGGGCGTGATACAAACCTTGGGGCTTTAAGTTAAATGGTTGGATTGAGCGAAAGATTGATTGATAAATGTGCCTAAGACATCCTCATCAAAGAACAACATTAAATGCTATTTAATACAAATGGCTGGTTTATGTTGGCATTAGTCACTTAATCATCAAACATAACGTCATTTTCAGTGAATATATCAATCTACAAATTAAGTGGTGGTTGAACCCACGTAGAGGTATGTGCATCAAACATAATTGCCTTATTGCGTTTAATAACTACACACAAGCATTTATGTTACCAACTTTTACAATACTAATATAATGATACTTTTACAATACTAATTTTGCCGAAAAGATATGAGAGCAATTGTTGAACTGTATATTCTATAATAGTGTTTAGTTATTGTGTTGAGCATTCACACAGACAAAGAGAGTTTGCTCAATAAAAGCCAAAGTAATATCGACGCATCAACATGTGGTTTCACGCGATTACGCATAAAAGTGGCACCATGTCGTGGGCAAAGATGGAAAGGCAGTACATCACATAAATGAACAATGCTAAAGCTTCATTGCACCCTCCACATTAAGAGAGTTTCCCACATAACGGTTTTTGTGTGTCAAATTACTTATTTGGGAGTTCCTCATCGCTCAATTCTCTTTAAACAATGTCGTGATGGTTGATGTATCGTTATACATGTTACACAGTTCTGATGATAATTTTACCAATAAAAACAATGACTAGGTGGTGAAATACACTTTTAGATGCATTTTATGACAGAACCATTGCAATGTTATGGGGCCTACTTGGCTAGAAATTTCTTTGGCAAAACGAAGAGAAGCAAGGTTAGATATGCAACAGTAAATTTTGTAAAAGGGGAATGAAGCCCAATCGCTTGTGCTAGAATAAAGCCATTAAAGCTCACAAAACAGGGCTGCTAGTGTACAAGTCATGGTCGTTTCACGTTTTATGCTCACTGCATGCATTCATCAACAAAAACGATTATTTAACCCCTCATCATTAAACGTCTGAGACATTATCCGGCGGGCTACCGACTACCTGAAATGTTTACCACATATACTACAATATTTACTGAACTCGTCAAAGCATTGATATACAGTTATGGGCGCATTTCGAGCTATTATAGCTAAATCACGCAGTCGTGTTAATGTCGACTGTACAATACCATGTTCACTCTACCTAGCATACTTATCAAGACATTTCTGAATGGAAAATTTGCCTCGAACGGCAAAAGTTCAACACCGATAGACAGCCTATCACGAATGTAGACAATGTATAACTACAATTTGCCTTCCAGTGCCTTTTTTTCAGCTCATTAAATGTCTGGTCTAGGCGATATCAGCTTGCAATATATTTCATACGAACACAGGCAATATGTAATTCATCTGTGATGTTATTAAACTATGATAAAACCAAAAAAGGTTCTGTGGTTGTTAATGGGACATGAATGTGATCTAGTTCCATGAAAGACAGTTAAACCGATGTAAGGCTTAGTCTATGTACAGAAAGTTTGACTGACATTTGAAATTGATAAGATAAACATGAAACCTTATCAATAACACAAACAGTATAATTAATCTGAGGCTTAAGGAACGTTATTTTCTTCATTATACAAACCCACACCCAACCCAATAGGTCCTTGTAATGCTAAACGCACGAAATGGTGTACAATTCTACTTGTATTATGGAAATTGAGCAATAGACCAGTGTTCTAGCAGCATCCTTCCGATTGGACTAGCTGCTTAAGTATCGCAAAGCAATGTTGAATTTCTGATTTATGATGCTGCCGTTGTGGCAAATATTACGACCGACATTTAGAATAACTGGAAAACGAAAATCCCAGCCAGAGCAGGGTGGCTGTTGATGTTAATCCTGCAGCTTATGACCGATGGAACGGAAGTGGAGGCAATGTTGTTCCAATATTACAATGCATTCATAATTTTGACTCAACAAATATCGGTTCCACGTTTTGGCGTTGTTTAGCCAGCATACATGATTTTATATCGTTATCTGCGTTGAAAATTGAAGAGGTTTAATATATTAATTAACACCAAAGTCAAATGACTATAAATGTAACGATTGCGATGTAAATCCTTCATATTCCGAGGCATCCTACCCCCCCCCCCCCCAACACCTTCCACAATATGGCACGAACGAAATCGTGTACAAGACGATACAACTATGTTGCGCATCGTTGTTAGTCATGTCTTTGTACATGTAACATGATAAAACAAAACTTTCTTGTGCAATGTTATGATGAGTGGCCGAGTCAATGCGGCACTGCGGTCAATGCCAATGTTTTTTTCTGTGCTTCGAACGACATTGAAAATATTCAGCCCTAAAATTGAGATATCAGCATATCTGCAATATATATCATGCTAACAACGACTCAGCTGTGACGATAAATCTCCGAAATGATCTCATCAGCTATTATGAGACATAAATATGTCCTTATTGTTGGAAGGGCGATTGGGAGGTGTGTGGATCAAAAGCATGTAAAGCTATACTCGGGTAAAGGAAATAAATCATAAATTTGAAATAAACATCATGCTTAATGGCATTGCAGTTGAGGTTCTTATCAACTGCTCTTACTAATACCAACAGCAATAAAATCATAATGAGTTTTCATGCTTATCCCTCGTACGAAACCTCCGCAACTGCTACACTACAATGCGATGGCGATGATAAAAATCCTGAACGCATATAATGATTGATGATTTAGTTATGTATAGCAAGTGTAACGTGATCACTGATTGATCGACAACGCAATCCAATGGTCAGAATAATATATACAGCCACTTCAGATTAACAGTTGATCGGATTTATCGTGTCTGATAGTCATTTGTTCCCTGGCAAAGCCGCAATTGGACATTTTCCTGAGGGCCCAGAAACTCTCATTAGTCTGTACGTAAGTGCCCATGATGTAGTATAGTGCTTTGAATGATAGCTATTCCTGAATAGATCATTTATAGTATTTATATATCCAAGATCACTACGTTCAATACGCGTTTTGGTTGTGCTATATGCTGCTAGACAATACACAGCTAGATGACGTATATTTGCAATTAAGAGGCGTATCTTACGGGGTAGCTGTAACCTTTTTATAAATGAACACCGTGTAAATCAGTAAATCAAAACCTGGAAAACCCAGTATCCCGTTCTTATATATTGGTCCGAATCACAGTGGTGTGTGATGAATTTGGTTAACACCAATTTAAAAAAAAAAATTACCTGTGGATAATAACCTCTTAATGCAGTTGCCGGCGACATTAGGTGTATCAACCGATTCATCTATGATTGATCGTACATTCTATCACACGGGATGATTGATTGACGTAGATGATTGAACGGACATATAACGACCACGGTCTTGTCATATGGGATTTGTAGGGGTGTTAAGGTCGTCAATTATGACAAGGTATTATGTGTCATAAAAACTGCCTAGCCTTGATGTATCTGGACCTTGCAGCAGCAGCAAATTCTCAGCCCGAGCATGTCATGGAACTTCCAACCATGTGTTTTTGATTGATGGATTTCGATTTTCAGTAGACACAAACCACCGTGATCATCAACATGAACAAATAGCATTTGCAATGCTACATGGTATTAACACATGTGTCCCGATTACAAACTCTTGCTCGCTGAACGATTGTTTTCGGAACTGGCAGTCGAAAGTTCGCTCGCAATGAGTCTTTTGGTACAAATATTGCAGCGAATGACTGATGGAATTGACCAAGAGGCAATGATTAAACCTGTTAAGAATAAAACATCTCTCAGCATCACCAATCCTTACCGCGTAGTAGCACTGTAATGCATTTGCATATAAATGATCAACAGCGCACGTTGTATCTAAGTGATGAAATGCATTCCCGTAAACGGTTTTCGTATGCGATTGGACAATCAGATTTTCCAAATATCATCAGCATGCACTGACACGTATAAATAACATTTAGTGACAGCCCCAGGTTTATGATTTCCATATCAGTTACTTGATATCAAGAAAATAACTGACTGCACCCTTTACTCGAAATTAATCAATCATGTAGGAAGCCTTAAGGAATTCGCTAATACCCTCAACATGAATTCGTTCGTCCATTTTGGTATCCATGTTTAATGATAAGCTTGTGGCTCACTCGTTGATTGCTGGATTTGCATACTCCTGGGGCCATGGGCCTGACCGCGCGGTTTAATGGTAAATCGCTAACATCAGCGGCGGGGCATCGTGTTTGTGCCTGATGGGTGAATACACTCAAGGATTGCTGCCGACGCCTGAGACATCATCGTCGCAATATCACGGCGTTAATGAAAGTAACCGAAGAGCTCGATGCTTCCATTCATTATCGTTTACTTTGGCTCTGGATAAATAGGCATCGTTCCCGATGCATGGACACAATAAGGTGCCATAACGTGGAACTCATAATGAGCCTTGTGAAATAGAAACACTCTAAGACCTACTAATTTGTATTGATGCAGGTTGATTATGTGCTAATAGATTAATTATGGAGGTCCACTAAAAGGGTCATTATTTGTCGCAATTTACATCAAGCCGGTGAACGCGCGTGTACTGATTACAAGAATGTTATTAAGATGTGCGCAACACGATTTCTATGGAAAGCTACGTCAATTTATGTCGAATAAATCTTGCACAAAATATAACATCAAGCATTGCCTTCCAATCGTTACAAGCTTTTTCATGACCATGTGCATATATGAAGATCAATCTAGTTAGATAATGGGTTGAACACAGGCACTCGAGTCATGAGACGCTCCTCCTCTCTTGCCTCTTGTACATATTGACAAAGTATGAACGCTTTGCCAGTCTGACCTCATTAAAATCGCCGTAGTGTTAGACTTACAGGGTTTAGATGTTCTTATCTTATCTAACAAGTACTGTGACTGCCGTAATCAACTCACTCCGCTAATCTCTACAATCCCTCATCCCTACAATTCACCGATATAACAACAATAAAATTATCAAGACAACTGGGAATCAACAAACTTTTCTCCAAAGGAGAAAGAGAACTGTAACAATGAAGGCTTATGTTTATAACATCACTGTTCTTTTGCGAATTTGTATATTTTCGCCCACAAGCGGTAATTTTGGTGACCGAATGCAAACTCCAAGACGGACACAGTAACAGTTTCTTAAAATTGTCCAAATAATCTGTGGAAGCCGATGTACATGCAATAAGACACCGCAACCTCAGAGTTTGTCTGAGCTTTGAATGCAGTTATTGTTCCGGCGGAAACTAATTACACCATGGAAAAGATTGACAAAATCGGAATATTCCTGTACCTCTCAAATTCTTTCGGCACTACAATTCTTAGGTCTGAAATTGAATCTTTTTTAAAACAAGGATTTGCTTAAAACCGGGCTCATTATTCGGTTGTTGGTCCACCGATTTGTCTTCTCTATTTCAACGAAGTTCCGAATTACATTGCAAATTTTAAAGCAATTATATGTGTAAACGACACGACTGAATTATTCAAGGGTACAAATAAGGTACAACCAACACGCCAAATAAACAATGACAAATGTCGTTAAAGCCCAAAAATAAGCGCTAAAAAGAAACAAATCCTGATATATTCGTGATTATGTAGTCGATAACTCAGGCTCATGGAGTGAAATCTGCTTATTGTTTGTCTTATTGAGTGGCCTATATGACCATGTAAGAGCATTTGCTTCACCCGAGATAATTAGACTGTGAGCCTGTACGTATTCACAGCGCACATCCTGCGGATCTAAATCAATAATATATACAGAGGCTTACAGTTTGTTATGAACTTTAGCAAAGAACATGTGAATTAATAGACTTAACATCGATGTGTGTCTCTTGGGCTATCGAATTGGACATTTAGGCGGCATTTCCTGTAAGGGAGATACAATAAATGTCAGCCACTGACTGGAGAGCACCCAACATAGACCCGTCAAAATAAAATAAACACTTGATGTTAAAAACTATTGTTGGGTTAATCATAAGCGATTTAGGCGTTACTTAATCGTTATATGCTAGTCTTCTAAATGTGATTTAGTTTAAAAGAACCATGTAGCTGCCGCTGGCTGACATAATTGGCCGATCAGACGGTAATGAATTGTGCAACATTGATTGGATATTGTAGGATTTTATGACCACCTAATCTGAATGTATGCACGGACGGAGGTAATCTCCCTGGAAGTTGCCCTACATAAAGAGTAGCCATGAAAGCAATGTAAGCCTCAAACAGCAGACTCTGTAGATATTTGATAACTGATTGGGCAAAAATCAAGATATTCGAAGCACGCAAAGCAACTATCAATCCCAGTGTACTTCCATCATCGATAGTTGCTCCTACTTCCCATGCATTAATGGATCCTGTTGATGCAGCAAATTTCATATCAAAACAACCTTTGAACCAGGGTAGAGTCAATCAAGACAACAGACTTCTCTGTAGAAGCAGTGTTTGCCCTAAAAGGGCACTGTGAGCGATGTTATTCAAGTTATGCTCATTATCTATGTGATAAACAGGAATGGCGTAATGTGCAGCATATTTCAGGATGTTAGCGGGCACAGCGTTACTGACATGGTATTTAGCAAGCAGACACCTATTTTCTGAATACAATTCCTCTCAACGTATAAGTTGTACGCTATTCTCAACTTTTGTTGCAGTGACAATTACGCGAAAATCGACAAGTTTTCATTGCCATTTGCACAAAGTGCTCCGACATGGAATGTGAGGTTTTGTCCAATGCGCTGTGCTATGCGGGAAATTCTTCGCTATTGGGTGGCTCTGAACTATAATTTCCTAACACGCTACGATTTGATTTATTCTTATCACACACTTAGTATATGCAGTCTACATCATTCATTGCATTCCTTGATGACGTTCTAAAGAAGATTATTATAACCATTTAATTGTGTATTAACTAACAGCTCAGATGATAGCAATGTTAAGTTCAATATTGGTAAAATGTATGCAAATCATATCCAGATGATATATTTTAAATAATTACATAAAAAAATTAATTTTTTAGCACAAAAGCAACCCTTGCATTTATATCAATCAAACACATCCTGCCTTCATAACAAGCATAACAAGCATTTGTACATTCAACGTAATTAAATGGACCAACATTTCATCAATTACTTCGTGAAATGATCATACGCAAACATTACTGCAATGCTGCTTATCTGGCCATTAGACACTTGCATGAAACACTACATAATGTTTTGTCAGGTGCTAATTTAAAAGTGCCCTTCGCTCTGTAGTTTTTCTGTTGATTGTTTGCTAATGCATGTGGTTAGTTCCCTTCGTATTTATCCCACTCACCCGAAATGCTTAACATGCGCTTTAAACCGAGATTCATTGATATTGCACAGCATACTATGATATATGATATAAACAATCTGGAATACATTATGCAGTGATACATCTGATTATTTGTGTTGTGAGTCATCCTGTCTGTATCCGAATATTCAAGTCGAAGAACCGCTTAATCTAGCAACATGGTTGCTTCCTTAAAAACTTATTGTAAGCATACGTGGCAATGTCAATCATGTTATGTATGGTAATTAAACTGTCATAAGCTCAGCTCTTCCGCATGCACCAGCTATCTATTACGCCCTGAAAATCGTATTCTTTTCACTTCAATCCGCTTTCTGCAAACTCATAAGTCTGTCTGTATACCTGTTTAATGGTAGTTATCTTTGCATACATTTACAGCGGTACAGTGCTGGTCATCAAAACACTCTCCAAACGTGATCACACAGGTGGTTGGTTGTGATAAAGTTCTAATCGACATTCTTCAGGACGTAAACACAGAGACCAAAGTTCATAAGATGTGCTTCCATGTTCATCTTCTTTAAGATTGTGTAGACTTTCATCCCCAGACGGAACAGATAAATCTATTGGCTGTGTATATTGACGCTGCTTTTATCAAGTACGTTTGTAAAAGACAAACATGATTGTATATATAACAGTTAACTGTGTTGACCCTGGCCGATTATCACATTCATGTCCCACAATCTTGGCCTAATTTATCCTAGCGTGGCAGGGCTAGAAGAGGTCTAATTACGTCGGCGCACGATAGAATGATGGCCTTAGGGAATACTCTAATCTCTCTCCTATCATTCCGGTGGGTATCAATTATTGCTTCGATGAAACACTTGGTTGTCAATAACAACACAACTATCGATTGTTGCAAATCCTAGTTTAAGCATCACGCTCCACATTACTTCCCTCTTATGACGTGATATTTCAGTTGTATGACCGATGTATTCAAATTTAATATAGCCCAAGAGGGTTAATAGCAGATGGTTGTTCGGCTCAGATTGTATCCTTTTGTTCAGAACCGCTTTCATATAACAACGTGTCACGTTGATTATTTTCGAAGGTTTTGTTGCCTCACAAGTATAAATACCTGTGCCTCACTATCTTTGTTGATGGCCATACATTCGTGATCATTTGTTACATGGAATTTCAGCAATTCAATCACAAATACTTGGAATCGAAATTACAAACTACTATTTTCTTACCTGACATCTGCATTTTACGTATTGCTCTGGTTAGCTTTTATTTATGTATGAATGATGTCCGCTCTCCTTTAAGTAGTCACATGACCTGTGAAAAAGCAACAACCCGGTGCTCAATCCAAATACAGACTACCTGACAATCTATTCATACGATATGAGTACTAAATTGCGTTAAAGGATTACTACAGGGAGACCCTATACACCATACCACCGTAAAAACAAGAATCTCATACATACATACATACATACATACATACATACATACATACATACATACATACATACATACATACATACATACATACATACATACATACATACATACATACATACATACATACATACATACATACATACATACATACATACATACATACATACATACATACATACATACATACATACACATACATACATACATACATACATACATACATACATACATACATACATACATACATACATACATACATACATACATACATACATACATACATACATACATACATACATACATACATACATACATACATACATACATACATACATACATGCATACATAAATACATACATTCATACATGCATACAGACATACATAAATCGTACATCAGTCGTCGGAATTGACTTTTTGTTGTTTAGTAAGCATATTAAACTGTACTGATATTTTACTTCGTAGCTTCTCTTTAGCTTCTCACTCAACCATCACTGATATCTGTCTCATCTGTGTAATAAAACATTCTCACATATCACAGGAAGCAGACTGCATTGAATGATCCAAATCGGACATCACAAAAGCTGTCCTTGAACTGTGAATAAGAGCCCACCACCAGTATACACTGTAAATGCCAGAACATTCGCTTAACCAATCAGTCACATCAGTTCAATTGGTCTGTAGTCCCATCAATGGATGACACACTACCTGGTGTAATGCAATTCAGCCGACATCAATCACCTAGTAATTCAATAGCTGGCTCGAACATAATTCTTTAGTGGCTGATTTAATGCGGATCAATTATTTACGTTGAGGAGTATTTATCTAAACCAAAAACTCTGCCATATATAGATGAAACAAGCAATATATTCATACAACATCCAGCCCGCCAATGTGTTTAAAATTTATACTGTTACATAGGAGAGCGATCCCACAGTCCCTACAATATTAACCGCACAAACTGTGCCGATGGTGCACAACACAACCACAAGTAATGCCTTAAAACAAAAACAGCGTATAATTACACTGACGCTTTTAAAAATCACTGCAAACACATAGGCGTTGCATACGTGGCAACAGGATTAAATTACACCAAATGCATTAGATACAATGACCCAATATTTAGTGAGCTATGGCAACTAGCCCAAAAGAAAAATTCAATTGCAGAACCAACTCATTGTTTCAATCTTTAAGGAATATAGAGTCTTCATGCTAGAATGGTTTAATCTGTTTGTTTACTTCATGAAGTATTACTTTTCTGTGGCATTTGCTAACATTATAAGAACAGACGATCATTGTTCAGTATATAGTATATTTTACATACCAACCAGATATGCAAATAAGTGAAATGAGAGATCAGTAGGCGATCAATATGAGCAGCATTGGGATCTGCTAATAAAGTCGACACATTCATTCAAATATGTTCAGCTACTCACATGAAAACACGGAATCAACGTGCAACAGTTACATGAATGAAAAAAGATGCTATGTTGTCATTCATAATAATCGTTTCTACCGACAAAGCCGCGTAATACTGAATTACGGTAGCTTCCTCACAAGTAGATTAGGTTTTTTTGAGCTATTAGAAATTTGCATAATTACTTTGCCGAAGAACAAACGCAGCAGAGAAAGCATTCATTGCCCTAGAAACGGCATGCCCGATCAATAAAAAACAATGGGCATGCAAGCAGTATAGAAAGAAACATTACTCAGAAAAACCGAACACTGTTCGCAACAACAAAAACGTTTTAGCGTAGCATCGTCATAACCGCAACCATTTACTACCGTATGACAGTTACTTATGATTGACTTCGCTTCTACCACAAATATATCCATATACAGTGTTAATACGATAGAAATGGAATAACTTAATATGCATTAGACTATGGTGACAAATATTCGTACCGCCTGTTGTTATAAAACATTGTTACACATTCCTCGAAAGGAAACATGGCATTAATGCCTTGTTAATCGGTTTCTATCGTATTAACTTCCCCAGAAGATTCGGCAATCAACTGACTAGAATACGTTGCCCGATTATTATACCAGTTTTTAGTAATACAATGCTGCCCCCTGATGGGATAATATTTGTGTAAGAGGAGCTATGGAATTCAAAGGCAAAATTTTAAACAGCACGAGGGAGTTATAAAGGAAATTGTATTCTAGTATCGGCTCAAATCGCATCTTATGGTTCAAAACCGCTTTTAATTAATAATTTATCCATACAACTGATCCTCTCAATAATGCAGGTTTGATAATTGAAGAGGAAGGCATCATATTCTCATTTTACACGTGTCGTAATCCTATGTGATTGTAACGCCAAGATATACAATTAAAACGCATATGAAGTGCATTTATATTTTGCATTATAATCGATGCCGTCTCTCTATAACACGTATACTAATGCATAATTTTACTTTTATGCAGATATCAGGGCAAAATACAATTTAATATCGTTTACATTTGGCAAATAATGTAGATAGTACTGATGTTTTGTAAATGGCCATACATTAGTAATCAATAGTTATACTGAGACCATTTCAATCGTAAATGCATTTTAATGCAAGGTCCAAGAATATATCCCATTTCTCCTCTTTGTCGTATTGCCACACTTAATGAATATGTCTAAATGGCGTAAACACGCAGAAGAAATTCCCGGTATTCTAACGAAGAAACCCGCATTACTCATTCTGTCTTGGTTTATGTATACCTTCGAATGAATTATGTCCACTTTGTCTTAAGTATTCTGGATTTAATCAGAGTAACATGACATGTAGATTGGGATTACTCTAAATTATTCATTGCATTCCGTCGTGTTGAATATTGTGCCAATTTCCGTACCATTGCGAGTGGTACATATTCGAATATGCTACTAGAATACGCCACTTGGTGAACGTATCTCTTGACATATGCTTTTATTCAAGAATTGGAAATATGGACTGACACTACTGCGTAATTGTGTTACATTTCCTTCAAGCAACAACAATACATATAACACAATTATTCACTGTACGAATATGCGTGTAAAAAGAGTCACCAATAGTCATTACTCATTGAAGTCGAGATGCGCAGAGGTTTTACTTCATTAATTGTACTCAGAAAAATGGCAAAAATATTCATATACATTTTTGTGAGTTACTGTTAAACTTCATGGTGGAATACATAATAGATTTCATGATCATGAGCAATTTGCGAAGCTTCTTTCGGCAAACTTTTGCATGAAGCCAATAATATATATGCAAATCTCGTAGGACGTACACGTGACACCAGTTTCCGCAGAGACTGACCCGAAGTCTCTGGGTGCATTTGTAGGAATTGCCAATAACAGTAACTCCACGATGATTTGACTTTATAGGTGACGTTTGTGTGACACTAAATGATAGGTAAAATAATACTAAACTCACGTTTGATTGATTAGCAAAAACAAATCCAAAATATGACGCTGTTACGCAGTACTTCGTATTAGGTTAAGCACTCGCCTTAACGTAGGTGGGACATCCATGACATAGCAAACCGCAGCACAAGAAAGCTTGACGATTAAGAGGGTTTCCCGATAGCGTGAACAGGCCATCAGTGGGTTATGATATACGCTAATGCACCGACTAACAATAAAACGCGATTTGGTCGGAAATTGGTATTTCGCAGATGACAGCTTCCGCAAAAATAAACCACGTCATATTTTTCCTCGTGTTTTGTATCAGGACTTCCGAGTAGACGCTGATTGATATGAGATATTTTACATTAAAAGATATGTGAGTTAGGCCTTAATACAATATTTGCTAACTGCTATCTTGGCACGTGCGTTCAACGGAAATTGACATGATAAAAATGCTAATAACCAGAGGTAAATGCATTGATTACAGAGAGTGTCGCTTAAGCAAAAAGGGGTGCTTTTTACCGATTTGATTCATGTCCAAATATTTTCTCTGTCAGATTTATTGATTTGTGAGTTCTTTGATGAACATAATTGAGTTTAAGCTTGAAACAGCAGGTTGTGGAACCAACGGACACTACATAGCAGTGGATATTTCATGTTTACTAAATATCTCGGCGACGATGTGTGGCATGGAATTAATGCTCGGGTAGCTAAGATGAGATTTATGTTAGGATGAGGTGATAAATCTATTTCGTCGGATGACATATCACATCCATTACCAAAACAAGGTTCAATGTCATTCAAAGGATTATGACAAATTACTCTATATATTCGTTGTAGCGATTTATTAGAGGGTTTAATCGAAAACCCACACTAAGCCCTAGAATACATCACTACTATAGAGAAGAGAGAAATATCATCGCCATACATGTAAGCCTCTTAGGTATAGAGCGAATTATAATGCTGTGTCATGAATTTTGAAAGTAAACAGGTGGTTTAATGTCATTTGTAACTACCTGGTGATATTGCCACGGTGATTGATCATGATGATTGTGATGGTTGGGCAGCTCCTTGTGGTTATCTGTGAAATTTCATGCCATTGTGATCAAGAAAACCACTGAGCCAGTTGGTCGGATACATCCCCTTAACGAGATCATTTGGTTAGTTAAGTTGTGTCAACCTTGGATTCGAACCCGGATAAATTTGATGCTGCCCATGTAATGGCCAATGTGTGGAACAATTTCGTTACTCCGGATAGCAATCAATTGTTTGCTCTATTGATGAAGTGAGAATATGCTACTAGAATATGTCACTTGGTGAATTGTGCTGTTAATATTTGCTTCGAATAAAGACACACTATTAATCGAATTATGGAGTCACACTTCCACGTGATGGTGTGACAACATTTCCTCCAAACAGCAAGAATACACTCTCTGTTAGAATACACGTATCAATATCACTCACTAGCCATTACTCATTGGAGTCTAGATGCGGAGAGATCTGACTTAATTTATCGCACCAAACATTCAGCCAAACTTTTTCCATTATAGAAAACCGGATAGATATCATGATCATCGGCCATTTGCGATGCTTCGTCTAGAAAACTGTCCGCTCAAAGCCAATCAAATACAAACAAATCCTGTCTGACTTACATGCAACTCCCAGTTTCTGGTCACCGGGTGCATTTGTTGGTATGCCAATAAAAGTAAGTGAACGATATTTGACATTATAACGTGACGTTTTCATGCCACAGATATATAATAATATTGAACCCATGGTGAATTGATTAAGAAAATCAAATTCACAATATGACGCTATCAGACAGTTCGTCATATCAGGAAAGGCATCGTTAATCGAATATGAAGTTCGCCTTAACGTAGGTAAGCTTTGTAAAAATCAATCAAGACCTTTCTTTACTCCCAAACACAAGAAAACTTGATGAAAAGTAGGGTAACTGACTCTGATATACGCAGAGCGTAGAGGCATATTTTTTCAGTTAGCATGTGGAAATTGGTATATCGTAGATAACTGCTTCAGCAATAACTACACCATTATTTCCTCAGTGTTTTTTGGCCTCGGCCGTAGAAGTTGAATAACGTGAGAGATTGGACATATATAAATATGCTGACAATGGCTCACTGAATGGGATTAAGGCTTCAGAGCTTACAAAATGATTCTCATGCTAACTAACACCATGGTGGTGATGAATTGACCCAACAGATTAAATACTTCGTGTGCTTCAATTACCGACAACCCGGGTTCTTCTAATTGCCAAGGGGGAATGACTGAAGTAATTAAGGAATGATAAAATATACGGCATTTGCAAAAGGCCAACCCTGAATACCTACACTAGCCAAGTCGATGCATTTATTTGAAGATTGCATACCACGGTTATACGGCATCAGCAATGGTTACTTGATTACAGATTTGTAATTCAGATTTGCTCAATTCCTGGTTGTGCCGCAAAAACAACACATAATACTGAATAACTGGTGGTTCTTAACATGTAGAGGGGTATCCATTTGCTATCAGAAAAATGCATAATCGCATTACAGATGAATAAACGAAGCACAGAAAACACAAATGTAATCGCTTATTTATATTTGGCTCTAACATTCATTACATCTGGAATGGGATGCGCTAACAATCAATAACCAGCGATGGCTCTGTTTATGCGTAATATTCATCAGTCCCATGGGCACACAAGCAGAATTGAAAGATCTATAGCATGTAAATAAAACACTGCAACGGGACGAGACAAACGTTAACAACAACAAAACCCTTTGTGCTACATCGCCATAAACATAACCATCAACACACACATCAGCTGGTGATTGTCGTCGCATCTACCACAGAACCACAAAATTGTTTAACAGAACGAGACATCAAAGCGCAAGGTGGGTTCGGCAAGTGCAAACTACAAGTCTTTACAAGAGTGCCTCTTGCAATCTTTGCAGTAAGCTTTGAGTCCTATAACACATCATCCTATAATCATTTGTGTATCAAGCACAAACACATCAGTTGATGGACTAGGCTTTTGTGGTGTCGTTAAATGATAATCACTAGGTTATTGTAAGCGTTGGCAGTGTCCCTGACATTTCAGAAATCAAACCGTGTCGTCGAAAAGGCGGACTTTGGCTGGATCGAGTTACCTTCTAATTTTCAATGGTTATCAAATATAGCAAAGCTAACAGCTTTAAGATGTACATGTGTTGAATGGAAGCGACATGATTCTTGTCTTCCTTATAGCAGTTTGATTCGTTCATTCCCTTGACTGAACAGTCAGTTGGGGGATTTTGAATTGTATTCATTTCAATTCTTTCAATTGGTGCCTATCTCCTGTCCGAAATATGATAAATCTACGCAGGAATTCATGTCTCTCTGATGGCAACACATGTGGTTTAGACTTCAGTGCTCACGCCATATATCGTCCTCCAACTAAATATAAACTACTCTTAGCATGTTAAAAATCATCTCAATTGCGTTTCCTCACATTGGTTTGTTGACAATCCAAAACAACATTTTATTGGACTGAGGTGTCAGGCTTCGCATACCGTTAATCAGCGAGAGTTTTAGACGAGGACATCCCCACAAACTGTCATTGAATCATAAAAATTCCCCCTAGGTCTAATCCTAGGTCAAGTTATCAATGGTAGCTAGCCATCTCTATGATATATCTATATCACTAAATCATTATGGTTTGGTGATATTGATGTACGGTATACCCCTTTTAGCATTAGCTAATTTCGTTAGTATTCATGTCTAATGCATTTAGCATGTCTCGTCCCAGAGTGCAATGAATATGAACAACATGAAGATACGTTATTGGTTCGTTTATGTCGTGCGCATAGCTACATCTTAACATTTGAGTTCTGCTGAGGGGATCACTGTCCGGTTTCTGTCGCTACCATCCGTTATATACCTCTAGTAGAGATTTTATTAATATAATGTTCCGAATGATACGCAATTCACTTGGTTACTGAGATCTTTATAGAAATCCACACACATTCTCATAACTTGCCTACCAATTAGCCCCAAAAACGAAAGATTAGACTAACATTTCCCACGTTGGACAAATGATCTTATTCAGTGAAGGCAGTAAAATATAATTCAGCAAAGTGATAGCCATGCTGATAAGGGACAAGGGTGTATAATAAAATTAGGCTCATTGTGACTTTGCTTCGATTTGATAAATTTAATGTGATATTGCTCCCACAAACTACGGATACTTCGCCGTGTAACCATATCCCACACACATATTCTCTTCCGATAAATATCGGTTGCCGTAGAATTAAGGTTGATTCTGCAATAATCTATTTTCATGTCTACTACTGAAATTAATCAGAACCAAGTCCCACAATGTTTATTAGTTGACTTTTTCGACTCATATACGGACAACAGTCATCCAGTTCAAGGAACATTTACACGTACAGGTGGAATTGTTAAAAATTTATCCCCTTGTCAAAAAATATTGCAGAACCTAAACAGGACAAGCTATGATAATTTTTGCAGCGTCAAGATTGAGCCAAATACGCATAACACCCTAACATTGAGGCTGACCAAACACCTTCCGCCAAGTTTCAGTCTTCATTATGATGTGCTATGAATACCAAACTACCCTTGTTGTAACTTTATTGTCTGTGTTATGGGTAAGGGGTCATTGGGCTCTTTAAGAAAGCCTATAAATAATATAAATATATTCCAATAAACTGAATGACCGTAGTTGTATACAGCTTACAAGGAACGACTACTATTTGATGAGTGTAGCGAATTTATATGTATAAAATAAAGAGGATTATGCCCTGTCCATGTATATGTGACGTACTGTCTAATACACACAAGGCTGGCTAAATGATTCGCTGGCGCTGAATGCGGGGTCGTTATGATAATGTTACTGTGGGTCCTAATAATGAATAGTTAGACGATCAATTACTGGATAATCTAGGAAATAAGGTTTTTGTTGCTCAAAAACAAGTTGATGGGGTTCGTCTAAAGTTTTGGCTCTTCTGTATGGTAATTACCTAGTTGCGAGGCATGTCGTTACTAATTAAGGCTGAAAATGTTTTCTTTGGGTACAGCTAAATATATATACGCAATATATAAAAGATATCATGAACACGCGCTACACTATTATAGCCTATATACCCTTTAAAAGAAACATATCGTAGTGTTGTTGCAATAAAGATATATATATATATATATATATATATATATATATATATATATATATATATACATATACTATACATATATGTATATATATATATATATAAATGTATATATATAGATATATATATATATATATATATATATATAATATATATATATATATATATATATATATATATATATATTATATATATATATATATATATATATATATATATATATATATATATATATATATATATATATATATATATATATATTTAAGCATCCTTGTGAAAGATTGAAGACGCACAGCAGACTTATACTAATCATGATATTGATATTGTGATTGAGTTATCAATGCCGTTTGTTTGGGACGATGAGCGAAATACATTGCACGCGTAAATACGCGTCTGATGTTATGGGCTTCATATATGTATGAATTATAACCTCTTGCAACTAATTGGCCATAGACTCATGTATAGTAATTTACACATTCATGAGTAAACTCTCCGTGGAAGTTGCAAATAGATCAAACGCGTCTATCGTCAGGCTCAAATGGCTTATTTATGTCTGGCAACAACATAGTTTCAGCGGAATTATTAATGCCATTATCAAGTGGTACCTGTGTATGAGTCATACTTTATGCGTGTAGCGTAAAATGCCAATCATGTAAAGGACTTTAATCGGTGTCAAAGTTATGGATGCATAGGGAAAAGAAATTCTCGGCCAATATAATAATGTGCCATAAAAGCTCATCGAGTGCAGGACCTATGTACACAAGCTTTTTTATTTATTATTACCACGCCTATTATAGTTTGCAAAGATAGGCGCTTACCTCAACATAACACTTCCGACGATATAGAACCGTCGGGAGCTAAGAACCCGCGATGAGCGTGATTATTGATGCGAATAGCACAGTAACCACTTACGTGCATCAGCATGATTGCCTAGGGATCCCGTGAGCATATGGAGTACACACACATACATGACTTGCTAGGCCATAATTGAACTTTGTCAACTAATGCATGATAGCATATAATGATGTGGATGTTGATACATCAAACAGAGAGCGTGCGTGCGTTAGCTTTTTGACGAATCTTCGCCGCAAAGTATCATTGCTACCCACAAAAAGCCTGATGGTATTGTATTTACGATTTGCGTGGTTCTAAGATTATCAACCAAAATAGCAAATTTGCCATGTTGCATGATTTTGAATGCCCTACATCAATGTGTGCATGTAATCATTACGTTACACTACCGAAATGAGATAAAATGACATGGGCGATTTCTATGCATGCTGTCACTACGTCCTCGTCGCGGCCAGTTTCGCAAGCATGATTCAGCTTGAGTTATTCCCCTCAATATTATTTCCGGCAGATTTACCATACATCGATAGTGTTTTGTCGTGCTGATATTCAACATTATTACCCCTCAGATCATAAAGTCCTTACAACGAAACCCCTTTGAGCGCATTCGCAGGTTTGAATTTCCAAGAAATCTACAAATTTTACCTCGCAACACCAGGCAGTATAACACGACAGAATGAAAGCCATTGGGGACATCGTTAGTAAAGGTCATTGCTATAAAACGGGGGTTCTTAGTAGTGCCACTTGACATGTTCCCACGATTTATGAGCCGATATAGAACGCAATAATACTCAACACCGTCTTTCTCAAGCATCACTGTGAACCTTCTTATTACGATGGCAATGAATCAAACAAACACATTTCCTTTGATCTACTCCAGGGAATTCACCTCGTTTAGACTGTTCTTCTCTTGACTGTGTCTAAACAAGACATTGTGATTCAATTGCAACTACAGCAACTAAAATATGCAAGAGTTTAATCATTGTGTAAATATTTACAACGAAATGTGACAATCAATATTTTGAATTTGATAACCAAGTATTGCGGAAATATAAACATCCGTGATCATTCTACCTTAAGTGACCAAACATATAAAACATTGTTCTCGAGTTGTTGTGAATGCACAAGGCTATTGAAGATAGAAGCTTTCGAAATAAAATGCCAGTTTATCGAGGTGAAGCAACCGTAAGTCTGTCTTGGTAAAGAATTAGTACTCTTAAGAATAGCAATCAGTTTTTGCAAAGCCGACAGGACGATGATAATCACCGAAACCTCTCTCGCTATCATCGACATTCAGCCAATAATAAATCAGCTGACACTATTTGCCTCGAGTAATGATTAATTCAATTTTGTGAACACAGTCATCAGTACAACTTTAATCAACGAGCAGTCTGGCCGTGGTTTCTCTGTAGAGCACATGTATGCATTTGCTGTAATAGCCATTCCGTATAAAATAGCACGCGCTAAGCAAAGTATGGTTATTCCATGATGCTATGATACTATGCATGTCTTTTAAGCAATTTCAGGTACAATACTACAGCAGTAAAATAAAATCGTTTTGTTCAGCTCTTTGCTGAACCATGAGATCAATAATGAATTCCGTTCAAGAAATTAAACACTTACAAATGCGTTTATTTTAATACTTCTTCAGTTATTCATATATATTGCATAATCACACAAATTATGGGTATTTTGCAACCGATTAAACCACTATGCAAATATACCAACGGAAATTTCCTGTACCAATTCCAATGTGATATTCATAAACGGTTTTAGCTCATAATGTGAATGTTAAAGGTGCATTTTGCTGGTGCCAAGGTCAATATTTATTGTTTCCGTATCAGTTTGGCTGATAAAATTAAACGATTGTAATCTGTTTGTTGTATTGGGGACACCAAATCATCGATAATTCATCGAATAAGGCGTTTTGAAAGCATCCTCTTAACTTTAAATAACAAACGATGCAAATGACCGGCTACAGATACTACGCATGCGCAATGATATCATTTGCCGATAGTGTCGCCCAAACTCCACCCGTTATCAGCTTCGTACGTTTGCTGTGATCCACTTGATAAAACAACTGATATTTAACCTGTATGCGTCATTCGGAAGACACGTTCAACGCTATGTCGCCTGTCATACCCATGTTTACAAAAATGAGCACAAGGCGACGAGATAAAATACCATTCGTATTGAGGGGTCTTTCACAGGTGGAAGCAATAGACGAAGCGACTTGTGGTTTAGTTATTTATTTCAAATCTCTACTTCCACAAGCCCACAGGCGTAATGACATTCTTCTGGGGTTTTTAGAACTACACGCAATACACACAATACACACAATACACGCAATACTAAATACTTGCCAACTTTTGACTTACTTTGCATTTTTTTTTTTGTGCGTGCGCAAACTGTTAGACAAGCACGCATAGAAACATTTCTTTTGAGAAATAATATAAACACCGAACCTTCATGCACATGCTTCATTAATTATTGCGAGGAATACACAAGTTACCCGACCCCTTAATGAGCCTTGTACCTGGGAGCGTTCACAAGTCAATGTATCAAATGGATAGTCAGTAAACCCTGCTAAGCTCAGCAATTTAAATGGATAATGGAACTTGATGCAAAGCTGTCGTTATCCGGATCCATCTTCGTAAATTATCCTGACGCCCAACTGGATCTTATCCTTCGACGAATTCTGTGTGTTGATAGTTGAATGCCTATTTATTGTCACAAAAGATAATCTTACAGTCTCGTGGCGATCAGTGTCACCTTTTCCTTACTTTACACAATCATAGCTTATGCTCAATATCCAAAGATCATTACAATGATCTTCATTATGAAAATTCTCAAACTTACATGAAATAAACACAAATACCGATGCCAAACAAGCTGCTTTCTCAAAAGTAATTGTTTTCCTGCCTAGACTGAATGAGTGTTTAGTGTGAAGGTGTATATTGTAAAATAAAGTGCAAACATCCTTGCTAATTATATTGTTAGCATCAAATTCAACATCACGGCCCTCTAGATGGCATAAAATAAGACTGCATGCCAGATGCAAAGCTCAAAACCAAATATATATATATATATGCTAGTTAGGTTTGCGTTCGACTATTTGAACTGTAAAGTTTTGTCTTACGTAGACAGATGAAAGCAGTCCTGCTAGTTCTTTATGCTAACATGTGTGTCATATTTGTACTGGGCGTGCCTATCAGACGTTAAGAGAAGAGACATTCAGTAAGAAAACAACCAATTTCGTTAAGGGCGTTGTCTGCGCTGAGTGATTAAGCATGCATCATACGTTTTGTGCTAATCGGGTCAGTTATTTCCATTTTCTCCAAATTGATTTGATGACATGTGACGACTTCTGATAGTGCTTCGCTCAAATGATGACAAAAACAGCGTTTTGACGTCGCAAAACTCATGATTTGTGCATATAGTGGCTACCGTGAGAGTTTCAGTGACGTCACGGGGAATTTTAGTGATGAATATTGCTGTTTGGCGGACAGTTTATTGATGTAATGAACAGTACGTAATGGACGTATCGACGCCGTAAATGCAGTATCCGGAAAACGATTTAATCTCATACAGGAGTTACGTTTCCATCCACTTTAATGAATAAACAAAACAATATGATAGACGAATCAGTCATCAGTAGCATCCAATGATTTTAATAAGTAAGTAGTTATCGAGAGAAACAACCGTCGTCGTTGCAAACCTAATAAGCACAGATGGATGACGCATAGTTTTCTAAACATCTAAACAAATATGATGACTCGCATCCGAAGTCCTCCATCTGACATTGAACGCTCGACACATGCTATTATATTTAAAGAATCCTGTTATGGAGTTAATGGTGTTTGTTTTCAGACGCAGCCATGACATGGACGTTTGCTGTAGAACATATTTGTCATCGCCTTTGATTTAGTATACACACTTAAATCTAGTAAATGTATTGTCGTCCTAATGAGGCTGAATTCAAAATTGAAAATAAAATACAATGCTTTCTCGTCTCAAACAGAAGACAATCGATTAAACAAGTAAACTTCTGGGATACACGAAAAGCAGACCTTAATCTAAGAAAAGCGGTAATGACATTTCCTAGCGGTGGTGCCCGGTGTTTGATAAGTTGCAGCCACTGTTAATTGATTTCTTTCCAATGGAGCTCAATGTCACCTTCCAAAAAATGCTTAGATCAGGTGCAACGTTAAAATACTTGGATAGCGTTACAATGATTCACTTAGTTGACAGCAGACTTTGATCTAAGAGTAGACTTAATCAACGGTAACACAGAAACATCATTAATCAAGACATATAATTTAATTTGATCCTGTGGGAATGTACCTGTCAATGTTGCTTTTCTGTGTAGCACTTTAAGAGCAGAGCACAGCATGTAACAAATGCAGGCACTAGTTGTTTACATGCACGTTCAAAGTAGCCACCAGAATAATGGCTCGTTTCTCAGAATCACGTCAATGAATCACGTCAATGAACGTACACAGCATATAACTCATGTGGATAAAAGTTATTACAAATGTATGTTCAGCATAGCCTCAAACATAATTGCTCATTTCTCTCGAGGCTAGCACTAATTCTTGATCTCACTGCGCACCAGCCCATGACAGGCGGTTCTGTGGCAATTTCCGCAACTCGGAATTTCCGCGTGTCTACATTGCCTTCCCTCAGCTTGAACATTATACTATGTAATCACAAAAGTAGACTGCACATTCACCCTTTGGAAATAGTTTAAATGGTTTATAGTTCTAAAGCAGATAAAAACTCGCTTAAATAATTGTTGCGATTGATAAGGAGTCCTGGTTATGAAGGATGCATTTTCATTTTTTTTTGTGACTATCATGGCAACACGGAACAACCAGGAGGAGTTACTTCATTCATTAAGAGTACTCTACGCGGTTACGCTGATTGCATAATTCATGGTTTTGTTCGAAACAAAACGCCTAATACTGATAAACAGTTGTTTCTTAAAAAGCGAATGGGAATTTATGGAGATAGCACAAAAAAAACAGAATGCAATCAGTTGCTAATTGTTGTCCCTGACGTTCCATACACCAACGATGGGGTGCGTCATCGATCAATTAGTGAGGTAAATCGGGCGCTTTTCGCACGCAAACACAGAATATTAGCAGAGCAATAGAGCTTTACTCTGCGATGTTTAGCTAACGGGTTGAAATACATCAATGACAATAGAGTCACCATCATTGCTATTCACCCTGCCATTAACACCACTCTTACACATAGGAATTCAGATGGTGATTAACATCATATAGGTTCATCAGCGTGACTACAAAACACGAGTTGCATTGTGGTACTTCAAATTTCCCTTATGCACATACTGTGAGATTATTGTTGATCGTGGTTGACGATAGTATGCATGAAAACTTGCTATATATAGCACCCTCCAATCGAGTGTCATTTAAATAGAGTTCCACTACCTCTTTGTTATGACGCTTTAAGCATGACCGCTTGAGATACGCGACTAGAGTAAAAAGTAAGCGTGGTATATGGAGTTGTCTGGCAATATTGACACTAATGGAATAAGCCCTGTAGTATTATGCATTATGGGAGAAGGGGTCGATAAGACAATATTTGATGGATAGTCCTTTCGAGGCTCTGTCACTCTTTTCGACAGTAATCTGGTAATGTTACTAGTGCCAATGGTTCGAACGAACAGCTTAATATTAACTTATCAATTGTTGCTTCATTAATTATCTGTAATACAATACCGATATTTTATTCAACTAATAAAATGATTGTGGGAATCAAACGTCTTCATCGGGAAACTGACCACAGCACAGATAAAATGAGGCTCATATCTCATGAATCTTAACATAATCAAACCTGCAAACCTGTTTTGGAAACTCGGTCGATTGTTATTATTTTTCAGCTACTGAACAGCGTCACATGATATGGGACGCTCTTAATGCTATAATGTCATTTTGATATTAAAGACACTTGGGTGTCTATACTTATTCCCTATTGCTCGCTTTATTCGTTACATCACTCAAAGCTATTTATCTTGACCTTCGCGCGTCGTTGAAAATGACTATGAGCGAAATTAATTTGGGGGCTAATGAACCCCAGTATAGTGTGTTTACGATTTTTCGTTATCATTAATGAGACTTCTTCATCTACTGCAGCAGACTAATTTGCATAATATAGAAATCGACAGTCGATATCAAATTCATGCGTGCACACATGGCTTAGTCTCTCCATGATAAATAGCTTTGATCGAAGGTCAATCACCCAATTAACAATTGTACCCTGATTATTGGCAGCTCTTAAACGATAACACATTTCCATTCGACCATGCGCCAATCGATCTAGTATGAACACGTTCAATAAGCGTCAATGAGAGTTTTCAGTCAGTCTTGTACACGTAAGCCAACCGGTTTCATCAATGCACTGCAATTGTTACCGAACACACCTCATGTTGACAACTAGCATCTGATAACAAATCAATGGATCTATTAGTAATATCTAAGCTGTGATGCAGTACAACAACGGATGTGCAGGGCAAATGAAGCCTTGACATTACTCATCAAAGTGCTACATTGCGTTCCCATTGTACCTTTATGACAAGGTACCTCATTTGAGTGCTATTACGTGAATCATAATATGAATTCATCAATGTGGCTTACGACTGTTTTGAGGAAATTCCCTATTGGTCGTGCGCCAAACGATGATTGCATGCATACAGTTTCGTGCACTAAGTTATTAAGTTTGGAGATTTTGTTAGTATGTTATAGTACGTATTGCCGGTGCTATATTTTGTTTATTGATTGGCATCTATTTGTATTGTGGCCCCCAAAAGGAATACTTTAGCTAGCAATGTTTATTTGAGACCATTATCTCTGGTCATGTCGACCTTATGCTTTATAACTTGTGAGTAAATTCTAACTAGCCAGAAAATATAACTCGGTCTTGACAATTCTTTTTATGACCAATGAATTTGGCGTTATTAGATAAACGCATGTACAGTCTTATTCTTTACTATTGACTCCTATTACATCGGACGCAATAACTCATTGCGTTCAAATTGCAATTGTCGGTTTTTATTAGTTTCAGACGGCGAGCCAGTGAATCTGCAAATATTTAAGAAATCCGATAACGTAATAGACGCGATCGATATACTAATTTTCATCGCTTCATGGTGATGAGCAGGTAAGCCCAGTATATACAGCATACTGAGACAATAGCGAAAGTTTATTGTTGCATCCAAATAGGCTCGTTGCAAATCTTTGACGTCAGCAAACTCAGTTTGACGAAACTAGTAATATCTATTTATGTTGCGCCGATGCGGAGATTACATCAAATAATACCATAGGTTATGGGTCAATCTTCCAGCCGCATTGTGATTGTAGTCCGTGGTGTACCCTTATACCGGCGTGATAGCTGTGGCCGTCCCCTTCCGTGAGGAAACGGATTCCGCATTTCCTTTGGGGAATATGTGAATGCTGCCGTTCTGAAAAAGCCTTCGACTGAGTAGCAACACGGACTTTTCTCTTGCGTTGTCCACACGACACAACGAGTTCGTCGAGACAACCAGTACCATCCCTGGTAAACTGGCAACACCAGTAGTGGGCACCATTGCTGCAGTGATCATTATTTTTTGGCATACATTTCCTCTACATTTCTTTCTTGTCGAGTTTTGCCTTTTTATTCATCGCTGTATGATAATTTTTCGAGCCGAGACGGCATCTCACAAATTATATAGTACCCATGAAACATTTTTCTACGTAAACGCTAACTTCGATCGTTTTGTGCAGCGTGCAACCAGTTAGTTTGGTTATATGCCACATGTGTCAGGCCTCTACTTTTAGTCTAACATTAAAAACCCCTTCTTTGTTGGCAAATAGCTGGTCCGATTTGGTCATCATAAAACAGAACAGCAAAAACGTAGCAAATGGGGCTAAGCCACTTTAACAGACAGTTCACAATGCCGATATTGCCAAGACACTGATTGAGAGCACCCTGGCATGCATTGCATGGGACGCAGAGTACAGGCATACGGAATCGATTCCATCCAAATGAAAGTCCTTCGTAAATTAACTCACGACAAAATGGCCATAGACATCAAGCGTTCATTTATAGGGTTGACATTTGCTATTGCTCAGCGTGGCAAAAGCCACTGCGCCGGCTGGTATTTACCATTCCATTTTTTGAAGCACCTACTGGCACATCAAACCTTTCCTAAGCATGTATTGCGAATGTCCAATATCACAATCAATTATGATAGTAACTGTTTATAGAGTATTCGCACGCCTGAAGCCATCTCTTATGTCGCACTCAATTGCGCTAATAATTTCTCACCACGTCTTGGCAAGGATGTTGGCTTCTCGAATGTAACAACAATGTTAGTCATATGTTTTTCACTTATAGATAAACAATAACCACGCGTAATTATCTTGATAATTGTAGGTTCTAGGATACCTGCTTATTCATTCGTTTTACAATTATTCGCAGCAGAAATAAGTTAACTGGCAATAGAAAGTGGACACATTTGTCGGTTGTTAGAAAGAAAAGCCTAATAACGTGTGTCTGATTGTACTTGTCCATACCAAAGGTAATTTCAATACAAATAGTTGAATTATGTTTGCCCGATTTATGCGAGTAAAAATATGGTATACTGCTTACTTGTTCAAAAAATCATCTGTTCATATACCGCCTAACTTGCAGTGTACATTGTACTTCATGCAACAATCGTTAGGAATGTGTAGTCGATTAATTAAATCTAATGATACTTTCACAATACTCTGGCGGTATTGCTACATGGCCTCAGATCCTTCTGTAGGCGATGGGGAGGTGGGGATGTATAATGGTAGCATGCCGCTTTCTATTCATGAATGATCATCCCATTTTGCGTGTCTTACAGCTGTTGTTTACTCAATGCTCTCCATTACTGATATGAAGCGTCCATTTTAGTCGTGCTGTGAATACATTTGATTCATAAGTTGATGATTCGCACATAATGACGACATAAAATCTACTTTTTTTTCTACTTGAATAGTTTTGCAGTCTTACATAACGTAAGTAAGCTCCATTGCGCTTTCTGTTATTATCGAAAACAGCTTCACGCAAATCTTATATAATATGCGCCGACCCATGATGTTATAAAGGCTTAATGTAAACATTTAAGGTTTCGGTCAAGCATAATCAGGATGCTTTAATTTGGTATTCCTGTGGTAATGGGCAAGATCAATAGGTGCGCATACAAGATAAGTTATTTTGTACAAATATTCTAATCAAGTTTACTCCCTCTAGAATCAAGTTCACCCCCTCTTAAATCATATAAGCCTGCATCCAAGTATTTCCAGTTAAGCCCATTGGTAGATTGACATGAGATATCTAAAGCCGAATAAGCATCGAATAGAAACAAATCACTGATTAATAAGAAGGGCTGCTTAGTCGTGCGGTGAATACTGTGTAGCTAATCAAAAACGCATTTTAAGGAATTAGCATATCCAAATTGCTTTTGCTTTGCTATGCACTATTTGATCAATACTATATAATGCCGGGGACAAATGAGTATGAACAGAAGCACGATCGTTTTTAGTGATCGTTTAAATGTGAGACACTGAATGGGTTCACATAAAAGCTGGCTTAATATGTGTCGGTCGATTGATTTACCCCTTGCTTTTGGCAGGATAAATGAGCATTGATAATATCCTTTCATTATCCACCCAGGAGAAGCACCAGCTTCTGGTTACACGAGCTCCCTATAACTCAATTTTGCATTACCATACTAGTGTAATCGATTTTTTTAGGGGTCGAGTGAGTCAAAGCCTCATTTAAATGCCATCTGTCACAACATATTAGCTGTTTTTCTAAATTCTGGTTACATCTCATAGGCTGGTGGTATCTAAAATTATGGGAAGGACGCAAGTTGGACTTAAAAATCTATTTTCTTGTACCGGATTTAAGGCATACATTATCTGACTATTAACATTAAAAAAAGGGGTTAGCATATTCATACGTCATCTAGACACATAGATATACTAAGTTATACCTATATTGTCATTATATAACAAAAGTTCCTTTGCTTTGTCTAACAAGATGAAATATACTATAATGCAAAGTCGAATGATTCTAACGAGCGTGTAGTTTTGCCAAATATATGTAAAACTTATCTGAGGATATGACGTCAGTAACAAGTGCAGTGGTGGGCAAATATCTGTTCCTATAAATTTGCGGTTGTATCGTCAAATTGTACATCTGCACGCCAGTAGAAAAGATGCGATGTCGATCATATAAAGTTGTGATGAAGAGGCAACGCGACAACATTCAGCAGAAATTGCAAGATAGGCAGCTGTCTGCTCATTGTAATTTACTGTTCGATCCATCATCAAATAAGAAACATTGATGTGTGTGTGCATGCCAATAGCGCTGTATGACAGTTGTGCTTGCTGTGCTTCTTCAGTCATTTCCTTTTTGTTGAGCATATCTTTAACGAATTCAAACCCATCTCAGACAATTAGATCCCCTATATGCAACAGGATTTGATATCAGCGCTAACAATATTTGTTCCGTGAGCTCATATATAAAGTCAATATTTGAACATGTTGTGACCGCATCGCTTGCTTGCCATTTCCATTTCTTTATATCGATCACTATAAGCGCAATGGCAAGTCAATGGAAAGTGCAACCATTAAATGATATGGTTCCACATACTGCTCAACAATATCATACAAAACAACCACTTTACCTAGAACTTGTATCGTGAGCAACATGACAAGTGGTTAATAAAAAGTAGATCAAGTACAGTTCCGATCCAAAGTAACCTCATGTGCTGGTGCGGAATATTGTTTAGTAATGTTGCAGAATCTAGCAATGTTATTGACTCTTTGCAAGCATAACTGTTGAGATCTAAGCAATATGCCCATACAGTAAGCATTATGCGTTTTGAAAGATCGCATATATGGGCGAAGTTGAAATGACATATATTAGAACGCTAACTTTGTCTCTGAATCATTAGATGTCTTCCGACATCTACCCTCGTTTACAATGAATTAACTAAAATGAAGTAGGTCTTGTTCGGGAACGCTCAGAATGTTGCAATATAACATAATGCCGGCAAAAACATGTTTTTCTGACTTGAATTTTCATGACGCTTGGTCGCATTCTAGTTGTCGACTGTATGAATGCTGATTAAACTTTCAATAACAATCTTCATAACGCACGATAGGAATATACTTGCTGTTAGCAATATCCAAATTATATACATATGTCATGAGACATTATATATCCTTGCAATGGGGTTGAGATTACAGCCTAGTTAATTCATACATATCGCACCGAGCGCTAGTACGCAACGTATATACAATGCACCATGGTTGTTCTTCAGCGGAACAATTTGCTTAATTTTCAAATTATTTAACCACATCTCTTAGTATAGTCTTTTGCCTTGGTGCTTACTTAACAGACATGTAGTTAACCACTTGCGATTACAGAGCCAGTAAATAGAGTAAATACTGAATCATACAGAGAACGTGCACTTGCCAACTATCAGTTTGCTTTCGCGGTAGAGGCTTGCACTATAGTATAGCGACAGTATTGATAATAGTGATTAACATATATAGCCAGCTCATTGCATTGTATTTGCAAAATTAATGGTCACATTGTTTCATTGCCGTAGAGACACCTGCCAGGCGAACGGGCACCATCTCGGCGCTCATGTTTGTGACATAACAGTGATCGGATCCGTATTACGTTAGTGCTTTGATACGGGAACGGGAGCGGTAAAGTCCGAAATACTGATGTTCGTCATTTTGGTGGTGCAGGAGAAATATGTCATGGCTGATGGTTGGTTCTGAGCTGCCCTTTCCAAGCAGGCGCACCCTCCGATTATGACATCAGCTTGAATTCGTTAAGGAGGAAGCCAACAAGGATGCTAGTTAGGGAACGGAATACGCTTGATTGAATTGCTGCATGACACTTCCATCTCGACTAGTTTCTCTCTGTCATCAATATTAGTTAATAACTCAGTTTGACACGATTCCGTCTCTGCTCCTGTATTGCAGTCGGCACGCCCTATGCTTTGCCTCACATGCGTATTAGCATTTGATTGCCTTGCTTAACGCTTTCCTTGCGGCCTCGTGTTAAGGTAATGACACTAAATTGGATCGGTAATCTGCTAAAGTGATCGTGTTTGCCATTTGTGCCGCTGTATCATTGATTGCAGGATCTGATTTGATACGGAATTGGATTTAGATGTACAATCATAAAACATCACCGTTACAGAAGACATCTAGGTTATATTGTCCGTTCTGAAATGTGTGCAATAATAACATCCCTCCCATATGTCAAAGTATGTCGTTTGATAGAAATAGCATCCCGTGCATGTACGGAATTTCGGCCTTCTTTGGTGGCAAAATAGTATGAAAAGTTGTTTGCGCCAAGTGGTACATTAATGGTGGAGTGAACATATCTTAACCAGAGCAGTTCTTATAGCCTGAATTTAGCGGAGCACTGGATGGTGAGTATCAATAATCGGACACCAGAACGACATATACTGCTATAGCATCCGCGGGATCGTATTGACAGTGGGTGTTGGTAGATGATGATAATTATATTATGGAAAATTAAGGGTTTAGATTTAGATTTGCTGATGTAGTTTACAACCAATGGATATGAACGGAGTTAGTGCAGAACGCTTTTGGGCTCCGCGTAAGTGCAAGTAGCGTCTTTTTTCGACTCCCTAATGGCAGTTTAATTATGGGGGATATCAACCTGAGAAGCATGTTTCCCACAATATTTTAGTCCATTGATGTTACTTTGTGGGGTTTGGTTCCTGAGTTTGTGACGCCATATGTCACCGTCCAGCCGGATAACGTAATTATTTTATCGTTTGTTGGAAGGGAACTGTGGTTGGTGTGAGCATAATCGGGACTTGTGGCCCAGAATCCAAGTTCAGTGCAATATGTTTATGGCTAAATATTTCATGGCCCTTTAAAGAGTTCAAAGCCTTACACTAGTTCTTTGTATTACCTAGGGTTCCAACCCCAATGATACATACTTTATTTTGTCCTTATTATGTATACATTTGTTTCTTACACCTGGTACAGTGCAAAACTGTCATCATATTTTGCTTTTTATATGTCAAGGAAGCGAAAGTCCTCATCTTCTTCATATACAGACGACTCCGAAAGCGATGACAGCAGTGAGTCATTGTCTCAGCAATAAGAGGAAGTAGGAGCTAGTGGGGGCATACAACCGTACAGGTTTTGCCTCAGCTGCGACAAGGCCAGCAAATTCACTCAAATAGAAGAGGATGTGAACCAACTGGGTAACAGCTATTGGCAATGGAACATATTTCAATCCAAATGATTTACAAACCATTTTCAGATATTTTGCTCTTTATTTTAAAGTTGTTCTTGAATCTTGCTTGAAGTCATCTTCTTATTCATGTTTTATGTCAATGCAAATTTGATTTTTAGAAACTAGTTATTCATTGTAATTATGCCTTGTACTAGGTCTGGGCAAACGCTTACAGTGGAAGAAAGCAAATGGTGTCAAGAAATTCATGTTTAAGAGCAAGCTATGGGTGAGGCCTGTATAACAGCACATCCAGGATTTGGCTCTGGGTGCCTGTGTCCGTGTACTCTAGAAAAAGTCTACAGTGCTTATTGTCAGATGTACAAGAAGAAACATATAAGTATGCCAACAATGGTCTTGTTCAGATCATACCCGATTAATATATTCATGTACTGAAGTAAAAGCTGTAAAGATCTATTTATGTTGCAGGTTATTAGCGCCATTTGAGAGAAGACCTATTTCCGTCTACAATGATGGAGTACTAGATAAGCAAATTAAATGTAAACGGAGCACATTGCCCCTTCTTGAATTTGGGAAATCTGAAAGAAAACCGGGGTCATCCATTTTTGGTCGCAGCCTGTAGTCAACTGTTGTTGTAGTTGAAGTGTAGAGTAGCCAGAAAATACCTTGAAAACAAAGCAGGTAGAACACTTCACAATTTGATAGATTGAATCATCGCAATTTTGAGTCGGCCAATAATTATTTATCTAGCAGGATGTCAAGATTTGGAAAAAAATTACCGACTTGGATTGGTTTTAGATTTACAACGTTTGCAACTATCCCATCTATACCGGTTATTTGCAAATGTCACTCCCAAACCATGTATTACCTAGGCTGATATAGCATAACCAATATATGTAGCGATTACGGCGTCTTTTTTAAGGTTTTATCACATCACAGGAAATATAAAAACCATCAACTGTCGAACGTAGGCCCCGTATTTATTGCTCAAACGATTTTATCCATTCTCAATGCTAGTCGCACAAATTTACAGTGTCATTATGTTGTGATAGATGGTCGTTTATCAAATATTCACTCATAAGTTCCCTTTAGCAAGCTTGGCATGCCATTAATGTTTCCAATTATCTGTATCGCTTACATGGGATCGATCCCAGCACCTCCAAGTTACCTTTCCCGCAATAAGTGCATATATATGTCTCACAAAGGTGATGAGACCATTATTGTGGCGGAATTACGAGAAAGCCACGAATGGACTAGAACCACGCGTCTGTTTCCGATAAAATATATATCGAACATGCCTATTTTGCATAGATTGTAAGGACTGAGGTATTTTTATATATATCTATGAACATAATAACATACAATTGGCCATACTTAAATATATATATACGCACATGTTTTGCCCTTGATTTTTTTTTTGAAATATTTGACGATTGTAAGGCCCATGCGTATAGTTTGCTTTTGAACATACAATACACAGGAAACATCTGGATTGATCGTAAGCTCGCCAGTCAACAGGCTTATGAGACGTATAGAAACTGAAGCTTATACTATACGCAGTACACAAATACTCATAAATTGATCCTTGTCAAAATTTCGACTGCATCATAAAAGCGTCAGGTAGAAATTTATATCTATTCATCCATCACTATTTACAAATGTTCAGGTCGGACATAAATTCACACAATAATGCAGCACGAACCCGCTTACTCATTGAATGTGTATTTCGCAATGAAGATTTAACTTATCCTGTCTCAGTGATTGCATTATATCAATTAGAATAACGACATTGAGACAAGAAATATACACACGGTCAAACAATGCAGTTACTTGTATCCGTTTCTATTAAATATACTGTATAAGTATTTTTCACAATGACAGCTGTTAGTGATAAGTAAGCGCTTGAATATTACAAAGTGAGTTAGGATTTAACAAATAAAGCTTAAAGCTAGTCTTAAATAAGGTGTCCATCTTCGTAGATTATTGATAAGTTCTGAACGAAACAAGTGCTATTTTTTAACACGTTTATGAAATAATTCAGACATTCGGCAATAAACAGTTCATAAAGCGCAGCTATCACACCATGCAACCATTCGGCAATATATACAGTTATATATAAATATTTATGTATATAAATATTTATATTTATATATATAATAAATATATACATAATTATATGTATATATATGCATATATATATATAGCGTATATATATATATTTTTATTTATTTGCATATAAATATATATCATGTGTTAATATAAATATATATTATATGCATATATATATGCAGTAATATTCATTTACATATATATATATATTTATATGTATATATATATATATATCCATGTGTAAATATAAATATATATGCATATATATGCATATAAATATGCATATATATACATTTACATACGTATACATAATATATATATATATATATATATATATATATATATACCGTATATTCTCTTTTTTAGCGCCCCCGGCGGCGTTACATTTATAAAGCGTCAAAAATCGATACAATTTACATGTTTATGTCTTATATACCCAAAAAACATGTCTTTTATGCGTAAAAAACAACAAGTACGGAGCAAACTCCATCTCCATAAACATCGCATACGTCTATTAGAACAAGTATGGCAATCGATGCTTGAAATATTACAAACGAGAATATCATGATTTTCCTGCATTTATGGTAAGTCATTGTTTTATCGTTTCTTTAAAACGGAATGGGGGCGTTAATTAGGGGAGAGGCGTTAATTAGGAAATAAACGCTATATATATATATATATATATAGATATATATATATATATATATATATATATATATATCTATATATATATATATATATATATATATATATCTTCAAATATACAATAAATGCATATATATATATACATTTAATATATATATATATATATTATATATATATATATATACTACACACATATATATATATATATATATATGCATATATATATATATATATATATATTATAATATATATATATATATATACATTTATATACATATGTATATATATATTTATCTATATATATATATATATATCTATCTATATATATATATATATATATATATTCGTAATAATCAAGTAGGCATTGAGTTTATAATTGACTCCAAGAATCACGGAGTATGCGCATGATAAGCTTAGAAATTTATAAATCGTTTATTTGCATCAATAACATAAATATATTTATATAGATACTTTTACTTGAGCTTTAAAATTCTGCAATCCTACGGCGAGCATAATCATTCTTAATCATACTGCGTCATCATCGGCTGCATGTATTTCTGTTTAATTGATAGGCGATATCTTTATGCAAATCACCTGTACATCATCCGTTCAGCTCCCATGCTAGAGAATAATACAGCACCAATAGATAGATCAATGCCTTGTGGAAGAGCATTAGAGCATGGCAGTCGACCTTTCAGATGGAAAGAAATTCATCACCAAGATGAACAAATCAATGTAGCAGGAATTTAGACCATGCAATTGGAATTTCATCGTATGTGTTTTGACCCATTGCTATGCATGGTACAATAAAGGTCATTACAAATCTTTCAGGCTATTTAATCTGTTGGTTTAGCATCAATATTGATTGTCACTGCACGATAAGTCTTTTACCAGCAATATCGAAATGACTTAACCGTCGGGGATAAGAAGGATTGTGTGTGTGTCAGATTATGTTATGTGAGTTTGAGCCAAAGTCTATTAAATAGACATTTTTCATTTGAATTGCAATTGCGTGAGGTAATACGAGTGAGAGCGTATTGATATTTCACGCATAGTCTCGTCCTGTCAAGTATCTGTCACGCAAGAAGCGTTGGATGTTAATTGATCCATTAAGTTAACTTCTAAGTCGTGCTCATGTTTTTGTTACTATTTTTGTTCACCGTACCCAGGCAGTATTACGACACAAACTCATTTACTTTGTGTGGGGATTACGCATGTCTAATGACACAATGCTGCTTTAAAATTATAGCAAGTTGTTGGAGCAGTTTAATGATAACTGTCCATTACGTACGTGTAATTTTTTTTATGCTCATAAACCAAGAGAAATTCGCTGCATGGGATTTCTAGATTACTTTATTAAATAGAACTTCACAATTTACAGGGTTTACGTGCTGTACAGAATCCAAATATAATTATATATTTGACATTTTGGTTACATAGTTCTGTAAATAGAGTTACTTTATTTTAAATCCCGAACAAAAACTGCCACCCTCAGTGGGGCAAAGCTATCTCCTTAATAGGATAACCTTAATATTGTTTGGATGAGTGGTAATATATGGTATTAGTTCCATAACACAAAGGGAAATCTCATAAAATTATATTAATGTCAAGTAAAACACCCATGCAACTTGTTTTGTTCCAACGGTCATGCTTTTTATAGACACAAAACCTTCAAGCGGAGTTTCCATGGCTGCTGTCAGCTAGCTGCAATCCGCTTATACGGATTCATACATCAACAGGCTGTCGTCAATTAAGTGCCTATTTCTATTTAAAATAATGTAGCCACATGTGTAATGTCAAGGGTTTATTAGGCATTGTTGCAATACAAATTGTCGTTAAGTGTACTGGACTGGGTTTAAAAAATATGAAAATCACTAAACTGCTTCTAGCAGTTCGTCTTAAAGAATTAAAGAGTGACCGCTACACTTCCTAGTCAACGTATTGGAGTCAGCAAAGTTAATTGCAACACCGTCTTATTAATGGATCGGATGCAATCAACTTTAATATCGACTGGATGTGATTGAGAGTAAACATCGACATCATGTCTTGTGCTGTAAGTTGATATTCGTGGGTCGGTTATTAGATGAAAAAAGGAAATGTTAAGCTCGCAACCATATTTGTCGAATGGAATCACGTTACCAACACAATCACAATGTGTTACGAAACATAGGAGCCCATTGGGGCAAAACATCGAGCAGTTATCAATATCTTCTTGCTGATCTCTTCCGGAGATGACATCAGCAGCTTTTAACTACAAGCGACAATAATTCATACTTAAAGTATCAACGATTTAGGGAGCATTTTTTAATAGTTAGAACAGTATGTTTTGGGGAGAATCTCTGAAACAAAAAGAACATTAGTTCCCCTGTGATTCAATATTGAAAGTGCTCGAGATAATTATCGACATAAATTTATGGTCACTTAGGTTACGTATTTAGAAATAAACATAAATGCAACAAAATCAATATCACTTAAAAATTGATTGATGTGTCAAGTTAGTCGTTATTTTAGTAATTATGTCGCTTGTTTATCATAATAGATAAATTCAAAATAAACAATTAAGTGCGGAATTAACGCATCATAAAATTGCAGCTAAAGATCAGTTAATATTATCGTAAAACAGTCATTCTAAATTGTAACAAAACCGATTAAATAGTGTCTGAATTACTACATTCAGCATTATGAGCGAACAATGTATGAGTGTCTCCTCAACAATCATACCATATGGTAGCACACTGCATTAGCAGGCCTAAAAATGTGTCATTATAAATCGAACAACGGACAAGTCACAACCATAGATCGTTCTATTGTTTCACCATTCCAATTAACTCTTCCGCTCGGTTAAATCCTTTGCCAACTTCACTATCAATAACTCTGCATTCGCTGCGAGAAGTTTTCTCCAAATCCGTGAAATGTTTTGCTCACTACCGAGTATTTTATGCCATGACTGTCTGATTTCGCCACCACAGACATCGTTGGTTGGATTTATTACAACCCAACGGCGACATAAACCCATGCAACTTGACAGGCTGCAATGCATTTATTCTCAACATTGTTTTGCTGTAAAACATTCACGATGTCGTTCGTTTTTCACACAAATGTATCGTAAAAGATGTTAGTCACAGTGACGACCGCATGCATCTTATATCGTTCTTCGAGAACGCTGTACGGCATAATAAAGGCTCTTTATGGAATTAAGAGTTGTCAACCACTTACCAATCTCGCCAGTTCAGTGGTCACGTAAGATTGTTCCCCCTATTTGCCTTTTGTATGATACAAAATAACTCATTATTATGATGTGTGGAAAGTTAAAAACAACCTTTCATATTCTGACTGTGACCAAAGCAGCACAGTAAGTCGCTTTAGGGGGCAGCTACCTATTGATCATTGTAACTGGTTGAATCATATTTAGTTGAATTTTATAAAGAAAATACTCAAAGTTACTAGTTAGCACCTGCCCGTTGGTTGCATGTAAATCGTTATATGAAGACCCTGAGCCATTGTAGCCAAAGAAGGCTCGTGGTTTATTTTTGAACTGCGGGTAAAGCGGGTGCAACTAGAAAGGTGATCACGAGCAAGATGCAAATAATTAATAAGCCTTGCTCAAGTTCAAAAGCAGCTTTCAAGTATTGGAGGGGAAATGATTGGTTGTTATTGGTCAAACATGATATTGATTAATGCTTAATGATAGGTTCAACTCTGATTTAGATGTCATATGCCGTGAATCTCATTCCCCTATCTGACATTAATTATAAACACCAAAATATGTTACTAAACTCCGATGATACTGTTTTCGGCTTTCACAGCATGCAGAATAGCGAATTGTGCTATTTCTTCCGTATTTACAAAATTTTGCCATTAACCTTTGTATTGATCTAACCAGCATTGAATTCGCGGGTTGATAAATCTTTCTGGCAGAGATATGTGCGTTTGTGACTTTAGAAAGTTTGTTGCGTGAAACAATGGTCTGATCAAGCACAACTAACATAAAGGAATAGAAGAGTATGCTTCTAACAGATATTTGATAGTTGTGATCGTGCTGGATATTCCAGCAGACAATCTCCTTCATTCTCTTGTTTTTTGGCCTTCAGGAAAAAAACCACGATATGGTTTAACACTGGGACAAGCCCAGAAAACTTTATCCCAATTGATCTCATAAGCCCATATTTATAACACATACGATTGGATTGTGTTCTCAATAGTCAAACTTTGGACAACGACAGCATTCAATGTAACATGAAAACGTAAATCAAATATTGAAACCATCTCTTACCTTTAGATAGCTACCATCAATTATTCAGCAATGAGGATTCTTTAATGCTTAAACTTCAATTTCCAAAAGCAAGCCTGGAATTTCATTAATATATCCAATTTCCTTTATCCCTACTAAACCTTAAATGGGTTTGATCTCCGCGCCTCAAAATTATTTTTTTTCTCAAGATAAGTACACCTAATAAAGCTGATGAGATCAATTCAGTTTCATTAATTTGGAATTACGTGAACGCCCCTGGCTTACGAGAGCCAATAATCTGTGTTAACATGATATATATCGCTAACATGCAAACATCATATACAACTAAAGCCATAAAACGAATGCTATTTGTAAAGTTGGACAAAACGCGATCAAGTAATCTATGAATATGGCAAGAAGATTGCATTAACAATGTCTTAAGAAAGAGAACTGGAGCACGTGCATAAGGGTTAAGTTGAATCTTTTGGAGGGAATATTGGCTGTATCTGCTCTTTCTACTGATATTGCAGAAAAGGGAAAACAACTGATTGTGTGTATCTGGTTATGTTAAGTGACTTTAGCCATGAACTTTTCCAAATAAATAAGTTGACTACGGGATTAATTACGATCGCGTGATGCATGCATGAAATGCAAAACAAGTAATAGAATGCTGGCAATCACCACAATGTGGCCAACTGTATGGTCTACGTCACGCAGCAAGCCTATTACTTTAATCCATCCGTTCAGCTTACCTCTTTTTCCAAGGTCCCTGATCGCGCCCATGTTACGTGATCTCTTAGCCACACCCAGGTAGGATTGCGACGCGAACTCAATTACCTCTTGTAGGAATGGCGCGTGGTTAACTACACAATGCCTCCCTTAAATGGGGTTTCTACATTGTCTTCATCACTGAAACAACGAATTGCTAGGGAGAAGGAACATTGATACACCGTGTGGGGGCAATGACAATTTTTACAAGGTCCATTTGGTTTAAAGAACCAAGACATAAATTCATATTAGCCATCTTCGAAACATATTTCCACTCAAGGATATACTACATCTAGAACCGGAAAAAACAACAACCTCAGCTGGAAAATTGTGAGCTGCTTCCTTAATGGAATAACATAAATATTGAATCAATGAGTGCGCAATTGTACAACAATATAGCCTTAAGTTTTATTGAATGGCAAGTAAAAACAACCATGAAACAAATTTTGCGCTAACTGTTAAGCTGTGAATAAGACATTTTGGCGCGGTTAAACCTGTGCACGGTTACCACCCTTGGGACGTTTATGTATCTTATTTTATTTGAGCTGTTTCATAATCTCATGACTCTATTTCTCTGATAATGATGCGTTTATAACAAAGTCAATTTCGAAAACGTAGCCTTACTTTCATCGTGATTCGGCTGCATGAAATAAGCAATTTTGCTGTAAAACTTTTCAATGCTCCATGAGTAGTTTTGTGCTTATTCACCGAGGGAAATATGCAAATCACATCGCTGCATGGAACAAGCACATTGGATTATGCAAAATGGGTTACACCTCCTATTTCAAGTATAACAGCATAAATAAAGGGTATTGATGAGTGCGCGGGATTGTTATAAGGATATGTAATGACCAAAACATGCATTCTTTGGTCCAAATAATTTTGTTGTTTTATAAATTAGTAGTCGTGTGACAAAATAAACGAGATGAAAAAGTGTGTGTTCAAGATAATTTAGAGAAATACACTGGTCAAACTTGTCCCATCCTGCTCTGTTCACGCAAGCCGTTAACAAAATCATCTTATTCAAACCAATACATTAATTAACTTTAGAGACACAGAGGCGTAAAGGGGCTGTCTGCTTGCAAGGTGAATAATGTGTGGTCGATGTACAGCACTACATGCCGTTATGTTTCATCATATTGAACTCCGATGGATTATCTAGTCAACACGCAGGCGTAAAGGATCGAATTCAACAAGGTCATTTTTGTGAACCTATAAAGATTCATAGAGAGGTGGTCATCGAAGTTATGAACATTTTTTCACTGATATCTCTCTGAGATGACATCAATACAGGCGGCACTTCTACAGGGCTAATAAATGCATAAACGGCGGTAAGATGCATAATTGACAATTATTTTAAAGTCAGACGAATCATTTTCCAACCGCAACGTTATATTTATAAATCAATATTTGTATTATTCATGGTGTAATGATTTAACCATGGGATAAAACTGCCCACTTGCATATGTATCAAACCACTTATTGATGAACTCGACAACAGGTCTCAATAATTTAATACACTCACAGCCAGCATGACTTTAATGGAGATATGGTAATAATATACTCGCTCGGTTTTGTTATTAGAAATGAGCTTACGAAATAAACTTCTCTTGTAATTCGTGTTGAGCTACCAAAAGGATTTCGATATTGATATCAATGTTCTCAAGTTGATTCACTAATTTATTCTAATTAGCAACAGTAACGCTATAAACGGACAACGCTTCCATCCGACTGAATGCAATTAATGTTTATGGTTTGAGGTAATCATGTGATTATCGGATACCACATTTCATATGTGCGCCAGAGGTCGATACCCTTTAATACCTAGATTTTATTGAATTAAATTCAAGCCGAAATTCCTTTTTTTATAAATTGTTTATGATCCCATGTGTTATTAGTCCGCTCCTATACTTCATCAGGAAAATGGATCGAGCATTGATTCAAGAACGGGAAGATGCATAAACATAATGGAATACTGCTATGGTGAGGGGGTGTGTGACCGGAAACTACGAGGCCGTATAGGGACACTGAACAGGGAGGGTGAATGGATAGACGATGAATCACGACAAAAGAGCTTCCTGGGCTTTCATAAGTAGAAATTCTTTTATCAATGATTCGATATTGACAATGTCACCATATTAAGTAACTGTCAATAACCCACGGACCAAGGGCTGGTGCTCTGTTGATCATTAATTGGGCGCTTGTGCAGTTGTACTCATTTAAACTTCCGTTGATTCTATCGTGTGATGATTCCATGATTATCATTACTCGAACCCTAAAATACGGATTGTCAACAAATCTATGTAGGTTCAATTCAGGTCTTGTGTGTCCCCGTGTCACAACACCAGCGGCATTAATGCATTCCAACCAATAATGGCGTCAAACTTCCCGCCACATTATCCCACTCTTATAAAAACGGAAGCGTATTACAGAAGGTACAGGAAAGTGCAGGAAAACATAATAACATTTTTGGGATGACGGACGTTTTTTGATCACATGCGCATTTTCCCAATATCAGACTTACTAGCGCTGAGTGGCTGGATATAGAAACCTAGTGGCTTTATATAGAGAACTAGTGGATAGATATTGAGACCTAGTGGCTAGATACAGAGACCTAGTGGCAAGATAAAGAGAACTAGCCGCCCGACACGAGGAAGTCTTAGCTAGAACCGCCCGTCTGTGGTAGGTTTTACGGACTTTAGATCAACGAGACGGTTGTTGTGGCAGCAGCAGGGGAATGAGAGATAAAATATACGTGTACGCATTTTGGCATTCATTACAGCAATCACACCAACTTAGCTCTAGGTTCCAAGAGTTTTCTGTGTGCCATGCAGTTCATGATTGTCTACATTTGTAGCAATTGATATGCTATCATTACAAATTGACCACGTCGTTAAAATACACAAGCACCAGCCTATGTCAATAATATAAGTGGATGATTTATTTGCTCGAATGTGATTATTGATTGAGTCTTATCTTTGCCTTGACATCACAAGTTATCTATCACTAGTTATCGTGTGCACATTGCACGTACGCATGAGATATACACAGTATGCCCAATAACAGTAAGCACATTAATGGTTATGACTGTGAGTACCTAATGAAGCATGCTTTGCGCTTTGCAGTCTCATCTGGTGAAGCAATAATCTAACACCAAACATGGTGCCAATATGTACTGAGATAATAGAGACTACACAAATAATTGATTAATAGGTAATCACATCGTTAGCGTAATGAAAGTTATAGCGAAATAATAATGGTTGATTGTATTTATGTTACCTGTGCTGCATTTGCGCCTCGAAAAGGGTCATCATTGGTTTTTCTTAAGTGCAACAAATCCCCATCAACTTGCTAGAACGTAACAGTAACGCAATGGCACGCGGCCTGTTGTCAGCAGAACCAGGTATAATACAACCTGAGGTGCAGAGTTTAGCATAGTTCTTATAATCGCGCATTTGCATGTGCATATGGCACATCGCAGTTATTTGCAGCCGTGTTAAACTATGTGCATGTGGTACATTATAGAATCGATATATGTGACAGACGTGTAAGTACAAATGCCCCATTCGTGTAGTGTATCTTATGTTAGCCTGACAACTTTATTGCAAATTATTATGAGCGGAACACGAATTCTGTTGCGAAAAAAATCATTGGTAATAATCTGGCTTTAACATCAAAGATAACTCAAGTGGTAGTAACGACCCAATGAGAAACAATCGCTATATATACATATATATATATATATATATATATATATATATAACGATATATATATAGATATATATATATATATAGATATATATATATATATATATATATATATATATATGATATATATATATATATATATACATATATGTATATATATACATATATATATATATATGTTTATATATATATATGTATGTATATATATATATATATGTACCTATATATATATATAAATATATATATATATATATATATATATATCTGTATATATATATATGTATATATCTCTATATATATATATATATATATATATATATATATATATATATATATATATATATATATATATATATATATATATATATATATATATATATATATATATTTATATTTATATATGTATATAATTATGTTGGGCGTAACATATTGCTTCGACATCCACTGAATCAGAACTGATTTTATGCAATCTTACCGGCAGCAATCGCTCTATTTACACGCTTGGTCAACACGGGAACTAAATTCACCATTTTAAACTGCGTGACATCATCTGAGATCGACAGACAATGCACCCAGTTTTAGGTATTTTTGGATATACCATATGTCCTTTCTAACCGTCTTGAGTTACATATCATTGCCATTATTTGTACTGCTGCATTTGTGGCCGTTTTCTCGGTTTGCATCCACCCTCTGTTATAATGACCCATTTTTGAACAATGACTTTTGAATACCGCGCAAGGCGCGACCTTCAAAGAGAACTGCTTACCCATTCCAGACGAGAATCCAGGTATGGTTGGTATTTGCTTTGTTGCAATATGGCGCCTAGTATGACATTTGGGTTATGCGAAAACTGGCTGCATATTATGCAAAGTATCGGGAAGGAGTAAAAACAACAAAGGAAGATTTGTATACGGCGAGTCGCACCGCCCACGTACACAACGCCTATCTCAGCATTCGGAACTTTGATGGCGTTAGCCACATATTTGTTTGAAAATTGCATTATTTTACCCCTTTGTCGATTGTTTTTAGTTTTTAGAATCAATGTTAATTATATCCTCTGTAATCGGCTAGATCAATGAAAGGTATAGCATATAGCAAGACAAAGTTTCGATATGGATGATATGATGAACAATTCTATGCGAAACGTAGTTGGGGTTAAACAAAACAGGCGTCAGCAAATGGATACTGTTATAATA
>CM067346.1:30364518-30442018 GCA_034190875.2 Urechis unicinctus
TATATATATATATAGACTATATATATATATATATATATATAGTCTCTCTATATATATAGATATATATATATATATATATATATATATATATATATATATATATATATATATATATATATATATATATATATATATATATATATATATATATATATATATATATATATATATTATATATATATATCTATATATATATATATATATATATATATCAATGTATATCGCTGCGTGTCAGGACTTGTTTAGTCTGTATTCCAAGTCTTCTATAGCTATGAATTACAATAGCAGCCTCAATGCAATTGTTTGAACCATGTCTTGAGATCTATGAAATGAAACCCATCCACCAGGCAACAGCTGGTGCCGCGACGTAGCAAGCGATTTAGAATGCATCTTGAATCCGATATCTTCTTATTGGGACAGTACGCACTGACAAATGATTGAATTGTCTGCATCTATTTGCAAGATAAGGAGAAGCGCTCCTCGTTATAGATGAAACATTTTGACCACGGCACATCTAATTTAACTACATATCTGATTTCAGATAAATTAATCTATACATTGACCACAATACGTCCTTACATATGATGCTTGGTTTATGATGCATGAGTGTGCGAAGCCTCTTGCGAAATCCATAAGCTATTCGATGGAATGTCAGAGCCAGGAAACAAAATATTGAACGTCATTACAGTTTCGAGGAACGTGATTAGTTATGTGTTGCCTACCTGCAATAGTTACCTGCCACCAACTCTCACTGTGCTGCAGCTCTCTGTAGCATCAACTCCTCTTGAATTGTTTTGACAATGAGGGCGCTATTTATCCAGCTGCTCTTCTCTTGGTCAGTCTACGGAACACCTGATTGCACAGGAATCCAATTGATATCTCTGAGGGTTTGTTAGTTACTAAAACATTATAATAGTCGCAGAAGTTTCGAAATTTAAGACAGAGATGATCTTAGATCTAGATCATAAGTTGTGTGCTTGCGCGTGCTTGTTTATGTGCACATGCGCTCATATATTTGCGCTTGTGTGCGTGTGCGTGTGTATGTACGGGTTTGTGAGTGTGCATGTGCGTATGCGTGTGCGTGTGTGCAAGTGTGTGTAAGAGTGTGAATGTGTGATAGAAGCCATAGTTCCTGGTTCATTCAAGAAGCTGGTTATGTTTTCTCGAAGCAAACAACGCATCGAGATGGAAAAACCACAAAGCAATATCTGAAATGGCTCTAGGAGGACAAATGGTCATTGTCCAAGCCGCTCACGTCTGTTTATCCATTGGTAAACGTCACTGCGTCAGTCACATATCGTCCAGACCATTTAATCGTGGAGCATTGATTCTGTCATTTGGAATGTTGGCTATAGAAGATTATTAGTCAAAGCTTTAAACATGCTGGTGTTGACTTGTTAAACTAACCCAGCTGTCGTGTGCGTCAGACAATACTCTTGCTTAGCATCATAGTAAAATATCATTCAGATGTGTGTCAAAGAAATGAGACAATTCGTTATCTATACAAAACCATACTTCCATAAAATTTCCTGAGACAGTATTGAAACAACTAAACGTCTGGTGTAGGATTTGTTTCCTAATTAAATACATAATGCAGAGCATGACAATATTATTGTGCAGGGAAACAGACAGCTGCCGCAAAAAGTAAACACGTTAAGTATAACAAAAGGACTATTATTTATAATTCGAACTAATATATTTTACTTATAATACACTTTGTCGTCGTGACAGGTAGATCCACGTGCAAGTAATTTTGTCTTAATAACCTAAGGTTTATTGCCGTAAAATTGCTAAAACCAATTCAAACGCATCGCACCTGTGAAGAAGTGATTATAGTTGCATCATTCTCCGAACGCATAATTATAGTTACAGATGTTTTTGCAACAGCCTTTGTCTTGTTATCGTGCTTGGAGGGAATAAATCAACACGTCTAATCAGTACGTCAAGGGCAGCCGCTTGAGGCATGCTGTTACAAACGACGGCGTTTGGAAGCGTCATTCGAGACTGTCTATGGTTCCCTTTTACAACAGCCGCGTGATTGCAAGCCATAATTGTTTTTGCCATGGGCTGTAATACAGCTGATGCGCGTTGCGTTTTTCACCGTTGGATGAGGGTTACTCCAATGCATTGCAAAATAAGTAATATAAACATATATATGTATATATATATATGTATATATATTGATAAGCTTGTGCTCTGCGAGTCAGAGCGATATTATATATGCTAAATGAAGTCAACCACAGAGTAAGGAAACATAGACTTAACTTTATCAGTGGAACGTTAAATCAATGATGATTCGCGACTCTTAGTGCAAGGTCACTCTTGTCAGCATATCCATCCTTACATTTGCCGTCATATTGGTGTGACAGCACCATCACGAAGACACGCGTTGAGATTACAACGCCCCCTGATGTGAAATCGGACATTCAGACCAGGCGTATAGATGCGCGCTCAGAGCCCCGAAGAATCGCCTGGGCGAAGAAGGTGAGCAAACAGCACAGGCAACTTATTCTTCTTCGAGCATGTTGCTGTTAAACAGGCTCTTTTCCATCTTTTTCTAAACACGGTATTTGACATTTATTGTGCGTAAGTTAATGTTGTCCGCCCTGACATGCAAGTGTGCTGTTTGTCTTTAGGTGTTCAATGGCTTTTATTTCAACGTTCGTGTTAATGCTCTTCTCACTGCACGCACCAGTATCTGTGTTGCAGCTATAGATTAACTGCAAGCATAATTGCAGAGTACTCGAAAATCATTAATCCCGCCAGGTAGATAGAGGAACGCAGGAATCGTGTTCGGTATTTCCAATAGGTGATGTGCTATCCCGTTTTTCGGATTTTAGAAATGTCAACACACAAGTCAATTTTGTGTAGAAAAATAGCTGAATAATGTAACATTCGCTGATGCATGGATTAATTGCTAAGCAGCATCTACGTTGACCTCTAAAATGTCTGTAGCAGGCATGTCGCAGATGTATATATGCTAAGATGTCTAATGAACATCTGAATAAATACTATGTTTTATAACTTATGTAGGATCCCCTTCTCAGTGATGGTTAATTTCGATGGCGGTAATGTAGAAGAATTAGACAAAAGTCTTAAATTGGCAAAAATTGCTTTAAACTTGAAAACGAAAGCTGGTCCAGGTGAATGTTTGTAAGGATTGCACTTGTTGGGACCGGCATCTCTTAGAACATTTATTTATGCCCTTGTACTCCATCATCATAAATATTTGGGCTGCAATCATTGTAAATCGAGAGAAAATGCACATAAGCTTATTTTTAAAATAATCAATAGAAACAGGGTATTAATCAAATCTAGTGAAACACGTACTTTGTTATGGTGATGCTTTGCGTCTTTTATGTTTAAACTTACGTATATGATATAGACGCTAAATATTTGATTGATCAGGTCAGTTAGGGTTGCAAAATAGTGAGCCAAGCATGTCCAGATATTCAAAACCTGCACGAAATTATGGTACCTAGAGCAATTGATGATGTGCCATGCCACAGTGCTTTCAAGTAAGTGCTTAGCAATAGCATCTGTTGCTATGGTGAACACTTGAGACAAGACACGTTATAGGGTAAGAAAAGGAAAATGTCATTAAAATATATTTTACATGCTTTAAGTAAATCTCATCCCACCACTTCTCAGCATCCGGTTATGCACAAGGGGATCAATAATTATAAAGCTAAATGGAGCATGATTTGTGGATTCTTCGCCAAAAGTAAATAGTCGTTGATCCTACACAAAGACATGGAGCAACGTATGTCACACGATGTCGCATCCATCATGAACCAACACGGAATTACCTTTTTATGTACAACGATCATTTAATAGTAGCCAGCAAAACTAAACTATCGCACGCATTCAACTTCTTGATGCCATGATCATTGTTGTGCATTGCAGATTCGTACTCACTGAACCGCTTGTTGGGATAATAACTCATCTATGGTTATCGCGTCGATCGTTACCAGATCAAAGCCTTTTGTGGGTTCTTAAGCGTCAGCATTCCACTCGAAGTCAGTGACTTGATTGCACAAGCAATTTGTGCAATGGAGCCTTCAGCGATGTCAACAACATTAGAATGGAAGGCGTCGCATTCGTTAGAAATAGTAAAGATACACAGCACCTCCTATTGTCCAATTACATTTCCGGGAGCGTTGTGTACAAGGATTGATCGACTTATTCGTGCGGTCGATGTCCGCGCACAAAGTGTACAGTAAATGCACCCAGATCAGTCGAAAAGGGTGCCTTAATCTTACTTGTTTGTTGTAGCTTAAAAACGTTTTGGTTTGGTTACCATTAAACGAACAAGTAAGGTTATTTGCTGTTCCGTGAACCCGTATATAAAACTTTTGTCCAATTAGATAATCCATTTCATCAAGTCGTCGAATAAGACCTTATAACAGCAAATGAACGAATTAAACGTATCATTTCAGGGTGATACACAGCGGTGAACGATGTTGAGACAAAGTAGGCGACATGAATAGTAATGTTGTTTGGGGTAGATTTACCTGTGTTTCTCAGGAAATAACCAAACGGCTCAGGTATTATGCATTCTTCAGGGTCTCGGGATCTAAAGCCCTGTGATGCATGGGTGTATAATACATACTCATGCAATAACTTACTGTCATGAGGAAACCGTTAGGATTGTCAACAACCAAAATTATATATATGGAGGGCATGAGTAAGATGCCTGAAAGGGCCAACTTAATGGCCATGAGTTTGCCAATTGACAATTTTTAAGAAATATCCTATCCACCATGTTTTTGTGATCCCAGAGAAATGAACACTTTAATGGAAGGCGGTAAAGCAGCCATCAAAATTTACTGCTGATAGCACATTGACCCTGCTCCTCAAATGAAAATGCGTTGTCGTCAATACCGCACTCCTTGATATCCTCAGTGCTTAACCACATCAACCAACCATGAATCAGACTTCTTGTTTTGACTTATCAAGACAATAGCTCATCTTTGGTCATCGCACTTAGCATCAACTCTTTATGATACATAAGCAAAGTTACTTCCCTCGATGGCCGCAACGTGATCGCTCAAGCAGCAATAAAAACACGAAAGACACAGGCAGCCCAAACTAGCCTTGCTATGTATTTCAGATGCATATAAGTAGCAATATTCTTTAGCCGATATGGATGTGACTAGACTTGCTAATACCTTATTAGCTGAGCATCAAAAAGCCCTACACAAAGACCCATTGAGGCCATTCCTTTGCTGACATTAACAAGCTTAAATCAGATTCCATATGTACCTCATTAACTTGCAGACACGAGGGATCACTCGATAATCCAATTATAATGCGTCTCAACCCAAAGTGTGGCGCCGATCGCGTAACTCCTCATCTATCCCTCTTACGGATACCTCATCTGCACTCAGATCTGGAGACGGATATCTTGAATTGGCTTGCAATCACTGTAATAAATACTAAGTAACATTAACGTTAGTGATGATGTCTTATCAGAGTTGGAAGAGTTAATACGACTTACAGTGACTGACAATGACCAAGATTGCAACAATGTAGTGGACGTTAATATATAATCATGATATCAGCATTTTTTAAGAACAGACGATAAGTTAATAGCAGTGAATACGGAGAAAAAAACAACAAGTGACAGCCTGCATTTTTAACTGGAATTGTTTAGTTTTGCTGCCATTAACAATTTCATGCATATTTTTCAGAAATTTGCTTGCTTTACATCTAGCAAGTCGTCTATTGAATTTGCATGTGGTGCCAAGTCAGCTTTCGATAGCTGGAACATTAAATTCGTAACAGGTGGCATGTTAATTTAACTTGTGGCTTTCAAACTGACCAATCTTTATGTGCTTAAGAACAAACTTCATACTGAATAACATAAAGCCTGCGTCCCTGCATCTTTTAGTGTTATATTCGAATGTGTCTGGTTGTAAATATCCACCTACTCAGATGAGTATTGCTAATAACAGGTGATTTAAATGCGTAAATATTGACTATCTCGCAAAATAATGTGACATGTTCAGCTTATCACTTTCGTTCTAAATAAGTCCTCCCCTTCCCCAAACACAACACTGAAACATTTAACCTCACCTTGTATGCACTCATTTTACTTGGTCAGCTACTTAGCGGAAGCTGTATACGAGACATAGGTATTGCCATAACCGGTGTCAATCCGTTAAGCTAGTTTATACTAGTAAGTTAATTGAGGTATATAATACACATATGCTATAACATACATATCCTATACATCGTCCCACAAAATGTTCTGATATTGACGTAGTCGCTATGAATTGCGCAAGACGAAATCAAATGTCAAATACTATTGGATACTTTCGCAGTGACGAGGCAAGTGCAGATAAATCGATCCCTTCTTATTACGCTTATCTACCTGAAAAATTTCATTCGATGTTCTCTCACATGAAATGCTTCGTGATTGACGCCTCGTGAGGTTTTGCCAATTGATCATGCCTCATCGGAGACTTCATTAACAATACAAACATGAACATACTTTCCCGAAACCGAATAAAACCAGTGAAAGAGGTTGAATTTTCTATTAATTTCTGACTTCTCATTAAAAACCATATCGAAAGGGGCCCATCAACACCTTCGATCTGCAGTCATTGATAGCACAAGCATGTCTGTAGCCCGTTAATGTTCGACAACTGTGCTTTCTTTTGTGTAAATGCATGTATATCTTAATAAGATGATGTATTGTGCACGTTGTCTGATATAAGCACTCACGTTATTTGCTTTTTGATATATGCTACAGGTTATTTAATGCTGCACAACACTCACCATGCTCAGCAACTATCAATACTCGCTGTTTGAAGCACCATTTATTATGTGACAATTTCTTTTGAATACATTTTAACATGTGAACATTCCTCAAATTTGAAATATTCATGATGTAAGCATAGTATGTGGTACTAAAAAGAAGTTCCTCAAGTCATTTTAAAACAGCATAGCTATCGCCTGGATCGGTTCTGAAACTAAACTGTGGAACACAAATCGTTTTAAATTGATCATATTTATTAATTGTCAAGCAATAAAGTCGTCGGTTATATTACCTAGCCACTTCTACCGTACTCTTATTGTGGCAACTACATTTAAAGTTCTCTACACTGTTGCTCAGCAGCATAACCTCGTTTAAACTCTCAAACCGAAAACAGGAAATCCTTTAGCGTCCACTCACAGGCACCATGGGCAATCAAGATCAATATGGAATCCTATAGTTATGCATTGGGCAGCAGACATTTTCGGGAAAGCTGATATTGCTTGGACTACAAACGGAAAAAGTTGTGGTGAATTACTCTATATTGATAATGATTTATAGCGAGGGGGTAGTGTTCAGCATTAAATGTTTTCTTAAAAACCAGGTCAAATTATTTCAGAAGGTTGATTAAAGCTTGTTTGGCGAACGCATTCAATAAGCCAAGACAATCCGGTTAACGCACCAAGAGGCAGGATTGAATTGCTTAGCCATGTAAAAGAGGTCACGCGGTACCAACTAAGATTGGAAGAAGCATTTATTTATAGTAATCCTTGGGGGATGCTGAGTTAAGTTGGATGGTGAAAAGGGAAACTTTTGAGGTAAATCATTAACACCGTCAGTCATTTTATGACAAAGGAGAATTTTCGGCACGCTCTCCTCAGCCGCTATATCCGATTTAGGGTGAAGTCATCCTTGTCATCCCTGATGCGCCGGCCTAACGAAGCGCTGTTTATAGACCATGTGTAGTGTGATCGGGCGCTGTCTAAAGGCAATGTGTTGTCTAGTTAAAGTTAAAATAAAATGCACAACAATAATAATGGCAATGTTTCTATAGTAATAGCTGACATTGAATCAGGCGAATTTCAGGTTTTCCTGTGTGTGTGTGAATACTTCCAATGTTTTCATACATTCAATTTTCCTATCAAAGGTGATGAGTTTTATACACTTAAATTACAATCCTGTGTTTGCATTTTCAGAAAAAACACAGTGCAACGATCAAGCAAGGTCATTAATTAAGAACCATTCATGGAATGAGTAGTATTCAACATACGAAAGTAAATGTCGGTGAATTTCCCAAATCATTCACAGATTTAAAATCTCAGAAGCGTCAAATATAAACCATTTGTTCAATTGTATAAATTCAAACAATACAGAGGTGATGAATATTGCTGCTATGGGACACTTTCCAACTTACTAATGCTTGGCCTATACGCTGTGTAATTATCTTTGAACACAAATCCTCCAAATCCTCCATTCTGAAAAGGAGAATTAGTATTCACTATTTGAAAGTACATAAAGATATAATATTATATATATATATATATATATATATATATATATATATATATATATATATATGTATCATATATATATATATATATATATATATATATATATATATATATATATATATATATATATATATATATATATATATATATATATATCCCCCTGATATGAAAGCATGTTCATATGGAACTCAAGTGCTCTGCATGGGCGCGTGATAATATGAGTTTATGAGAATAATTATATTGCATAAGCTGCGAATAGAAAATGTGGTGGTGATGCATTCTGTATCAATAATGGTTAATAGGGAAACTGTCACGCAATGAACTATTTTAGTCAAGCATTGTACAAGATACAGAATTAATAAAGTAAGGGCTAATCAAGACGCATTGACCAGGGTTATAGCATAACAAATAAAGCAAGCTTTCTATGTACACATTTCGCATCACCCAATGGTTGTTTTCTCGTACACACTATCATGTGGTCAAACATTAATGTCAACATGATTGAAATTTAACTTATTGACCCTAGTGAGACGTATTAGTAGGTATTTGTTACATGGAAGAAAGAGGATAATATAGCACCGAGATCGGTATTTTATGAATAAAAGCCATTTATAAATATCCATAGACCACATAACTACTAATGGAAATTTGCATAGAGATACAAGAGTGTTCAATGAAGCTATACGATGTGTCTATAGTTTAACGAAGGCACATTCGCCTGCTAGGCCTAATACCCTTCAAGAAGTCTTCCCGGAGTGACACAGTCAGTATAATGCGTCGCTCATCACGTCGCATTATAGCATAGAAAACGCCCTACTCAGGAGGTTGATTTTTAAAGAGCCACACCCTCTTTTGCAAAAATAAATGGGTGTGCCAAATCTATTTTTATTATTAGCTATTTATGTTTACCAAGAGGAAGTCGTGACAACATGCACATTACACCGAACGCCGCATATCGGCGCTGTTGTGGCACAAATATCTGTATATTAAATTGGCACTGTCTGGCAGGGCTTCATATGTTGTGAGTAGCAAAATCAATGCAGGAGGGTGTTCTACTCCTATCGAAAATACTTTAAACAGGAGATGGCTGAAACCTTATTGTGCATCATCAGCAAAATATTTTATTGCGTTTCTAAGAACGGTCACATGGGACTATCCCACAGACCGTTTTAGATCAAAGATGGATGACAAATAGGTTGTAATGCGGATTTTATACAACTAATCGTTTCCGTTCTCTGCTGTACAAAAAAATTGCTTCCCGTGAATTAATTCTCAACCACTCCAATATTTACAAACATAAATGGCATCTAACGACAACCAATCTGTGCATCATCAATTAGTGCTCACTAACCAGTTTAATGGCTTTAATTTGGCAACTCAATTGGCTGAAATGATAAGCTTTATGCCAGCGAGCAGAACGTGTCTGCAGTTTACATGATGTAAACGGGAAAGATAATAGTCCGTAATGATAAAGTTGAGAAAACGCAGAAGAAAGTGTCTAGTGTTCTGATTGTACCGTTCATCACAAATAAGTTATCCATGAGACATAGTTTAACTGCATTCTAAAGTGCCCCCACACACATACACACACACACACACACACACACACACACACACACACACACACACACACACACACACACACACACACACACACACACACACACACACACACACACACACACACACACACACACACACTCACACTCACTCACTCACTCACTCACTCACTCACTCACTCACTCACTCACTCACTCACACACACACACACACAACACGATGTTACGATGTTTTTATATATCCCATCGTCTGAGAACGCAAATGTGAACAGAAGCTAATTACTTAGCTTCGACCTAAAATACATACTGATAACACAAAGAAAATAGTGTCTGTCAATAAATTATGCTTATTTACTAGTGTTGAAACGTATTGCAAATCGAGATGTCCGCATTTGGTCTGTGTTCAAGTGTAAGCACAATGTGACCTAAGGGCGACCAACAATGGATATACTTGGCACGTGTGGATAATGTTGATGTATAAACGGCGAAATATACAAATATCCCCCGGCATACCATGGAACAAATGATGAATATATCTGCTTATTTTAGTGTACAATACTGGTTCTGCAGGAGACACTCTTTGCAAACCAACAGATGAAAATTATGTAGTGAATGTGGGGATATTGGGTTAAAACTATAATGGATGTACGCAAACTCTCACAGCACGAATGCGTAAGATATGAATTAGTGGCACTCATAAAACTGATCCTTTCGCAGTTTGATGCAATTGTGGATTCACCAGAGGCTTTATAATATAACCACTTTTGTATATAGTAATGCTCTCATTTGTCCCAATTGGAGTCATATTAATATCATACCTAGCTGCACCTGATACTAATAACATCCTGTATCAGTTCGCATGTCACTGCTTACATCATCTCATACCGTCCTCACAATGCACCAAATAAATATGTGCTTTATTTACGATCTCCTTTTGACACTTACGCCTGACAATAACATTGTAATAGATGTTGATTCCTCGATTCTGCCATGTCTCGGTGGCACAAATGCTTGAGTTTTGTTTACCTCTTTTGAATATTCGATGAAATATGCTTAATTCTAAATAACCTCTCATGATTACATCTCCATCATCTGGTCTAGGGAAGCGTTCCTCACATCGTGGTACTATTTGAAGAACTTGCAACCGCGTATACGTTAAATGCGGAATATTTACAGCTCATTTGTGATTCTAGACATTTGGAATGATTTGTAGCATAATCCTTATGTATCCACCTCTAATTGAACACATGCGAAACGTTGTACTGCTTTTGTTATATGTGGAATGCAAATATTGATTTGCTCAATATATTCGCATGCACATTGAGTATGCTACTTTGTTTTTGATAAAATGTCTTGTCGAACTAAGAATCACAATGACATATATTGATTAAGTCTCTCATGCAGGACCTTCCGTTGCCAATTTACAGTATATCAACACTAATATATATTAACTTCATTATTATGTTTGATGTAGGAGCTTAATTGAAAAGTCTATTGATGCTTTGTTGATTACTTTGAGTGGCGGTATTTGCTACAGATCCATAATACATGGCTAACACAGGGTTAAAACGTCTTCCCATATTATAAAGCAAAATTTGTGAAGGATGAAGCAGCAGCATTAAACCATGCACAAGAATATGTAATTTGATATGGCAAATATTGTGAGGTTTTCTATATTATTTCCGGATACATTTAATTGCGAGATGGATTACATTATGGTTAGTACTGCAACAGTCACGTTATCTTGAATAATTCTGTTTTAGTCGGACACTTTTTCCTCGGCATTCAAACTGTGTGCTGCTGAGATCTTAGGCACATTGCATGGTTAACGTTTTCGATATAACCGCTGACCAATGGAAATGAAATCATATTGTTCAAAGCAACAGGTTCTCTACAAGTATCTACTTAGAGTTAAGGTGTTGTGACCCTTGCGGTTATTTTACACACCGACAGCCATTTCGACCGAAAAAGCTGTGTTGCAATCTAGAATTCGCATGGGAAGATACATTTATGTGTACTGAAGTATGTCTGTTTGTCTATTTCAGTTTGTCACAGTACCAAAATTGTCAAATAAAGTAGCATAGTACTAAGACAATTAAACACTTGTTTGGCTACTATCATTATTCCTTTAATACTTTCGCTTCCCATCTCACGTTATATATGAATAATATATCTGTGAATTTGTGCCGGAATGATTACTTTGTTAATTATGGCTAATTATATAATGGTTGAAATACTTGATATTCACCTGTAATAAACCGAACATTAGATGTTGATGTACACCGATACGTCGTCTTGCAGTAGATACTGTGCCTTCCTTAATAGGCCTTGCATAATATTAGCTATATAATGAGCAGTAATAGTTCATTAACTTGGGATGCCTGCAATTTTAATAAGACGCTACTTAGGAGAATATCGGAATGTTATTAATAAGTAGGAAGTGTAAAGATTTCAGCAAAACAGGTGAATCGGTGTCGGGCCGCAATTCTGAATAGATAAACGCATTTTGTGATTGGAAGTTGAGCGCAAAGAAACCCCTCAGAAAATAACGATGAAAAAGTGTATGCGTTCTTCAAAAAAGTAGAGTTCAACGGCATCAACATTGTTCGATACCTATATTCATTGTTGAAATTAACCTAACTTTACTGAAGAAAACAAATCGGTTTGATAAGAAATTAATAAATCGATCGATGTTGATAACTACATGTTTAGTACTGATAGATAGCAATAACCCTAATGTTCAGCTGAATTTCAGTGTTTCATTTGAAAAGATCAGGCATAACAAATCTGACCTGCACTACTTGGTTACTACTGCGTTGTAATTTAAAATCATTAATTGTTTTAATCTTATTCCATTGGATGATTAAATTGGCAAAATTATGCGAGTCACTATAATGCGGCAATCGTGCTTAACATATCTTTAATCAATGTTTCTTGCCATTTTAAATGCTCGTCTCTTCAGACGCTCCATTAAAATGTAGTACACAGAATGCACATCAGCGACCCCTACATTTTACAATCAAAACTGCTGGTTGTATGCAACAACTTTCACCACTCATGGATTGTATTTCTGCAACGTGATAGTTGTAGTGGAGTTTAAACACTCTGTGTATCCTCTAACAAAGAATAGCTACTCTACATCTGCACTCAAACTCTAAAACAACCAACGACTTCATCCTCGCAATGTACTATCCTGTTTTCAGCAGATACGCGCGTGTTGATCCATATGACCGAGTATGCTGCAGAACATTATATATTTTATTTTCCATCAAGTCATTAATTAAACATTAGCTAACAGAAATAATCGTTGCCAGCCCATTTGCTATCATAGCTGGATTATTATATTACTTGTTGTTCCATTGATTAAGAATGGAATCGGTATGTCAATTAATTGTTTACATCATAAACCACATAATAATATTTTGTCCCTGATGATATGTATCATACAATGTATTATATGTTATGTGGGTTTTTTTGGCCAATGTACGTCAGCTGTTCCCTGTTATGCTTAAGAATATAGCAAACAGACAATTGGGACAATATCTGCTGCACTTCAGTAAAGGAATTGCAAATTATTAATGCGGCTATTCTTCAAATTAATACATGAAAACAAGACGCAATGAGAATTGGCATAACAGCAGTGTCTATTAAATACAGCTGTTTTAGATTCCTTCAATGTGACCCAGGCTTATTACGTGGACGTTGTATGCCTCTCCAAATCAAGCCCCTACGACTGATAATGCGTCTAAGATTGTACTGTAATAAAAGAATGTGCAGTATATTCAATTGCATATGCACAAAATGCATAACTTGTGACAGCAATATTGTTTAGCTGCTAAAGGCATTTCAAATCAGAAATGAACAGTGACAAATAAACGGCTAAAAATACTTCACCACAAAAGGGAACTATGGTTTGTGGGTGTGGTGAAGGAAGCACGTGACAACAACATGGGCATTAACCAAGACATTGGGGCTTAAAGTTAAATGGTTGATTGAATTAACCTGTACCGTATAAATTCCACCGAGAGTCTGATGGAATATGGAAATTATATGCGGTACAGCAGGCAAAACCATACTAGGCTATTTTCTGCAACCAGCAAATAACTAAAACAGCAAAATCAATTTTATGGTAACAAGGATTCATATTGAGAAAACATATATGATAACGTTTGTTCATTATGGGGACAAAGTCAAAGTTGTTCCAATGGTGAGCTCATGCCTGCATTTGCTCTAGTTTTCATTCTCAACACAAAAGATGTGCGTCGGATTATAAAGAAACTAAAAGAAATAATTCTTTCTGAATTACGCTGTGCCATACTATCTAAACAACGCATTACTTGGATATTTGCATATAGATCGCTGTTATTGCGCTATCCAATTTCCAAACTGAACAAAGCCCACGTTGAAGCCGTACAGTCACGAGAGTTTCATGCTCACAATCGATAGCCTAAATCTCTGAGCACAAATAGCAAATGCTATTGTGTATTGTTAGATTAGTGTTGCACCTAGAATCAGAAGAACATTTAAATTCCTGACTGGCTCACATTAGTCACTGAATCAGTGAACAAAACTATTGTATCATACGTGTAATTAAGTGGCAGTAGAACCCATGTCGAGGTATTTGCATTAAGTAGACTGCTACACATTTGTCTCAGAGTATCTGTTATGACGAATTGTTCTAGCTAAATCCACTGGCTTACTATGCCCACGCTTTGAAAAATAAACTTAAATTTCAACACATTTGCCTTATTGCTTTGCATTACTTCATACAAGTGTGATGCCACATACAGCTTTGAGGCTTCTAACTCAAACTTTTTACAACACTAATTCCAAGCGATGTGAAATGATAGCAGGAGCTTGTTCATCGGTGTATAAGATGTTGGCTAACTGATTTAGTTACTGTGTAGTAGACTTCTTTCCTTCAGACGTTTTCAACAATCATTCGAAAATACACCTAAAATATGACGACTTGCATGTTTCTACACAGATGCTTTGGGAGTTTAAATCAGCCAGGCTGGAAAAGAATTTGCCCAAAAAAGCTAATACAATATTAATGCATCCACATGTTGTTTCACGCGATAACACCTGAACGATGCACCATGTCGTTAGGCAAAAATGGCAAAAACAATGCATCACTTGGATGGGTTATGTTAAAGCTACACTGTACCCCCACATTCAGTAAGCCCCTCGTTTAAGGTTTGTTTGGCATCAGATAACGTTTTTGGAAGAAGTTAATAACTCTTAAAAAGTCTTATTGTTCGCGTGTAATCTCAATACTCGTTTCGGGATATCTTTGGTGTCGTGATAAGTAGTAGGAAGTTGTACATGATATGCAGTTTAGAAGATAACATTTCTAAACGAATGGCTGGATGTGAACAAAATATTCAAGTGCATTTTATGGTCGAATCGTTGCCATGTTATGGGGCCTACTTGACTTGCGATTTTTTGTGGCAAAACGGAGACATGCAACATTAAACCATTTTAAAAGAGTGTGAAAGTCAAATCGTTGTTGTAAGAACAAAACCAAAAAAGTCCATGAACCAGCGAAACAGGGCTGCTGATGAGCAAGCAAACGTTGTTCCACTTGCTTATTCTCACTGCTTGCTTTCATCAAACAAAAACTTAATAACGAAATCAGCACGTTAGAGCATTAATAGATGAATACAATAACTAACTAACCCAAGTGCACATGTCTGTTGAAGCATAATGTGAAAACCCGACTACCCTTATCTGTCCGTTCAGTATGACCACTACGTGGCGTTCAAGAGTACTAACTGCTGGTGATGAGCTTAGCACTGAACAAAACAGAGTTAATAGGAGCCTTCACATTCTTGGTTCTCCGTCGCGGCCGCTAGGAGGGCCACCGTCACGCACATCGATTTTTACCGGAACTGGGGGCATGTTTCTCTGCCTGTCAAGCCGTCAACACTTTGTTCGCGCTTTACCAGTAGCTGTTTTAAGTTCCTGTGTTGTTGCGCGCATTCTTGTTGCGTGTTTCTATAGCTGTTAAGGACATCAAAAACGTCGCCGAAGGTGTCAAGCGTATTCTGAACATCTCTTAAGTTCATCTGAACACTGCCACGTCGCAATTAGCACATTCAACTACATTCATCTCCAGTCGTCTGGAGAGTATAAATCGTTAAAAGCATAGGGCGAGGCTGAACTGAATATGGTTTAGAATTAGGGCTGAAAGGTTGCGTCGCTAAAGTTAGAATATAATCAGTGCTTGGTGGGGCTCGAAGAGGCGCAACGAAAGACGGCATATGAGCCGAGACAGCAGAAAAGCTACGGGGATGTCGTGGGTAAGGTTGGTAGATGGGCGAGGTTAGAAGGACTTGGAGTCGCACTTAAAGATTTATCTACTTACGAAGGGTGTACTAGTCAAACCAATATTACGGTTGATTGCTTTCTGCAGCAAAGAGTTAACATACGAACATGGTTGTGGGTTTTTCGTTGCCGTTGTGGCTGATCCTCCATCGTACAAATACAAATATCATTCCATCATGTTTGTGATGGCTGCATGTTTTGGTACTATACATTAGGTCGAATGGAAGATTGGTCTTAAAAACCAAGCGTATTTTACCCATTGTCCGTATAATGTTTCAATTAAGTCATTCCTTTTTCATTGTATGAATTCACAAAGATAATATCGCGACATCAAATAATAATCCTTGTCAGCATATCAACTTGGGGTGCGTGTAATGTAAATAAGACCACTTTGTTAAGGGAAGATCGGAATGTGATTTAATAACAACAGGCAACGTGATTTTAGCAAACAGGTGAATCGGTGTCGGGCCGCAATTGCGACTAGATGAATGCATTTTGTGATTGGAAGTTGAGCGAAAGCAAGCCCCTAAGAAAATAACGATGAAAGAGTGCACACGTTATTCTTAAAAACTCTACTCGTGAGGAAGTACACCCGTGTTGTTTGGCCACCCTCCTGTTACGGATATGCTCTTGGTACATCATTAACTCAGTATTCAACTTTTATCTGTCAAAGCACTATACTTATGGTCGGCGTGTAGTCGTATATACTTACAACACTGTATTCTTTGTGAAAAAAGAGCGACTCTTGACATTAATCAATGATATGCAGTATCTCTGTGTTTACGGGCCACCTGATCTCTAAAGTAAATTAAGTATTTGCGATAGCTTTGTTGAAGAATTCACGGTTTGAATAGTAATAGGTGATGAAGGCATGGTAAGAGTATTTTCACAAAATATAGCACACCGTATCACGCCTTATCTTCATGATTATTTTCAAACGATTATCATATGACTCCAAACGAAATAATCTGAATTTAAACCTACATAAATGTAGACCATGATATATTGGATATTCCATCGCATTAAGTCATACATTGAACATTAGCCCATGCAAAATAATCGTTGCCAGCCCTTATGCTATCATAGCTGCGTTCGGTCATTAGTTGTCCTTTCTTTGGTTAAGAATGGAATTGGTATTTCATCACATTGTGTGAATCATAAACCACATAATAATATTTGTCACTGACGATTGGCATTTCGCCACGTGTTATATATATATATTTTTTGCCAATGTACGTCAGCTGCTCTCTGTGGTTTCTTCGGTTCTGCAAAAATTATAGCAAAACAGCCGATTAGACCAGTTGCGCATCTTATTCAATTAGTAATGGCGTTTGAAATCACCTTCATGAGACGCAGCGATGTCTTTTGCATGGATCGCAGTTATGCGGCCATATTAACACTTAAAAGCAAAAGGCAATGAGAATTGACATAGCAGCTGCGTCTAAGGGGATACGCGTTCATTGGATTGGAAGTGATTATGAAGTATTCAAATCCTAAACTGTACGTAGGCGGGGGACATAAAATTCAACAATGAGAACAGAACCAACCAAATGGGTGGTCAGATGTGCCATTTGTATGGTTTACTTAAATACTCCTCGTGTCATATTCTTGCAGCATTTACGTCTTTGTGAATTAGAACTACAAGAATAGCAGATTTGCTTAGCTAATATTGAGGTTGTCTGATAAAGGACGCTGGTTACAAATAGTCACACAATAATGTTTTATCTATTCAGGAAATAAAAGTATTCACCACCAGCTTTCATGTCAAGAAAGATTTGCGTATCTTTGCAATATAGGCTCGATCCAGTAAACCACGATTCGAACACTTGCCATACCAATTAAAAACAACTGTGGCCGATTTTTCGACCAATGCATTAATGTAACCGTTCCTTTGCCAGTCGTTGTATGCAATCAGAGAGTTTCTTAAAGACACCCAACGTACCGCATTACTCCATCCGTCAATAGGTGCAATGTATGCAATGTATTTAATAGCACATACATTACATGTGGGTTAGCAACGTGTGGACGAAATATTGATTTCACTCAGCGAAAAGGTTTTGATCCGGCACCTTTGGGCTTAAAGTTAATTGGTTGGATTAAATTACGTTTACCGGTCGTTGTGTGACGTATATATTCCATAGTGTGTCTAACGGAATATGAAGGTATGATTAATTATGCCGAAAATTATTTGTGGTAGTGTACAGCAGACACTCGTCGTCAGTTGCAAAAATGCATCACACGATCTATCCAACATACAAAATTGACTCTACTTATTGAAATAACGCTTCGATTGAACTCAGGGAATACATTGCAACTCCCGTTATTAGAATCCTTCTAAAATCCGTACACATGTCTGTTGATGCGTAGTGTACTTAAAAGGGGTTTTCGTGCTATGAGCTGTCGGCCCTCAGGTTCATCGATTTCAACCAGATTATGATTATAAAATACCCTTGGATTATATAAGAGGTTAATAGTGATGGCTAAGAATACGAGAAATGTATCTACACAGAATTGTAATCGGTGGGGTCTGACATATATGGGGAATAGAAAAACAATGAATGGGCTATGAAGGTAAATAACATAACAGTAAGATTATACGAAGACATATTAAGATCATATAACAGACCGTTCCAATACCAATTTGTCTTAAACAAAAGCGTGGAATACACAGGAGTATAAGATTAAGTTACATAGATAAAAAATGATACAACATTTATTTGGCTAAAGTCAATGATAGACAGAACAAATACGTGAATTAATGACGATTTATTTTGATTTTGAACCGCGCCTTAAACATAGACTTAACAATCGATAGCTCCAAGGGATGAACAGTGATTAAAAGGTGATGGATCTGAACATGGCAAAACCAAATAAATTATCAAACATGATTATTTGACAAGAGATCAGCTTGCATACTGTTATGCATGGCACAGGTTTTAAATAATTTGTAAAATGCAGCTGTAACGGGATAAACATCAATTGCTTCACAGACATTCTTGAAAGGAAAATTGGCATCAAACGGCAAAATTCCAGAACCGATAGACAGCCTATCACAAATGTAGACAATTTACAACTATAAATTGCCTTCCAGTGCCTTCATATCAACTCTTGGAATGTCCGGTCTAGGCTATATCAACTTGCTTGCAATATATTTCTTACTGACGCAGACATAAATATGTAATACATCTGTGATGTTGAAGTTGTTCAACTATGATAAAACCAAAATGGTTCCATCACTTTTTATGGAACATGAATGTGATATAAATTCATGAAAGGCAGTCAAACCGACGTAAGGCTAAATCAGAGTACAGAAAGTGTGATTGATATTTGAAATTTCATTCAAGATAACCACGAAACCTCATCAATAACATAAACAGTACATTTATTTTTATGGAACGTTCTTCTCTTCGCTGTACAACACCATCCCCATACCCAATAAGACAATTGAGTTCTTATACTGCTCAAAGTACGAAATGGTGTACAATTTGCTTGTTTTATGGAAATAGAGCAATAGACCGGTGTACTAGCAGCATCCTGCCGATTCGACTATGTGCTAAAGTATCGCAATTTCTGCTTAACGATGCAGCCGTTGTGGTAAATATTACGATTGACATTTAGAATAAATGGAAAACGAAAATCGTAACCAGCACAGGGATGGAAGGAATGTTGAGGCAACGTTGTTCCATTCATAATTATGATGCAACAAAGATCAGTTCCAAGTTCGGGGAATTTTTACCAAGCATATAAAATTTTATGTCATTATCTGCAATGAAAATTTTGAGAGGTTTAAGATTTTTATTAACACAATTTAGATTTTTTCCAGATAGTAAATGTGCTACAGATTACAGGGAATATGGCTGATTATTTGGGAGTATAATTCCTATTAATGGCTAATGACGAAGGTGAACGCATCAAAGCTGTGTGATCACTAATAAATCATAACCATATATGAGTTGTTGCACTTTTACCGAAATTGATCAAATACAGGAAATATGCAACATTGTAAGCAAGATGGCCTATAACGATTGCATAGAATGACAGATTTCTTTCGGCATTTGCCAGTAATTAGAAGTTTAACCAACCGCTTTACGCTAAAAAAGTAGAAATTTTAGACAAATGGAGTCTACGAGGCGCTATAAATTACTTGTAAGAGTTAGTTACCCAGTTGAAGATTTAGTAATGATCTGTTCAAAACAAACGATTAACCTCCAGCTTTAACTATTAAATATTCATGATGTCTTCCAAATGGCCTTGTTTGTCTCCGTTATAGACCTAGACGCGCTAAATGTCTGTTTTATGAAATATCAGCATGTCTGCAATATATATCATAATAACAACAAATCAGCTGTGACGATAAAACTACCATACCTAATCCGAAATGATCTCATCAGCTATTATGAGACATAAATGTGTCTTTATTGCTGGAAAGGCAATTGGGAGGTGTGAGGATCGAAAGAATGTAAAGCTATACGCGGGTAAATGAAATTGGTCGTAAATTTGAAATGCCCATCTTGCTTAAGGGCATTGCAGTAAATGTTCTTATGAACTTCTCTTACAAATACCATAAGCAGTAAAATTATAATGAGTTTTCATGCTTATCCCTCATACGAAACCACTGCAACTGCTACACTACATTGCGATGGTGATGATAAAAATCCTGAACGCATATAATGATTGATGATTTAGTTATGTATAGCTAGTGTAACTTGATCACTGATTGATCGACAACACAATCCCATGGTTAGAATAATAGATACAGCCACTTGAGATTAACAGTTGATCGGATTTATCGTGTCTGATAGACATTTGTTCCCTGGCAAAGTCACAATTGGCATTTTCCTGGGCCCAGAAACTCTCATTAGCCCGTACGTAATCGCCCATAATGCGGTTTAGCACCTTGAATGATAGCAATTCCTGGATGGATCATTTATAATATTTATATTTCAAGATAACTATGTTCAATACGCGTTCTGGTTGCGCTATATGACTTATTTTAGCAAATAAGAGACGTATCTTACGGGGTAGCTGCAACCTTTTTTTATCTGAACACCGCGTAAATCAGTCAATCAAAACCTTGAAACCCTGCATCCCGTTCTAATAAATTGATCCAAATCACAGTGGTGTTTGGTTCACACCGATTTCGCCAATTTTTTTTTGCACCAATCGTTAAATTGTGGGTAAGATCAATTGGATGAATTAGAATATTATTTGTGAATTATAACCTCTTAATGCAGTTGCCGTCGACATTGGGTATATCAACCGATTCATCCATGAATAATCCTACGTTCTACCACACGGGATGATTGATTGACGTAGATGATTGAACGGACATATAACGACCACGGTCTAGTCACATGGGATTTGTAGGGGTGTTAAGGTCGTCAATTATGAAAATGGAATTATGTGTCATGAAAACTGCCTAGCCTTGATGTATATGTACCTTGCAGCAGCGGCAAATTCCCGAGCATGTCGTGGAACTTCTAACCATGTATCTTTGATAGATGGATTTCTATTTTCAGTAGACTCAAACACTTTGTCATCGACCACCGTGATCATCAACATGAACAAATAGCGTTTGCAATGCTACACGGTTTTAACACATGTGTCCCGATTACAAACTCTTGCTCGCTGAGCGATTGTTGTCGGAACCTGCAGTCGAACGTTCGCTCGCAATGCGTCTTTTGGTACAAATCTTGCAGCAAATGACTGATGGAATTGACCAAGAGGCAATGATTAAACCTGTTAAGAATAAAACGTCCCTCAGCGTCATCAATCCTTAATGCATAGTAGTAGCACTGTAATGCAATTGCATATAAATGATCAACAACGCACGTTGTATCTATGTGATGAGATGCATTCCGATAATCGATTTCGTATGCAATTGGACAGTCAGATTTTCACATATTATCAGCACTGACACGTATAAATAAATTTAGCGACAGCCCCAGGTTTATGATTTCCCATATCAGTAACTTGATATCAAGAAAATAACTGACTTTACAGTTTACTCGAAACTTATCATTCAAGCATAATATTATATTCGCTAATACCCTCAATATGAATTGGTTTGTCTATTCTATGTTTAATAATGAGCTTGTGTCTCACGCGTTGATTGCTGGATTAGCATATTCCTATTTCTATGGAGCCCTGACCGCGCGGTTTAATGGTAAATCGCTAACATCAGCGGCGGGGCATCGTGTTTGTGCCTGATGGGTGAATACACTTAAGGATTGCTGCCGAAACCTGAGACATCATCGTCGCAATATCACGGCATTAATGAAAGTGACCATAGGGCTCGATGCTTCCATTCATTATCGTGCAATGCTCTGGATAAATAGGAACCGTTCCCGATCCATGGACAGCCGATCCCAATGGCGTGGTGGTTTACTGCCTCGCCTTTCGACCCACAGGCTGTGGGTTCGATTCCAAGGTGTGGCAACCTGACTGGTTACTCGTGACTCGGGTGATCTCGTAAAAATGACGGTCCCAATTCTGAAAGGGAATGTAAAAGATCCTCTGAGTACGACGTGCTCCCTGGGAGTGAACACCCTCATAGATATACTCACTGCAAGTCGCACATAGCATACGTTGCTAAAAACGACTATAATTCGAACAAACAAACAAACAAATCCATGGACATATTAAGAAGCCATTACGTGGAACAAGAAAACTCATAATATGCCATTTAAATAGGAACCCTCTAAGACCTACCAATCATGCAGGTTGATTATGAACTAATAGAACAATTATGGAGGTCCGCTTAAAGGGTCATTATTTGTCGCAACTCACATTATTCCGGTGAACGCACGGTACTGGTTACCAAAAGTTTATTAAGATGTGCGCAACACGTTTGTCATGTGTGTATATGGAGATCAATTTCATAAGAGCTAGTCGAATAAGGGGTTGAACCCAGGCACTCGTGTTATAAAGCGTTCCTCCTCTCTTGCCTCTAGTATATATAGACAAGGTATGAAAGCCTTACCAGACTGACCTCATTACACTCGCCGTAGTGTTAGACTTACAGGGCTTAGATGTTTTTATCTTATCTTACCAGTATTGTAACTGCGTTGTAATTGTCAACCCACTCCGCTCAGCCCTAAAATTTATCAATATAACAACAATGAAATAATTATGACAGCATGGATTCATCAAACTGTAAATTAATAGACTTCACGTCGATGTGTATCTCTTTGGCTGTCGAATTGGCCGCATTTGCTGTAAGGGAGATACAATAAATGGCAGCCGCTGACTGGAAAGAACCCATCATAGACCCGTCATAATAAAATAAATACTTAATGTTAAAAACTATTGTTGGGTTGATCACACGCGATTTAGGCGTAACTTAACTGTTATATGTTAGTCTTCTAAAGTTGACTGAGTTTAAATAGAACAACTATGCTAGAGTCTATTTAGCTGCCGCTGGCTGACATTATTGGCTGATCAGACGGCACGGTACAAAAACTGTTATTTACAACGCTCTTATTGTGCGGTGTTAAACTTCTATGGAAGAAATCTTGCCTGTACGCAATGAATCGTGCTACATTGATTGGATATCCATGTATTGTAGGATTTTATGACCACCTAATCGGAATGTGTGCATGGACGGAGGTAATCTCCCTGGCAACTGCCCTACATAAAAAGTAGCCATGAAAGCAATGTAAGCCTCAGTAGATGCTTGATTACTGATTGGGGAAAAATTAAGATATTCGAAGCTCGCAGAGCAACTATCAATCCCAGAATACTTCCATCATCGAGGGTTGCTCCTGATCAACAATGCATGGATGGACAATGCAACAATCAAGACAACAGACTTTTGATAAAAAATTTCAGTATTTCAGTATTTGCAATAACCATGATTCACTGTGAGCGATGTTATTCAAGTTTTGATAATTATCTTCGTGATTAACAGGAATGGCGTAATGTACAGCATATTCCACAATGTTTGCGAGCACAGCGTTACTGACAAGGTAGTAAGCATGCAGACACCTGTTTTCTGAATACAATTCCTCTCAACGTATACGCTATCCACAATTTGTGTTGCATCGACAATTATGAAAAAAATTCGACACGTTGTCTTTGCCATTTACACAAAGTGCTCCCACATCGAAGGTGTAGATTAAATCCGACATGCTTAGCGAATATAGCTTCAAGTTAGTGGCAATGTTAATATTATTTGGACCGTTTGTTCTGATATTACAATGCTATGCATTTCTTCAAATTTGCTGTGCTGTGAGGGAAATTCTTCTCTCTCGGGTGCCTGTGAACTGTAATTCCCTAACACGTTCTGATTTGATTTATTCATATCATGCACGTAGCATATACAGTCTACATTATTTATTGCATTCTTTGTTGACGTTCTAAAGATGATTATTATAACTAACTAATTGTGCAATTATCTAGCAGCTCAGCAGTTCAATATTGGTAAAGTGTATGCAAATCATATGCAAGTAAAATATGCGAAATGCTGCTACATATTCCACAATTATAACAAGCAATGCAGCTGAAATGGCATAAATAGCAAACCTTATGCCTGATACATTGATATTGCAAAACATACTATGATATATGATATAAGCAATGTACCATGAATTGTGCAGTGATACATCTGATTATTTGTGTTGTGGGTGACATGGTGATTTGATAATATCACCGATCCGGTCTCTATCCGAATATTTAATGTCGAGGAGTTGTACCGCTTCATCTAACAACATGGATGCATCCTTAAAAACATATAGTAGGTATGCTTGGCAATGTCAAGTAAGCTCATAGTAATAAAGCCCTGATAACCCCTTTGATAATATCTTAATCCGGTCTCTATCCGATTTTTAAATTAAAGTCGAGGAGTTGTACCGTCATCATCTAACACGTCGTGTGCATTTCATGACAACTTATGTTGAAATATTGAGCATATGTAAAAGCTGCAATTAGAAATTATAAAATTATAGAAGAAACATGCATTCTGGACAAGCCATGTGTATAAAACGAGACACATCGCGATTATTTATTTTGCTTCCGATCATGTTATGTATGGTAATTGAAGTGTAATAAGCTCTTTCGCATACACCAGCCTAATACGCCTTGAAATCGTTTTCTTTTACCTGCGATCCACTTTCTGCAAACTTATAAGCCTGGATGTTTACCAGTTTAATGGTACTTATCTTTGCATACAATTACAGCGGTACAGCGCTGGTCAGCAAAGCACTTTCCCAGCGCGATCATGCACTTGGCCGGTTGTAGTAAAGTTCGAATCAACATTCTTCAGAACGTAAAGATAGAGGCCAAAGTTCACAAGATATGCTTCCATGTTCATCTCCTTTAGGATTGTGTGAACTTTCATCCCCAGACGGACCAGATAAATCGGTTGGCTATGTATATTGACGCTGCTTTTATCAAGTACGTTTGAAAAAGACAAGCATGATTGTAGCTATAGCAGTCAACTGTGTTGACCCCTGCCGATTATCGAATTCCTGGCCCACAATCTTGGCCTAATTAATCCTAGCGTGGTAGGGCTAGAAGAGGTCTAATTACGTCGGTGTACGATAGAACGATGGCCTTAGGGAATACTCCAATCTCTCTTCTATCATTCCGGTGGGTATCATTCAGTGCTTCGAGAACACACTTGGTTGTCAATAACAATACCACTATCGATTGTTGCAAATCATTGTTTAAACATCACATTCAACATAGCTTCCCAATTATAACGTGATATTTGAGTTGTATGAGTGATGTATTCAAATTTAATATAGCCCGGTTAATAATTGATGATTGTTCACTATCGGCTCAAATTGTATCCTTTGGTTCAGAACCGCTTTCATATAATAACGTGTCACGTTGATTATTTTCGAAGGTTTTGTTGCCTCACAAGCATATATACCTTTGCCTCACTATTTTTGTTGATGACCATACATTCGTGATCATTTGTTACATGGAATTTCAGCAATTCAATCACAACTAATTGGAATAGAAATTACAAACGACTGTTTTCTTACGATTTGGTTAAATAATTCGTGAAAAAGCACCAACTCGGTGCTCAATCCAAAAACAGACTCCCTGACAATTAATTCATACGATATGAGTACTAAATCGCATTAAAAGATTACTACAGGGAGACAATTTGCACCATTCACAGTAAAAACAAGAATATCATACATACATACATACATACATACATACATACATACATACACCATACATACATACATACATACAAACATACAGACATACATACATACATACATACATACATACATACATACATACACATACATACATACATACATACATACATACATACATACATACATACATACATACATACATACATACATACATACATACATACATACATACATACATACATACATACATACATACATACATACATACACATACATACATACATACATACATACATACATACATACATACATACATATACATACATGCATACATACATACATACATACATGCATACATACATGCATACATACATACATACATACATACATACATACATACATACATACATACATACATACATACATACATACATACATACATACATACATACATACATACATACATACATATACATACATACATACATACATACATACATACATACATACATACATACATACATACATACATGCATACATACATACATATATACATACATACATACATACATATATGCATACATACATACAAATACACATGCATACAGACATACAGACATACATAAATCGTACATCAGTCGTCGGAATTGAATTTTTGTTGTTTAGTAAGCATGTTATACTGTACTGATATCTTACTTCTCTTTAGCTTCTCACTCAACCATCACTGATATCCGTCACATATGTGTAATGTAAAATTCCCTCATATCACAGCAAACAGACTACATTGAATGATACAAATCGGACATCACAAAAGCTTTCCTTGAATTGTGAATAAGAGCCCACCACCAGTATACACTGTAAATGCAACAAAATTTGTTTAACCAACCAGTCACATCAGTTCCATTGGTCTATAGACGAGCTCCCTTAGCCAGTCCTATCAATGGATGACACACTACCTGGTCAAATGCAATAAAACCGACATCAATCACCTGGTCATTCAATAGCTAGCTCAAACATAATTCTTCAGTGGCTGATTTAATGCGGATCAATTATTTACGTTGAAGAGTATTAATCAAAACCTGAAACTCTACCATATATATATGAACAAACAATATATTCATACAACATCCAGCCCGCCAATGTGTTCAATATTATACTGTTACATAGGAGAGCAATCCCACAGTCCTGTACAATAATAATCGCACAGCACAACCACATGTAATGCCTTGAATCAAAATCAGCGTATAATTACACTGACGCTTATAAAATCACTACAAACACACAGGCGTTGCAGACGTGGCAACAGGATTAAATTACACTAAATGCATTAGATACAATTACGCAATATTTAGTGAGCGATAGCAACTAGCCCAAAAGAAAAATTCAAATGCAGAACCTACTCATTGTTTCAATCTTTACGTAATATTGCTTCAAGAACTATTACTTTTCTGTGACATTTGCTGATATCATAAGAACAGACGATATTTTTTCAGAAAATAGCGTACTTTGCATCCTAACCAGATATGCGAATAAGTGAAATGAGAGATCAGTAGGCTATCAATATGAGCACCATTGGGATCGGCTAATGGAGTCGACGCATTCATTCACATATGTTCAGCTACTCACATGAAAACACGAAATCAACATGCAACAGTTACTTGAATGAAAAAGGATGCTATGTTGTTATGCATAATAATCAGTTCTGCCGACAAAGCCGCGTAATACTGAATTAGGGTAGCTTCCACGCAAGCAGATGAGGTTTTTTTGTGTGTATAAAACGAATGCTTAATGACTTTGCCGAAGAACAAACGAAGCAGAGAAAACATTCATTGCCCTAGAAACGGGATTTCTTATCAATCAAAAACAATGGGTATGCAAGCAAAATCGAAAAAAAAATAACGCACTGATTTGCAATATTTATATCCCATCCGTTGAAACGACATTGTTGTCTCTCTGTGGTAAATGCCAATTGAGCCGATGCTTGACAAATATCTACTATATATTACTAGAAGTTGTAAATTATGGGTAATAAATCGAGCTGTTATGACACTAATCAAATTCTGACACTATTAGTCATATCGTTCTGATAATTAATGGGGGGGGGCAGGGGGAGCTATAGCTAGAATACTATTAAGACACTAGTATCGGCTCATCTTAAGGTTCACAACCGCTTTTAATTAAAGATTTATCCATGTAAATGATCCTCTCAATGATGCAATACTGTTTTGCTTTGATAATAGAAGAGGAAGTTATCTTATTTTACACGTGTCATATTCCTATGTAATTTTAAAGCAATATACATAATTAAAACGCATTTGTAGTGCATTTATATATTGCAATATAATCTATGCTCGTCTCTCTATAACAGGTGTACTTATGCGCAATTATACTTTTATGCAGATATCATGGCAACATACAATTCAATATCGCTTACATTTGGCAAATAATGTGAGCATAACGAGTTCTGTAGATAGTGCGGTTGTTTTGGTAAACGGCCATACATTAGTAATAGTTGGTTAAATTGAGACTCCACCATTTCAATCACAAATGCATTTTAATTCAAGGTCCAAAAATATACTTTTTTCCCCTCTTTGTCGTATTGCAACACGAATATATCTTAATGGCCTCAATGTCTTGGTGTACACCTGATTTAAGTATTCTGAATATGAGCAGAGTAACATGACATATAGATTGGAATTCCGCTAAACTATTCATTGAATAGCTTTATGTATTCGTTGTAGCGATTTATTAGAGAATTTAATCGAAAACCCACACTATGACTTAGAAAACATTACTACTTTAGGGAAGAGAGTAATAGCATTGCCATACATCTGCGCCTCCTAGAATTTTGTCTATTGTTGTTGCGCATCACTCAGATCATCACATAGTTTGATGTTGGTCACATCTGTGTGTTGCAACGTTGACATATCACACGTGGACACACTGCAATGAATAATTTAAGTGTAGCACTGCAGAAGCTGTCATTGTATCAACACTGTTGTAATGAGAACATATAGCAAGCAGCATATCTCGTGATTTTGGACAAATACATTTAACCAATCAGTCACATTTTAGCAGGAATCAACCCAAATTTATAGAAGAGCTCCAAATGATATCAGTCCCATCAACAGATGGTGTACTGCTTGGTCTGATTGTATTCTGCCGACATAAGAACGCAATACCATAGTTCATTTTATAACTAGTTCGGTTGGTATCATACGTAACAATTCTTTCTTTGAAAAGTATGGAGCGAATTCTAATGGTGTGTCTTGAATTTGGAAAGTAAACTGGTGGTTTAACGTCAATTGTAACTACCAGGTGATATCGCCACGGTGATTGATGAGGATGATTGTGATGCTTGGGTAGCTCCTTCTGATTGTCTGTGCCCATGCGACTGAAATTTGATGCCCACATCGCACTGTGACACGCATGCCACTGTGATCAGAGAACCACTGAGCCAGTTGGTCGCATACAACTCTTTAACGTGATCATTTTGTTAATTAGATACAAGTTCGGTTGTGTCACCCTTGGATTTGAACCCAGATATATTTGATGCTGCCCATGTATTGGCCAATGAGTGGAACAATTTAGTTACTCCATATAGCAATCAATTGTTTTCTCTATTGATGATGGTGCTAAAGTGAGAATATGCTACTAGAATATGTCACTTTTATTTGTAATATGGACTGACACTTTCACGTGATGATGTGACAACATTTCACCCAAACAGCAAGAATACACGTAACGCAATTACTCTCTGTTCGGATACGCGTATCAACATCACCCACCATTACTTATTGAAGTCTAAATGTGAAGAGATCTGACTTCCTTTATCGCACCAAACATTCAGCCAAAGTTTATGGCGTTCCTGGTACATTCCATTATAGAAAACAGGATAGATTTCATGATCATGGGCAATTTGCGATGCTTCGTCCAGCAAACTATCCGCTAGAAGCCGCTTAAATACAAACAAATCCTGTCTGGCTTATATGCTTCTTCCAGTTTCTAGTCACCGGGTGCATTTGTTGGTATTGCCAATAAAAGTAAATAAACGATATTTGACATTATTCAGGCCACTTGATGATAGATGGGTATACTAACATTGAACCTATGGTTGATTGAGAAAGAAATTCAAATTCAAAATATGACAGTATCAGGCAGTTCGTCATATTAGGTAAGGCGACCCAAGTCGAATATAAAGTGCGCCGCATGGTATGTAAGCTTTATAATAATCAATCAAGACATCTTTTTACTCCAACACAAGATAACATGATGAAAAGTAGGGTTTTTTTCAGACAGCGTAAACCGACTATGCTATACGCTAAGCGTAGAGCCATATTTTTGTAGCATGTGAATATTGGTATATCGCAGATAACTGCTTCAGCAATAATGAACTACATAATTATTTCCCAGAGTTGTTTTAAGGCTTCAGAGCTTAGAATTATTTTTCTCATGCTAACTAACACCCTGGTGGGAATGAGTCGACATCAACGGATTAATTACTTCGTGTGCTTCAATTTCATTGGGAATCTTTCCGCCGACATAACTCCGTAATATTCGTTGCCGAGGATATCCTTGGATTCTTTGCTGAAGACAAAAAGCTCATCAAAATTTGATCCCGATTCCGATCAAAACACACTACGCGACCTTTGTTAGATATGGCATACCCCACATGGAAAAGTTGCCTTGCCGAGAGCGACATCGCTCATTATTTAGGATTTAAGGATTTAGCAAGTGTTACAAGTCAATTGATTAAATTGCTGCAGTTATCAAGGAAACAATTTTGGACTGACAGAGCGAGAACGATTAGTGTTCAATGAATCTATACATTCTAGGAAATTAGTAGGTCAAACATTTCCTCTAACAACATTGTCCATCATTTGTCATAGTGTTATTCTGTCATTGCATGTGTCCACCTCAATTCCTTATCAGTTTGCTGACAACCCAGATACTCCTCACGAACTGATAATATGACCGAAGTGTTCAATTAAAGCTCAATGTGGACATTTAATGAGCGGAGAGATATCGTTGATATGATTCAGTTCATCCGTGTTCGCAGTCAAAGTGTGGCATTTACAAATAGCAAACCATGAGTATTGACTCTTCAAAGTAATCATATTTACCTCTGAATATTTGTTGTAGAGAAGTTACGAACAATGCCCAGCTGTGGAAATGTGACAGAATGGAAAGTAAATATAGCATTCATTTTTCACTCAAAGCCTCATCATTTGTATGAATTGGGGAGAATGTATTGCTGCCATTCTTCTTCATTGTAGCCTTGTCATTAAGATAAATTTATAATATTGCAGCCAGGCGCGCTTCCTGCTCACTTTCTATGTTTTTCATCCTGCATTGTTGTAATCAATCCTGTCTCGTGCGTTGTGGTAATGTATATTTACAATCAACCTAGGACATGACCTTTCAGTAATGAATACGATAATTGGATACAGTCTCTGATTTGGAATTGCAACCATTTCCATATTTGACTCAAAAATCGTTGTGACGAAGGAAGCAGCCTTTACGAGAAATAGTTTGACACGTTCAAGTTTGGATAATCAGATAATATCACGGACATAGAATAAATCACTGTTAAATTATCCAATTCCAAATATGCGGCGTATTACCATTTTTATATATTACAATGCGCCGTTGTATAGTGATGGTATCTCACGTAAATTTGGTACATCGATCGTGGGTGATGGTGTTAGTTATAACTATATAATGAATAAGTTACGGATGCAATCAAGTTAAATAAAATTACAAGTGCTTGATTCAACAATCATCTAAGTAAATGCTGAAGCTATGATGGTGTCTATTGCTAAGCAAAAATATTAAGATAATTCTTTTTGACTTCATTTCGAATTCCTATCTGTCGGATATTACGAAATGTAACCAATGAGGTAATTCAGTCAGAAAATCGCCTCAATGTGTCTGCAGGATTGATGTCTCTCATTTTACAATGTGGATTTCAGTCAATGTTTGTAACTACAATTTGACAGTCCAAGCTGAAGTCTTTTTTTACCAACACTGCAATTTCTACAGTTTCCATGGTATATGGATTAAAATTTGTTTCAGGAACGGTACAAAAAGCGCAGAACATACTTTTATGATTCTCATCTAAATGTATCGAAGGCATCATTTGTGATCGGACCATTCCAGTGCAAAATGGGTCAATCCGCACACAGGAAAGTATAGGATTTGCATGGCTCGAATAGCTGCTAAGGATAATAGAATTATAACAATTAGAGAAAAGGGTTGCTTTCATTACGTTTACTGGGTATATGCAATCAACTTAAAACCTAATATGCCATTACGAATGATTCTTGTGAGACAGTGGTCACAACCGACTTGAGTTTTTTTATCAGTTAATGCTCTATAGATATAATGGATTGCACTGTAACTTCTCTTTAATCAATATCTGCCTTAGAATCAATCACTCTGTATGCAATCCATGCATTCCTGTCATTAACAATACGCCATAGCATGGCAATGGTATCGCATGTGAGTATGGATTGCCGATAGTGTCTGTTAGCGACATAACGTTATCTAGAAAATCCAGTTGAAAACAACTGGGTCTGTATATGTTTTTTCCGATGCATTTTATGGCCAACTGACTAGAAATCATATATTGCGCAGTGAGGGAGGACTACCCGGCCAGATATATTTCTAATCTAGGGAATCAATTATAGATCATTGTTTATCTTTTGAATTAGAACAAATACGCATGTTTCGTCCTACCAGCATTCAGTCAACGAGTCATGTTAAACCAGCTTGGACCGCTTTGTGATGATATCATCCCAGCCACAAGTAACCAGTCAGGTTATTACACCTTGGAATTGAACCAACATCATGTGAGTTCAAATGGAACGAAATTGTCATTTTTTTTGATAGTGGCCGACGAAGGTAAGTTACAAACGATTGGTAGTTCTATTGAAAATGATGTTACAATCGGCGGAAGGGACATAACATAATATGCTCGTTTGTTAACTTTGCATTTACAAATGTTTTCATTTAGAACACATTTACCAATAATACGGCCTGACCCTCTCACGTAATCATTCATTGTGTTCAGAAGGGTTGCCCATCTAGCCATTTTTCATGAAATATCGGTTAAATTCTATGATATAAAGCGTATTCATTTTTGGTGCTCCTTCTAGCGAATGGCAATGGCTACAAGTGTCGACAAGCATTTGAAAATACCCAACAAAATACACACAAACCTTGTCATTAATCTAAGTTGCTACAGATACAGACATGAGGTCTCTGAGAGCAATTTCTGAATTAGTCATTGACAGAAAATCATTATAATAAAACAGTAGCAACCAGTTAACCAATATAAATCCAGAGGCAGCATAACACGGAACTCCCCAAATGTCTAAACTTTAACCAAGCGTCTAATTATTACCTATGAAATCATTGCAATTTCTAACTCACCTAAGGCCAACATTTGATATCGTATGCCTAAAATATTGTTCTGTCATCGTATGCTGCAAATCCATTTAATTATTTGATTGCTGACAAACCGGGTTCTCTTAATTGCCAAAAGGGATGACTGAAGTAATTAAGGAATGATAAAATATGCTGCATTTGCAAAAGGCCAACCCTGAATACCTACACTACTATGCATTTATTTGAAGACTGCATAACGCGACTTTACGGCATCAGCAATGGTTACTTGATTGTGCCGCATAAACAAACCACATTATACTGAATAACTGTTGGTTCACAGCACATAGATGGGGATTTACTAGCTATCAAAAAAATGCATAACCATTTTACAGATGAATATACGAAGCACAGAAAACACAAATGTAATCGCATAGTAATATTTGGCTCAAACATTCATTACACCTGGAATGGGATGCGCAATCAATCAATTACTAGTGATGGCTCTGTTTATGCGTAATATTCATCGGTTCCATGGGCACACAAGCTGAAGTGAAAGATCTATGGCATGTAAAAAAACAACACTGCTACGGGACGAGAGAAACGTGAACAACAACAAAACCATTTGTGCTACATCGCCATAAACATAACCATCAACCCACACATCAGCTAGTGATTGTCGTCGCATCTACGCACAGAGGAACCACAAAATTGTTTAGCAGGACGAGACATCAAAGCCAATGGTCTACTAGAATGCTTCTTGCAATCTTTCCAGTTAACTTTGAATTCTACTAAACACCAGCATACAATCATATGTGTATCAAGCGCAATGACATGCGCAATCACATCAGTTGATGGACTGGCTTTTGTTGTGTCGTTTAAAGATAATCACTATGTTATTGTAAGCGTTGACAGTGTCCCTGACATTTCGTTAATAAAACAATGTCGTCGAAAAGGCGGATGTGTCTTAGACTATGGCTGGATCGAGTTCCCCTTCAATTTATCAATGTTTATTAAATATAACAAGGCTAACAGCTTTAAGATGTACGTCTATCTCTCCATCACAACAACATGGCTTTCAGTATTTCTTTATCAATGATGAGTCAGAAAGGAATGGAAGCGACATGATTCGACTCTTCCTAATAGCAGTTTGATTCGTACGTTCCCTTGACTTATTAGTCAGTTGGGGGATTTGGGAAATGTTTTCATTTCAATTATTCCAGTTGGTGCCCATCTTCTCTCGAAACTATTATAACTCTGCGCAGAAATTTCTGATGGCAACACAAAATGCGATTAAGACTTCAGTGCTCACGCGATGTATCGTCCTCCAACTAAATAACAACTACTCTTAGCATGTTATAAATCATCCGCATGTCCACACATTACAAGCCCGAGGCGTTTGCACACATTGATTTGTTGACAATCCAAAACAACATTTTTTTAAACTGAGGTGTCGGGCTACGCGTAGCGTTAATCATTAAGAATTTTAGACAGGGACACCCCACAAACTGTCATTGAATCATAAAAATTCCCCCTTAGGTCATCTCTATGATATATCTTTAGTACCAAATCATTAATGGTTTGGTGATTGATGTACGATATGCATCTTTCCAGAACAAAAAATCAGCTAATTTCGTAAGTGATATATCGTCACTGTCCTAGCTATCGGTCGCGCTTCCCCTTTTAGCATTCTGATGACTATTCATGCTAATGCATTTGTCTCGTCCTAGAGTGCAATAAAGATGCACAACACAAAAATACGTTATTGGTTCGTTTATGTCGTGCGCATAGCAACATTTTAACATTTGAGTTCTGTTGAGGGGATAATCCTCGCCGAATTCCGCTTTCATTGCATATCCGATAAGGACTGATTGACACAACAGCTTGATGCCAGTTCCGTCATATGATGGGCGTTTACCGGACGTCCGTAATGGCGCTGGTGGCCCATCATCACCCTGTTTGTATGGTAATACTTCAGTATAAAGGTTAAGTATTCCATCACACTGTTACTTATCCACACTGTAGGTCAAGGATATGTTGTCAACAGTAATGGACTCTTTAATGGCAATAGAAGTGCTTCTTATTCTCATGCCTGACGTTACTACTACCTCCACGCCCCAACCTGCCCACTCACTTACAATGTGCGCAGCACACAACCGTCACTTAACTAACCCCACTTCGCCCCCTCCAACTGGCAACAATCAATTTACGCAATACACATCCGTCGCTCACCATATTACACGTCGCTTATGCATGCACATATTACCCATCACACCCAATATAGCTACTCATATAAAGTGTAGAGTAAGCAGCCGAGCAAGATGATATACTTAAAACGCGAATCGACACAGAGGCGACAGCCGCTAACCATCTGCGATTCACTGGAACTGAACCTGGTTTGAAAGCAGAGATGCGTCCGCTAAACTCAAACTAACACTTCGTGGAACCAAGCAGCTTCAGTGTAACCAGAAGCCACATACATGAACACGAGTGCATGTCTCATCTACACCTGGCCTGTAACACATCACTTTATCTAGATATTGGCTTGGGTTTTTCAAAACAATTCCACGATAGCATTAGAAGCGCTATATTTCATATGAACAGTGAGTGTGACTCTCACGGAAATGAGTGATCACTGTCCGGTTTCTGTCGCTCACATCCATTGATGACAATCTTTTTATTACCAGAGCAAAACAATTTCTGTGGCTCAACTTAGTTATCCGGACATTTGATCGTTGTCGCATGCATGCATGAATAGACCTCCGTTATATGCCTCTAGTAGAGATTGTATTAATATCATGTCCCGAATAATATGCAATTCACTTGATTACTGATATCTTTTACGAAATCCACACCCATTCTTATAACTTACAACTATTTGTTAATGGCTAAATATACAAGGCCTACCATGAGCCAAACATACGAACAGTATATTGGTTGCAGCTAATTTTCCTCTAAGTCATTGAACCATATAAACAATGCACGCCAGCCATTGATAAGACAAATGTCTTCCACGCTGAACAAACGATCTTATAATGTTGAGGCGGAAAAGATTTAATTCAGCTAAGTGATAGCCATGTTGATATGGGACAAAGGTGCATGATTAAGTTACACTGACTTTGCTTTGATTTGATCAATTTTCTGTGATATTGCTGCCACTAACTACGGATACTTTTTCGTCAAACAATATCCACCATACATATTCTCTTCCGATAAATATCGGTTGCCCAAAAATTAAAGATAATTCTGAAATTATAAATTTTAATGCCTTCTACTGAAATTGACAATAGCAGATCGTTGATAAGTCTCACAATCTTTATTGATTGTATTGTTCGGTTCATATACCGACAACATTCATCCAGGTCAAGAAGCATTTAAACGTACAGGTTGTATTGTGTCAAATTTATCACATTGTCAATATTTTGAGCATAGTTTGGCAGTTCAAATAACCATGAGTAGATATTAATTTATCAACAAATTGTGTTTTTAAACCATAACCGAGGCTTAATCCGTCTTTAAAACAACTTACTTATTTCGCAGAACCTAAACTTTTTGCTGTCCTAGCCCAAATAACCATCGCAATAGGAAATAGAAATGAAAAAAATCTTTGCCCCCGCAGCTCGGGAGAATCATCCAAGTTGCAGGTATATGTGGCAGAATGTACAATAATTCATAGGTGGATATACTAGGATAATCCACTAGCATGCATCAGGTGGAGAAAAAACGAGTGAGATAAATACGCATAACATCTTACCATTGAGTTTGACCAAACACCATCCGCCAAGTTTCAGCCTTTTATTCATGATGCTGCGCAATGAATACCAAATTACCCCTAAGACTCGTTGTAACTTTATTGTCTGTGTTATTGGTAAGGGGTCATTGGGCTCTTTAAGAATTTCATAAATATATTCCAATAAACAGAATGACCGTAGCTGTATACTGCTTACAAGGCATGACTACTATTTGATGATTGCAGCTAAATTATATTAATAATGCAAAGAGATTTATGCCACGTGTGTGTGATGTACTGTCTCATAAACACAAGGCTGGCTAACTGTTTCTTTGGCCAGTGGTTGTTATGATAATTTTACTGTGAGTCTTAGTAATGAGCAGTTAGCCGAACAATTACTGAATAATCTAGCAAATAAGGTTTTTTTGCTTAAAAACAAGTTGATGGAGTTCATCTAAAGTTTTGGCTCTTCTGCATTCAAATTACCTAGTTGCGAGGCTACAAAACAAGTTGATGGAGTTCATCTAAAGTTTTGGCTCTTCTGTATTCAAATTACCTAGTTGCGAGGCATGTCATTACCAATAAAGGCTGACAATGTTTTCTTTGAGTTCAGCTAAAATGGAGTCAACGCAAAGAACACAGATAAAAGAAATCCATAAACCTACACTTCACTATTATAGCTTATTTAGCTATTTAAAGGAAACATATTAAAGTGTTATTGCATAACCTGATAGTCGATCAGGCCCTACAATTTATATATATATTGATGCATATATATATATATATATATATATATATATATATAGGTATATATATAGAGAGATATATAGATTTATATATATATATATATATATATATAGAGATATATATATAGATATATATATATATATATATATATATATACATATATATATATATATATATATATATATATATAATAGATATATACATAAATACATATATATATATATATATATATATATATATATATATATATATATATATATATATATATATATATATATATATATATATATATATAATCTATATATATATGGATATATATACATATATATATATATATATGTATATATATATATATAGTATATGCATATATACATATATTATATATATATAGATATATATATGCCTATATATATATATATATATATCTATATATATATATATATATTCAGATATATATATATATATATATTTCATATATATATATATATAGCATAGTCTATAGATATATATATATATATATATATAGATATATATGTTAGAATAGAGAGATATATTAGATATATATATCTATATATATTATATATATATATATATATATATATATATATATATATATATATATATATGCATATATATACATGTATATATACATATATATATATATATATACATATATATATTTATTGTAAATATATATACATAAAGATATATGTATATAACATATATATATATGTGTATATAATATATATATAGAGATATATATACATATATACATATATATAAGATATATATGAATAGATATATATATAATATATATATATATATATATTTCTACATATATATAGAGATATAGATATATATTTGATTATATATCTATATATCTATATATATATATTTATATATATATATATATAGAGATATATATCTCTATATATATATCTCTATATCTCTATATATATATCTCTATCTATATATATATATATATATATATATATATATATATATATATATATATATAGACTTCATATCTCTGTGAATTGTAAACTCTAGCAACTTATTGGCCATAGACTCATGTATAGTAGTTTTCATATTCATTTGTAAACCCGTGAGAGTTGCAAATGGATCAATCTTCAGGCTCATATGGAACATTTATGTATTTCTGGCAATCACATATTTCTGCAGAATTATCAATGCCATTATCAAGTGGTAAGCGAATATGAGTCTTGCTTAACGCAGGTGGCGTAAAATGCCAATCATGTGAAGAGCTTTTATCGGTTATGGATGCAGAGGGAAAAGAAATTCTCAGCCAATATAATAGTGTGTCATAAAAGCTCATCGAGTGCAGGACCTACGTACACAAGCTTTTTTTTTATTATTGCCACGCCTATTATTGTTTGCAAAGATCGGCGCTTACCTCAACATAGCACTTCCAACGATAAAAAATGGTCGGGAACCTGCGATGAACGTGATCATTGATGCGAACAACAGAGTATCCACTTATGTGCGTCAAGATTATTGCCTATGGAACCTGTAAGCATATGGAGTACACACACTCACTTGGCTTGCAAGGCCATCATTAAACTTTGTCGACGTATGTTTAGATTGAAGTTGATATCTGTGTAGACATACCTTTCACATTGCATGTGCGTCTTGGTAATCGGCATTTAATGTTTCCAAGCATTTTCATGATAGCATATAATGATGTGGATGCTGATAGATCATACCGATAGTGTGTGTGCGTTAGCTTTCTGACGAATCTTCGCCGTAAAGTATCATTGCTACCCACAAAATGTATTTACGATTTGCGTGGTTCTTAAATTAACAAAATAACTAATTTGTCATGTTACATAATTCTGAATGCCAAACCTCGTTGTGCATGTAAAAAGTACTTAACACTACGGAAATAGATCAAATGACGTGGGCGATTGCTATGCATGTTATAACCGTGCCCTCGTAACGACCAGTTACGCTAGCATGATGCAGCTTGAGTTATTCCCCTAAATATTATTTCCGGCAGATTTCCAAGACAAACGTCATTTTGAAGTTCACTACCCTTTGATCGCTATATCAAGCCATGCTCCGCAAGCTTTCTGCTTAAGTTAGTAAACACTATGATAACTACAAGGTTGATTTTACATCTCCGACCGCAGTTTCTCCTTATTGTTATCGTCTCAAATGATAAGATCGACCATTGTGTATCCACGGATCTCTCAACCTTGCTTTGGCAGGGTACTAAAGAGGCTACGGAAGCTGCAGTGGATTACCATCAAAAGGATAATGTAACAAGCCAGGTCAACAAGTTTCACCTGCATTGCCCTCAACGTAGCATCCAACGACCGCGCTATAATATCGGCTTTGAAATTAGTATACCATATCTTCAAACGATACGAACAACAAACAAGAAGTGCTATTAGTTGTTATATTATATATATATATATATATATATATATATATATATATATATATATAAATATATATATATATATAGATATACATATAAATGTATATATATACATATATGTATATGCATAAATATATATATATATATATATATATCTCGATATATATATATATATATATATGTATACACATATATATGTATATATATATGTATGTATACATATATATACATATGTATATGTATATATATATACAAATATACATATATATGTATATGTATATATACATATATATATATATATATATATATATTTATATATATATATATATATATATGCATATATATATATATATATATATATATATATATATATATATCTATCTATATATATATATATATATATATATATATATATATATATATATATACATGTAGGATTATTTACCATAATCACCTGCATTGCCCACAACGTAGCATCCAACGACCGTGCTATAATATCGGCTTTGAAATTAGTATACCATATCTTAAAACGATACGAACAACAAACAAGAAGTGCTATTACTTGTTAGATTATATATATATATATATATATATATATATATATATATATATATATATATATATATATATATATATATATATATATATATATATATATATATATATATACATATATGTGGATGCATAAATATATATATATATATATATATATATATATATATATATATATATATATATATATATGTATACATATATATATATATATATGTATATATATATATATATATATATATATATATATATATATACATATATATGTATATATATATATATATATATATATATACATATATATATAAATATATATATATATATATATATTGTTGTATATATATATATATAAATGTATATATATATATGTCTGTATATATATGTATATATATATATATATATATATATATATATATATATATATATATATATATGTGTGTGTGTGTGTGTGTGTGTGTGTGTGTGTGTGTGTGTATAGGATTACTCACCACATATCAAACGTGTGTTGTTTTTCTGATATTCAACGTCATTACTTTGCAGATCATAAATATCGTTCAACGAAACCCCTAGAACGCATTTGCAGGTTGGTATTTCCAAGAAATTTGCGAATAATGTCTCGCGACAACAGGCTGCATAATACGACTAAATAAAAGCCATCGGGGACACCCTTAGTAAAGGTCATTGTTATTCTCTTGATTGGGTCTAAACAAGTCTTTGTGATTCAATTGCCACACCAGCAACTAAAATATGCAAAAGCTTATTTATTGTGTGAATATTTACATCGACATGTGACAATCAATATTCTAAATGCAATTACCAGGTATTGCATAAATATCCAAAATCCGTAATCATTCTATCTTAAGTAAACAAGTTGTATATGATGTATTTGAAGAAATCAACCTTGTATAATAAGACTAGGTACAACGATACAGGAACAAACTTAATCATTTGATTGCATTGGCTAAAAAATCATATTATCAAGAAACGCTTTAAAAAAATTAATCAAATGATAGACAAACTTGGAAAGTTTTAAAGGAAATTAATGGTCTTATAAAACCTATAAAACCAATTAGTAAGGAATTTGTTTTGAATGGTGATGTAACAAGTGATTCTAAATTAATTGCTCACAATTTTAGCGAGTACTTTACTAATGTTGGACCAAAGTTATGTGACAAGATCCCAAACGTAGACAATGATATTTCTGAGTATTTACAAAGTAGTTGTTCACAGTCCTTTTTTCTGAGTCCTGTTACTACTTATGAACTTGAATATGGTATTATTAGTTCGAAAAACAGTAGTCCAGGTTGGGATGACATCAATCCAAATATAATTAGACAAACTTTCCATGGTCTCTTTGAACCTCTTTGTCATGTGATTAATGTATCATTTACTCAAGGTATTGTGCCTCATGAACTAAAGTTGGCGGTTGTTGTGCCAATTAACAGGAAAGATAGTGTAACCCAACTAGAAAATTATAGACCTATTTCACTACTCTCTCTGTTCTCTAAGATATTGGAAAAAATAATGTTTAATAGATTTATCAATTATCTTGATAGATATGGTATTTTGTCATCCAACCAGTTTGGGTTTACAAAAGGCTATTCTACAGAAGTAGCACTTGTAAAATTTATTGATAAAATGATGAATTCATTGGATAAAGGTAAACATGTTATTGGTGTGTTTCTGGATTTCGCCAAAGCTTTCGATACTGTAAACCATGATATTCTTATTTCAAAGTTAAAATGTTATGGTATTAGAGGTAAGCCACTAGATTGGTTTATAAGTTATCTGAAAAATACAAATCAGTGTGTAAAGTATAATGGAAAACTCTCAGAACCAAAAAAATATAACTTGTGGGGTTCCCCAGGGTTCTGTCCTGGGACCCATACTTTTTCTACTATATATTAATGATTTATGTCAAGTATCTGATAGAATGTTTCAAATTATGTTTGCTGATGATGCAAATTTATTCATGGTGGGAAACGATGCTAACAAAATTGAATATGAATTTAACATTGAGCTTAAGAAAGTTGTTAATTGGTTACATGTAAACCGCCTAACATTGAATGTAAAAAAGACAAAAACCACGACCTTTTCATGTAATAGAAATATCAGAAATAGAATCAACAAAATAGTTATTGATGATACTATACTTGATACTGTGAACACAATGGGTTTTTTTGGTGTTGTTATAGACAATCAACTGTCATGGTCTAGTCATATAAAATTAATCTCAAATTAAGTATCGAAAAATATTGGTATTCTCAAAAAGGTTAGAAATAAATCAAATAGAGAGACTCTTATCAATACGTATACACATTTATCTATCCGTATTTGACCTATTGTAATCTAATCTGGGGTAATGCAGCTCATAAATATTTAATGAGGTTACATTTACTACAAAAGCGTACTGTAAGAATCATATGTAATGCAGAATTCAGAGCACATACTCCTGAGTTATTTGTACTATGTAAAATCCTTAATGCTTTTAATCTGCACATACTAAGATGTTGTTTATTTATGTTCAAGTATAGATTAACATAATATTGAAATCAATAAGAGCTTTCATATATTTTAGGAACAATTATTCCTGTACTTTATATCCTCCTTTCAGTAGCAAATATCTATATATTTATGTGACATTATTTTACATAATATGAATCAGTATATATATATTTTAGGAACTTTTATTTTTTTTTCTTGCTTTCAGCTGTTAGTATACTTCTGTCATTAAGTGAATAAGTATATATACTTTATATACTTGCTTTCAGCTGTTAGTTTACTGTTCCAGTTTCCATTTGTCTTAATACACTTTATGTTAAATCTGTAAACTGTTGTTGTTGTTGTATTTGTATTATTTGAGACAATAAACCATTATATTATTATTATTATTATTATTATTATTATTATTATATAAATACATTGTTCTGGAATTGTTGTGAATCCACAAGGCTATTAAAGATGGGAACTTTCGAAATAAAATGCTAGTTTATCGAGGTGAAGCAACAGTACTTCGGTCTTTATAAAGTATTAGTATTCTTAAGAAACCACAAGACATCAAGACAACTTTCGCTGTATCACCAACAAGCAGTCTGGCTTCTCTTTAGAGCATATATACACATTTACAGTAACAGCCATTCCGTGTAAAATAGCACGCGTTAAGCAAAGCATGTTTATTCCATGATGCTATGATACTATTCCCGTCTTTTCGGCAATTTCATCCTCTTAACTTTAAATACAGAACGTTGCAAATGACTTGCTACTGATGCTTCGCATGCGCAATTATATCATTTGATGGTATTGCCGCCCAAACTCCACCCGTTATCAGCTTCGAATATTTTCTGTGATCCATTTGATAAAACAACTGTTATGTAACCTTTATGCGTCATTCGGAAGACGCGTTTATTGCTATTCCGACTGTCATACCCATGTTTACAAAAATGGGCACAGGGCGACGAGAAAATATTGCATGCGCATTGATTGGTTTCCCACAGGTGGAGGCAATTGACGAAGCGACTTGTAGTTTAGTTATTTATTTTAACAACTCTACTTTCACAAGCCCACAGGCGTAATGACACTCTCCCGGGAATTTATAAACTACACGCAATTTACACAATACACACAATACCTCATACTTGCCAACTTTCGACTTACTTTCCCAATTTTCTGCATGCGCAAACTGTTAGTCAAGCACACATAAAATATTCCTTTTGAGAAATAATATTCACACCGAACAATTATGTACATGCTTCATTAATCATTGCGAGGAATCACAATTTAGCAGACCCCTTAGTCTTTGTACCTGGGAACGTTCACAAGTCAATGTATCCAATGGATAGTCAGTCTCTTGAGCGGCTTTGTGAACCCTGCTAAACTAAGCAATTTTAATGGATTATGGAACTTAATCCAAAAGCTGTCGTTATCCGAAATAGAGCTTATCCTTCAACAAATTCTGTTTGTTCATGGTTGAATTCCTATTTATTGTCACAAAAGGTAATCTTACAGTCTCGTATGTGATGTTTAATTTATATGGTGATATCACTCATAGGACACCCATAACAGATATGAGTGCTGTTGTATGGCGCTGCTATTGCAAAACATTGTGGAGACAATATAATAGATATGGATTATTCACTTGCTCTGTGCATCATGGGAGTCAAAAACGGGTCCGTAATGCTATGTTTATTTGCTTATGTTAACTACAGTGTACAGTACCAGACATTTGCTCTAGGTTAATCGTCATACATATTTATACACTCATATGTATACAGAGGAATATCATTTGGCTACGACTATTATATATTTCCATGCTGCTAATTCAAAGTGCATGTATAGATTATTGATATAAACGTTGCCTTGTGTGCAAAAGTCAACATCAGACAATATCAATCGCTGAACAATATGGCGCTATGTTACTGTCTACAGCTAAAGAATACAGTTTCTTAAAACCTATTGTATTATTCCAACTGCTTATTGCGCTACATAACATACACTGGCACATATTGAGAAGTTAAGGATCAACAATTTATGAGCATTTCTTATCATTGTAAATAAAAGGCAAATTAATAAACATAAGATATTCAGGATCCGTTTGGCTTAACAAACGTCTTTCTACTTGTGGCAATCAGTGTCACCCCTTCCTTGTTACAAAATCATAGCTTATGCTCAATATTCAAAGATCATCATAATTGGCAAGTTCATTATGCAAATTTAAAAACTTTCACGAAATGAAGTCTTTTGCAAATACCGATACCAATCAAGCACCGGTCTAAAAAGTAACTGTTTACCTGTGTCGACTTAATGAGGGTTTAGTGTGAGGGTGTATATTACATAATAAGAACACACATGGTTTTTAACAAAACAAACATCCTTGTAAATTATATTGTTAGCATCAAGCTCAACATCACGGTCCTCCAGATGGCATAAAATTAGACTGCATGCCTAAAACTGTTCATGGTCAGATGCAAAGCTCAAAACCAAATATATATATTCTAATTTGGTTTGCATTTGACATACTTCTATTTTAACTTAAAAGTTTTAGACATGATGGTACTCCCGCTAGTACTGTATGCTAACATGTGTGTCATATTTGTACTGGGAGTGCCTATAACATGTTAAGAGAAGAGGCATTCTCAAACAAAACATCCAATTTCCGTAGAAGGGCGTTGTCTGCTGAGTGATTAAGCAAGCATCAAACGCTTTGTGTTAACCTGCATAGTTATTTCCATTGTCTCGCAATTGATTTGACGGCACGTGACGACTTCTGACAGTGCTTCGTTTAAATGATGACACAAACAGCGTTTTTACGTCGCATACTCATGATTTGTACATATGGTCGCTATCGTTAAAGTTTCAGTGACGTCACGGGAATTTTAGTGATGAATATTGCTGTTTGGCTGACAGTGTAATGGACAGTACTTAATGGACATATCGACGCCGTAGATGCAGTATCCGGAAAATGATTTGATCTAATACAGAAGTTACATTACCATCCACTTTAACCAGTAAACAAAACAATATGATGGACGAATCAGTCATCAGTAGCATCCAATGATTTGATCATAAGAAAGTAGCTATCGAGGGAAGCAACCGTCGTCGTTGCGAACCTAATTACCACAGATGGATGACGCATAGTTTCCTATAAATCTAAACAAATACGAGAACTCGCATCAGAATGAACGCTCGACTCATGCTATTATATTCAAAGAATCCTTTATGAGTTATTGGTGTTTGCGATGGAAAAAAGAGCCCAATGGAGACATTCCACATCAATCATTGACCCGTCAAATATATGTTACATGTATCAATTAAATAATATGATGCTTATGCAAAGGATATATGCAGTTTTGTAGCTAACCAGATGAATAAATTATCATCTGTCGAATGGTCAGCATTGGGTCCAAGGGTTTATCTCCTCTTTCATCTGCCTGAGCTCATACATACGTTATTGAATAGACAATACCAGCTTGTCACATTGAAGCAGCAATACAACAAAATGTCTTCTCCTTCAAGTAATGTTGTGTTCAAATAATGTATCAGCATTATACATTAGTTCTATTGGTCTCATACGACCTGTACAGTGATGATTTCGTTTTTATACACGCATAGCACTATAAATTTATATGTTTATATTTGGCATGTGAATAAATGGGTGATTAGTGCAGGGTTCCATGTATGACTAAATGGGACATTTATTTGTTTTCAGACGCAGCCATGACATTGTCATTTGCCGTAGAACACATAAGCGTTATTTGTCATCGCCTTTGATTGAGTATACACACTTAAATCTAGTAAATGTGTTGACGTTCTAGTGAGGCTGAATTCAAAATTGATAGAAAAAACTTTCTCAACCAGAAGACAATTGATTAAACTATCAGTAAACTTCGGGGATACACGGAAAGCAGACCTTAATGTAAGAAAAGACTTGAGCAACGGTAATGGCATTTCCTGGCGGTGGTACCCGGTGTTTGGTAAGTTGCAGACACTGTTATTGATGTCTTCCCAATGGAGCTCAATGTCACCTTACAAAACAATGACTAGATCAGGTTCAATGTTGAAGTACTTGGATAGCGTTACAATGATTCACGTAGTTGATAGCAGACCTCGATCTAAGAGTAGATTTAAGCAACAGTAACATGATTTATGGTCCGTTGTTCACTGTTACACATAAACACCATTAATCAAGACATATAATTGAATTTGATCGTGTCGGAATGTACATGTCAATGTTCCTTTTTGTATAGCACTTCGAAAGCAGCGCGCAGTATGTAACAAAAGCAGACACTATTTGTTAAAATGCGTGTTCAACGTAGCCTCCAGAATAATTGCTCGTTCCTCAGAAGACCATTTCAATGAATCACGTCAATGAACGTACACAGCATATAACTCATGCGGCTAAAAGTTATTAAAAATGTATGTTCAACATAGCCTCAAACAAAATTGCTCATTTCTCTCGAGGCCAGCACTAATGGTCTTGATCCCACTGCGCACCAGCACCTCACTGGCGGTTCTGTGGTAATTGACGCAGCTAGGTGATTTTCCCGTGTCTACATTCCCTCAGCTTGAACATTATATTATGTAATCACAAAAGCAGACTGCACTTTCTACAATTGGAAATAGTTTAAATGCCTTATAGTTCTAAAGCAGATATAACCTCCTGGTTATAAAGGATGCATTTTCATTTTCTATGACTATCATGGCAACACGGCCCAATGCAGTTACGCTTATCGCATAATTCTTGGTTTTGTTCGACGCAAAACGCATAATACTGATAAACTGTTGCTTCTTAAAACTCTGATATGAATTAATGGAGATAGCGCAGCAGCGAAAAACAGAATACAATCATCTGCTGATTGTAGGCCCTGACGTTCCATGCACCAAAGATGGGGTTCGTCATCGATCAATAACTTAAGTAAATCGGGCGCCTTTGGCACACAAGCACAGAATATTAACAGAGCAATAGAGCTTTACTTAGCGATGTTTAGCTAACGGGTTGAAATAAATCAATGACAATAGAGTCACCATCATTGCCATTCATCCTGCCATTAACACCACTTTCACACATAGGAATTCAGATTAACGTCATATTGGTTCATCAGCGTGACTGCAAAACACGAGTTGCATTGTTGTACTTCAAGTTCCCATAATGCACATACTGCCAGATGACTGTTGATCGCGGTTGACGATAGTATGAATGTAAACTTGCTATCAATTGCACCTTCCAATTGAGTGTCATTTCAATAGAGTTCCATTACTTCTTTGGCATGACACTTTAAGCATGACCGCTAGAGAAACGCGGCTTCAGTAAAAAGTAAGCGTGGTCTATGAAACGTCTGGCAACATTGACACTAATGGAATATGCCCTGTAGTATTATGCATTATGGTAGAAGGGGTCAATAAAACAACAAGATTTGATGAATAGTCCTTCCGAGGCTCTGTCACCTTTTTCGGCAGTAATCTGGTAATGTTACCAGTGCCAATGGTTCGAAGCATATCAATTGTTTCTTCATTAATTGTCTGTAACACCATACTAATATTATTTATTCCGTCTATAAAATGTTTGTGGGAATCAAACGTCTTCATCTGGACACTGACAACAGCACATATAAAATGAGGCTCTGATTCTTATGAATCTAAACATATTCAAACCTGAAAAATATAGTCTTTGACAAATTGGTCGATTGTAAGAAATCTTTAGCTACTGAACAGCATCATATGATATGGGACACTGTTAATGCTATAATGTCATATTGATAATAAAGACATATATTGTGTTATCATTAATGAGACTTCTTAGGTTTGTTGCAAATCTTCGACGTCAGCAAACTCAGTTTAAAGTAATTTGTAAATCATATCCTATTTATGTTGCGCCTATGGAGCGGTTCAATCGTATAGTACCATAGTTTCGGGGTCATTGTGATTGTAGTCCGAGACGCACCCTTATACAGTGATAGCCGTGGCCGTCCCTCTTAGAGAGGAAGTGGATTCCGCATTTCAATCGGGGGCATAAGACAGGAGCCTTTTCGTAAGAGCCTTCGACCGAGCAGCACCACGGGCTTGTCTCTTACAGTGTCCACACATTGCAACGAGTTCGTCGAGACAACCAGTACCATCCCTAGTGAACAAGTAACACCAGTCCAGGGCACCGTTGCAGCACTAATAAATAAATTTTTACATACATTTGCTTTATATTAAGAGAAAAACTTTCCTTCTTGTCGGGTTTTGACATTATATTCATCGTTGTATGATAATGTTTCGAGCGTGGTCGGCTGTTCACAATATAGTACCCATGACACATTTTTCTACGTTAACGCTAACTACGATCATTTAGTGCAGCGTGCAACCAGTTAGTTCGGTTATATGCAGCATGTATCAGGCCTCTGTGACTAGTCTCATTTATTAAAACAGGTATCACTCACGTAGAGGTTTTCGTTGCACGCAAGAAGTCAATCAGACAACTGTTACAGTCATTAGAGGAATCAGTGCTACGCGTTGAATTAAATCTCTTCTTTGTTGCCAAATAGCTGGCCCTATTTGGTCATCATAAAACAGAGCAGCAAAACTTAGCTAATGGGGCCGAGCCACTTTCATAGACAATTCACTTACCGATATGGCCAAGACGCTGATTTAAAAGCACCCTGGTATGCATGGCATTGGACGCACCGTTCAGACATACGGAATCAATTCCATCCAAATGGAAGTCCTTCGTAATTTAACTCACCAGCAAAATAGCCTTATACATTCCTCTTGCATAATGTGGCAATAGCCACTACATTTACCATTCCATTTGTTTGAAGCACCTGCTCGCACATCAAATCTTTCATAAGCATGAATTCCGAATCTCCAATATCACCACCAATTATGATAGTAACTGTTTAATGAGTCTTGGCACGCCTGAATCCATCTCTTATGTCGCACTCAATTGCGCTAATAATTTCTAACCACGTCATGGCAAGAATGTTGACTTCTCGAATGTAACAACAATGTTAGTCATGTATTTTTCTCTTATTGATAAGCAATAACCCATGCGTCATTATCTTGATAATTGTAGGTTCTAGGATAGCTACTTGTTTAATTTTACAAATTGTACACAGCAGAAATAAGTTAAGTAGCAATAGAAAGTGAACACAATTGTCGGTTGTTAGAAAGAAAAGCCTAATTACGTGTGTTTGATTGTGCTTGTCCATACAAAAAGTAATTTCAATACAAATAGTTGAATCATGATTGCCAGATTTATGCGAGTAATGACATACGAATTAGGTATTCTGTTTACCTGTTAAATGAATCATCTGTTCATTTAACGTAAAACTTGCAGTGTACATTGTACGTCATGCAACAATCGTTAGGCATTGGTAATCGATTAAGTAGATATTATTTTGGATGGTAGCCGGTTGCGTCGTTGTTCATGTCACATGATACATTCACAATGACCTGGCGGTATTGCTGCACGTCCTCAGTTCCTTATTTAGGCGATAGGGAGGTGGGGATGAATGATTGTAGCATGACGCTCTCTATTCATGAATTATCCTCCCATTTTGCATGTTTTATAGCTGTTGTTTACTCAATGCTCTGTATTACTGATATGAAGCATCCATCGGAGTCGTGCTGCGAACACACATATTCGGTTCGTAAGTTGATGATTTGCACATATAAATTAAAAACCGGCATGCTTATACGTATGTTGCCCATATTTGTGTGTATTACCGTGAAAAATCTGCATTGTGACATTTCTAGATTGGGGATGATTCTTTATGTATGTCAATATGACACACATGCGTAATTGAACTACACTTACTATGTTCTCATAACTGCGTTTTCCGTTTTACATTTGCAATGAGTTTTACATTTGCAATCAATTATTATCATTGAGCACAAATACTACAGTTAGAATGCGATAATGACGACTTAAATTGTACTTTCTTCGAATAGTTTTGCAGTCTTACATTGCGTAAGCAGGTTCAATTGCTCATTCTGTAATGATCGAAAACAGCTGCAAGCAAATCTTATATAATATGCCCCGATTAAATGTTGTTATAAAGGTTCAAGGAAACACCATGTCTGGATAGACATTTATGGTTTCGGTCAAGCATATTGAGGATGCTTTAATTTGATATTCCTTTGGCAATGGAAAAGATCAAAAGGTGTGTATACAAGATGCGTTACTTTGTTCAAATATTCTGGTCAAGTTTGCCCCCTCTAGAATCAAGTTTACCCCTTTTAAATCATGTTAGCGTGTAACAAAGTCTTTCCAGTTAAGCCAATTGGTAGCTTGCCCTGAGAGAGCATAAGCATCAAATAGAAACAAATCACTGATTAATACAAAAAGGCTGCTTGGTCGTGCGGTGAATACTGTGCAGCTTATTTCCAAAACCTCATTACGATAGTTACCAATAAATATTGCAGTGATGGCTAAGTTGATAAACATGAGATGTAGAATTCAATACGATAATTTTGGATTAACAGAGGACGGATTATACAGGTAAGCTCGCACGAAATGTAAAGCAGGAACTGTCCACCAGTATATTTGCCTTATGTATTTTGCAACATTGACCTCACTCCATTTCAGCTACACGTGTCAGCTTTAAATATACGCGCCATTCTACACTTAACACCAGCTTGATAAATTGTATGGGGTGTGACACACTTAATATTCAGGGATGTATGATGAGAATGAACAGCACGGTCCGGCAAATGTAAAACAAGAGAACATATTTTTGCTTGTGTACACTGATCAGGATCAAACCTCGTTGTTGACAGAACATATTGTATGTACTGATTAAGAACAATATCTTAAAGAATGTGCATATCCAAATTGCTTTTGCTTTGCTGTGCACTGTTTGATCAATACTATATAAAGCCGGGGACAAGTGAGTCTGAGCAGAAGCACCTTATGGTTTTTTAGTAATCGTTTAACTGTGAGACGCTATATAGGTTTAAAAAAAGCTGGTTTAATGTGCGTCGGTCGTTTGATTTACCACTTGCTTTTGATCGCCAATTGAGAGGATAAATGAGCATCAATAATGTCCTTTCATTACCTACCCGCTAGAAGCACCAGCTGTTCATGATACGAGCTCTCTATAACACATTCAGTTTTGCATTACCATCCTAGTGTACTCGATTTTCTCAAGAGTCGAGTCAAAACCTTATTTAAATGCCATCGCGTCATGACATATTAGAACACAGCACAGATATCTGTTTTGCTAAATTCTGGTCACAACTTATTGGTTTTTGGTATCTAAAATTAGGGAAAAGACGAAAGTTGGACTTAAAAATATAATGTCTTGTACCCGGTTTAAGGCATACCTTATCTGACTATAAACATTAGAAAAGGGGTAAGCATATTCATACATCATCTAAACACCTACATATACCGATATTTGTATTATATAACAAAAGCTCATTTGCTTTGTCTAACAAGATGATATGTAGAATGATTCTACAGAGTGTGTAGGTTGAAATTCCTAATCATTACATCTGCAACCAGGAGAAAAGATGCGATGTCGATTATATAAAGTTTGTGATGAAGAGGCACCGAAATTGCAGACATTGCACAATAGGCAGCTGGCATGCATATTGCAATGCACTGTTTGATCCATCATCAAATAAAAAAACATTGATGTGTTTGTATGTGTGATGTATGCGTATAGCGCTTTTCGACAATTTAAGGCAGTTGTGCTTGCAGTGTTTCTTAAACATTATCGTCTTTGTTAACGAATCCAGACTAATCTCAGACAATTACATCCACGATATTCAACCGGACTGGATATCAGCGGCAACAATATTTGTTCCGTGAGCTCATATATCAAGTCAATATTGACCGCATCGCTTGCTTGTCATTCCCTTTCTTCATATCGATTACTTTGAGCGCAATGGCAACCATTAAATGATATGGTTCCACATACTGCATCACAATATCATACAAAACAACAACTTTACCAAGAACTTGTGATGTGAACAACATGATAAGTGGTAATTAAAAAGTAAATCAAGTACAGTTCCGATCCAAAATAACCTCACGTGCTGGTGCGGAATAATGTTTAATAATGTAGCAGAATCTAGCAAAGTTATTGACTCTTTACAAGCATCATCATTGAGCTCTAAGCAATATGCTTATGCAGCAAGCAGCATGCGTTATGAAAATATCGGCAAAAAATATGTTTTCCTGACTTGGATTTCCTTGACGCTTGGTCGCATTCTGAAATAAATATTGCAATTTATCTCGGCCTCACAGACACGGTCAACAACATGATTGTCATCAATTAATGCTGATTATACTTTCAATAACTATCTCCATAACGCAACGTAGGAATATACTTGCTGTGAACAATGTCCAAATCATATACATATATCATGAGGCATTATATATCCCTGCAATAAAAAATAGACAGATAATCATTAATGCAACAGGGTTGAGATTACAACTTAGTTAATTGATATATATCTCACCGAGCGCTCCATGTCGCGTTAAGTCCTTGCCAGCAAGCAACAAAATAACAATGTAGCATGGTTTGTGAACGGTTATTCGTCAGCGGAACAATTATTTGTATTATTCAACCACATTTCTTAGTATGGTCTTTTGCCTTAATGCATACTTAACAGACATGTAGCTAATCACTCGTCATACAGAGAACGCGCGCCTGCCAACTATCAGTTTCTTTTGGCGGTAGACTGAAATACTGATGTTCGTCATTTTGGTAATGCAGGAGAAATATGTCATGTTTGATGGTTGGTTCTGAGCTACCCTTTCCAAGCAGGCGCACCCTCCGATTATGACATCAGCTTGAATTCGTTAATGAGGAAGCAAACAAGGATGTCGTTAGGGAACGAAATACGCTTGATTAAATTGCTGCATGACACTTCCATCTCGACTAGTTTCTCTCTGCCATCAATATTAGTTAATATCTCAGTTTGACACGATTCAGTCTCTGCTCCTCTATTGAATTCGGCATTGCCTCACATATGTATTAGTATTTGATGACCTTGCTTAATGCTTTCCTCGCGGTCACGTGATTTTGTAGTGAAACTAATCTGCTGCAGTTACCGTGTTTACCACTTGTGCGCTGTATCCGTGATTGCAAGATCTGATTTGATACGGATATGGATTTAGATGTACAATCATAAAACATCACCATTACAGAAGACATCTCGGTTATATTGTCCGTTCTGAACTGTGTACAATAACATCCCTCCCATATGTCTAAGTATGTTGTTTGATAGTAATAGCATCCTACGCATGTACGGAATTTCGGCCTTCTCTGCTGGCAAAATAGTATGAAAAGTGGTTTGTGCCAAGTAGTACATTGATGGTGTAGTGAACATAGCTCAACCAGGGCAATTCTTATAGCATTAATTAAGCGGAGCACTGGAGGTGAGTATCAATGATCGGACACCAGAAGGACATATACTGCTATAGCATCCGCGCACAAGTCCCGGTATCGTATTGACAGTGGATATTGGTAGATGATGACTATATTATGGAACATTAATGGATATGAACGAACTAAGTGCAAAACGCTTTTAGGCTCAGTTATGGTGCAAGTAGCGTATAATTTCGACTCCCTGATCGCAGTTTAGCTATGTGTATATCAGCTTGTGAAACAGGTTTCCGACAATATTGTAGTCCATTTATGTTATTTTGTGGGATTTCTTTCGATATTTCCCTCGATTTTTCGGAAATTTGTGGCATATGCGCAAGAAAAGACGGCCATTGGCTGCTGAGTTTGTGACGTCATATGTCACCATCCATCCGGCTAGCCTGATATTTTTTCTATTTGTTTGCATGGGAACTGTGGTAGGTGTGAGCATAATCGTATTCTATACCGTCATCATGTACATCATATATCGCAACGAATCACATCATTTCATATTGAGTACTTGTTCGCCTAGAATATATTAATTTGTGACTACATATGTCATTGGCCTTTAAATAGGTCTTAGACTAGTTCTTTGACTTACCTGGGGTACCAACCCCAATAATACATACTTTATGTTGTCCTTATTTGGTGTATATTTGCTACTTACACATGGTACAGTGCATAACTGTCATCATATTTTGTCTTTATTATATGTCAAGGAGTGAAAGTCCTCATCTTCTTCATGTGCAGACGACTCCGAGAGCGATAGCTAGATTACAGCAGTGAGTGTTCTTCTCACCGAGAAGATTAAGTAGGAGCCAGTGGGGGCTTACAACCGTACAGGTTTGAGCCTCCAGCTAGGACAAGGCCAGCAAATTCTCTTCAAAAAGAAGCAAATGTGTGCCAACTGGGTAACAGCACTTGGCAATGGCACATATTTCAATACAGTTGATTTAAAAATCATTTGCTGATACTTCGCTCTTTATTCTACAGATGTCCCTAATTCGTGCTTGAAGTCACCTTCTTATTTATGTTTTATGTCAATTTAAATTTGTTGAGAAGAACTAGTTATTCATTGTAATTATGCCCTGTACTAGGTGCTCATGTGGCTCATCTTGGCAAACGCTTACAGTGTCAAAAAGCAAATGCTGTCAAGAAGTTCATGTCAAAGTGCAAGCTATGGGTGAGGCCTGTATGAAAGCACATCCAGGATTTGAATCTGGGTGCCTGTGTCCCTGGAAAGTAGAAATACCCTACATGGCTTATTGTCGGAGGTACAAGAAGAAATATGTAAGCATACTCAAAAATGGTCTGGTTCAGATAATACCCGATTAAAATATTCATGTACTGAAGGAAAAGCCATAAAGATCCCTTTATATTGCAGGTTAGTAGGGCGAGAGCATCTTAAACTCCAGTGTCTGTTCGTCATCGTCAACAACGGTACGATATGACCTTAGATGTTAAAAGCGAGTATCAACCCCAATAATTACCATTTATTTTGTAAGTAAGATGATAAGGAATAGTTATGCCGTTGTACACCTGTTAACAGACAGGTTAAAGTGCAAGTAACGTCTATTTTCGAATCCCTAATCAAAGTGGAATTAGGTGTATTTCAGCCTGTGAAAGACGTTTCCGACAATATTTTCGTCCATAGATGTCGTTTTGTGTGTTTTTTTTTCAAATATTTCCATCGATTTTTCGGACCGTTTTGGCATATGCGCAAAAAACGACGGCCATTGGCTCCTGAGTTTGTGACGTCATATGTCACCGTCCAGCCGGATAGCGCAGTCATTTCCTCGTTTGTTTACATGGGAACTGTGGTAGGTGTGAGCATAATCGTATTTTGTACCGTCATCATGTACATCATATACCGCAACGAATCACATCATTTAATGTGGCATGGAGTACTTGTTCGCCTAGAATACATTAAATTGTGATAAACTTCTATTATGTTGGGTGAAAACGTCAACCAAAGGGGACCGAGCGATAATACCGGCAGTACTGGAACAGAGGTCTGCACCTCGATTTCAGGCCCGTTTAATGGTTATCAATGATTGATTCACCATTTGCCTGTCCTGTTACGGAGAATATCTTTTCTTGTGCTTTTATTTGATTTAATCGCAAATGAAAACTGATACTACATTAAATGGGGATTTCACTCGATATTTCGTTTTTGCTATAAATTGAATAAAATTTCAATAATTTATATTCTCCTTGACAACAGAAAATATCAATTTTATTTTAAATATTGGCACTGGTTTTGGGAACCGAGACCTATCAGGGATAAGCTGTTACAATTGAATATACCTCTCTAGTGAATTGTACAGGATCCAAGTTCAGTGACATGTTTATGACTACATATATCATAGGCCTTTAAAGAGTTCAAGGCCTTACACTAGTTCTTTGAATTACCTGGGGTACCAACCTCAATAATACATACTTTATCTTGTCCTTATTAGTTTTATATTTATTACTTACACCTAGTACAGTGCATAACTGCCATTATACTTTGCTTTTATTATATGTCAAGGGAGCAAAATGTCCTCATCTTCCTCATATACAGACAACTCCGGAAGCGATGAGCTGGATTACAGCAGTGAGTGTTTGTCTCACCAAGAAGAGGAACTAGGAACCTAAGGGGGGCATACAGACATGCAGATTTGAACCTCCAGCTACGACAAGGCCTGCAAATTCTCCTCAAAAAGAAGAGGACTTGAGCCGACTGGGTAACCGCACTTGGTATTGGCACATTTCAGTCCAAACAATCTTTGCAGATATTTTTCTCTTTACTTTGCAGATATTTTTCTCTTTACTTTACAGTCTTGCTTCATGTCATCTTCTTATTCATGTTTTATGTCAATTTTTTGTTTGCTGAAAAGCTACTTATTCATTGTAATTATGTTCTGTACTAGGTGCTCATGTGGGCCAATGATTACAGTAGCAGAGAGTAAATGCTGCCAGGAAATTCCACAAGTTCTCGAGAAAGTAAAATCTATGGGTGCGTCCTGTATTACAGCACACCCAGGATTTGTCTCAGGGTTCCTGCGTCCCTCGACACTAGAAATAGCATATAGTGCTTATATCCAGAGGTACAAGAAGAAAGTTACTACTCAGCATGAGTGAATATACCTAAAAATGGTCTGGTTCAGATGATAACTGATGAAAAATATTCATGTACTCTTTTTATTGCAGGTTATTCCGATTCACTGCATATCGGCAGTTGGTACAGTGGTGATGGGGTAATCTAGGCAGACATCATAGAGTGCCACTCCCAGCTTGTTCTGTACTTAAAATTAGAGATGATTTCCCAAGGGTGAATCAGTTTATGTTGGTTTCAAACTGCCAGCATTACAATAATAAAGGGACAAAAAAGCATTATGTGTCTTATTCTGTTATTTACATTCAGCTATGATGATACTACATGCTGATGACAACCAGCAACAAAATTCAGTTAAGGCCAGTCCACATAATTTATTATACCATATGCATAAAATGATAGGAAGCATCAATTCCAAAATCATGACATACCTGCAGGGCATCTTGTTCCTGTATCCTGTATCTCGTACAAAAGATATTTTATCACTCAAATAACAGTATGTTAACAGTCGTTTAATATATTTTATATATCCTGTGCCATTGCACATCAATCATCATGATTAAATTTCGCGGGCACATTATACAAATAATGCTTATGCAATTCTGCTCACAAATACCAACAATGTCTGGTTCTTATTCAATAGAAATGGCAAAATATATACACCAGTCCAACATATATATTTACAAAATTAATTCTCAGCAAGCCACAAAGAGGAATCATATAACAGTGTTTGAGTTTCACCACAGCTTAGCTTACCTTAGACCCATTTAACATTCAAATAAATGTTATAAGCTTGACTTAGCGGAAGCTAAAGCTGAAAAGTAAACAGCGCTTAGATATTAAAGAAGCAATAGCAATAGACCAACAACCTATATAATGCTTCCACCACCACCATCAGCAACCATGCCTAACCCCATCACCACCACCACCATCATTCATCTTCACCTTACTACATGATTTGTCTAAAGAAAAAACCTCTCCATATGCTGTCTCTCGGGCTTCTCCTTGTCAGGGTAGTCATATATTTCAGTAAGTGGGCCTGGTTCATTGGCCAAGAGTTCAGCAATGGAATTCTTGAGTTGGGTAGGGCTAGCGGAGTAATGTTCAAGAAGGGTCTGCATCATTCGCTATACATATCCTGCATAAACATGTACTGCACATAATTTTATCTTGTTTATTTCACAGGAATTTACAATGAGAGAAGACCTAGTTTTCCCACAATGATAAAGTACATAAATAAGCAAACCAAATGTAAATGAAGTTTTGTCTTTGCAAACTGCCCCTTCTTGATCTTGCGAAATCTGAGTGAAAACCGGGGTCTTTCTTTTTTGACCACTCCCTGCAGTCTACCACTGTTGCGGTTGAAGTGTACAGCTTCCACACAATACCTTGAAAGTTAGTCGTTATTTTAGTAATTATGCCGTTACATTGTTTATAATAATACATCAATACATAAACAACAATTAAGTGCGGAATTAACGCATCATAAAATTGCAGCTAAAATCGGCTAATATTATCGTAAAACAGCCATTCTTAATTGTAACAAAACCGAATAAGTAATGTTTGAATTACTACATTTAGCATTATGAGCGAACTATGTATGAGTGTCTCCTCAACAATCATACCATATGGTATCACACTGCATTGGCAGGCCTAAAAATGTGTCAATATCAATCGAGCAATGGACAAGTCACAACCATAGATCGTTTGTTTCACCTTTCCGAATAACTCGGCTACATCCTTTGCCAGTTTTCACTATCAATAAATCTGCATTTGCTTTGAGAAGTTTTCTCCAAATCCGTGAAATGTTTTGCTCACTACCGAATATTTTATGCCATGACTGTCTGATTGCGCCACCACAGACATCGTTGGTTGGATTTATTACAACCCAACGGCGACATAAACCCATGCAACTTAACAGGCTGCAATGCATTTATTCTCAATATTGTTTTGTTGTAAAACATTCACGATGTCGTTCGTTTTTCACACAAATGTATAGTAAGAGATGTTGGTCACAGCGACGACCGCACGCATCTTATTATGTTCTTCGAGAACGATGTACGGCATAATAAAGCCTCTTTATGAAATTGTCATTGATCAAACATGATGTTGATTAAGGGATCAATCCTATGCTTAATGATAGGTTCAACTCTGATATAGATGGCATTTGCCATGAATCTCATTCCCCTATCTGAAATTATATATAAACACCCAAATATGTCTACAGGATACAAAACTCCGATGGTACTGTTTTCGTTTTTCACAGCATGCGTAATGGCGAATTGTGCTTATTCTACCGTATTTACAAAATGTTGCCATTTTATAGAAACGGTCGCTGAAGACGCCATTAACCTTTGTATTGATCTAACCAGCATGGAATTCGCTGGTTGATCAATCTTTCTGGCAGATATGGTGTGTTTATGACCTTAGAAAGTTTGTTGTATGTAACAATGGTCCGATCAAAAACAAGTAACATAACCACATTGGGAGAATGTTAATAGCATACACGTTTTTAGGTGAGCTGTAAAATAAAACTCCATGGAATTCAACCTCTAACCACCAACGCAAAGGTCCAGACGCTGTGTGGTAGGATTATACAAATAATTGCTCATGGAGCTTGTAACTAACGTAATCATTCAACTTACAGGTCCTAGCAATGAAAGAGGAACGCCATCTTGATTCATCAAATTCTAGCTTATCAAGACCGGAAACGGATAAAGTAGCGAGGGCAATTGTTGTGAAAATTCGTATCACGTCCTGGAAATGACTAGTCTCACTAGCTCTAAAGCTGCATGACCATTACATGAGAGCAGAATGAGAAATAAGCCACAATTATATATCCTGCTTTCTTGCCGGATGTATTTTTATTTTGCACTTGTACCGTTTTTCGAGTAACTACTACGTGTTATTGAATCCATTTCTCTAACGGCCTCTGGTCGAGTCCGCAAACTGCAAATCAAGACAATACCAAGTTGATTGTTAAGACAGCAAACTTATTTTGCCGAAAATGATCGATGTTTCCTTGCAAACTGAAAAAAAGCATCGTAATAGCCATCATAATTGACATTACTGACCTATAGACAATCCATTTCAATCTCGTGTTAAAACAGTACATCTTGCGGCTAGGATAAATATACGCTAGAAACAAGTGATATTTATGCTGAAGGAATAGAAGAGTATGCTTCAAACAGATATATGATAGTGGCGTTCGTGTTGGATATTCCAGAAGACAATCTCCTTCATTCTCTAATAAAACATTACACTGATGGGAGTTTTATGGCCTTCAGGACAAAAACCTCGATATGGTTTAACACTGGACAAGCACAGAAAACTTTATCCCAATAGATCTCATAAGCCCATATTTATTACACATACGATTAGATTGTGTTCTCATTAGTCAACCTTTGGACAACGACAGCATTCAATGTAACATGAAAACGTATATCAAATATTGAAACCATCTCTTACCTTTAGGTAGCTACCATCAATTATTCAGCAATGGATGAGGATTCTTTAATGCTTAAACTTCAATTTCCAAAAGCAAGCTTGGAATTTCATTAATATATCCAATTTCCTTTATCCCTACTAAACCTTAAATGGGTTTGATCTCCGCGCCTCAAAATTATATTTACCACGATAAGTACACAATAACGCCTCATAAAGCTGATGAGATCATTTCAGTTTCATCAATTTGGAATTACGTGAACGCCCCTGGCTTACGAGAATCTGTGTTAACATGATATATATCGCTAACATACGGACATCATATACAACTGAAGCCATAAAACGACGGTCGGATGCTATCTGTAAAGTTGGACAAAACGCAATCAGGGAATTTATGAATATTGCAAGAAGATTGCATTATCATTGTCTTAAGAAAGAGAACCGGAGCATGTGCAAGCGCAAGGACCCTTATGAAAAATTAGTTCACCTTCATCTTCTACCGTAAGAATCCAGAGCGATGCTCACACAACACTAAATAAGGGTTAAGTTGAATCTTTTGGAGGGAATATTGGTTGTTTCTGCTCTTTCTACTGATATTGCACTCGCATGTATAATTCACTCTAGGATAAGTGACATTATTTGCAATAACGAGTTTAATAAGCGGAGAGGAAAAACAACTGTTGTGTGTGCCTGGTTATGTTATGTGACTTTAACCATGAACTTTTCCAAATAAATAAGTTGACTACGAGATTAATTACGATCGCGTGATGCATGCATGAAATGCAAAACAAGTAATAGAATGCTGGCAATCTCCACAATGTGGCCAACTGTATGGTCTACGTCACGCAGCAAGCCTATTACTTTAATCCATCCGTTCAGCTTACCTCTTTTTCCAAGGTCACTGGTCGCGCCCATGTTACGTGATTTTTTAGCCACACCCAGGTAGGATTGCGACGCGAACTCAATACCTCTTGTAGGAATGTCGCATGGTTAACTACACAATGCCTCCATTAAATGGGCTTTCTACATTGTCTTCATCACTGAAACAACGAATTGCTAGGGAGAAGGAACATTGATACATCGTGTGGGGGCAATGACAATTTTTCACATGGTCCATTTGGTTTAAAGAACCAAGACATGAATTCATATCAGCCAATTTCGAAACATATTTCCACTCAAGGATATACTACCTCTAGAACCCGAAAAAACCAACAACCTCAGCGGGAAAATTGTGAGTTGCTTCCTTAATGGAATAACATAAATATTAACTCAATGAGTGCGCAATTGTACAACAATATAGCCTGAAGTTTTATTGAACTCCACAAATGGCAAGTAAAAACAACCATGAAACAAATTTTGCTCCAACTGTTAAGCTGTGTAGAAGACGTTTTGGCGCGGTTAAACCTGTGCACGGTTACCACCCTGGAGACGTTTATGTATTTTATTTTATTTGAGCTGTTTCATAATCTCATGACTCGATTTCAATGATAATGATGTGTTTATAACAAAGGCAATTTCGAAAACGTAGCCTTACTTTCATCGTGTTTCAGCTGCATGAAATAAGCAACGTTGCTGTAAAACTTTTCCTTGCCCCATGAGTAGTTTCGTGCTTATTTACCGAGGGATATAAGCAAATCACATCGCTGCATGGAACAAGCACATAAGAATTATGCAAAATGGGTTACACCTCCTATTTCAAGTATAACAGCATAAATAAAGGGTATTGATGAGTGCGCGGGATTGTTATAAGGATATGTAATGACCAAAACATGCATTTATTTGTCCAAATCATTTTGTTGGTTGATATTTCGTAGTTGTCTGACAAAATAAACGAGATGAAAAAGTGTATGTTCAAGATAATTTAGAGAAATACGCTGGTTAGGCTTGTCCCATCTTGCTCTGGTCACGCAAGCCGTTAACACAATCATCTTAATCAAAACCAACGCATTGATTAACTTTAGAGACACAGAGGCGTAAAGGGGCTGTCTGCTTGCAAGGTGAATAATGTGTGGTCGATGTACAGCACTACATGTCTTTATGTTTCATTAAATTGAACTCCGATGGATTGTCTAGTCAACAGGCAGGCGTAAAGGATCAAATTCAACAAGGTCATTTTTGTGAACCTATAAAGATTCATAGAAAGGCGGTCATCGAAGTTATGAACATTTTGTCACTGATATCTCTCTGAGATGACATAAATACAGGCGGCACTTCTACAGGGATAATAAATACATAAACGGCGGTAAGATGCATAATTGACAATTATTTTAAAGTCCAACAGCAACTTTATATCTATAAATCAATACTTGTATTATTCATGGTGTAATGATTTTAACATGGGATAAAACTGCCAAATTGCATATGCATCAAAATACTAATTGATGAACTCGACAACAGGTCTCAATGATCTAATCACTCACAGCCAGCTTGACTTTAATGTAGATATGGTAATAATATACTCGCTCGGTTTTGTTATTAGAAATTTCTTCACGTCCTTCCTATAATAACTTATATCGCTCGCACATATGATATTTCTTCACTGTATCTTATGAGCTTACGAAATAAACTTCTCTTATAATTCGTGTTGAACTGCCAAAAGGATTTCGATATTGATATCAATGTTCTCAAGTTGATTCACTGATTTATTCTAATAAGCAATAGTAACGCTATAAACGGACAACGCTTCCATCCGACTGAATGCAATTAATGTTTATGGTTTGAGGTAATCATGTGATTATCGGATACCACCTTTCATATGTGCGCCAGAGGTCAATACCCTTTAATACCTAGATTTTATTGATTTAAATTCAAGCCAAAATTCCTTTTTTTATAGATTGTTAATGATCCCACGTGTTATTATTCCGCTCCTATACTTCATCAGGAAAATGGATCGAGCATTAATTCATGGACGGGAATATGCATAAACATAATGGAATACTGCAATGGTGAGGGGGGGGGGGGTGTGACCGGAAACGAGGCCGTACAGGGACACTGAACAGTGAGGGTGAATGGTTAGACGATAAATCACGATATAGAGCCTCCTGGGGTTTCTTAAGTAGAAACCCTCTTATCAATATGATTCGATATTGACAATGTCACCATATTTAGTAACTGTCAATAACCCACCCACGGACCAAGGGCTGGTGCTCTGTTGATCAGTAATTGGGCGCTTGTGTTCTTGTTTTCATTTGAGCTTCCGTTGATTTTATCGTGTGATGATTCCATTATTGTCATTACTCGAACCCTAAAATATAGATTGTCAACAAATTTATGTAGGTTCAATTCAGGTCAGGTGTTTCCCCGTGTCACAATACCAGCGGCAATAATGCATTCCAACCAATACTAGCGTCAAACTTCACACCACATTATCCCACCCTTATAAAAGCAGAAGCCTATTACAGAAGGTAGAGCAAAGTGCAGGAAAGCATAATAACATTTTTGGGATGACGGACGTTTTTTGATCACATGCGCATTTTCCCAATATCAGACTTACTAGCGCTGAGTTGCTGGATGTAGAAACCTAGTGGCTATATATAGAGAACAAGTGGATGGATATTGAGACCTAGTGGCTAGATATAGAGACCTAGTGGCAAGATATAGAGACCTAGCCGCCCGACACGAGGAAGCCTTAGCTGGAACCGCCCGTCTGTGGTAGGTTTTACGGTATTTAGATCAACGAGACGGTTTTTGCGGCGGCATCCGGGGAATGTGAGATAAAATACACGTGTACGCGTTTTGGCATTCATTACAGAATTCACACCAACTTAGCTCCAGGTTCCACGAGTTTTCGGTGTGCCATGCAGTTCATGATTGTCTAGATTTGCAGCAATCGATATGCTATCATTATAAATTGACCACGTCGTTAAAATACACAAGCACCAGCCTATGTCAATAATATATAGAAGTGGAGGATTTATTTGCCTAAATGTTATTATTGATTTAGTCTTATTTTTGTATTGACATCACAAGTTATCTATCACAAATTATCGTGTGTACATTGCACGTTCGCATGAGATATACACAGTATGGCCCAATAACAGTATGCACATTAATGGTTATGACTGTGAGTAGTTTGTGAGCATGCTTTGCGCTTTGCAGTCTCATCTGGTGAAGCAATAATCTAACACCAAACCTGGTGCCAATATGTACTGAGATAATAGAAACTACACAAGTAATTGATTAATAGGGCATTAAATCGTTAGCATAATGAAAGTTATAGTCAAATATCAGTGGTTGATTGTATTTATGTTTCCTGTGCTGCATTTGCGCCTCTAAAAGGGTCATCAGTGGTTTTTCAGTGGTGCAACAAATCCCCATCAATTTGCTAGAACGCAGCAGTAACGCAATGGCACGCGGCCAGTTGTCAGCAGCACCAGGTATAATACAACCTGATGTGCAGAGGTTGGCATAGTTCTTATAATCGCGCATTTGCATGTGCATATGGCACACAGCAGTTATTTGCAGCCGTGTTAAACTATGTGCATGTGGTACATTATAGTATCGATATATGTGACAGACGTGTAAGTAAAAATAAACTTTATTGCCCCACTCGTGTAGTGTATCTTAGCCTGACAACTTAATTGCAAATTATTATGGGCGAATAAGTTCATTAGTAATAATCTGGCTTTAACAACAAATATAACTCAAGTGGTAGTTACGACCCAATGAGAAACCATCGCTTATTTCCGCACCATTTTTTTCCCACCTGGATTCTTAGAATTGATGATCCGAGGCTAATGTCAAGCGTAATTTATAAAGTTTCTTTATGAGAACAGTACTGCCAAAATATTATAAATAAACGATTAAATTCATCTGATCGCCAATAAACGATAGAACCTATTTGCATATTGTCAAAGGTAAGATATGTTCACAACCTTTCGTACATATATAGCAGATGGGTCTCACATGATGCCAGTCAGCACTTTTTTATGGCAAAGCACTTTTGATGCCATCATTGAGATATTACATGCGTTCGCGTCACATTGTCGTCCGAATATTGTGAACGCGTTGTTTGGGCTAACCTGAACCCTTGCACCTAACGATATATGAATAGTGGTTTTATTCAGTGGATGCATTTAGAGGTATTCAAAATACAAAAAAAATGGACAGGGCTCAATGCTGAGATTTATTTGATCACATGATGCAGTACATGTATGCCGTTTTATTTGTCTTAAGGACCAAGAGATAAGATGAGCTGATGATTAACCCATAAAGTATGGGTAGTTTGATATAGGTTCGGAATAGCAACATAAGCAAAGGCCTAGCAATTGTTTCATATTGAACATATTCAACGAAGAACAGTAAATTAAATATATATACAGCAAATGTAATCGAAAAACAATATTATCAGTGCATATCTCAAGTGTGGCTAATTGTGCAAAATGCACAAAAAGGTTTGAAGTAAAATACAGTACAAACTTGGTAGGAAGGTTTATGTTCGTTGTAATATATACCCTGAAAGATTTATCCAAAGCGTATCAAATTTGAGACCATTCTTTAAATTAGAGACCATTCGATAATCTTTATTCCATGAATGCGATAAAAAAAATTACAAATTGCTTCCAACGGTCTGTGTTATCTTAAAGCACAAAAATTCACTTCGTCAGATATCATTTTATTTTACGTTGCGGAAATTATACCTTACTCCTCTGTTATACGTATCTTCACTTCCGTATGCAAATCATTTTACATGGCCACAAATAACTGTAGTGTGCATATGCATAGGCAAATGCGGGATTACAAGAAGGTTTTGCTGACAACCGACCGCATAATGCTGAATCACTGTTGCGTCCTAACAGGCTCTAGCAAAACTAATGATGATTTTGTTGAGGCACAAATGCAGCGCAGAAAACATCAATATAATCAACCACATATATTTGGCTATTATTTTCATTACGCTATCGATGGGATGCCCTATCAACCAATAACCTGTGTAGTTTCTATTATCTCAGCACATATTGGCACCATGGGCTCGCAAGCGGAATAGAAAGTAGCAGAACACAAAAATACTACGTTTCAGTGCGATAATCATCTAAAATGTCGTACCATCTTCTATTTACCCTACCATTATCACAACGTTTTTCACCCACATATCTAAGTAGTACATCAACCTGAGGAGGCCTTGTGTTAGTTATTGCTTCACCAGATGAGATAGCAATGCACAAAGCATGCTCACAAACTACACACTTCATTGGGTGCTGACAGTCATTTACAAAATTATTTGTGATGGCACAGAAATCCATGACAATACTTTGTTTAACATAATTTTCCAATGAAAAGCGATCTGAACCAGTAACTACGCATGCGCAACAATTTTCTTGAATTATAGCTCAAACAGCTTCGGATGTATTGTCTACCGTGTGCCATATATTGGTTAAAATTCGCGTCCCCTCAAAAATAAGAAATCGAACCTTACAAAGGCACAGCTGGCGTCACCGATTTTACTCTAGGTTTTTTACCATTACTTAACGCAGTAAAAAGTCGGTGGATGAATAATTTGTTAAAACCAAAATTCGGGAGATTTTTTATGACATGCACCTTTAATACAGCAAACTGACACCACATCACCCGTCTCGCTGATCTAAATACCGTAAAACTTACCATAGACGGGCGGCTGGGTCTCTCTATCATGTCATTTGGTATCTATATCAAGTCACTTGGTCTCTATATCTAGCCCCTCGGTGCTAGTAAGTCTGATATTGGGAAATATGCGTCTGTAATCAAAAGACCTCCACCATCCAAGAAATGTCAATTTGTTCTCCTGCACATTGCAGCACCTACTGTAATACGCATCCGCTTTTATAAGGGTGGGATAATGTGGCGTAAAGTTTGACGCCAGTTTTCGTTGGAATGTATTTGCCGTTGGTGCTGTCACACGAGGACACACAAGACCTGAATTGAACCTAAATGGATTTGTTGACAATCCATATTTCAGGGTTCGACTAATGAAAATCATGGAATCTTCACATGATAAAATCAATGGAAGCTCAAATGGGAACAACTGCACAAGCACCCAATTAATGATCAACAGAGCACCAGCCCTTGGTCCGTGGGTGGGTTATTGACATTTACTAAATATGGTGACATTGTCAATATCGAATTATATTGATAGAAGGGTTTCTACTTCAAAATGCCCAGGAAGCTCTTTCGCCGTGATTAATCTTCAATCCGTTTATCCTCACACTTCCCGCTGTCCCTGTACGGCCTCTTTGGTAACGGTCATACACGCCCACCTGTCGGGTGGAAGCGTCCGTATATAGCATTATTATTGTTTGAGAAAATTAGTAGCACATTCAGAATTAGCATTCCATGTTAAGTAATGCAAACACATAAATGTGAAATCGCCATTCTGCTTCAAATAAGTTGTGTTAGCCCTGGGCTTTATGTTCGCGTACTTGGACAAGGACCGTTGGGGGTTCTTTGAATAAAACAGTGAATCAACGTGAGCAAATTTACAAAAATCGAAATCCGTTAGGTAGTTCATCATGAATCACAAGAGAGGTTTATTGCTTTCTCTTCTCTGATACAGAGAACAAAATCGAGCGAGTATGTCATTATCGTATTTCCATTAAAGACCTGTTGTCTTGTTCACCAATTAGTTGTTTGATACATATGCAATTGAGCAGTTTTATCCTACGGTAAAATCATTACACCATGAATAATAGAGGTATTCATTATGAATGTAAAGTTGTAGTTGAAATATAACTCGTTCGATTGAGTTAAAAAAATGGCCGACTATGCTACATATAGCCGTTTCTGTTTACACTATCCCTTAGCAAGCAGGCAGCCCCTTTACTTCTATATGCTCCCTCGCTCCCGTGGTTTGAACAGAGAAAGACGGATGCAAGCTTAACCAATATCACATATTGTCACACGACTATGAAATATCAGCAAACGGAATGTGCACCAATATATATATGATTATGTGTTTGGTCATCATATACCATTATAACTTCAATCCCCCGCAGTAGTCAATATTTGAATATCTATAAATGGTTAAATTTGATTTTTATTTATGAAGTAGGCGTTGTAACCTATTTCGAACAATCCCGCGTGTTTTTTTAAGCATAGATGTGATTTGCAAATTTCTCTTTAACACGGTGTTCGTACGCAAAACTTTTACAACAACATTGCCTTTTACATGCAGCTGTCACACGATGAAAGTAAGGCTACATTATCCCTTAATATAAACTGACATCGTAATGTACGCATCAGTATCAGTGAATTCGAGTCAAGAGATTCGAGTACAAATTAAATAGGATACACAAACGACTTATGCTTACATAAAGCCGATTATATTTACAGCACATTGTAAATATTCAATGGCTAAAATGGATGAGGCGGAAATATTTGTAACCCCTGTTGACGCTGAATGAAAACTACAAATATATGCTCAAAGTAGGTGTTTAAAATCCATGACCATGTTAAACGGTAATACGTATAAGGGTGGCTGAAATATATATATATATATATATAGATATATATATATATATATATATATATAGATATATATATATTACATAAATATAGAGAGAGAGAGATATAGAGAGAGAGACTATATTATATATATATATATATATATATATATATATATATGGTATATATATTCATATGTATATAAACGATATATATATATAGATATATATGATATAGGCGGAAATATGTATATATATATATATATATGTACCATGATATGACGCTGATCTCTATATATATAATATATATATATATATTATGTTATACATATTTATATATATATATATATATGGTATATATATTTATATATATTTATATATATATCAATATATATACTATGTATATATATGTTATATAAATATATATATATATATATATATATATATCCATATATATATATATATATTATATATATATATATATATATATATATATATATAAATATGTATACTTATGTATATCTATATATATGTCATATATATATATATATATATATATATATATATATATATATACATATATATATATATTTATATTTCTCTATATATATATATATATATATATATATATATATATATATATATATATATATATATATATATATATATATACATATATTTTTATGTGCACTTTAGTAATCGACTACGAATAACCTAATAAAGCTTAAGAGCGTAAGTGCGAGGGACATGTTTTTGGTGCTTGTAAGTGCGAAAGCCCTAATGGGTGGTGCGTTCAACACAAAACCAAGTCCATTATTCAATTTCCTGCCCCAGTAGGCAGCAGATTCTATGGAAGTAAGGAACACGCTGTGTTCAGTTAAAATCACCACACCTTAAACCCACATAATTCAGCCTTCGACTACTGACAATATTGCGAGCTTTCGACAAGAACATTGAATAATTGTATATCTATGATTATTGATTTTCAGAGATTTACTGCTAAGCCGTTACAAACGATGTCATATTACTTTGAGTAATGACAATGGTTATATTGAGGTTTTACGTCACTGTCAACAACGATATGATGCAATGACGGTGATGGATCAGCTAAGCATCCCGCTGTGTACAACGGTGTAATTTCTCTTGGAATGACGCTAACGAATGAGTGAGCATTTTCTTCTACATAACATTTATCGCCTCATGGAAAGCTGTTCTACGCGATTACCGCATCGTATTGATTGCATTGGACCATCACCGGATTAGTGAGTATCATGACCTTGACTGGGACGTTTTGTCTCATTATGTGGAGAAAAGTGACGGTTCCATCGATACAATAGTTATTGGGAAACTTCGTTGGTTTGGCTGTGGGTGTACTTGTTTGAGCCCGGCAAATACAGTTACGATGGAGGATCCATCGAATGAACTTGCAGCATACCAGTACTCTGCACTTGCAGGATTTTATGTCCTAGTGCTCTCAGGCAGTTTTTCTATTCAAAGCACTTGAGCGCGATATTGAGAATATCGCTTATGATTCGATAATGGTCGAGCTCAATACTGCTGCTCATTGTTGGAATGAATGTAATTGTCATGGTTACATTAACCGCTTGCTCTTCTACCGACACCTTAGTACGTGCAGCATTCTGTCAGCTGCTTCGATAAACATCGGAATTAAAATGCAAACATTGGCTAGGACATGACAGGAGAAATTGTCCAGGTTAATTCCGCGTAGAAATGTCATGACTGTGAAAGCTCTGTCATGTTCGGAGATTGAGCATGATAGAAACAACGGAAGCACATTTAGGAAATTGCATTTGAATTGCTTATTCATAGTCCACAAGTGGAGTGATAATTTTAGTCGTTTTTAAATAATAGGCTTACAAATACATTCTGAAAACAGATACATCGAATTTTCAAACAAACACAGCGATTAAATGATGTAATAATTGTCCTAATTATTACATCATTTAGATCTCAAACATTACGTGCAATTATAAAATCCTTGCCAATCAGGGTTGAAAATAAATTAGATCGCTCTCCTATTGATATGCAAGTTCATCGCTTGAGAAACATTGCAACAAATGTAGTTACTGATTGGATGGTGGATTAGCAATCGCTTTGCAATCTGGTGAAACGTGTCAATTAAAACTTGGGAAACGCTACGTTTATTTAGGCATCGATCAGCCTGCTCACAGACGTAAATTCTGGGAATAAAAGCTATTGAAAAATAAAACAACATTGTAGTTTGAGTATTTTACCATTTGGATCATCCAATGCATGCGCGTTTTCATGTTGAATTTGTCCTTGACGGATTCAATGCACTGTGACGTTGGAAAACGGCAATTATGCTACGTTGATCAGTATAATCATCATAATTATGCGTCTGGTCCAGTGCGATCACGTTTATTCCGATTTGCCATCTTACAAATAATTGAAGAGATTCAAGGGAAACATTCCCACACGTATCAATCAAACTGGACGTCGTTATTCAAAAAGTGAAAGATCTGCGCCACTTTAATGCAATGTATTTGATATTGACTTTCAATAAGCTCGAGTTCCGGTTGTCTAAATCGATTACACAAACTCTAGACAAGACGTGTTTGACAATTTTTTTCAATACAAACTGATCACCTTCAAATAGTACAAAAAAGTGATTTGATGAGCTTTAGTGTTGGGTAAAAATGATGTCATATTTTGTATAATATGATTCATGTCATTCCAACTTTTCTGCTTCAGACTAATTATGATCAATGGTAGAAGCCAGAATCTATTCACGAAAGCCAGCCTTACATAGGCAGAGGTCAAATGGATCCTTCATACAAAGTGAATGACATATAGTTATGCATAAATGGGAGTAACCGTTCGAAGAAGAGCCACATTGCTTAAACTACATATATGCTATTTATGAATGTCGTTTAAAGAGTTGACTGATGAAATAATTGGGATGTTTTTTAAGAAGGTGTGTGTTCCATCACCTGCATATTTGCATTTAGGTTATAACATCAGATGCAGAAATTGTTGTGTAGAGATATTACCTGGCTGGAGGCTCATAACAATCGGTAAAAATCAGAGGCACGGCCTATTTCTTTACTACCTGGTAAAATGGGGCTTGGCGGTGCAAGAAGAAATATGGCTCTCGCCTTCCCATCAGCCTTAGTCACAACAATTATGCAGGACCACATATAAGCTATTGAAACCTACTATATTGTCTTTGTTAGCCACTGCACTGCTTGCATTGCTAACAATCGCGTAACAATGGAGGTGGACGCAAATTTATCAACGCATTTCGTAAGCAGTACACTAGACATTCTTAGCTGATATTCCTTAGGCTTGGAGAAGAAATCCCCTCTGAAGAACATCAGGGTCTGTCTCCCAAAAGGCTGGCCAAGCGGCGCGCGCACGGAAAATGTAAATTTACTAACCGAGAGGCTATGATTTCTTTTTCTAAAGCAAATCTCTCTATCCATCAAAGGAACGACCTTTGCAGATTTATCCTGACACCATGAAGATGATTTAGGCAGCTGGTTTACAGTAGGCAGAATTAAACGCGCTTTAATATCATAACGATTTGTATAGTATTGAACGCATTGCTAGTAAAGCGCGGTGTGAACGAATACATCAGGCTTTTGAAATTAATATGTAAATTGATCCCTGCAATCCCAATTGATCTGGAGTTGGCATCGTTGTCTTATTGATGAAACAATCATTTGAAACTTAGATATTTGGTCCTTCTATTTGCAATCCAAATGTCAGGGTGCAATATTGTACCATGTCCCAAGCCATTCGGAACATGTGTTGAATAATTTTGTTCTGAAATATATTAATCACACTATACCCCGCTCGCGCGAAAGGCAAGAGTCCTTAATGTTTGAAAAGGGATATAATGTATAATCGGTCGTTGACACTGTCGTGTTTTATCAAATCTGTACATAATACATTTAGATAAATCCAAAACTAATATTAAATTATTGGCTTATCTGTTTTACAAATCACATGGATTTGCTGATAATGGCTAAATTCCTGATAGAAAACTGTTGATACTACAATAAAATTTTGCGTATGAAATGATTCAATAAAATATAATATACAGTTTTACTGTGACAGATTATGAGTGTGATAACTCAGTGACTTTGTTTCTAAATTGTCCTTCATATACTGATATAAAGCATTAGTGAGTTTGTTGTTCTATTGTGCGACCGTGCTAGGTAGAGTGCACCCGTTAAACTTTCATTGTGTCAAACGTATCTTCTCACGAGACAAGACAGAATATTGACTTGAAACTGCAAAGAATAAAGCATGTGCGTTATACATTTGTTTATATATTAATGCACCTAACTAAGTAAATAAATATGGAAAATTTATCTCAACAATTTTACAAAAACGCAGTAAATCAATGGGGATAAGCAGTGTATAGGGAAAGAAATTTGTAAATGAAATTTTCACGAATATTGTGCAGTTTTTTAATCACTTTGGATAATAATCACCCAGATTGCTTCCATAGGGTTGGCAAGTACTTGCTGGAATGTCTATGTCATTGAAGTAGAAGAAACAGCCGACACAAAACAATTAACATAATCAAGCTCCGTATTCGTTCAATGTGGCCGGCCGGTGTGAGCATAGCAAATACAAGATAGAAAAACGTGACAGCATCATTAAACAACGTTGTAGAAACGACAGTTCTTCCTCTCGGTATTAATGCGGTATTTGCATTTGATCTGTCTATTATCTGCAATGCATGGTACGCGTCGAATATCAGATGTGATGCCTAAGCATGAAACTGTATTTTCTCTAATACAGATGGCATAACAAATGCCCGAAAAATATAATTATTGACCAGGCGCACTCCTTGTCGGTAGAACAATTCGGAGTCTCTTCTAATCAGCTGTGAGCATTGATTTACGTTAGTATCTTTACATGTTTATCAGTTGGCATGCAAGCACTTATCCACCATATGCTTATGCTATCGATGCCATGCATGATGATTGTGTCGCATGTGTTGTACATGCTCATGCTTGACACTATCAATGCATATTTATTTTGATACGCATGATATCCTTGTGTGTCTCTGTTTAGTGTATACATACATGGGAAGTACCTAAAAAGAACCATATAAGTGATGATTTATATAATGCGTGGCTCAAATACCATGGGTCTACTTACAATTGTTGTATATTATTTATAAGCGTTCTTGTCTGTAAATAATTGCTACAAGGAATCGTTTTGTTGTACGGCATTGCCAATAAGACTTCACATCAATTAATTAGTGTTATTAGCTTATAATTGAATGCTATGTACATCACCAGCTGTATCATATTCGGTCCTTATTCCTAGACCATGTTAATTAACGTCCTTTTAACACGTATTGTTCAAATTAGATGCCTAATACGATACATTACTGGATAATGATTATTCTACACCCAATCAAACGAATAGTAGCTTGAAGATAAAAGAATTGGTGAATCAGAATGAATAATGAAACAATGGAGAGTAGCATTGATAGAGCTGCACACTAGCCAGCACTCCCCAGGTCCCTTATTTGCCGGACGAAAGAACGCTTTCAGTACAAATAATAGCAGGTTGTGAGATTTAGCTGTCTCATGAAATTCCCTCTTTATTTTAGTTGATTTACTCGACACGTGCTTGTGATTTAAATCACTGCATTAGTACGTCGCCCCACATGTCATTTATCAGCATTAAAGAGCCAACGATGCCAGCAATAGCATATCAATCATTATGGATCTGTTGGTGAGACGCCGTACACTAGATGACAGCACTCGCTGTTGCTTGTTGGTTATTCACTGCTGCATGCATGATGATCAGAGCTGATGAAGCAAACTAGTATGTGTATTTTTCAAAGATACGAACGAAGTGAAAACACTGACTGTGGTATATGCCATATCCAGAAAAGAACTTTCTTGAAAGTATTTCATATCATCGATATTATAATATTAACTATATTTCTATTGGACGCTACCCTTGTAAATAATCATCCTTCAACTGTTTCGACAGTAAATCAAGCATATCAACGAGCTCTTGATACACATATTAACGTAAAATGTATCTTCACTTCGTTAGTCCGGATTGGAATAGTGTAGGTATGAACATGGATACGCCTCCGTTTAAGGGACGGTTATCCTCATAGAAATAGGGTAAACTTCTGTTGCCAATATGATGCGCACTTTGTTGAGAATAGTGCTAGATTCGAAGCCTTTTGCTAATCGCCATTGGTGCTGATGTTTGGAAATGCTATGTTATTGAATGCATTTTGTCCAACTCCAAATGCTTTTGACATAATGTTGAATGTGTTCTTTGCCCCTATCTTGCGTTTTGTAATGACGGAGCACGGCAGCACTTACGAGTAGTATAAATATGTCTGCACAGACATTCGCACTTGGGCACGTGTGAAAAATGCTTAACACCGGGCATATATGATGTCCATCCGCCGTATTCATGTATCATATCGACTCTTGATGAGAGAACTCCCTCCCATCCAGAACAACAACTCTCACCCAGAAAGTTTCGGGCTATTAATCCCGTATTTTTTTTAATGCGTCACGAGTGCTTATATTGCAAATCTGAACAAAGAAACATAACCTTTTATACGCAGAATGATGCGCCTACTTTACTGATGATATAATCATTTTTTTTGACAACATTTGCATACTGTATCACGACACTATATAGCGACTGTGTACCGAATGAGTCACTATACTCTCGTATTCAGACAAATGATTGGTGTTGTAGTAGATAATTAAAGATGACCGTCAAAAGGAATGTAAGATACGGCCTGCATTGTTACAAGGTGATGGTTATGGCACTACCACGCTAGCAATAAAACAGGCAAATAACTTCAACGTTGACAGGCCCGTTATAAAAGTCTTTGAATAATAAGGGCTGCTAAATAAAAACGTATTTTTCTTTAGCCAGCATTTCTGTGCTATCTCAGATAAAGGGCACAATACAATGAAAACAACGGGAATACAATTCAAATAATATTCAAATTCGTTCTAGTGACTCATTTCCTTCCAATGTGTCTCGTGGGAGAAATAAATAGACACAGTGGCACCAAAATAGACACCTAAATTTTTCACGGTTTTGTGCTTGACATAAAATATTAAAGGACACAGTAACCCAATAAGACGGTAGTTTTTACTTAGATATATACGTGGTGGAATACAATACGATACAATATGAACCTTTTCCTCATCGGCGCTTTAGTCGCCGCGGATATCACTGATGTAGGGACAGCCGTAAATATATGAATCATATCTGATCAGGTAAGTGCCTTGGGGCTCACAATAAATCTGTTGGAAGCGTTTTCTTCACCGTAATTTGTTTCTTATGTGACAACTGCCACATATCTCGTCTCTTCGCCGCGAGATTACCGCCGAAACAATGAAAGGCATCGGAGCAATGAACAAAAACTGAAATTTATTTCATTCAATCCGACCTTTATAAATGCAACTTCATTCTGCAGATATTTAAGTCAGTCGTGGTTGTTTAGTTTAGAGACACTATCGATGAATGTCAATAAAAAGTGTGTTGAAGAAATCTGAAACTGGCATGAACATGGTGTTGCAATGCTGCAGATCGCTATTAGCTGA
>CM067346.1:30444518-30447018 GCA_034190875.2 Urechis unicinctus
GTAGTCAACACTTAACTGCTTAAAATCAATACCTTAAGCCATATGATCCATAAGTCACTGAGTGTTATGTTAGGTGTCGAACACTTATGAGAGAAAATTGTGGATCAGCAAGTTCAAAACATGTAAGGCGCGGCCCTTGATGACAGTTTTTCCTTTACTTAAATTAACCTATTTATGTCATCAAGTTATCCTTATGTATTATGAAAACCTGTTACAGCAAGCTTCGATGCTACCTTAATATTGCAATAACCAACTTTGCGTGTGGGTCTTGACGATGCATACTTTTGGCGAGCTGATGCAACATAAATTTTGTTTCAGTTCTTGTGTGGATGCTGAAACGATTCAACTGTCAACCTTTTATGACCTAGTGAGCATCAAATCATTGATTATTTATCGATATCATCGCCTTGAAAACCGCTATTACGGATGCGCAATTCAATATTTTACTTATATTATCGATCAAACTCCGCCCGTTTTCAACTTCAGATATTTAGTACCGTCTACTACATTATAAAACACGCACCGTTAAAAATATGGGAGCGAACTTTCCAAAGGCCATCAAAATAATCGGGACACGGATTGGGCCGGATTAAACGGATATTAATTCGTAGCAGAGAATCGGTCAGAGAAGTTGCTGACGTAAGGTAAATAATATACGGTCTACCGCACAAATGACATGGCAAAGGTTGATTGAAAATGATCTACCTCAGAGTCCACCAAATATCGATCGAATAGTAGTAGTCTGCGCGCATACAGCAAATATATACTGTGACGCATGTACGGTGAATTCATCCCCTGATACTATAAGCATAGTTTCGTCACAATTGGCAACAATTATCTTTCAATACTCTGGAAGTTCTTTCAGGGAACTTCAATATTACTTGGCGTAGCTAATGAACAGTGCTAAATGTACTATAAGCACGTTGAAGTATAGTTATATGGCCATCCGCACTCTCACCCCACTCTTACTCCACACACTCACTCTGAATCACCATCCACTAAGTTTGGCAGGTGAATGATTACCGATGCTGCTGCTGTTCATCTTGTTTTATATAGGTTAATAACTCTGCATTGTACAAGAAAGCGCATAGAATATGAAAAATTAGCTGACAACATAAACTGTTGCAATCGATTAAGGGGCAATTTATGGTTTGTTCTTATATATATATAAGTGGGCTAAAATAATGTAGTTTTCATAATGCAAGCACCACAAACTAATGCATCGAAATTCACAATGCAATATAAGACACATTTATTTGAGTTATGCTCTTCTGCCTTTCCTCAAAACATAAGCATGCATATTGTGTATTCTCCAATAAAAACGAAACAATTTACATTCCAATGGAAAAGCTGTGGTACATTCGCAACGGTCCAACTAATAAACTAGAATATAATCCGATACATGGCAAAAACGTAACCCACAAATTGCCAAAGTTGCATTTTGTCAATTGCAACACCATAACCGGTTAACCAGGGGTACAGAATGGCAGATTCAACGATTGTCTGAAGCGAGCAAAGCTCGACTGCCTCTGATCAATGATGTATTGCGATGATCCAACCCTTTGTGACATTCCAAAAACACTTTTATTTACTTTAACAACTGTTTGAGATAACCAACTGGTGACTCACTTGCATCCAATGTGTCTCGTGGGTGAAATAAACACGCAAGGTAATCACAAAATTATTTCTATTAGCTTTCAAAGCAATTCGTACTCATCATATACTTAAAACCTATTGAGCCTCTAAGAATGCACAGCATATTGTACACAAAGCATATATAAATTTTATAAACTCTGAGTTAATGAAATAAATTATTCATCTCAGTCAAAGCAATGTTCACGCAACTAGATATTGTTATGCTTATATCCACATCTCGAGCCACTGGAGGAATGGCCATAGACCGTAAATGTTATAACCATTTGCAAATACAGGCTGAACTAGCCACCATATACAATGCCAGCCAACAGTCTGGTTTCTGTTACTAATACAAAGTTGAACAATCGTACCGCTAAGTTGCTTGCCAATAATTCAGTAAAATCAGTCATGAAATATTTCCAAGCTTATTAAGACTAGACTGTCGCATTCAAATGTTCACGGCACTACATGAAAATTTTGACCAAAATAGTTGAATGACTTTATGTCCAAATCTTCTAATGTTACAAATGAAATAAGTTTGTCGCATTCAATTGCATACATGACGGCAGTTGGTGTTGATTTTGTGGTTTCAATTGAACTCTGTTTATTTCGTGAATGAAAAGCTGAGATGTCCCATAGTTTCCGGAAATGAAGTAATGGACTGGGTTTGTGTGGTAATTACCACCCGTTGAAGGCTCATATTCCCACGCGAGCTTCGATTCTATACATCAATCATGTCTAATGCACTTACATGCTTAGATACTAATTCTATGACGCAATGAGATAGAGGTAGCCGAAGAACATATCAAACACACTTAAAGCTGACGTTTGCCCAGTTGTGGTTTGACAGTAAGCGAATAATTAT